>CM056998.1:172056331-173256331 GCA_029891345.1 Dryococelus australis
CCGATTATGTGTGTTACTAGCCAGCTTCGGCTTAGAGAGAATGGACTGTGCGTATGCAGTGTCGAACTGCGACAGGATTTCTACCGCTGTCGTCGCAGGCGACTCAAAATCTGCGCCACACTGATCCCCATTTGACTGTATTCCGTCATGAGAGTGTTGGCGGTAATTGTAAGTATGACGTTGTGGGTGTACAAGGTAGACAAACCCACCTTGTTGGTAAACTTAAAAGCCGCAAACTTAAATGTAATAGACAGCGAGAGCATCTACAAGCTAAGAAAGAAAGTGACAGAATTATTAAAATCAATAGATACCGGAAAAGTTTCATCTCCTAGGAATGTTTATCGATCCAAAGTAATTTTAGTAATATTATTGCGCGGGAAATAGCCAGCTCTTCTCTCGGCACGGTGAGTAATATGAAAAGTGGTGATCCTGACTCACTCATGCAGTTTTGTCTTGAAATAGATTGTTTACACTAGTTGAGAATTTTTGACAGTGACATAAAGCTGTTGCAAGCTGTAATGAGTGATACCTTAGGAGTTGTGACTGAATGAATTGTGCAAGGTATTGACAAGGGAGAAGAGTGGCAAAAAGGTTAAAGAGAACTTGTGGAAAAGTATTTGTCCCCGCAGGGTATGGGACGATATGGGCAGACATTTTTTTTCATTTCCAGAAAAAAAGGAGAGTTCTTGCTAATGTTTTTTCAAATCAGTGAGTGAGTATGCGGGCGCCCTAAACATTTTCTTGGAGGAAAAAGAACTAGTGAGTTTGTTGGTAGAAAATCTATGTCCTGAAATGTGAGTGCATGGGGTCGGACATAATATCCTGGTGATATTAGACAAATATAGTACGTGGGCAAGACTAGTTCAAAACCGGGCTTATATTTCAGGTTTTTGCGAAGAACAGAATAAAAAATTAAGTAACGAGGATAGGAATTGTGAGGGGAATGGAAAGGTAGAAAATACCCGCAGTGGCGGAAAAAGAAAATGTTACATTTAGCAGCCCAATGTAAAGATCAGCCCAAGTACCGAGATCCTCGTAAATGTTTTCTCTGTGGTTTACTGGGTCATGTAGCTAGATTTTGTAAAGCTCGAAAATGTTGATACATAGCTAGTAAGGAGCGATGTGGTAGCAAAGGTACATCAAAGTTGCTTGGATGTTTTGTAGGGTGTGTTTCCTCTAGAGTGGTAATGTGACTCTTGGGATTTTATGTCACGTGACTGTGCTTTTAATATATGTGCTATGTGTGGACACCCTGACAATGGACGTAGGATAGAAGTGTACTTAGTGGGTATTGGTATGTTTTTACAAGAGGTAATGGCAACGAGAATGTTATGAATTCAGGGAGTTTGTTGGGGTTCAAAAGAGGGTGCGGCCCCTTTTCTTTGAAAGAGGGGTGATTGTGACCATTTGGGAATCGCCACAGTTGGTGTGTGTGTGGGGTGGTCCCCCCCCCCCCCCCCCCCCCCGGTGGATATCACCACCTGGCAGTTTTTAGTATGTATGTTAATAATTGTATTATGACCAGTCATACATTTATCCCCTTCATTGTAATTATTTTATCTAACATTTAATCGTAGTCAGAATGTCAGACTGACGGAATCTCAACTGCTGTCATCTCACTTAAATTTGGATTGTGCCCGTACTGTTCATTAGTGCGGCTATGGTGTCTTGTCGGGTTGCGACAAAATAATCCAGTGATCGAGCGAGGTGTGGAATGAGAGTTTGCATGGTGAAATGTGCAAATATATAAAAAGTTGATCCATGCTGTACGAAATGCTAATGCATACTACAAGGATGCTATAGAGAGAAAAAGGAAAGATCGGGAAGAAGAACTAACTAAAAATCAGAGAAGCGAAGGCGAACTGCAGCATTAGCTGAATTGGAAGCCCAAAAACAATCAATACTTGTAAGTGTTGCCAAGGAAGCAGCTTTAATAGATTAAAAAATGCTAAGCCTCAAAAACTGAATAAATATTCTGTATGCTATCTACAGCCAGAATTTTAATTGCCTTTTTATATTAAGTGTACAATCTTATTTTTGTCTTTTGAATGTTTGTATTCTTTGATCCATATTGTAAAATGTTGAAGATGCACTTACATAAAGTGATTGAAGAGATGTCATCAATAAGCTGTATTTATGCTTGTAGTGTTAAAAGTTTTTTTTTATCTAATACATATTCGCTACCATTCATGAGGACACAAGATCAATTGTGTTAAAACAATTCCTCTTGAAGATATCACTGCCTGGAATATGTTGCGGTATGTTTATAACCAATATTATGTAACAGTGGCAATTTTTGTAAGTGTTGGTAAGTTATGTATTGTCATTTTCATTTTTATGGAAAATTTTCATTTTCTACTGGAAAACCTGGAAAAGTCAGGGAATTTTTTTTTATCCTAGTTTGCTCGACATTCTGTAACACACAGCAAAACGAGTTTAAAAAAAACTACGGGGTTTGTCAGCTGAGATCCTCAGTCATCTCGTCTGAACACTAAAGTGGGGATGCGAGTGTATTAGCATAATGGGGAAACAAAGACGTACTTCCCCATCTTACAATGATATAGAGAAAAGGAGACAGAAAGCACTTGTCTCACAAAATGCACTCAAATACTTTAACAAATTGAGATAAAAGATTTACTTGCATACTACGTTCTTGAAGTCATGTTACTGTCCTTACGTGGTTTATCTGTATTGACGTGCGCTCTTATGCTGTTGATGCTGCTCTCCTTAGTCCTATTGACTTACGGAGGCTCTGATTGCTCATGGTGGAGCAGGTTCCTCCATCCGACACAGATTTCTAAGAGTGCTGATTACCATTCTGAGCCCTAATTATAACCCTTTGGCGGTGTGTTCTCTTCTCTTAATATTTGTTTCTGCCTGATGGGTCGTAGTTTGCCCACGTTCGGGTGGTTTAGTGGGCGTCTCCTAGTGGGTTATTTCTAAGCAAATCAAACCCCAAAGTGATTCTAATTGCAAACTTCTCCTGCCCAGGGTGCAATTTTACTCACCGAGAAGGTTGCCAGCTGTCTCAAGTCACTTAGAAATTATTGGGTACCGTGGATGGAAGGGCGTCTCGTGATCCGGCTGGTATTTATAACTCTGACGTACTTTCGCTACCTGGTTGTCCCCAAGAACTCTGTCTTGTCGGTCTATGGTTGGGAATGAAATTAAAGGGAGTGGAAACTGTTCTGGTTTTGGGGGTGGTTTTGGGGGGTAAGATAATCTTTACCACCTTCCCTGTTGCGGTACAAATTGTGCATGTATTGGGCGGGTGCGTGTCCTTTTCTGGGTTGGGGATCGGCACTGTAAGATACGTGAGAGTTTAGCCGACTGGTAATACTCACGTGTTCGTAGTCAAGCCATGGCGAAGAGATTCCCAGATATGCATTGAGCTCCGATTTATGGTTGCACGCAGCTATAGGTGAGATGGGACACGGAGTGACGTCAGGTACTGAAGATGGAGGTGCGGCGTCGCAAATGGAGTCTACTAGCAGAGCAGTAATCGCTGCTAGCAGTTTTCGCTGTAGAGCTCGTCACTCTTTACGTCTGTTTCTACTGGGTACTCCATCCCCTTTCCTATTCATTTGAAGTTAAGTCACAAGAATTTATTATAGAACCAATATTCTTTCCCTTCCCTGCTGATGTGCAGTCCTAGGTGAATGTCTTCTCCAGACACACCCAAGGCACTGACGGAAGGATTTGCAGGCAAGAGTTAGAGTACCGCTGTGGACAGGCGAGGGTATACCGGACACGCCCACGAGCTTTGTTATGTCCTTGCGGACTAAACGCCTTCTTCATTCCCTGTCTCCTGAGGGTTCGGCCCGCTCATGCCTATTTCACAGAGAGAAGTTAATATTTACGTGCTAAACAAAATACTTTCAGTAAATATGAGAGGGTAATTAAATAATGAAGTTAACTAAATAACTTTTGACGTAAGGTTTATTTTACGTCTGAGAAAACACTCTGGAATCCCAGTTCAAACGTACAAACGGTGAAGGTGAACCTGGACGAACTTGTAATGAAATATTATTTACTGTGAAAAACTCACAATTTACAACGGTTTGCTTCCCAAGGGGTGGTTGTCCAGAGGGGACATTGCGACGACCTGCTACCGCAGAGTTAAGGAAAAGACTTGGGTAAAAGAGGGTGCAGGGTTAGGATGTCGAAGTTACCTCTGGAGAGTCTTGCAGGAGCTGCTGGATGAGCTGATGTAGTTGGAGCCTTCTCAATCTGCAGGAGCTGGTAGAACTGTGTGAAAGCTGGGAGAGGAGGAGGTCTTGCCCAGACCAGGGAGAGCTTGCTGACCTATGCGGCCGGTGAGCTGATGAACTCTGGCTAGAGGCGATTCTGAGCCTCCTTATATAGTCCAAAAATCACTGCTTCAGGGATCTCCCGGGAGTGCAGGGGATGATAGCCTTTCTCCTCAGGGGCAGTTTATCTCAGGGTAGTGGCGGCGGCGCACATTCCTTACCACCCTGAATTGAGGCTGGTGACAGGTTTACTACCTCTGCTCGAGGCTCCGCTGCTCTGAATTTACGGGGCGCAGGGGTGCTTCAATCCTGTGGTGTCTCTTATAACTTTCTTCTCTGCTATCTGTGGGTCTGTGGCTCATTGGGTAAAACAATTTTTTGTTCGAGGGGGTGGCAACCACATGTCGGAATTCGGGGCAGGCAGTACAATTTTTATAATTAATTTTTTCATTATAAGTGTGACTGTGGTTGTCCAGGCTCATGGAATCAACTCTGTCGGCACGTGAATCTTGTATGCCACTGTTGTGACTTGCTCCGAGCTCTTTATCGCTCGTAGAGTACGCGGGCTCGCTGCGCAGTAGTGTGGCATGCATCAGTATCATCAACAGATACTTGAATGTTTACTAATAGATTTAGTAACAATTCTCATTGGGTGAATTTTTACATTAACACAGCAAATGAAGATCATTTATATAAAACATGACTTGAAAGTTTTAATCTCGTTAACAAGAGTATTCAAAATTACTATTTATAGTAGGCTGTTGCCATTATGAATTAAACTTACAAAACAAGAGGCACAAGGTATGGTTCTCTTAGCTTTATATATATTTACACATGCATTGGTTCCTTGAAAGATTATTTACAAATTACATAACATACCATCGTATTGTTAGCCAGAAATCTTAGTGCTAATTTTACCTTTGTGTTTGCAGTTGGCTTTATTGAGGCTGTCAATACCATTACATCACAGGTCTCTGTTTTCAGGATCACTATCAAGGTCACCCCTAGCTAACTATAGGGCATTTTCCCTTAGTAGCACTGCACTACCCTGTACGTGTACGTCAACAGTACGTCTACCTATTTAAGAGAGAGGAAAAAAACTAGACTATCACTCACTCATTGTGGCGTGCTGCATTGCAGAGTGTGGCTTTCCCCACTTCTTCTTTGGCCTCTCCCGCGTTCTCAGGGCGACATGCAACGGGGTAGGCCAGGCCGGTGAGGCCTGCACTGTACTGTGTACTAGCTTTACTGAGTGGATGGAGTTGCAGGAGTACAGACTCGCCCATATTGAACATTCGGGTGCCCGTTCGAGGTTGCGGGTACTTGCATTAAGTATACTGCTCCTGGGTTTCCCTCGCTGCACCGGCATGGGCTAAAGCCGCCAGGCGAACATTATCTGGCTGTCATACTTTGGATGGTGAATTTTCCCACTGCCAATCCCCGGGTCGGCGTAAGGTGATCCCTAAGAGGAGTTGGCTTGGACCGGCATTGGTGGCTTCATTTGTCCTTTGTCATAGGCCAAACTGTATTTTCAGGATGTGCCTATCCTAATGTTTGTGGTCATCCCCAATGCTAAGGTGCATGATTTTCTTTAACTCCTGATTTCTCCTTTCGGTGGGATTTGCTTGTGGGTGGTATGTTGGGGTGGTCCACGTCTCCACCCTCCATTCTTCGCAGGCATTGAGCCACTTACAGCCGGAGAACTGTGTTCCATTGTCCATTAGGAGGCATTTCGGCCTCAAACTTCCCAATGATGTTGCGAGTTTCCTGGCTGGGTAGGTGAAATGCTTCTACCCAACGGGAAAATAGGTCGGTAACAATGAGTAGGTAGCGGTTGCCGCAAGTGCTTCGTGGGCATGGACCCATCAAGTCCGCTGGAATGTGTGTCCATGGGGTCTGCGGGCATCGAGACTTGACCTTTGGAGCCGGTACTGGGTACGTCTTTCCTCTGCAACACTTCTCGCAGCTTCCCACATATTGTCTGATGTCCCTGCTCATCCGGTCCCAGATATACCGGCTGGCTATATCCGCTAGGGTTTCCTTGGTGCCTGGGTGAGCAGCCTCCGGGTGATCATGATTAGGGATGAGATCCTCAATACTGCGATACCCTCGATACTTTATAGTTTCGAGTATTGCATGAGAATATTCAAAAGTATCAAATTTTAACAATTATTTTCTTGTGCTGTAATTATGGTACATACATACCATAACTTTTGGAATGTGTACACAATACTTTTAAAAAGTGTGGCATAACTGAACGCAAGAACCATTTTCTCGTGCCCTAATTATGGTATGAGCATGCCATAACTTTCGGAATGTATACAATACTTTTTAAAATCGTAACATAAAGTAATCTGCATCCTTCTGGCATTCCAACGCACCCATAAAATTTGACTTAGGTGCAGCGGCTCGCAAGATATTAACAGCAACTTTTAAATGTGTACCATAATTATCTCAGCTGGCAGCAGGAATTCTATAGCTTGCAACAAGCATCCCAAAAAGCCTTTGTGAGTCGAGATTGGATGAACAGTTTACACGTAAAGCATGTGTTAGCTAGCTATCTTTCTGTGGCCGCCTGGTGCAGAGAATAAAGAGCGACCTCTACCCGGGTCTCCTATGTGTCGCACAGCAGGAATATAACTTGTGTAAGAGAAAGCTGAGAGGTTTAGTCATACTGAGAGCTTCCGTGGTCTCGGCCAACTGGCGAAGCTTTGCAAATGAGTGTTGTGGCAGTGAAGTTAACTAATGAACAATACATGCGATACACCACCATACAAGTAAAGAGATAGATTGCATGGAAGAGTTCCCTCTGAAAAACACGAGTTACTGGCAATTAGTATATAGATAATGCAAATTTCATAACCACCTTTGTCATGTTTAGAATATCTCTGTTAGGTTTATGATTTCTTGAGGTGCCTACAAATGCAAAAATGATAATTAGAAAATTGATGCGATTATTATTACATAATCAGTAAGGCTTGAGGTTTCTTGAAGTGATTCTACACAAAACAAGAAATGAGTTTTAAAAATGCCAAATTGTATGCTACATTAAAATTGAACTTTAATTGGCTTTAAAATGTAGAGAAAAAGATTGATTCTACACAATGCAAGGATAATTTTATAACTATTTTTTTGAAGTGAGTCTCTACAAAGAAAAGTATGTTGAGTTATTTAAAGTCTTTAAAAATTGTTTCAACCTTCTCAGAAAGTTTAACATTGTTGTCCATTTTCTTTTCAACAAGAATTCAGCATCTTCAAATGTTTTTACATACGTTTACGTAGTGTTGCATTCTGTGGATTCAGCCAGGTGAAGGAGACAAGTGGCCTCCAGGGAGCCTCTCGGTATCTGCCTGGTACTAAGCTGGCTGGGCAGGTGTGGTGCAGCTGCACTCAACGTGGAGTGTCGTCCGTCGTGATGTGGCCATCTCCAGCAGTGTTCCAGGGCTGACCTCTAGTTGTTGGGGGACTAGCTGCGGCTGCATCGTCGTGCTCGTTGGTGATCTGTGTTGCTGTCAGGGGTAGTCTGGAGGCTACGTGGCCTACTCCCTTGGATGTTGGGGCTAGAGCTGAAAGTTGGGCAGTAACCCCAGCCTGGCGCTCTTGGTCCTGGTGTCGGGTGTCTCTGTTGCCGTCAGGGGTAGTCTGGAGGCTGCGTTGCCTACCCCCTCAGTTCTTGACACCTGAGCTGCTGTCTGCATTTTTGGTGGAAGTGGTTGTTCTGTTGGTGCTACCACCTCTTTGGATGATGGTGCCAGAGGTGGAAGCCCAATGATGGCCTCTAGATCAACGGCAAGTTTGCTGTGGATCCTCTTCTCCCCTCGTATTTAGCTGCACTGGTGGCTCGGGCCATGTGTTGGGTAACACCAGGCATTTGTCGACCATCTGGGGCAGACTTGTCATCTGATTATCTTGTGCCGCCCCTCCGGCTGTCGACTTGTCGATGGCCGTGAGAATGGCCATTGCGTCAGGTGGTGCTGGAGCCTCGGTGACTGTCTGGAGCAGACTTGTCATGTGACCTTCTTCTGCTGCCCCTTCAGCTGGTGTTTCGCAGATGACATTCCCTCGTCTGCAAAGTATGGTCGTGAGAATGGCCATGACATCAGGCGTTGCTAAAGTCGCTGTTACCATCTGGGGTAGTCTTGTCGACTGGTTGTCTTGTGCTATCCCTTTGGCTGTAGACTGGAGCACAGTTTTCCCTTATCCAGGGAGCTGCCTCTGGATGTGACGTCGGGCGACGTCATGACCGTGTCATTCAAGTGGAGCAGTGGAGAGACCTCTTCATCTGCTCCTCCAACTGGAGACACCTGAGCAGAGGTCTGCTAGTGACCTACGTCTCGACACCGCCTATTGGTGGTCCTCCTCCACATCCATGGAGTGGGGCCTGGGAGTCGGCCTTGGTGATAGGTGGTGCCGGAACCTCGAAGCTGGCTGCCTCTGCATTGTGATGATTCGCCCAGCAGGGTGACAGCGCGGTCTAGGTAGATCGTGGCAGAAGGTACCAGCTAAACGACGGCCTCAAGAAAGGCCTCATACTGACTGGTAGTGTTCTGGTAGATGGGAGGCGGCATCTCGTCTGCGGCTGCGATGACATTCGGCATTGCAGTCTTCTCGCTGAGTAGGTTTGCTGGAGCTGGTGGTGCTGAAGTTGCTGGTCGAAGTAAGGTCTTTGGGAGCGCTGTCTGCTCAACACACTAGATTCCTGAATTATCTTGGTGATGGGGCTTGGATGGGACAGTTTGAGGCATGGATCTCTGTCCAAGGGACTTTACCAAGATAGTTCACTCGTACTTAGAGTCCACTTCCCAGGTTGGTTGGCGAATTTCCTTTTGAATTCTGTAGGAGTTGAAGACAGCGTCTATACAGATTATTTTGCTTTCGGCTTTGGGAATTCCACCTCCGTAGGTATGGAGTAGGTGGTTCCCTGGTTGGTTTGCGTATTCAGTACTGACTTGCTGGTGGGCGGGTGCCGCGTTTCTGGAGCGGTGATGGTTGCTGGTTCGTCCACGTCGTCTGGAGTTTCCGAAGTGGTTGAGGCGGAGGTGTGTACTTCTGATTTGGGGGCATCCTTGGGGTAGTGCTTCATTTGTCCTCTTGTGCCCTTGTGTATACGTCTGCGGTGATCCTCAGTCCAGTGCCCATATGCCTAGCACCTTGTAGGGGCCCTCCCACTTTCCGGCTAGACCCGTGCTGAATTGATGGTTGCCTCTGCTCAGGGGGTGGCTGCGTAGTAAGACGGATTCACCCATTTCAATGGGTATGCATGTACGTAGTTACAGGTACTTCCTCTTGATGTATACCTCTTGGGTGTCCCTTGCTTTGTCCATCTGGGCCATTGTGGCTATACCAACGAGGTATTTTGGTCTACACAACGAGGTATTTTGATCAGTTCATTCTCCTACCGCCAATACCGCAGAAGGAGTTGGCTGGAGCTGGAGTTGATCACCTCGTTATTGCGTCATCGCAGAGCGAAGAGAATTCTGGGAATGTAGCACTCCCTGTGCTTGTGGTCATCCCCTACAACATTGTGTCTGAGTCTTTTCTTGATCTCCTGGTTCCTCTACTTAGTGGGGTTGGCTTGTGGGTGGTAAGGGGGAATTGTCTGGGTCTCTGCTCCCCACTCATGGCAGGCCATCAGGCACTTCTTGCTTGTGAGCTGGGCTCTATTGTCAGTAAGAATACTTTGTCGGTAACCCCAACATGGGAAAATTTCTGTGTTGAATTTGAGGTGGCGGAGGTTGAGGTGGTGTGATACATTTCCATTTTTTTTTTTTTCCGGTTTGGCAACGTTTTCCAAGTCCAGTTGACGTGATAGGGCATCTGGAAGGTTGTTGTCTTTGCCTGGGTAGTGCTGCACTTTGAAGTCAAACTTTGAGAGATATAGGTCCCACCTTCCAAGCTTGGCTTTGTTGTTTCTAGATTCCTGAAACCACTGAAGAGCTTTGCTGTATATCCTCAGAATAAAATGTGTACCCTCCAGGTAATATTGGTATTTCTGGATAGCCCATATGAACGCAAGTCATTCTTGCTCGTTGATCTGGTACTTTTGTTTGGTGATGTTGATCCTTGTATTTGCGTAGGCTATAACTAGAGGTTTGCCATATGGGTCCTCTTGTAAGGTGTCTCTGAGGCCGTTCTGACAAGTGTTGGTCTGTAGGATCACATTGTGGCCGATGAAGTTGCTTGATGTCTTGAAAACTGGTTTTGAGAGCTTGATAGGCGGCACAATGTTCAGAAGTTTGTGCTGCAGTTGATGGGCATCTGGCTAGGCCTGGTTAGCTCAGTCGGTTGAGCATGAGACTTTTAATCTCAGGGTCGTGGTTTCGGGCCTCAAGTTGGGCATCAGAAAACAACTTGTGATGCATGGCGCCCTGAGGCTAATGAAGGAACGTCACCACGTCCAAAGTGCAGTTGTGGGTGCTACTTCACATGCTCCCGGTGGTGGGGGTTTTTGAAATGATTTAGTCTCTACAATGTACTGGAGCATGTCCAGTATAAAGTACTGGCCTGGTAGCTTTGTGACAGGGCACAAAATCAGGTTCTATGAGAATGACTTTGCTTTTCGGCAGATTTGCTCTGGGCGATATACCTGGGCGACGTGTAACCTGCTGAGGCTGCTTAACCTGTGTCAACTCCAGTTGGAGTGAGTTTGAGCTGGTGAGCTCAGTGTGTAGGAGCTCGTAGGTAGTGTTGGTCGCAGGTTTTGGATCCGCCAGCTCAAATCTCCAAAAGTGCGGGTTGGCGATCCCTAAGGACTTGTCCTGTCAACTTAAGTAGGCTGGAAACACAGGGTGAGTTTCCTTGCTAAAGCGAATGGGAACTTGGAAGAGGAGGTAAAGACACTGGCATGTAGTTCGGAATTGGGCGGGGTCCATGTCATAAAGGATGTCCTTGAGGTCGATGGGTGGCACTACGATCGTCTTTGTGCTGTTCTCCCCAGTGGAGGAAGGGAAGGAACAAACACACGGGTGCTAGATGTGCAGCCATTTCCAACATTAAGGTCCCTACCCAGGCGAGAAATATTGTCGCTAGGGAACGCGTGGCGCAGCCACCTCAGACGAAACCAAACCCCTTATAAACATGAAATTAGACATTTCAAGTGAGGGCATGTCACCACAAAAGGCACCCCATATCCTAGTAAAATAAACGGATGCCCTAGGCTAGCCTTACTGGATTCTGCGGCAACAGGTAACTTTCTTCGAAGCGACCTGCTGATGGCGAACGAGAGAGCTAATTTGCATCCCCAACATGGGACCCTTTGCTGTAATTCAATTGAAGCCTGTCGTAATCTCTTTTGTCAATGGTGACCCACTAGAACAGGTATTCTATTGCCTAATTGAGTATAATAGCATTTGCCCCTCGTTGGGAGCCCTTAATCGAGACCTGTCATAATCTCTCACTTAAATGTGAGTTATCCTCCATCGGGGGTCGAATGCAAGCCTTGAAGATAATAGAAAGTTAATGTCATAGAGCGGGTTGTCCCTTGACACACTTGTATTTAAAACTAATGCCAGGCTGGGATGGGGTTCTCCACATTGGAGCTGAATTTTATACTTGGTGCTTGTTTGCATCTGCCCTTGACTAACGAGGGACATAAATCTCTATGACAAATTTAGCACTGTAGGTCTTCTTATAGGGCGGTTTAGCTTTGATCACTTTAATTGACCATCGTGAGGCCAGTATAGCGAGGAGCATCAGAGTAATGCAGAGGCCTTATGAATGTTTATGTGCCCAGCCGGTATATAATGTAGGTCTGGTGGGCCCTTTGGTATAGGCTGTTCACGGTAAAGTGAGCACTTTTTAAGGCCCTTGCAACAAAGATTAACTACTAATAAACAGGTTTTATTGCAGCTCCAGGCATTAACTTTAGTTAGTAGTGAAATGTATACATTGTGTTCATTATTCTAATAGCAATGTTTATATTAAAAAGTGACAGGAAGATAGAAATTGAATGAAAAGAAAAATTCAGCAGGACATTAAAAAGTGCTCACTTTACCATGAATCGCCTATAGGTACAAAACCAGGAATTATACACAACCTTTTGCCAAGACGGTATCTTTTTGTTGGAGGGACGAGGCGTGTTCCTCCTTGCTGGGTGAAATTATCCTAAGCTATGTCCACCGTTTGAAAGGGCCGGAAGTTCCATCCACCGCTTGCCAAGGCCGAACACGGAATACAGAGTGAGATATCACGTCACAAAGTTGGTGTGTTCAGCAGTACACATTAGGACACACATATTCTGGCTTAACTTCAGAGTACAGCACTTGGTATTCATTCTTTCCTCATGCCATACTCCTATCAAGAAGGAGTTAAGAAACAGCTGAAAAGAGCTTTAAAAGACATCATAGATGAAATTTTTAAATTACTTCTTGCTTTGGAATCTACTAGTAATACCCCCTTGTTTCCATATGCAACTGCTCCCATTCTGTAATAAACTCCCCATACTCGGTCGACCATTCTGTGGCTTTACCAAGTAGTTAGTGGTGAGTTCTGTTTACCTACTGCTGGGGATGTTATGTTCCTTGAGTTCTCATTCACATTTGTTTAGAGATGCAACGGATCCTCATGGGGCCTCCCACCAAACTCCGGCAATTGAAACTCAGTGCAGGGTATTGACATGGCTAGGCTGGGTCTTGTTCATGGGTTAGATGGCCAATGGCTCTGGTTACGTTGACCGCAGTGGTGTACCTGATCAACATTTTACTGTGGAAGTGCTGAGGTGTGGTATCCACAGTGCATTGAGCGGGCTAAAGCATGTTGTTCTCCAGTCCAGCCTTTTCAAGCGGTGGCGGAGTAGGAAATGCCTAGGTTGCACAATTTCATGTGCGGAGGAGTTACTAAGGTGTTTTGGGCACTCCCGAAGATCTACCAATCTGGCAGAACTTGGTTTGCCTCTTAATCTGTGTAGATGTACCTTAGCGGTTTATATGCGATCAACGAAGAGATGCCGGCCATAACAGGATTAGCTTACCTTTCACCCTTTTGCACCTCTACAAGCTCCAGAATTGAGCAAAAAAGGGCCAGCATAACCCTGGCTCAGGGAAATCCGTGCACAACCACTGCTGTAATGGCCTTGGCAAGCGATGGAGGAGGGTTTGCGAGCTCTTACCCCTAGCTGCTTCCTCTGGTCTTTACATCTGTGGATGTACAGGGATTTCCCTGACCTAGGGTTATGCTGGCCCTTTTTTGCTAAATTGTGGAGCTTGTTGGGGCTCAGAAGGGTGAAGGGGAAGCTAGCCTCACTTCTCAGGGGTAGAAAATTCTTACTGGTGAAGAGGTGTCTTTAATTTCTTATCTCCTGTGATGTAGGCATTGACATTTCATACCTTCTCGATGGGAGGCTGAGCTGCTCCAGTAGAATGCGTGTTGTCCTTCAGTGGTGCACTCTTGAACTGGGGCGACCTTGATTGGAAGGTGCCGGTGGCTCGGTAGACAGTACAATCTTCGGAGAGGGGTGTTGACGTGATGGCTTCTTGGCAAATCCTAGTGTACAGTACGATCAATGCGCATGTGTCTGTATGTATCTTTGACCATGCCTGTGTACCCTGTAGGCACGTGTCCTGTTTCAAGTATGGTTTGTTATGCTGGACCTGCCCTGATAGGAGTATTGTGCTCCAAGATGGGGTGCAGTCGTTAAGTAGAGTGCACATCATAAATGTGCAGGAATGCATTATGCTTCAAAGTAAACGTTTGGGATGGGTCAGTTTGGTTCTTTTGTTTTCTGAGGTTTCTTACCGAGAAACAATTGTAGATTATTCATAGGTTTTTTAGAAAACATTTTATATGAATGGGAAAAAATACATATATATATATATATATATATATATATATGAGAGAAAATGAATGTAACTGAGAAAATGAGCATTATAAACAAGGTACAGTTTGGCACAGAGGAAATTATTGAAATGTATGTAAGGTATACTGTATGTATGTATATGTGTTCTATTATGATGTTGTAGCGAATATAGTGTGATTTCCCTCTCTTTTTGTTATAGACCATGTCTATATCAATGTTGCTGAGGTACTCCCACCACCAGATCTTTGTCTTTATAGGTGAGTAAAATTCATACATCATTTGATAATTCCTGTTATATATATATTGTATTGGAATGTACCAGAGTCTTTGCAGAGCCATTGCGTTGTGATAGTGTATCAGCAGTTTGGGTGTTGTTTTATTTATTCCTGTAATACTTAAGTATCGTTGATAATTCTTGTGGGGGAAAATAGTGTATGTACTTGTGTATTGAGAAATATGCAGTTGGAATTTTGGCTGATTTCACTGAGTTGCTATGTTTTTATTATGTGGTTTTCATCTTAGGAGAAAACATTTTTGTAGTTATGTTCTTTGATAGCAACAACCTCAATTTCCTGCCTGTTAGATAGTCTCTCATTGGTCTGTGTGTTTGGGAGATAAATAAAGATAGTTAATTACTATTATGTTTTGTGATATATACCACAGTACATATTTTGTGCATTTTCACTCTTACTTTGTAGTATTTTTAGAGACATGATGATGCACGATGGCCTTTAGCTGAGAGGGGTCATGTGGTCAATTACAGTTTTGGTCCCTGTCTGTCAGTAACACGAGAGTATATAACGTCAGTCACTGGTAATGGTGGACCGGAGTACGGCCGGTGTAGAAGGCAGGGCGCATGGCCTGTCTACTTGGTACAAAACCAAGTGCCGCTGTCACAGCTCGGCAGATGGGTTGGCACACTGCCACAGGTTTACCTGGCCGGATGGTGGCCCCGGGGGAGGCTGCGGACCCAGCTGTAGCTGTGTCAACTAGACTGCTGCTGCTGTTGGTACCAGTATCTGGTGCACTGGTGATGCTAGTTGGCTCTGGATGGACCGTGGTTGTTGGTCTGGTTGTCTCTGGACCAGGGGTTTGTGATTCCAAGAGGGATGTCCTCGAGCTTGCGGATGACTGCAAGGATCGGGTGTGGGCACCCGGCGGTCTTGATGAGGGCTGGAAATAAGTATGGGGAGGGAGCTAGGAGGTTAAGCCTCTCCAACTGGTAGGCAGTCTAGGCTCGTTCCTGTGGGGTTTTGCTGCTTAGTGCAGTGAGAGCGGGGTTGCAACTCTTCTTGGCTTTGGAGGTGGTAGCTGCCTTTCTGACCTTACACTGAGTACCACTCCTCTGAGTATATGGCCTATGGGAATTATATTAAATACTGAATTAAATAAACAGACGAAGGCGAGCCTGGGAAAAATTAATAAAATGAAATAATTAATTTCCTACGAAAATTCCTAACTAACCAAATTAAAGTGTACGCTATTTACAGCATGATCGATACAAAGGGGCTCTATCCAGGGGGATGTAAATTGTGTAACGACCTGTTATCATGGAGTCCAGGGAAGTTATCTGAGGTAAGGGTAAGTAGGTACAGGTGTGGGATTTATCAGGCATGGAGAGCTGACCCTGGGTGGTCAGCTGAATGAAGCTGTTGCTGGAGTGCTGCTGGCCTTCTGCAAGCTGCCGGCTGGAGGTGGTGGTTCGAGCCCTGTCTCGGGCTGCTGAAGTGAAGGAGGCTGAACCTTGGGCGGGCTACAGAGGAGAGGAGAGAATCTTCTGCAGACTGTAGGTAAGCTCACGAAACTTACGGCCGGCGAGCTCTGGCATCTCTGCTGGAACATGGGGCCGTCCTTCTATTTTTACGAAAATCGCCCTGTGTCAGCAATTCTCCGTGGGCGGGGGTAGCGTAGCCTTCTAACACAGGGGCTGGTTTATCTGCTGCTGGAGCGCCGCTCAATTTCTTATCTCACCTGTTGGAGGCAATGACATATAAATGCACCCTGGACTGAGGCAGGCGGGCCGTGACGTCGGAAGGTCACGGGGGTGCTGCTATCTTGAGGGTTGAGTGGAACTTCTTGGCCAGGCAGGGTAGTGTAGTATAATTCAAATAAATCATATTATATCTTTGTTGTGGTTGCCCTGGCGCGTTCCTTTTTGATTGGATGTGGAAGAATATAAATTCAGATATGAAGTTCAGTTACGTAGTTGACTCATTAAAGCCTGAAGTAATTTCAATATATTATTTCCAAATCTCAGCGGCCAATGAATTTGAATTTGCCCCCACGCTTGGCGCGCTCAGATGGGGTGAAGTTGGCTGTAGAGTGCGCATCTCAGTAGCGCAGAAAGCTGTCATGCGTCAATGTAGAGGAGAGTTTATATTTGTCTTTTTTGTATCGTTTTGGTCTGCAAGGTATAACTGCCAAAGCTGGTAGGGGTTTGTTGGAGTTGGATTTCTTCCGGAAGTCTCATATTGACAAGGATCCTGCACCTAAGGAAATTGATGATATCTATGTTCATGATATAATATGCTGGAATACTTTTCCAGTTCGTTAGGGGACGGTTGATAGTACTGCTGTAATTTGTGTATTTGGTAATGCGTCAATGTATTCATGTAAGGAGATGAAGATGGAGCTTGGTGATCAGATTTAGTTGTATCGGAAATTAGTTGGTTCTACTAGTGACATGCATATTCTAGGTCATATGGTTCTCAAACTTTACTTGACCGCAGGGGCACGACCAGTATAAAGAGTAGGCAGAGTCGCCTGTTGTCTTGATACAAAATCAAGATTAGGCTTGACTATGCCCCAGGTGGTGTGACCAGAGGTTGCTGGTTTACCTGCATCGACACTGAGGCAGCTGGGTGGGCACTGTTGGTCCGGCGGTCGAGTGGCGGCTGCTAGTGGAGCAGGTGGACCCCAGATGCTGCTGCAGCTGTGGCTGCCTGGCTGCCATTGGTTGTCCTGTGTGGGCTGGGGTAGCAGCGTACGTTAAACTATTGGCAGGCTAGGACCACTGGCACCTTCTCTCTTATGCACAGAACGGCAACAACTGGGTGTGTATTCCCCAGCATCTTCTGGGGTGCTGCAAAAAGAGTTGGAGAGATAGCTGGGGGTAGAAGCCCCACCAACTTACAGGTGGTCTGAGCTCGCTCGGGGGGTTAATTCTGGCAGAATGCCTTCTCAGACTGGGTGCTGCCCTAGGTAGCTTTTTTGTACGTAGCAGATGCGTGCTTTTTTGTACGTAGCAGATGCCTTCCTCTTGCAAATATTTACCACCCCATTTGGTGTAAGGTATGGTGGGTGCTATGAACTGCCTCACTAGAGGGGAGCAGGCAACTGTTAGGTCTCTGGCTAAAGTGTTCTGCCACAGCAGCGGCCGGTCTGACGCAAAGACATACCATTACCCCAACGGGCAACACAAACGGTGTGATGGTTGGGGTTCAGGCTTTCTCAGAGTCAGCGAGTGTGGGCCCTAAGTCTGTCAGGCTGACCACAACCAATCAAACACTCCTTCTGGCAACACAAGTGGTGCGGTGGACGGAGTGCAAATTGACCTGGTGGTCTCTCCTCCTTAGGGGTTGTACGACTAGTAGTTGGGGCCCGTCTGTTTGGTACACCTGGGTCATGTGCATCAAATGGGTGGCCGTCGACATGTGTGTGTTATAATGTATGAGTCCCTGAAGGGGAGCGTGCAGTCCTACACTAGACTGTCTACTAGGAATCACAGTCACCTAAGAAATGAAAATCAAAGTATGCGACTACCTTGAGCTGACCGGAAGTAAATAGACTACACAAGTTTCCTGGTGAAGGGAACCTGATTCTAAACTAAAGGGTGACGTTTTTTATTAATGTAGCAGAGTACTTTCCCTGTCTATGCTGTACAATGTTGTAAGGGGACTTAGGGGGCCCTAGAGCGTGAAGGGTCTTGGATTAGCCGTTACCAGAGGCAATCAGCTGGGGAGGATCGACATCTTCACGAAGGTTTGCTAGGGGATAGCCTCTGGAAGGTTTGGGTGTTAGAGACGAAGATGATGAAGAGCTTCTGATTTGTCTAGGCGACGAAGAGCAGTCAGATAGCTTTAGCGCACAAGGCGGTGGAGCAAGCTGCCGGGGCTGATGTGGCTCTAACAAGAGCCAATGACCAACTGGCAATTCTCAGCTGGTGCACAGGTACATAAAGCGCCGGACGGGGCCCTTCGCCTGGGCGGCGTGGTGGGGCACTTGTCTGTAGGCGGAGCCAAGGGTTGTCTGCTTGGCCTCCAATGCTGACTGGAGGGCAGGTGTTGCTATCCCTCAGCACATTCTTGAACTACCTGGTTTCCCAAGGGTGGCAGCGGTGACTCAGCCACTGGCTTGCTCATACGTGACGTCTGCTCGAGGGGGTGGCATGGCATTGCTTACTGACTGCAGTGATGAAAAGCATAACTCTGACACGTCTGTACTGTCCCCAGCAACAAGGGAATAAGCTGTAGGCACTGGGGTAATAAGTACACGTGTTCGGACCCCGTCCGGTGAGTTAGGGAAAATTATGCACAGATGAAGCGAAGGCGTTGCGGCTGCGCCAGTAAGTGTCACTCGTCATAATTAATAAATATTTCACTTAAAAAGGTGTGATTTTTGACACAAAAGAGTAAGGCAATTAAAATTTATTTCTTTGTGATCTTCAATGATTAATTTTTCAAAACAACATACTCAGATTTTCCTGTACTCTTATGCTTGTTGTGAGTTATGGAGTGCTCGGACTCTGTGCTTACACATTTGACGACAAAGGGTGTCTAATATGCCCCTCCAGGACATTCTGTTTATTCAGAAGACTTGTCTTTATTTATATAAATTAATATTAATCTTTCGATCTCCCTGCATGAAAAATGAACATTACGTTTGGTAATACAAGTCACTCGATTTTCGAACAATTTTTGGTGACAAGGGTAGTATACGCTTCTGGGCATATAATTTTATGTATTTTTAAAATACTGCCTATTGAGTTAAATCAATATTTCATTTAAAACTCATGTCGATTTTAGGCCAGATATGATAATCACCAAGTTTACAGGGGAGGGTTAGGAAAAAGAAATACTTATATAAACACAAAAAAAAATATCTGTGCAAAAATTAATTCCTTGTTAAAATATATTGCCTAACATTTCAGGCAAAATAATTTGCTTTGAAACACTAGTGATGAGAGGTGCTACTATTTTGAGGGATGGGAAATCTGGATAAAATTTCTATGATCGGATTACCATCACATACTCGTGACTGTCGTGACCTTATTAGAAGTCAGTTAGTGGAGCACTTGATTGCTGTGCATTTGACAGAGTGACTGTGTGTTGTTAAACTGAGATCACATAATTAATTTTATTTAATGCTTAATATACTCTACCGATTGCCCTCCATGTAAGGGGTGGAAGAATGCACGTTTGGCAGAGAGAGAGGACGCAATTTTTTTTAATGTAGAACAGTTTCCCTTCTCACCGGCATGTAAGGGGAGGAAGAACAGTGCATGGCTGAGAGAGACAGAAATGTGAGAGAAAAGAGGATGCCATGCTGGTAGCTAGATAACTGTTTCCCCCTAGTCAGGCGTGTAAGGTCAAAGAACATGCCAGAGCAGAATTGCCAAGTCGCTGACACCATCAGCTGAACTGAAGACTGCAGCGCCTTGCCACAGTGATAAACTACAGTGCATTTGAATGTATCTCACATCCAGTTATTAGACATTTGCATAAAGAACCATCTAAAAAATGACATCTGTAGGAAATCTTATGTGACTGAACCAAAAAATTGTGATTGATGCAATATCCTATAAAAGCGGGAAATTGTAACGTTATTTTGATAAGAATTTGTCTGGGACCACTGAAAATTAATGTTGGTTACGTTTTATCAGTACCTACTTGCATTTTTGGTACATCGAGAGTCTGCTATACCATAATCTGCCTTCCCGAATAATATAGCAGAATGTTTTGTGGCTGTTTCTGTACCTTTTAATGATATGTGTTCGCCTCAGAAAATGCTGACTTTTAAATAATATTTCCAGCTTTTCCAGTGCACCTTGACGTGTGACGTGCATACATACAATTTTTTTTTGCTGCAACTATGTATCATGTGCGCGCCACGTGACCTACAAGTGATAAAACCCTGAATTGCAGCTACCCAAGTCCGCATTCTGTCTTCTGTAATAAGGTGGATGCCTGGAGACCTGAGTGTACCCGAAGGCAGTATATATTAAATCGCCGCCGTCTCCTGACGAGAGACCACCAGCTGATCACCAGGCAACAACACCGGACTTCATCAAGCACGCGCTGCAACCCCAGAAGAGTCGTCGTTCCCTCCGTACCCTTGACACTTGCTGTCAAACCCACACCCCATAAACCCCATAGTCTCTTCAGAACACCACCAACCTCAGTTAGGGTTTAGTTGTTATCACGGCTACCTAATTTGTTGCTCTATGTTCTGCTAGCTTGCACTTCAGACTAGGCTCTTCAAGCTGACAGGTCCCTTCACCTGTCTTTGCTTACCCTCCGAGAGTTAATCAGTGCCTTAGTTACAGTATGAGAGTATGGGTCACAGTGTTCTATTTGGATAAAATAAAACACATATCCAGTTTAACCGCTGTCTTGTTCTTTCTCATGTGAATTGTGCTTAGTTATCCCTGGTAAGCATCATCCCGCAAAGGAGAGGCAGAGAACCATGGATTGGTACTGGTTTTGCTGAACTTAGTGCAGGACTGCGGCCTGTCCCCAATAAAGAATTTGACGTACGTCATCAAAACACAACCCATTAGACGGCCACCCGTACTGTGGACCAGGCATGTAGAGGGACCTGGTACACATGTACTAGAGCCACGACCACTAGCAATACACATGACAAAGAGGTTAGATTCCCCTTGTCAGCTAATCCACCCGCTGGAGGGAGTGCCAGGTCTGGCAAGGAAGGATCTACCCCTTCTGGGATACACTCTAGCTAAGGTTATTATTGGCTGGCACCCCATTGCGGAAGTGAACCATTTCACTTCACCTCTGGTAAATGCAGTTCACACATAGGAGGGGTAGTAAGTGGCGTGACAGGAAGGCAGCTGCCATCCTAGTTGGCAAGCAAGCACTTCTTAAATAACATGTCCTAACCTTCAGCTACCTAACCCCCAGAAACAAGCGCACGCCACCTGCCAACTGTTAAGGCCTCACCTCACAGTCCCCCCCCCCCCCCTCCAATCACTTGTTTTGTGGTGAAACTCCCCAGAGCTGCACACCCAGTTGTCGAGTTCCTCCATTTAGGCCTATCTCTGGAACTAGGCGTCAAGCCAGCTGATGGACCAGTACCACCCACCAACATCACCGGGCCAGAGGCTTGCCAGCTGCAGCTGAACCAGCCTCTTAGCAGAGCCGTCCAGCAGATGTCATCGCCAACCAGCCATGTCAGGAGACCCGATGCCGTATCTAAGCCGACGAGCACCCGTCGTCTGGCATTGGGAGGTAAGCCAGTGGCTCCATCAACCACCCCCACATGCAAACCTATGCTAGCTCAGTTAGACTTTGTGCCTAGCCGGTGACCTACTCGCCCGAATCTATACAAAGTCACCATCAAGGCCAAGTGCCACAGTAAGGTCTGTACCCCTCGCACCTGTGCGACTGGTCTAGCACGGAACTAGATACATACACCTATTGAGATGCCGATACGCTCCTGTACCTTGACTGGCACGCATCCACTTAATGTTAATGTAACCAGGGTTGCTCTCACACCTGGCTGTAGCTTTTCTTATGTTGCTTCCTTTAAGGTATAGTCTGGCATATCTAGCTGAGAGTACAGGACAGAATGTTACATACTGAAAATATGTTTTATGAAAATAAATTACCTTTTAAAAAGGAGACAATACACAAGTACTCGCAGTAGCACGCACACATGCATCAGATGAACACATTTTTCCACGTGGATGTGCGCTCGTGATATTTCGTTGGCTATGTCTGCTTCATCAGGTGGCGAGTGGGGGCACACTACAGTCCATTGGGTGGTGGTTAGCAAATAGTGAACTTGGTGGCCAGGAGGTGAACTAGGATGAGGCAGGGATTTTGAAATGTGGCAGAGGAGTTATCTTTTATGTTTAAGCCAAGTGTCTGTCTAGATTTGGTAATGTATTGGTGGGCCAGTTTGCAGCATCACAGTTCTCACAGGTCTTATTTTACCTGACCTGACTATAAGGCTTTTTTTTACAGGAATATAGGACCAATACAAAAATTGAACTAGTCAGAAATAAGGTGATCATGAATACAGTACTTGAAATTAAGTCGATCACACATTTTTACAGATAAAAAGGTAAATATTTTTTAACCGACCCCATGCCCTTCTTTTGCAAAATAATGAGTTTTCTTCAGGAAAGTAATATTTATATTATCCTAGTTGTGAATTAGTTATACATTAATAATTGTTACTCTGGCGTTACATGCTATGACTTAGAGGCTCTTTATAAGAGTAAATTCTTAAATGCTTAAATCAACAAGCATAAAAAAATACATCATGGTGAGAAAGACCCATCCTCAAGTGAATAGTGGCTACCTCAGTCGAGAGGAGGAATGCAGCAGTTCTGTTATATTGCTGGTGTTGAAACTGTTGCAGAAACATATATGCAGACACATGTACACAATTTTATGTTGACTTACCTGATTATATCATCACTATTTAATGGTTATACTTAACAGCTTAGTACTTTCATTTAAAATTCTTAAGAGGACAATGGCAGCATGATAAAAATTAAAATGGGCTAAGTGAGTGTATCTATATATGTGTTTGTGTGTACATACATAAATGCACATTGTAAGGTAATGTATGAGGCACAGAGTATAGCGTGCCTGGTGCTAGGAAGTGCCACGTGCTGCACCGTGTCAGCATTCTCGCAGCGCTGCGGCAGGCAGGCACGCCGCAACGCCTGTCCTCGTCGAGCCGCTAGTCAGTTGTTGTGTAGAGTTGAAGCTGTAGAGTCGCGCCTTTGTACGTTATGTGTGCCGGCCCACTGGCGCGAGTTCAGGAGCTCGATGCCTCAATGCTGCACGTTGCCTAGCAACACTTAGTTTAGTCGAATGATGTGTACTTGTGTGGGAAAATAAAATTAAGTGGTGAAGTACTGACACGCACATTGTTATTGTACCGTAAGTTCATTCGTTGAGTCCCTACGGCCATCGGGACATTGGCGATGACTTGGTGGCAGCACCTCATTCCCGTGTAGACGTGGTGACAATCCTGAACTATACTGAAGAGCCCTTACAACAAAGTGATTAGTTTCCAAATATTAATTTGAAACTGTGTAATATTACTATATACAATTTAATCCCAGAAAATCCTGTGTAATAAAGGTATCTTTCTTGGGCTCTTAAAGGTACGGTCGCCACCCATCCCCCCCCCACCCCCCCAGACCCACCTTCATCTTCTTAAATCCACCACTGGTTTTAGCAGGCGCTGAAGCATACAAAATTCTGAGTTCCTCCTTGTTTCAACATCTTGCACAACTGTAAGTGAGGTCTTTCAATCCAGTGGTTGTCGATGGGCAAGCCATTCTTTTGCAACACTACTTCTTTGATATCTGCCTGCTATGCTCCTTGCTTTTGCGAGATTTTTTCCACAACTAGTTTTTTTATGCTTGTAATATTTTATGGTCAGCTGAAGGTTGTGAGCAAGGCACTGCAAATGGACCCATGAGTGCTCCCCAGTTATGGCAGATGCAGTATTTTTTACATTATCAGTTACAAAAAGTATAGCAATAGGGCCGTCACTTGGGACCCACCATTCCATTAAAGATTTCAAAACATGGTTGTTCACAGCTGTGTGGGACTTGGGAAAATTTTGAACACTGAATGTGTACGGCTCTTGTGAACCCAGTCCTTTTTTACATAATGAATAGTTAGTGACATATAACTGTTGTTAGCTTCTGATATCCAGCTATCTGTCGTGAAAGCTACCACATGAACTCCATTTTGCATGTCTCCTATTTTAGTTTTCAGCTTTTCCATGGTATCGTTTTACATTTAGACATAAGCTGACAAGCTTTCAATGAGTAAATGAACCCTGGTTTTTCTACAGTGGAGAATGTGTGATGTCTTTTCACCAACAAGTTTGTAACCTTAAGATTAAGACATTTGGATTCACTGTTGTCACTTCCAGGATTCTTTCTTTTTTAGGGTATAAAAAAGTGTTGTTTGTTTGCTAGTAGGCTTATCATCTTTTTTGTTATCAGAGTGGTTAACATATTAATTATCCTGTGTATTTATTAATTATCTTCTGTTTCCCCTGCCCTTGCATTCTGGCACTGCTTCATAAACTTCACTTCACCTCCTTCAGCTCTCAAGACCTCATTGTTAAGAGCCGCCCAAATCTCTCCACACTCAGGTTATGTAAGCCTGTTTAATTAGAGTGCATTGAAAGCTTAAGTATAGAAACTGTAACTCAATATCCGGATAAGCTGCAGACATTAATTATATCCCAAGTAACTAAATTACATAATAACCAACATTATGTATATACATTTGAAATGAGTTGTCCTAACCATTGAATGGCGTATATGATGCTAATCAAATATTGTAAGAATTATCCTAAACATCACAATCTGCTTTTGTTCACATTTTAAATAAACTTTAACTTTTAAAGAAATTACCTTAAAAATAAACACTAAAAGTGCTTTTTTTAGGTTATGCATGTTCTCTTGTGATTTGAGGCTATTCCCATGCTTCAGAAATTAAAGCAAAGCTCTGGTAACTTTGTTTTGAGGTTATAAAAGTAGTCTGTTTATCAAATAATTCCCGTATTTAATTACTTGTGGGCCAATTTTTTAAGGTCGCAATTCATCTCAGACTGCTCAATCGCGAAATAGGTATTTACATGTAAAATTAATTATTTTACAGCTTACACATTTTTAGTGATATCAGTTTAAAATGAAAACAATTTTGCAGATTTTGAAAAAGTACTTTTAAGCAGCATTGCCAAAATTCTCCTTTAGTTTTATTCATAATGATATATTTCAATACCAGTACCTTTGTTTTCCGTGCATAATTTCAAAGGTTTTAAAAGCTGGCGAAGAGGAAAATATGCCAGCAGATATGAGAAAGGGCGTTGTTCTTACAAAGGACCACAGTATGCTGGGCTATTTGGTTGTTATATTCAGTATGGATGGGCAATATAAGGAATATTGTGACAGTGGAAATTTACAGGGCGATAGGGGAGATTTCAAAACGTCAAAGATAGTCAAAAACTGTCAATAATGCTCAACGCATCAGATCGTCAAATAATCTCCATACTGCTAAAATTACGTCTAACAATAATCTCAACACACCTATGAACTATGTGCGAAGAGGGGGGAGGGGGATAACTCCACCACAGGACTGTTAATGTGGGCCATCCTGAAGCCCCAAAACATCTAATAAAACTAACATCTGTAGAGCACTTAAACTCGCTAAAATTTACTCGCTTGACTTTTACAGGAGAGGTGAATAGAAATCTTTTAATAGGACACTGACACAAATTGAAACAAATAATAAATTAAATAATCACTCTTGACACATAAGATAAAGGGATTTCTACCATCTATTCAAATAAAAGAAGTAAGTTTCAAAACTTCAATTTTACTGGATCAAAATATTTTCAAAAATATAGAATGTCAAAAAAAATTTTGTTAACATTGAAATCATCTTTTCAATAATACTTGGTCCATACAAAAATTGGTATAAGGTCTTTGGCACTTTGACTTAAATTGTTTAAAAATTTATTAATTTCTGTTTCTTAGAGTTCAAAAGAATAAAACGTGGGTACAAACATCTCCTAATGACAGTTCACCACACTCCTGTGTACCTCTTCGGTGTAGTCCTTCTGTTCTTTCTATGTCCCTCCATCCTGAAGACAGCCAATGGGGGACAGGAAGTTCGACCAGCGCTCCATCTTCGGGGTCAACCTCCAAATGGCAGACTCAGGAAAGAAATCAAATAAACACATAATTTCTCTGTTATAATTTTATTAATGATAGGTCTGTGATATGAAAACTAGGATACAAATGGCATACAGGATACATCACTATTTCTGGTGAACGTTAAATCAATACAGTTATTGCTGTGCGTTGTTGGAGTAGTTTTTGCATAAGACAATTTGAACTTGCTGAGCATGAAATCAGGCAACGAGCTGTCTTGCAAGGCACTAACGTTGAAGTCTCCGATGAGCATGATAGGTGTAGTGAGATCTGGCTCGTATTAGAATACTCGTATGAATTTGGAGACACCATTGACCATCACGTTTACGAGACGGACATCACCAACCATTGGATCTGTGATCTGCAAACTCATCTTGGCAATGACACTGTTAATGCTGTGACAATCAGTGAATCTATTGATGTTGCGTTATATGGCGACTCCACTGGCGATGTTACTAGAAGCTGATGATACCGCCGACGAGGTATGCAAGTCGCCTGCGCTTAGCGATGTTACAGTATGATTTTAGATCAAAGCCAGATACCTGCATACAATTAATGTCTATAATCTCCGGTGTTGATGCAGAAGCGATTACATCATCCGCTTGCATGGGCTCAGCCGCCCCCGCGGCAGATGTACTCGCGCCGTCTTTGATGCACTCAGAAGCTTTGATGGTTTTTTTAAATTTCCGACACCGCTTCACTCAATCATATGGGGTTTCATGGGTATCACTGGATTGCTTTTGAGATGCTCTTTCTAATCGTATACAATTTCTGTATTTCAACTTCGCTATTTGACGAGTATAGGCTGACATTGTGTTAAATTTTTTTTACATTAAACTCGTACAATTTCACCATAATTAAACCACACAAATGTTTGTATACACGCAATCGATTGATCTTGACGAGAGCTGTCGGTTGAAACGTAAACGAGCATCGTAACTTCTCCTAGCCACATGTTATACTATGCGGAAGTCATGAGACGCTGTGAAACAAACTCTCAAAATGCCCCCGCCATACGCGATGCTTCACTGTCTTCACTCAACGTAACATATTCTTTGATCCTTTGGCAATTGAGTGGTATAATTGAATTTTGTATGTAAAAGATAGATTCAGAGCTGCAATGCCAAACTGTATCCCCCGATTTTATCATTAGATTTTCTGGATCGCCCCCCACTATGGTCGAAAATTTAAAGACTTATTCACGTAAGAAAAACAATCAACTCATAATTAAAATAAACGACTAAGTACTAGTTAACAAAAAAAATTTACGAGGAACATCACTGCATTAAAACCCAACCACTTTTAGACTACCCAACTTCTTCTCTCGACATGGAGGGAAACACAGCATAACAACTCCCCGCTACTGGAGCTATACATCAAAGAACAATGTGCTATTGGTCACTGGCACTGGAGTGGCGTCACTTCATTGCCACACACCCTCTTCTCCCATTACAGGCTAGGTAACTCCTACCTCTCTCTCTGGCCAGGCCACCCTCCATCTGTCCTCTTTCTTGGGACAGGGACCTCCTCCCACAGCAGGATGTGAGATCCACGAACCTCACACCCACCTGGCTAACCCTCTCCTTGGTTGGTCCAGTCCAGTAACCAACTGGCCATCACCTACATTGACACTATGCTTTTCTTATTCTAAAATGGCTTCAAAAAACAGAACAAAAACATGCGACTTTCCAAAAAAAATTATAGAACACCCCCACAAGATGTATAGGGTGAGAATGAAAAAAACCCAAAACAAAACACTTAACATCAGGTGTAAACACACCTCAACACTGTAGGCAAAAAATACATCAAACCCAAAAAAAAAAAAAATGCTTTAAGTGAAGCAACACACAAATTTTCTGCGAACTACAAAGAAGAGTCCCACAAAAGGAATCAGTGGATCGTCAATTGTTACAAAAACTTGTGACTTGTGAAGTAACTTACTTAGTCAACAAAGTGACCTTATCTCAATATTTTTCAGGGCAGGGCTAACCCCTAACAGGCTGCCTAAGTTTCGCCCTTGAAGGAGGTAAAGGAAATAGAGATTTGAGGACAGATACAAGTAATGAAAAGGTGACAGGATAGATGTTTGTGAATGGGACCCATTGGACGACTAAGAGAAGGGTCGCTATGTGCCACTCACAACAGAATAGACGGGAGAAAGACAGAACTAGAAAAATGGAAAAAGAAGTAGCAGACTTCACTCTTTACGCCTGACCGATAGAAAAACCAAATTTCAAAATTTACAAAAAAAGAAAAAGAAAAAAAAAAGGAATTTAACCTAAACCATAATTTTCGTAGTTTCGCTACTAACCTCTTTAGAATCTCTGTATCAAACATATCAAAAGTTATGCCAACAAAACAGGTTACAGAAAAAAACAAATACATAATAATTATATTGGGGCTTCAACCCAACCTCACATACAGTAGCAACTGAGAAAAAAAAACAGGTTTCATCTCCTACTATTTGTTTTCCAGAATTTTGCTTCCTTGAGCCATGGCTTCCTTGAGCCAGACAAAGTGCCTTTTCATTTTCATGCTTCCATTTAAAACTTAAAATATACTTGTGTGCACTATGCACTAACACGTCTGTTTGTCTATAAAAATAATTAACAACTCCTGAAAAAATGATTTAATTCATTCAAGAGAGATCACATTCACCTTATAATTTCACTGTCGCCGTAGCTAGGCATCTTCCTGTGTTGACCAGCGGCAAATCGTCTCAAACTGAGGTTTCGTCGGCTGGTGGGCACATCCTACTGCTCCACTGACTCATCTGGTTACTGTAACATTTCGAAAATAATGTTTAAGTTTCTAATTTCTCAGGACACAATTTATTTCTCCATTCAGTCTTAAAATTTATTTACGCACTAACTTTTTACCTTCATAAATGGCCTGACATCTTAAAACAATGCACAAAACCACCAAAAATTAAAAGAATTTCAACTCTAGCTTCTGACACGTTTGCAGACAAGGCACCTAGTGCAACCTCATGGCTATCTCGCGAACTAACTGCACCTATGGTTATAGCGCGTGCTGCTGTGAGTGCTTCAACCTAACCACATCTCACTCTGGACTGATCGCAGTAAAAACAGAAAAAATCAAGCATTCCTTTGTTTGCTAAGCACAAATACGACCTCAAAACAATTAATATTTAACTTCCCAAAGAAAAACTAACTTCTGTCGATGGAACAAGTTCTCACAGGCCATACCAAAACAACACACCATAACTATCGTACGTCTATACCACTACTATGCACATGCATCCTTGCACTCTATGGCGCTAATAGCCGAAATTCACAAAAAAAATTACATCTGGCAATAAATCAAAACAATAGTCCATTGCCGATTGGAAGCGACTTATGAAAATCAACCTTTGAATAACATATCGGCCTGTTTTTTCAATAACCTCTATTCCACAAATATATAGCACTGTGGTTAACTTTAGAGTACTGTATTATTGAATAAATGAAACTTTGCCTATATCGTCTATAACTTGTAATATTTATTTCTTTTTAAATATGAGTTATCAACAGCGAGAGCAGCGACGTGTTGGCAATGGCGGTAAGAAATAGTTCACATTAAAAATATTATTTTAACCTTGTTTTTTAGTATGCTATTTGTAAATTAAACAGTGCCTATTGAAATATTGAAATATTTAGGTAGCCCCGATGGCAACATATCACATTTTTACAGTTTAAAATAACAACGGAAAATATCGTGAGTAGGCTGTAATGGTACGGTGTTGTTTTATCGAGCGAGGGCAACTTTGAAGCAACTGTCTGCTGAGTGAGGCTTGGCACCCTCTCTCTGTCTTTGTCTCTGTCTCTTTCACACTCGGGAAGTTTCACTTTGCTAGTACGCAGAAATTGTACATGTTTTCAATTGTAGCATATTTCGTACTTATTACAGCAAAATAATGATTTTTGAATTTGTAATTTACAACTGAGAAGAGATTTTAATGTTTGAACACTTATTTAAAAATATTTAGATACGATGGCGGGGCAGAAACAAAGTGAAGTTGGCAAACGTGGCGAGCCATGACATGGCGTGTTGCTGTTTTACCAAGCTAAGCGTAAGTTATACTTACTCCGAAAAAAAATACTTCAAATTACATCACGTTTGTAGACGTTTTTAAAACCTACCTAAGCAAGTTACGATGTGATAAATCTGGTTTTCTGCGGCAGTAATAAATATATTGTTACGGTGTGTTTCATTAATCGCTGCGCGTGAAATAGCATGACATGGTTGCGTGGTGGTAGTTACACTGGATCTGTGTGTGCGTGATTTCAAATATTTGATATGAACTATTTATACGTTGTAAATGTGAACTATTTTTATGGCGAAGTTATTTACATCCACAGCTGTTTATTTATTACAAAGTTGTACCTTTGCCCTGGTGGGTGTTTGAAACACAGTCGTGTAACGTGATTTACCACCAATCAACAAAATAACCAAGCCCAGCCCCAATAAATTTCAATAAACTTAATACACAGTATGTAGCAATACATATAGATATGAGCAGAATAAAAGTTACGGTAGGCTTATTTGTGTGCATGTTCACAGCTATATTTTAAGTTTCTATAACAAAAAAATGAGTGACATGAGTTGCGTGCGTGATTTTAATGTCGCTTTTTTTTTTGGACTGGCTATTCCTTCGTTATTCGAACTGAGGCTGTCCTTTTAAAGCAATAACCCAACACATATCAATAAAAAAAAGTTAAATACTACTGTTCATTACCCCACAGTTGTAACAGTGTTTAACACAGTCGTGGCAAAATATTAACGTGCATTACATGTAATGTTTTATGCTATGTTGTGGAAAACAAATATGTTAATGTAACGTAACCCTAAGAACTATCGTTAATTCAGGCATTTTTAAAATGTAATAAAGCTGACCTAAATAATGTTATAGGCCTAAACTGTGAATATGAGTACAAAATGGTTTTTGAAATAGACCTAAGACAGAATTCTTTGAAAAGCTGTAAACAGTAAACAACACATTTGACAGGTATAAAAGTAGAAGTCATATTTCAATGTTTATTTTTAGGTGTAGCGAAAGTATACGAACACATGTAAACATTGATTTTGACAGATGCTACATGACAGTCTGGCAATGTTTGTTTACATTTGGCGGAAGGATATGAAACGGGCCTGCAAGTAGATATTTAGCAGGGCTCCGAGAAAGTTGCTTCCAATGGGGAATGGACTATATTCATCCGAACAAATAAATTACTACGGAAATAGCGGCCAAAGTACTTAATTACTAAAACTACATTGCTACTTGGTTCCAACTAACTCAAATAAAGGGTTATCAGTATGGCATCTTCTATTTATAGTACGTGTACCGTAATTACGAAATGCATATTCACTTTTCACTTTAATATCTTTTGTGAAGTAAACACTGGAAAATAAATTAATAACCTGAACTAATTACCAAAAAAAACGAGAGAAAAACAAAGTTAATTAACAACATTATTATAGCATCACATCAATGAACCTGCCTACCGCTGGCTAGTAATGTGGCTAGAGTGAAAAGAAATTAAAAATAATTTCCAAACACAACAAAAATTTGTAGCATCAACTAATTACTTAATCTGACTTCCTTCTCATTGTGTCTACGATGCACTGGCAATTTCCAGACTTTTAGCAACATCTTACTCAGACCTAACTGTAGAAAATTGAAACTTTTACTGCCTTAAAAATTCTACTTCATACTCTTACCTTGTACTCGTACGTCAAAACTTCTGTTACCTACTGGAGTCCTTGGAACCAAATTACTGAAAACTACAACTACAGAAAAACAAATTGCACTTAACTTGTAGCTACTACATGCTGTAGGCTCTTTTTAGGCTCCTCCAGCCTATCATGATCTTCCAGCACACACGTCCGCTTTTCTCGTAATTCATGTATGACTGTTGAACGACTGTGACCACGTCCCAAGCATCAGGCGCATCACCCACACTGCAACGTTGCTGTTGCCGTGTAACTGTAAAACACTAATCAAAACCGAAACTACTAAAAATAATTTTAAAACACTCGAAAATTGTTATAACTTCCCAAAACTGCCCAAAACACAAAAAGCGGGGCACATCTGAACAAAAAAGAACAAATCTACTGAAAATTACTACAAACAAGAAAACGCAACCTACACTGGTCTTAACAAAAAAATCACAAAAAAAAAAATTTCTTTACAGAAAATTCACTTTGTAACAATATTAATTTGATGATTCATTCCTTTTTACGGAATTTGTCTAAATCCTCCATGTAGTCTGTACTCACGCTAATACATAGTAATGAGTAGAACCAGATCATAGTATTCTGAGATAGTCTTATGTGTTGTGAATTAAACATAACTTTGCAGAACAGTACTCTAATTTTCCCTTATTACTTCTGGTGTAAAACATAAAAGGTTTGCAAGTATCAGTTTTCTGTGGACTTTCTGTCATGTAGTACATGAAGAAATACGTTATCGCATTTTATAAATTTCTCTTTCACCTTTTATGCAGTACCAGAACTTTTTTTCATGTAAGCTTAGCACCGGACTATGCATTTTGCTATTGTATATCTCATATGCATCAGAAAAAAGTACTTTCAAAATACATAGTTAAAGTAGAATGAAAATCATTGAAAGCATTGCATGCTCCATGACTTATAATTTTGTTGCTCAACAAGTTACAATTTTTTTGTTGATAATTATTTCAATTTAGCTATTTGGGAACTATGAATTGCCTACAAAATTTATAAGGTAGTGACTTTACAAATTTTTTGTTTTAAATGATACTTGGCTTTGCCTCCAACTTATTTTAGTTTGCCACAATTTGTACATATGTAATACTGCTGCTGTTTTACATTATTTATTCTAAAATGGTTACTTTACAATGACCCTGAATAGTTGATTGTATCACTCACATTATTAAATCTACTTTTACTCATTACTGCACATGAGTCAGCCTCACATTTCCATGGAGTTTGATTGATCCTACACTCTACAAGATGCCGAACTTGTACTGTTTACCCACGGGAAAAGACGAACACTCCACACCTGAAGACTTGTACTGTTCACCGGCCGAGCCACCCGCGACTATGCATCAAGATCATCCAAGTACTATAGCGCACCGCTGGATGGCACCACTTGTACAATCGCTGCATGCGGCCCTGGATCCAGTGCCATCAGACGCCCAGAGGATCAAGAGCCATCACCTCCCTCCACTCACCAACCAAGGGTGAGCCAGAAAGAGTATAAATATTGGGGCCGGGCCCTTGGAACTGTTCTGGTCCTTCACCACATTCCAGGTGCTGAAGGAACCATAAGCACCTCTCCTGGTCTTCACTGCACTCTTGGTGCAGAAGATTACTACTGTTTTACCAGTACTCGCCAGTCGTCGTCTAACTTTGTCAAACACGTAAACACTTCCGGCCCCTTCAGGGCAACACCGTTAGCTTAGGAACAGGTCGCCTTCTCCTGTTAATGTATAGTCAGCTTCCGTTAAGCTGCCATTGATAGGAGGTAGTGCAACACCACCTTGTTTATTTTCTTCAACTGAATAAACAAGCTTTTAATCCACTTAAGGGTATCATTCCCGTAGCCATAGTACCCTTTCCTGTAGACATCAGCTATGTCCAAGGGACAGCAGGTGACCGGGAAATTTATTCTAGACCGCAAAACACATCAGTAGAGGACACACATATGCACCACTATGCATAGAATGGTAGAGCCAGACTCCTCCTTTTGAGTTTATCTTGTCAACTTGATGCTTGCTCTTTCCACTGCACTTGTTCATTTAAAGCAGTACTATCATGCTCAACTGCACATGTGATACCTCTGTGCCAGATATTGTCAGTGTTATAACATTATGCATTAATTCCTTAATAACAGTGGTGTTTAGGGTAGAAACACAAGGCAAACTTTTTATTTATTATGTATTGTAGATTTCTAATCTGCAGGTAACTACTTAAAAATACAGAAGCGTTAAATTTTATAAATGCATGTGAGCCATCCCTATGGGTCGTATGTTAGTCTACCCCACTGCTTCACAACTGTACACATCAGAACATCTAACCTAGTGTAGGAAGGTCCTAGCACAGGAGTAGCTACTAACGAAGAGAAGATTTGTTAACAAATGTACTAATCAATAATATAGAGCAACAGATAAAACACAAAAAAAAAATATTATTAACAATATGTAGTCAATAGTTTTACAGTAAGCATTAAAAGGTCCCGTTGTTTATAAAACAATCCGTGCAAAACTTCTTTTGCAGGAGTACAAATGCTCACAAACCATTAAAAAAGTATAATATTATTAGTTGAAATAATATGGTACCATAGTTGCTGAGCAATCAACTCCCTTAAAATTACAATGGGGAACCAAAATGGAAATAATTCAAAATCATCAAAGAAACAAATCATACATAACCTCAAAATTTAGCATAAGGCTTGCAAACAGAATATCCCTGTGCAAAACCAAAAAATCTGTAAATCAATAAATATCTATCAAAGTTAGGCAACCAGTACTGCTGAACCAAATATTAAAGAATTATATTTTCTCACTGGTGTACCAGATGCTGAAAAATCACTTATATTATATCCTATACAATAAAACATGTACGTATATCACAACGATAGTTCCATTTTAATGACTTGTACAAGTTTACAGTTTCATTTCGATTTTCCTGACCTGAAGGTATAATTACTTAGCAACAACTCGTGAATATTATTTACAATACTTACCATTCAAACCTTTATACTTAGTTTGCCTACACCGTAAGATCTTGAATTTCTGCCACAAAATATTTGACTACTAGAATTTTTGCTTAAAATTAGCACTAAAACTGTCTCTAAAAGCAGCAATAAAATGCACCTTACAACATGCTAGACCTGGGTTTTAACATTTTACTGTCTCGAGCAAATGCATAGAACCGCATCAAGAGTAAGGGGCATGGTACGCAGCTTGGCCGCTGCTTGCCTTGTAGGGATGGGCAAATACTAATGATTTGTTACTTTAGTAATCATTACTGTATTGGATTCAAAGTAATGAGAACCGATTTTTGGAAATACTGGTTACTTTTGTACCTACTCACACAGCTGTCTCAAGTCATTGTTATGCAGGCTTGGCAGATGGATTTGTTCCAAAGAACAAAATGAAGATGCACAGTAGAAAAGTAACGACTTCGTCTCCTCCAGCCAGTTTGGTATCATATGATTTGGTTGAAGGTTGTGGTGGCGGGGGGGGGGGGGGGGGGGTACGGAGGGCAGAAACAGCCATTACATCTTGTGGAGGAGGGGGTGAATTTTAGTTTTGTTCTAACATTTTCAGATACCTAGTTCCATGCATCACATAAGTATTGATCTTAGCAATATTTTTATTTGGATTTTATGCATGCTCTGAATGTTTGTTAATTACTCAAAAGTTTTTTTTCACATGTAACCTCAGGGATGAGAAGTAACTTTTAAAGTATGATAGAAAGAAAAAAAAAGGTAAAATTATTTATTTTCTCACAAAATAAAGTTATGATGCAGTTGTTTATGAAGTTATAGTTTGATAACAAAAAGATAAACAAAATAGAATATGAGAATCCGATATTCATTATTTTTATACTTTGTTGGCCATAAAAAGGTTACGTCATCAGTCCATGTGACAATCTGTTAAAAATTAACACACAAGATCAACTTATGCTCCATAGTAAAGATACCTATCATTAATTATAAGTACAATAACATATCTTCAATTTATGATGTTAAGCAAAAAGTATGGGTTGAGTCAAGTTTGCTGAGCATACATATTTGAATCTTTTAGTAATGAGTGAGGAACTGGCATGACTGTTCCTCTTTTCACAGCCCACCACTTTTTTCTGAGGGCCCAGTAAAATGTAACTAGTAACTAAGTAACGAATTTTAAAGCAGAGTCTTGGAATTGTGAAGTAACAAGTGGTTACGAATACTCAATTGTAAAGAACCACCCCAACCCTATTGCCTTGTCACCACTGTGCTTAATGAGCCATTGCACTCCTCGGTCCACTCGTTCTGTTGCCGCCATTGTCAAGCTATGTGGTGACACTGTCCAGACTCACCCCATTGGCTTGCCTCTCACAACTGTCTACGTGCTGCATACTCAAGCTGACTCCAATTCTCACTCTACGCGCAGCGCATCACCATACTCCAGCCATTAGTGCTGCATGCGGAGGGAGGAGCAACTTCATGGGCAGCGCTTGAGCGTACTTGAGGTTTCCAGAACATAATAGACATGTGAACGTACATATGGCCAACTGATGCTTGTATTTTACTGTAAATTGCATTACAATTATTTTACAATAATATCTCTAAAACTATAACAATTTTACAAAGTTATCATTATTTCAGTACTAACCAAAGAGCATAAAGTAACTAATTACATAATCCAATGTGGCAGAGAGCAACACAAAGCTATAGAAAGCACTAACAAGCGCACACACACACCACTTGGTCCATGACGGACCGTCATACAGGAGTGAGTTTCGTGAGTTTCCAACATCTCTATGGAAAGGGGTTTAATGTTGGTACCCAATTTTTTCTGGTTTGGCCTTTGTAGTTAAATAATGTATTACCCAGGAACTCATAGAATTATATTCAATTCTGTCTGTGTTACTAGCAGTAAACATCAGCATCAGTACACTTTCTTTCAAATGCGGTTACACTCGTGTGGAATAGATTTTGGCTACAGGTCGTATATTTGTTTTTTCAACCTATTTTTTGAAGAGGAATCACTTGCCGAAGTTCACAGGAATTCAGTTCCATTATGAATGACACAGGATTTGATATTTTACATGCATGAGTTCTTACAAAAGCATTATCTCGCATGGAGGGTAATACCTACACAACTGTTTAAACTTTTTTTACAGCAAGGAAAGTTTAGGTAAAAGAAATGTACACAATTTTTAGAAAAATAATGCAGTATTTCATTGCTTTTCACTCGAAAGGAAATGGGCAAAAACACTCCCAACTTATACACTTTTAAAAATATTTTTAATTTTTGACTTTCTTTGCTTCCAGAATGTATTGGGCTTTCTGATCGCATTTGGAGCTACAATTTCGGGCAGAAAACAACAGCATTACAATATAATTAGTTCAGATAACATTTTTGTTTCCCACTGTAATTATCTCTCTTTTTTTTCGTCTGCAGTTTTTCTAAGGCTATGAACTGCCACAGAAGTGACTTTCTTTACTTTAATGGTATTCTACTTTTGCGCAAGGCAGTCAGGACTTGCAGCCAGGAATCCATATTTGGGATTTAACAATAAGCCACATTTCATACATTAAATTTAGTCTCTTCCGGAAATGGTTTGACAGCAATGTGTTCATTTTGATGACCATATTTAGTTGCTGATTCTGAAAGATTAGGTTCGTAAAGCAACTGATTTATAAAATTTGTGAACTATGAAATTCGTGAACGACAGTCTTTCCAGCAGTAAGCATCAGCTTTAGTATCTGTTAGTCGTACAATTCTCTTTTTATGCTGTAGAATGCAACCAGTTTGCTTGATCGTTTTCTCCGTAATGCTGTCCCTTTCAGACAATGTTACTTGCAATGAAGAAGTGAAAATTTTAGTTCTACTATATCTCTCTGTTTGAAGAAAAATGAAAATGAATGGGCATCAGTGATGTTCAGTGCTGAGGGCCCATCATCAGCATTGGGTTTATCAGTCTTTATCCTACATAGTTTCTTACACGATTTCTTTGTAGGTAAACAAACTTATACTGAGTTGCACTTTCAAGTCTGGTATTTTTCCTGTGACCTTTTTGTGGTTCAATCCATGGCTCTTTAAGTGTCAATTTTTTGAATAATAACTATTCCCATGATAAAAATTTTGGAGACTAACTTTGGAAGAGCCTTGTAATCTATATTTTCTTTCCATTACATTTTTCAACAATATTCATACTATATTCTGCAGCATTGTTTGTTTTGTCTCCTTCAGACACTTAGTTTTAATGCCACAACTGTAAAGAACCTTTTCCACTATCCTCACCCACAAACTTTAGTCATCCCCCTCTCCAACCCATGAAATATTGGAATATCAGTACTTGCCGTGCAATATTGTGACACTTTGTTACACATGCTTGGTTATAGCCAAGTTAATGAGGAAGAAGGTCTTCATTAAAAAAATTAAAAAACTTATTTTATTTACTTTTGTGGAATATTTACAATTCTACAAGAAATTTATACAGCTGTGTCCTTCATGATTAGCTATCAGGCACTAGGTTACATTTCTCAAACAAAATTATACAGCGGAATACATTAAATCCCTGAGTAAACCAGTGATATCTGTCTCGTGGACTCATTAATACCTCAGTTCCATTGCTTAGGCAATTACAAAACACACAACACTTGTCCATGAGCATCTCAACCAATTCAGAAGTCATCTCTCAGTCTTATGACTTTGTGATACCATTAACTCCAGTCGCTCGTTGAACCTACAGGAATACTCACCATTCACTGTTGTCCACACATTATCAACTACTACTTCAGCAGGCTGTTAGGCTGTATTTGTTCTTGTACTAATCACTGTACTAATTCATTTCACTTTGCGTTGGTGTGAAACAACTTACAATTTAATGATGCTTGTCACAGAAGACTAAATTTAAAGTTGTGCAATGTTTCTTTCATTTGCACTTATTAATACATAGTTATGTTGATTCTGGTATTGTAAATTGATTTTGCACAATTTTGAAAACCAAAGGCTGTATATTACAAAATTGACATTGCAAATGTTGTCTGTACTGGAATCATGAATAATGAAAATACAAATACCGGGTTAGAAATATGGCTATATAAATATTAGCATTGTCTTATGTATAGGGGTCAGTAAGTAGGACCAATTGTTATATAGGACCTGTTGTTATGTGAATGGAATAATATGCTTTGCAGATTTATATAAAAATTAGGTTTTTTGGAGACAGACTCCAGAGTTGAAGATAGATGTTTTCTTTGAAAAATGTTAAATATTTTAGAAAATTTAATTTATTCTAGTCCATTAGTCTGTTCAGTCACACAAAAGATACATATTTCAGGGCTCTGGATCTGCCATGCTGGGATACAGTCACATTAAAAATGAAACATTGTTACATTTAGGCAGCGGACAGAATATGGTCACAGAACGAAGGAAGTCACTTTGTGGCTTGTGGCTGCTGCACCTGGTAAAACACTGGCGTGATCAACATTGCACTTCAGGCAATGTTTAAATTGGGAACTGGGCCTGAAACTTAAATTTGTATATTTACTTATTTCCGTAAAAGACTGAACGGTTAGCCTGTTCACCTCCCACTAAGGTGAACCGGGTTCAATCCCTGGCCGGGTCACTTCGGGATATTTGCAAGTGCTACGTGAGTAGAGAGAGGAAGTTGGGGTCTGGTATATCAGGAAAATACCATGTGTCTGTAACTGTCCCTGCACGGGAACAATCCTGTAGCAATCTATGGTTGTGATTCCTGGTAGAAGTAACATGTAAGGATGAGTCACAGTCATATTTAATATAACTCATAAGCAGCATGCATCAATGTAATAAAAGGATATATGTAATACATGTACATATTTATTCTTGTATGGGAAAAAAATATTCTGGAAACTTAAAGTAGCATCTGTAGTCTCAATCATGGAGTGAAATACTTGTTATGCTGTTCAAATAGTGTGTATGATGGATTCTTTCTAATTATGATGATGACCATACACAACAAAATTACATTAGACACAAAAACAAAAGATCTTTTTGTCAGAACAAGAAAATAATTCTCCGTCAACATTGTCTATGATGGAGAACATAAAGAAAATTAATTTTGTGCCATGAGTGTGGTAAAACAAGAAATACATGTGTAATGGTAAATGGTGTAATTGAAAAGCTACCATAAAACTAAAAAAAATATGTTGAGTTGAAAGACTTGGGCGGCCCTCAACAACGAGGTCTTGAGAGCCTATGAGGGTGAAATGAGGTGAGACTGGAGCAGCACCAAAATGCACGGGTCTCCCTGATCCGCAGGAAAGACTGGCAAGGAAGAGTGCAGCTATTTTGGGTTGGACCGCTATCCGAACCTCTGATGGTAGTGTGTATGGTCCAATCAGGAAAGACTGGTTCGCATGAAGTTCCACCATCGTTATGCTGTCTTCGAAAATTGTTGGCTCTTCGTAGTTTAGGAAATCTTCCATGACGACGACCTTATAGCCGAGACTGCAGAGGATAATCTCGCTAGCAGTACGTGTTAACTCCTTGGAGACCTGTGACGTATGATTGTAGGTTTTGCACGACACATTCTTTTACAGCTTCTGGCCGGCGTAAATCTTATAACCATCTTCTCAAATGCAGGCGTAGGGTGACTTCTACTTTTCGAAAGTTCACCAACTCTCCACGCTGGTCGACGACTGACTGACACGACCACCCCGTGTGCTCTTTTCGCGACGACCGGAACGTAAATGATGCTTTGTGGTGTCACGACCAGTTTATAACCTGGAGAGACCATAGGCGAAAATTTGTGCAGCGTATTGCTGGGCTTGCCATTGATGTATGTACCGCTCACCAAATTGTAGGTTATTCGTATCACATTGACCGGCAAAATGTTTACAGGCAGTGACGACACATGCGTTTTACCAGCTTCATAGATGCGTGACTCGGACCCCAGCATCGGCCCGATAGTATCCAGTTTCGTTAAGTCGATATTCATTACATCTGATAATACTCTTCAGAGTATTGGGATTCCCACGTAGTTCGAATTCTGTGTCGGGGGACAACGAACCTTCAATGTACCTTGCAATGTTGTCTATTTCATTAGAGCCTATGGGCAGCGAAACTTCATGGGAAACATTACCACTTTTTACGAGGTACAGCTTGCAGTTTATTTCAGCGATGTTCGGTATCGCATTGTAGGTTTGAAAATTGACAAGGCCTATGCTCCATTCCCCTTCCAGGTTGAGTGGTGGAAAATGTACAGTACACAGCTCGGAGCTACAATGCCTTAGGTGGTAGAGGTTTTGCCTGTTTATTTTACCCATGGCGATAGCTTCCATATTTGCATTGTGTCTTTATGCCTCGATCAACTGCTTCCGTTTGTTCGATGCTGTGTTGACGGACTGGATGATACCACTTGTGGCTCCGATTAGGCCTCCGAGGGCCCAGAGTGCAGGCAAAAGCAATGGAAAAAATTAGCTGGTAGATATTTTCTTAGCCTTGCAGGTTTTTCTTCTTTTTATATCAGTTTTTCTTTTCATTTGTGCCTTTCGTTTGCTCTTATCACCTATGCTAATCTTCACTTTGGCGTTCATCAAGTTGGAAACACCCCACGCTGCTGTTTTTCCCTCGAAAGCCCGGCATCTGATGATTTTCTTATTTCGTCCGCCTTTTGTGCAAGTATCTGGTCTGCTCGGTGTCTGGCTTGCAGATACTTGTGCTGGTAATAGGTGATGTGCTGCTTGTACGTCTCGTCCAGGGCGTTTATGCCTGTCTCTTTGCGTGACAGTCTTTTAGATAGTTTGGTTCGGGCCCGCAGAACCTGTATCCAGGAAGGTGCTGCTTGAACGGTAGAATGTTAATCAGCGTATCAACTACACCACTTCCAGTTACGATCGTACCTCTTCAATACATTGCGGTGAACTGAGCGAGAAAAGTATAAATACGACCCTTTTATACATTTTCCTTTTAGTATCATTCTTGACTTGGAACAGTACGGACGTATCCCATATTCCAATATGGCATTTTGGTGCGAAATCTGCCAAAAGTTGTTTTCTCGACGTGATGCTTTAAAGAGACATTCTAAAATTTGCAACATTGGTTCTCCACCGCTAACACAACCGCTGCCGCACCCGCCGCCGCCTCCGCTGTTATAGTCACCACCGCCATTACCATCACCACCACCATGTCAATACGGACATGACACTATCAGATTTGATACATATGTGTACCTTGTGCTGGAAAGAGATACACAGATCTTTGACGATCGTAAAGGACTGGCCCGTATATAATGGGAGGTACAGGCGTGGGTTCGACCAGTTCATCGCCGGCCGTCGAGAATGAGTTACAGCATATCGAAATTCGGGTAGAGTAGCCTCAAGGTACGTCGTCATAAAAGCAACAATGGTGGTTGTCTCAATGGAATTTGTGATGCTGGTAGAAGAATAATTCGATACATTGGTGAACCCGTACAATCTGGGGATGCTGCTACTAAACATTTCGTCCTCGAAACTGGTAATGACATGATCTCGGAACTGCACGGAATTTTGGCTGAACAAAACACATTCTTTCGAAACTACTTGTCCGAGCTAGGAGCGAAGATGGAGCGTGTAAAGAGGGATGTCGTCTGTGATATGGGGGTTATGGACGAGCACGTGACGAGTGTTCAAAGGCAAATTATTGACAGAATGAATGTAGCATCTGCACATAATGAAGAGGATTTAGAAAACCTGGAAGGATATGACACATACATTCGATACCTCGATTTCCCACCTCGCCACGAAAACAGGTATTCAAAATTACAGTGAACATCTGGCGGAGACTCACGGCTAAATCTATAAAAGAGAGCGACAGTGAGAATTTTTATTTGTACTATGTTGGACATTGCTAGCGAACTACATCGGGCGATTCAGTCTTTCTGCTCAAAGTATTTGCTCACCAAGAGAGCCAAATTTTCACGCGGCTATATAAGTTAAGAAATTTTTAAGCCCATTACTCGTCTCAATGTACTCAGGGAGAGCAGTGAAGCACATGCAGCCGTAAACTCTAAAATCCACAATACCGCTAAGCCTTTGAAGAAGCGAAAACATGATGACGTACAGTCAGATCAGGACGATGGATCGGATGCACATTTGCTACATGAGGAGAAAGTACGGAAGAGAGCTCTGAAATCTAATGCTCTGGCTGTTTGGTACCTACGTTCGTACACATCTCGTAATAATGATACAACGTATGGTGTGTACAGGCATAGTGATAAATGGTTCATTGGTGCTGATGAAATAACAGTTTCTACTAGGTGGGAGAGCATCCGAGTTGGCAATTACATGGTACGTGGAACCCCCAGACTATACGAACTTTATTTCGCAAGGAGCCCAGGAAAGTTGCAGAATCCGACCTGCTGGAATACAAGACTTTGCTTGAACTCACGCACGCACTTTACCAAGATAACGATCACGAGACAGGTGTTTATAAGGATGAAGATCACGAAAAAGTCGTCATTCTCGCAGACCTCTTTAGCGACTTAGCACTGAAAAGCGACGAAGACCTGAAAAAGGTAGACGACGGCAAAAATATTGACTATATATTCTGGGACAACCCGAACGAGCTGGTGGATATGCTGCAGTTACTGCTTGCTTCGTAAAATGTTGGAAATTACTCCCACACCAACAAAACAGTTTCAATCATCGAAGAACTTGAGGAGGCAGGCTACATACGATGTGTCGATTAATCATCGCTAGCTTCAAGGTTTGAGAAGGTGCTGAAATGCCACAATGGAAGGGGCGTACTTCAAGTGGTGGTGTTTCCCTGCCCACTTCAATTCCTGGGTCGTTGAGGCGGACATCGAGCGTTGAACATCGAAGAAGATGAATAAACCTGCATATTTTACTATGTGTACGATAAATTTTATGTAAATAAAGGTATGCTGTGTTTTACTTCAAAAAACCTCCCTGCTTTATATATAATAATAAAAATTTTTTTTTAGTAATTTGCAGCAGTCTACATCAGTCGTTAGCTGGAGCCGATCAGAGGTAATTGGTTGTGCTAGGGGGACCTTCGGAAATGTAAGATTATATATAAAGTTTTTAATAATCTTTAATAATACATTTTTGGAACCTTTTTTTTTTTTTAAATTTTCTGTGAATTTTTAATGTTTTTGTATTTTTTTTTTTGGATTTCCAAAGTCAAAGGTCCTGAATCCCACTTTACCTGACCCAAGGTCACCTGGGTCGCTGATCCCTCTCACCTGTTCCCGGGAAAACTGAGGATTTTCTGAGGACCCTTTTAATTATTTTTTAAAATAATTTTTAATAATAAATTATTGTAGAATTTTTTGGTATTTTTTTTATTTATTTTGATTTTTTTGTAGGTTTTTTTAAAGTGTTTATGGGTCAAAGGTCCTCGGATTCAAGATCAAAGGTCACATGTATCAGGGGTAAAAGGTCAATGACATTCAAGATGGCGGCCGGGGGACGTAATATGGCGGCTCCCCCGGCTCCAGCTCCGATCCCTGATCCCCAGGTGTACAACTCCCCATTTCCCTACTACTTACTTTCCATCCATGGTTACCAACTTTACTGGGCGAATGTCACTCAGTGCACCCATTAAAATACATGCATGCAGGGGTAGTGACTTTTTTCCTAGGTTAATTTCTAAAGTGTTCACTTTATCGTGAACAGCTTTTACTGCTACATATTGACGACTTGTAAGCGTCCCCGTTCGTTTGGAGCTGGTTTGCGTATTTGAGGCTCAAAAGCGATCTAGTAATAAAGAAGGCTCCTGCCTACCAGGCGCTATTTTCCGCGTTTGAGGCCGAGAAGACGGAAGCGATAATGGCGACACTACTACGCACATTAAGTGGCATATCCGCTAAGCGCTAGGCTCTTAACTGGCGCGCGATGTTATTGTTACACTGAGTGTAGCAAAGGGACTTTCAGCGGCGACTCTTATTATCTTATGGGTGGAAAGTCTGTAGGAAGGTTCAATGATTGTGTCCTTGAGTAATTTTGTATGTATCTGATGTGTATATGTTGGAATACAGCATTTCGAAAAAAATCGTTTTTAGCCACTTTGGAGTACTCTGGAATGGCGTTTCTAATATGCTTGACGTCTTGATAGCACTCAACAGCCTTCGTCTGAAGCGTGTGTTCCTTCTGTAAATCAACACATTGGACGCACGTATAAGAGTTTCTTAGAAAAAGGAGTATTTCGAACACTGTGCAACGCAGTTCAAGCACCAGTTGGGTGGGAGCCCTAACAGCGAGGTCTTGAGAGTCGATAAGGGTGAAACGAAGTGAATATGGAGCTGCGCCGGAATTAATGTAGGGGGAAACGAGAGATCCCCGAGAACACCCGCCAACTAGCGGAATTGTCCAGCACGGTTCCCTCTTGCGGAGATTCGTGGAGAGACCCCGCCGGGAATCGAACCCAGTTCACGTAGGTTGGAGGACAGTAGCGTAACCACTGCACCACCGCGGCTTCCTAGGTACTCCCTAGTAAAATTCAGTCTGTAAAATCAGTTTTTGCGAGTTTATACCTGTCTCAGTAAATACATGTTTATGGAATACAACGTTTTCCTTGGAATAAAAAAGAAGGGGGGTGGCACTGTTATCTCCAGCCACCACTTTTACTTTTATTCTATTAAATGTATTCGAAGAGGGAAAAAAAATGCTAAAAAATGGTCAAAAGTATCTTTCTTAAGGCCTTCCTGTGGAGTTATTTTTAGGGGATGAGAAAAGTACTGTTTGGTATCTGTATTAATCCGTTCGCTTATATCGCGTGTAGTAATAGCCCACTGTTACTGAACTTTATTTGCAGGAAATTGTGCATTCCCGGGAACGCGTGTCCAAGTGTTGCGAGCGCGCGCCACAATGTCAACATGGGAGGTCGATCTGCACGTTTCTCAGGTGTACACACACGTCCTTTCACATTTACACTTCACTAAATCATCGGAAACAGTGGACCTAGGGATATGGAAATTTCGCACACTTCTTACACAAGTAGCAATCGACCACCTGACCACGGTGAAATTTCGTGAGTTCCTCAAATAGCGCCATTCTGCTGTCTCTTTCTGTCTATTGCGATCGCTGACAATGTTTTCGTCTCGTAGATGGAAGTACTGTTTCGCTCTGTAAGTTAAATACAAGTGTCGCAGGGTGTCCAGATACTTTTGATCACATAAGAGCATATGCGTACGTGCGTACGTATACATTCAGTGCCTCACGATAGTATTCATACGCCCACGTTTAGCCCTAGCGTGTTTATATGAGGCAATGTAAAGCCATAAGTTGTACGCAGAGAGAGGAGCGGAATAGTAGGCGCCGTTGTACTAGTTAAAAGCATACCACCATCAGAAGAACGAGCAGTAAATGAGAAAGATGTAATAGTGATAGACAAAGTATTCATACAGCGGTAGGTGTAACCTTGTTTGGTCTCGTAACTGCCGTTGTTATCCACCTCCAGCAGTTGCACGTACAAAGATGGGTTCCCTGCACATCAGTTGCCAGTCTGCTGTGTTAGTGAAAGGTAGTTACCAGGGTTAGGCGCAAGAAACTTGAACTGTCTGTGACACAACGCGAAGAAGTTGTTTCTCTTTATAAGCAAGGAAGGAGTTACCGTGAAATTGTGAAACCCCTCTAGTTTTTGTTTTGGAACTGTGAGTTCCATACTAAAGAGCAAACGCTGGGACAGCGAAAAATAAACAACGATCCGGACGTTCAAAAGTGCTTACGTGTCGAGAACGACGGCACCTGTCGCGTCAACACGTAAAGAAACCTTCCGAAGTGTAGCATCTTTGGTGGAAGATATCGCGTCAGCATCTACACACTCAGTAAGCCCTCGAATTGTAAATATAAAAAAAATGCTTTACATAATGCCAATTTCCATGGTAGGGCAGCCAGGAAGAAATCACATATTTCTGCAGCAAACGGACATAAACGCCCGCAATTTGTCAACGAATACAATGATAGGCCTAACGAATTTTGTGGTACTACGATTTTTCCCCGATGAGTCAAAAGGTATATATTCAGCTCAGACACGACAAATGGTGGGTGTGGCAAAGGCCAAACATGGAGGACGAAGTCTGCCAGTGTAATGGTTTGGGGATGCATGAGATCTTCTGGGGTTGGATATTTTTTTTATTGAAGGTACTACGGGTGCCACCAAGTATCTTAGTGCGTTGCGCTATAACCTTTCAAACAGTGTGCAGAAGCTGAGTCTTGCAGGGGTCTTGTTGTTCCAACGAGACAATGGTCCCAAGCAAACTTCCTTGAAACCTAATACGGCTTCTATTCCTACAACAGAGCCTATTATGTCAAGCCCTTAGAGCATGTATGGGGGTATCTAGGCAAACCAGTTTAGAAACACCGTCCTGCAAGCAAGCAAGCTCTGCAAAGACTACTTTCGGAAGAGTGGTCCAAAATTTCCCGAGCACTAGCCCCAGCGTTGATACGGTGTATGCCACAACGCCTCGAGGCAATCATCCGTACTATAGGACGTTCATGGTAAAGTGAGCACTTTTGAAACCCTAGTTACTTTTTCCTTTCAGTCAGTTTTAAAATCCTATAACTACCTTTTTAAATAAATATCGCCATGTAAGTAATAAATACAGAGTGTATATTTCACCGCATTCCGAATTAACGTCCAAAGCTAAAACAAAATATATTTATTGACCGTTAGTCCAAATGAGAGGTCTTTCAGAAGTGCTCACTTTACTGTGAATAACATGCATATATATATATATATATATATATATATATATATATATATATATATATATATGCATGCTCACTTTACTGTGAATAGCACACACATGTATATAATTTCAGCTGTGTCAAAGGTTTCTTTATACTGTAGTTAAATATTTCATTACATTTTTTTTCTTCAATTGTTTAGTTTTTTGATAATTACCAGGGAAAATCAGAATTGAATATTCTTGTTTCCTCTATATATATATATATATATATATATATATATATATATATATATTTTATATATATATAAAATTACGAGGAAAAATCAGAATTGAATGGTCTTGTTTCCATATATGGAAACAAGAATATTCAATTATGATTTTTCCTGGTAATTATCAAAAAACTAAACAATTGAAAAAAAAAATGTAACGAAATATTTAACTACAGTATAAAGAAACCTTTGACACAGCTGAAATTTAGGAGTTATCACATATTTTGCATTAATTTAATAGTTGTCAAATATTTTGCTGCAGGGGTGATTAGTGTACTGCAATAGTAAAATGTTATATGTATGCATACATTCAATTTGACGTTACGTCAGTTGTGTTATGCGTACAGTCCCGTACCCCATTAATTGTATGTACAAAATCTGTACATGCAACTCCGAAATATGTCTTGATTAAAAAACCAACGGACATGGAGTGAGTCGTGGCATGTGTGACGTCGAGCCTTGCGAAGAGGGGTCGATAACAGGGCGGTAAGCCCCAACTCGTAAAAGGCAGGACCACCACACCGTCGAAGATACTTTTTTTTCCTCCCCTTGCAGCCGGTGGCGGCACTGTGCGGGTCTCCGCGGCCAGCTTGCCTCTGATGTGTCCCGGGGTTGGAATATGAAATATTCATGGGTGAGAGGTGCCTCTCCCCCTCCTTTTCCTCCCTAGATGGGATTCCTCCCCGTGTTTGTGCTGGCCCTGATGGACCCCTTCCAAGTAAGTCCCTTTTCACCATCTCCCCCGCGGATTACCGCGACACACGCACACATGATGCGCGCATGAAGGCGGTTTCACGTGCCCACTGGAAAAATTGTGCTATAAATAAGTAAGGTCCAACCATCCATAGTTATAATAAATTGGCCTTATGTCTTAAAACACTGATTGTAACAAATATATTTTATTTCAAAATAAGATAATTACTAGGGACCTGCAAAATTCGCGTTATTTTTTATGCCAAGCTAAAATTCATAATACTGAATATATTGGAGCTGGCGTCGTTTCTCCATTGCGTGTTGCTTAAATGTTAAGTGAATCCCTTTTCGAGTGAATTGCGGGTGATTGGAGCACACAATTGTGAAGTGTGTATTGGCGCAGTTACCCGGGGCGTGCCAAATAAAGAATGGCCGAATGACAAACCTACTGCAAAGTAAAAGCATTTTATGTTTAATATGTCCTCAAATAATAACACGAATTTTGCAGGTCTCTAGTAATTACGCATTCCCATGTATATTTCTTGTAGGTTAAACTAACGTGGCGGTGATACTCGCCATTATGACGCCAGAGAGAATGCTCTTTGGTCGTCTCAGTTCTTCGGAGAGTGAGCGCGAAAGAGCTAGAGCACCAAGTTGTGTACTCGCTAGTGCTTTCTCGCACTCTCTGACCACGCGCAATATCTGTTTACGTTGTTTAAGTGCATAGTAGCTTTCTGGGACAAAACCACCTCGCATTTTACCTGCAAGTGAATAATTTCAACTGTTATTACTTACTGATATTATTTAATTAACTACACTTTATTTTATTTTGTTATCGTGTGTGCCAACTGTTAACTTGACTCAATAAAAGAATCTGGTGGTAAAATCATTTCAGCTGTAAAAATGGCCTTAAAATTTGAAACAAGGTACTACAGGATAGTTCCCAACTATTATTTTTATTGTCCACGTTTATCCGTTTACGCTCGCGGATCCCGTTAAAAAATTTTAACGTGTTTAAACGTGCAAAATGTTGTTTACCGAAAAGAGAGATCTTCGTCCCAAGTTGAGAGAGCCCTCTTGCCGGATCTGTTGACTTATTAAAGTTCGCGCAGCCATGCACCTCAGTTCGGGTATGCCACAACTATGCCAGCCTACGATGATGAACTTGTTGATAGGGGGTACTTGGCCAATCGTTTAATCAATTTTGAAAGCGCCAATTAGTTTCTTTTTTCTGTCTATTGTGTTTGTTTCCCCAGGTCACATGTAGAAATCATCATCTTTACCTCTGTCTCAGTGACATATCTACACGTCGTTGAGGTGATGTTGAAATTCTTGGAAACCAAACATGTCACTCAATGGCGATTGTAGCAACCAAGGAAATATACCATGCAACACCTATTCACGTAGTAAACTTAACACGGAGGTACAAACGTACTACCAGACCAGCGTCAGCGGCGAACGAAATGTGTCGCTGTATTGTGTGGGGGTGTAATCATCTGGCAGTACCTGATGACGCGAACATAAAAGTCAGTATTTAGTAAATACGTAATTTCTAAAGTTTGCGGTCACCGTACTAAATTTATTTATATTAATACTACTTTATAATTGACAATATACTATGTTTCAAGACTAATATCAATTTTTCCAGTCTAAACTCCTGCTCCTTTGTGTATGTGAAAAGGGGGGGGGGGGTGAGTGGGGTTCCAACCCCCTTAGTCCCACTTCTCTCAGATTACTTAATCTCGAATTCTTACTGCAATATGCGTAAAATGAAAAAAAAAAAAAAAGTATAAAGTACACAAAGTTACGGACAAAGTATTTTTTTTTTTGCGAAGACTTTCCATGTTTAGTTCCTAATGAACTAGAGTTCCTCACTTGACATATGTGGTGTAATAACCGCCTTTGCGTACGGTTCGGTTTTATGGCGTGGTGGCGTAATGCAGCGCAGCGCTGTTTCTTGTGTTTTCCGCCACATATGGAATGTTCTCATCTCCATTTTTGTAGTTCCATTTTTGTCCCTTACCAATGCATAATTTTTGACTTTTTAATTTTTGAGGAATGAATATTGTTTCCGACTGGACGGATTTTGTTCACAAGAAAGTGACGCAAATAAATATGCACCATTAGAGTGAATCTGCTCGTGTGCGTGCGTGCGCTCGTGCGTGAAAGAGAGGGAAACACATCACGCACTAGATTTCGGTAAATTTTTCCGGGACGTGCGATCGGACGAAATCCTAGAACGCCCTATGAGTTACAGTCCCCGAAATCTTAAACTTTGAAATATATATTATCTTCCAGCGAAAAATAAAAGCAGCCGAGGGAGCAACAGTGCAGTTTAAATTCATTGTTTTGGTTAAGCTAAACAGTTAACGCCTTAATATATGTAGTTATGCAAATCGTACTAACAACACAGTAGATTATCTAAATACACATTAGGATAAATATTAACATACTAATTTTAAAACCACGTGGCTGTTAACATAACATTGTTGTATTAATTTGCAAAAATGAAGTAACACTGTTCGGAAGAAGGGAAAACTTAATAACAAAAATTCCGAGAGTAGGTGATATGGTACGGTCATAGCACTCCAGTTATTACAAAATAATATCCTCTTAGGAAACTTTTAATGCCAAAACAAATCGAAATTTTGAACGCTAAATCTTGAGTCGTAGTTATTTCCATACAAACTTGTAGATTCTGAATAGACCCAAGTGTGCTATGTTGAACAGTGTTTTATCCACCCTGCGTGTTTCTTTTTTTTGTTAAATTTTGCCGAGTAAAATTATTCTAAATATTTGGATATGATTTTAAACATAAGTTTGAAGTTTGTAATGACTTGTCGCCATTTTACAGTTTACAAATTGGGTGTAATCATATGGTTATGTAATTGGTTTTATTTGTCAAGTATATTGTTACAACTGCATGAGTGTGGCCAGTTTCGTTAAGGATTGAAAGCCTAAAATAAATGAGCTAAATTAAATTTCTTAATTTGTTTACTGTTCTACAAATAATGTGTGTGTGTCTATATATATATATATATATATATATATATATATATATATATATATATATACACATACACATACACACACACACACACATAGAGAGATTGCTTACACCGTGCCTTATTACCCATTGTATTGCAGAAATTGTAATAATGAACCACTAATGAATATTTTATTACATAGAAAATTGTTTAATGTAGTCCTGTTAACAAAAATTATACTGTCCATTATTCTTCACCATATGGGAGTGCACTAATTGTATCAGGCTCTCGTGAACTATTACTACATTGACTCCGACACGTGCGTGATTCACAACCACAGCAGCACTCGTTAGGGAGCACCCCGAATCACTCCCCGCAGTCACCTCTGGCACAATTCTCGCTGCCAACAACCACCATAATTAATCGAATTGCATGAACACTCGCAAGACACTACAGTTCAGAATTCTCTCCAGAAATTAAGTCATTCTGGTATTTTCGCACGTGCAAATTGTGCTGGACGATGCCACTGGTTGGCGGGTTTTGTTTGGAATCTCCCGTTTCCCCCGCCCCTGCCTTCCTGCTCTGCTACACCATCAGCAGCTCTCAAGACATCGGTTGTTGAAAGCCGTCCAAATATCTCCATTCTTCATTCTCCGAAAACACTCTTCGGCGTGGTATAGGCTGTTTACGGTATAATGAGCACTTTTGAAAGCCCTTTCATTTGGAATAACAGCCAATAAATATATTTTATTTTAGTTTTAGACGTTAATTTCCGAGTACTTTGGCATATGCACACTTTGTTTATTACTTACATTGCAATATTTAGTTAAATAGGTGGTTAAGGGATTCCATATGGCTGAAAGGAAAAAGTAACTATGAGCACAAAAATGGCCACTATACCGTGAACAGCCTATTAAGGTCTGTATTTATATTTGTGCCAATCCTTTCTAGGTTATTCGCCACTCACGCACGTCTGTATATGACCTAATTCATCATGGAGATATTTTTCAATAGGGGAGGGTTCTCGACCTTCTCGAAGATACTAGTCGCCGCCAGGTATAAGCTATCATGTCAATAGATGCGTGTCAGGCCTTTACCACCGATAGTGATAGGGGCGTAGGGGTTTCACTTCACTTTCGATTAATTGAAAGGGTTGAATTGATATCAAAGGGTTAATTAAATTTATTGTAAGGATTAAACTGATTGAAAGGGTTAAATGGATTGAAAGGGTAAAGTATATTCAAAGAGTTAAATTTATTAAAAGGGTTGGTATTTTTGTTGTACTTCTTTCTTTCTTTTTGGAAAAAAAGGGGGGTAGCAGGAGCTCTGGCACGTCCTCATCCTTGGAGCTCTGGCAGTCGACTGACCAGAGTTTTTTTTTCTGGCGAGCCCCCAAATCCCGCTACGCCAGCATGAGCACCTCCACAGTTTTGTGTGCCCTCCGGCATGCATGTTAGTAGCTATGGCGGTTGGAGAATGGGATGCGTCTCAGGGTAAGCCCTTTATGCCTTAGGTTGGGTTTAATTAACAAAATGGGCGCATGCATCACGGCCGAGCAGGGTTGTCTGGTGCCATGGTTGCAATTATAGCCATGAACACACCCCGAAAGAAGAAGTGTCTAGTAAGGGGCATAGAAAACCAGACAAAGCAGAGAGGGCCTGGAGAAAATTATGCGACAGTCGTGGAGGATAAAAATAATTCCTGTTATTGGATTAGGACTGGCGAAAGTAGGGTTATTGTTAGTTCGCTAAGATAGACTCTGTGAGGTTAATGAGGAAGATATGAAATGTGTCGATCCACTGTTGGAATGTATCCAGGGTCGTACTGCAGATGCCAGTCATCTCTCTGGAAGTAGAAAAAAGTGTTTGTTTCCAGGCATAAAAATAGGAGCAATTAGGAAGGGGATGGGGGTGGTATTGCGATGGTGGGTTGCAATGTCTTATATAGGTGTAGAGTTGGGTGCAAGAGTGAGCTAAGTCTATTTTTTTCTAATTGTTCTAATTCTGAGGTATTGGGAGGGATGTTGGTGGAATATAGGCGATTTTTTTTTTTTTTTTCAAATACGAGAGAAATTATATTGTTTAAACAATTTCTAAGAGTGTAAATATTATGTTTTATGGGTGGATATAGCTCATAGATAGGCTACTTTGAAATATGCGATTTACATGTTAAACTATCTGTTTTTGTAATGCAATTAAACATTAGAGAATTTCAGTGTGTTGTATGTATGAAGAAATAACACGCATCGAATCGAAAATTTTCAAACGACTACGTGAATAATACGTTGAATTTTGCGAGTCTTAAACATAACGTGAGTCTCGAGCTTAGAAATATAATTTACATGAGAGAGGATTTTAACTATGTGAATAACATCTCATGTCGACAAGTGCAAACTCATTAAACAAAATACAGCTAGTCAGTATGAATAAGTAAAGATTTACAAACTAGCATTTAAATTTTAAACATACACAGTAGCGTAATAGAAATATGCGTACACTACTTAACGCCTCTCGCACATACCTCGAGTATTTTTTTTAACACGTCTGTTTGATGTGGAGTCCAGCGTAGCAGTTACAGCATCTTATAAGCTGTGTGTGTAGAGAGACTGATTATATACGTGTAGCGAAGCCGATAGACAAATTAATTGAAATTTAAGAGAAAAACTCAGCATTCGTCCTACAACAGACAACAAAACAATTTTTAAGTAAAGTTTCACTATTTTCAGGATAATTCACTTTTAACAGAAATTATTTCTGTCGAAGTGTAGGGACAGTCGGATGGCGTGAATAATTTCTTAAGCCCGCAAAGCGTAATCGTGCAACACTTTATTGATATGTACTTCACATTTCCGTTAAATCTGTCAAATTCAAACCACTTAGTAACAACAAACGTGAGTTGTTAATGCAAACAGTATTTTCGTCTACCAAACACAGAAATCAATTACTTATCACAAACGCAGTATATCGATCCGAAAAAAAGAAAGTTAACATACGAAAATTTATAATTTCCCAATAAAATACTACGTAAATTGTGGCTATCACTAGAGTTGAAGGTAGGTGCGATGCTCGCTGGTGCAGTAACCTCCTATTGTAAGCTCGTCGACCGCCAAGTGTGTAGAGGTGCAGTGTTTATGAAGAAGCTGACAAGTAGGACATCCATCTCCTCCAAGTGTACATGAGCGATTGAAGATGGCGCCGAGTGGGATAGCTGAGGTTACTTCGCTCCCTTCACCCCCTCGCCAGTGGACTCTACCCTGAGCTGGCTGCATTCGTCAAATGTTTTCGGCACTAAGGCAAGATAACGGCAACTGATTAGTTGCATTCTAATCGGAGGAGACCTGCCTGCCACCCCCCTCACACCCCACCCACCCACCCACCCCTACCCTGCACCCCTCACCCCGACTCCATAATGCCAGCCACCCCCTCCCCTTCAAGACATGTTCAGAGGGATGTGCCCCCTACCACCCCCACTCTCCTAGGTGACTTTTTTCCGAAGACCTCTGCTATCGATCGTGCCTGGAGCTCACAAAAACCAGTTTATGCACCCCAGAGTCAACTCTGGGAATGCTTCTTCGTATTTTTTTTGTGAGTTGCCATCCCTGCAGTATTTGTTTCACGACAAAGCGCCCTTCTCGCTACAGTATTCAGAAAATGTTTTTCTAGTGGTGGCTCCCCTGCTTCACGTCGCCGACCCTCTGAATGCATGCCTGGAGAGATTTCGCCCGACCTGCTGTCTCTTCAACCTTATGCAACAGGTTGAGTATATGAACAGTGAAAAAATAGTGGAAAATGGCGATTTCAATGTTATTCATACATTTTTACTAAACGGTCCTAATTCTTGTAAATTTACGGGAAATTGCGGCCATTTTGAATCCTTACAGTATATAAGGAGGAATAAATTAATTTTTTCTCACTCTTAACTCTTCATCTGCCAAGGTTACTTTGTTTGTGTGCGTGTGCATTGCAATAACATAGATACTGTCAGTCATCTATAGGTGTCTGGGAAGCGTCATCAAGTGTAAGCATTGATAACATGAACGATGCCAGGCGTCCACTACAACAACAGCAGCAGACACTCACTACAATTTATACTACAGCTCCAGGCATCCACTACAATGTCAGACATCTACTACTTCATCTAGAACATCATCAGTACAGAATCTACAAGCCATTTCATCAGGTACAATGCATCCAGGTCACTGCTGTGACAAATGCGATTCTGACTGCATTGAAACGTTCAATGCTATTTTAACTTATGGGAAGGCTAAAACCTTATTAAGTCTAGAGTGTTCCCAACTGCAAGTGTATCCATTCCTGCCTGAACATTTAAAAGCCGATGAGGATATTGTATCATATTTACCTTGTGAAGACTGACAGCATGCCTGCCTTTGCTAATGATGAGAAATTACAGCATATGTGGAGGGATTGTATGCCACACAGGCTGGAACAGATGCTTGAAGCTAGAATCATTCCAGATATAGTAATGGACGATTCCGGAACCAATGAAGTAGATTCCGAGGCGAGCACTGTCATCTTATGAAATTTTATATGAGACAGGGACTTTTTTGTAAATAGTGTACAAAAAATAAATTACATAAAAATGATGTGCTATGCTCAGGGTTTCGAAAACTATCAAGACAACTCCTTTGCGATTAAGGAGCTTGCTATTTCTTATGCAACCAATGCTAATGACCCTAAAGTATTATGTGTTAAATCTCCCAGACCTTGTTATATTTTATAACCTGAACTTAAAATGATGTTTCGGGAACAGAATTACGAAATACATAACCTGAAATGGGACTCTGGTGAAATAGCTTACGAAAAACGTTTTCAATATATAAATGATGCATTATTCGAAGACTATCCCACATATGTGCTTGGAACAAGAAAAAAAGGAAATTTTAAAAACTTTAACAAATTCAAAAGTAATATATAAGTAGATACCACAACTGTCCGAGTATTAATTCATTAGTGAAACGTTATAATACTAATCACTGTGAGGAAAAAAACATTCTGCTCCCAATTTAAAAGTGAAGCTTTAATATAATATTTGTACCAACATCCTACCTATGTGTAGAGATATTAATTTTTCCAAAAATGGTTTGTTCCAGGCAGTGCAAGATTTCGAAAAAAAGTGGAGAAATTCGACCTCGAGAAGACGTACTCTACTATTTTTCGATGACATAAGAAAGTATGGTTCGATTCTCTAGGCAACATATACTTTCAATGTAACGGAAATGAACATTGGAATTTCGCAAAAAGTTTCGGAGAAATCCTGTATACAGAATGAGTGCTGTGTAATGAAGAAGAAGACTGTCCTGTTTTTAATATGAGACCCGGCAGGGAACTGCCCTGTTCTTCTTAGGACCTACATTTTAAAAATCGTACTTCAGAAATAACCAAAGAACCAGGTTTTCTTCAAATCAAATAGAAATTGATTAGAGAATTTTACGACACCACAACCTTATGGACTGAAACATGTAATGAGGAACACATCACAAAAATACAAGGCAGTAGCAGACTTTTAAGAGCACCATGTGGAATGTGGGACAGTGAGGTATAGAACGGTATTTTTGTGTTTGTAAATATGATCTAAAATAGTTGTCGTTGATGAACTGATTTTTTTAACTGGAAGAATATCTGTCTATATAAAGAGAAAGAGAATCATACAGCAGGGATTCAGTTTAGATGGAGCGTTTCAACTCATCACTTCAGAACGCTAGTGTTACTCCAGGATTCAGGCGAGCCTGGTTTAGAAATGAAGATAGTCCACTACAGATACAGTTGTGTAACGGAGATGAACATTGGAGTTTTTCGATAATCAATCCTTAATGTATGTATGAAGAAGTTGGAGACTGCATTGGACACAAGTGTGTAGTGTATAATTTAAGACCTCACACTGATTTTACTATTAGTTTAACCAAATTAGTATGGGGCGTGGAAGGTGAAGAAATCACAAAATATCCATAATTTAGTAAAATTAAATATAAGTTGCAAAGGTAGTATTACTCTGAACGTGTTGTTTGAACAGAAGAATGCAACTACAAGCAACATACATACATCGGTGATCAAGAATTTACTTCTCCCTGTGGCATGTGGTAATGCAATGATTTTCAAAGCAAGAACATATGTTGTCTATATAAATAGAGAGAATAGTAAAGCAGAGCTTCAGTTACGATGGAGAGGTTCGACTCATCACTTGAGTATGCCATGTTACTCCAGGTTTCAGGCGAGTGTGGTTTCGAATTGAAGATGAAGATATTCCACTATAGATACAGATGAGCAACGGAGATGCGCATTAGCATTTCTCTTTAATTAGTCCAACAGAGATTTTTTAAAAGTTTAACGTATGTTATGGGCAAAATGATTGTCCTTTGTATAATTTACACCCTGACAGCAAGCTACCTTGGTACACTGGAATTTGAAGCTCACAGTGGATGCATCACCAAACCAAAGTCCTACAAGAAAGTCAAATCTCATAAAACATGTGAATCGTCTACTTAATATCCATTTCAGGCGAATAGCATTTAGTTAAGTTTATGCAAGAAGGGAGGCTGGTGAGGGTATAAATAGCACCTCCCACCCACTGGAGCTCATTTGCTTGTGTGACTCCATGGAGGTTACACCTTCCCTCCAGTGTGCGGACAATCAGTGAACCGGTTCATCAGTGTCTAGGTCAAGGGCACCGTCTGTCCTCTTGTCTCTTGCTTGACTTGTGGGACTGTGCAACCGAGGGAACCCGACCGTCTATCATCTCTGCCGCGACTGTGAAAGCCTACTGGAGAAGGCTCCCACGGCATTCTCCAGGGACTGCGATTGCCTGCCCGCCCGCCATGCAATCATGCAGCGACGGTGGAAGCAACCCTCCTCGTCCGACTGCTTGCTAGGCTGCTGGTCCTACGGAGCTGTTAAGGGAATTGCGAGCGCCCACCGCCTACCCCGGTGCTTACCTGATGGAGCGGGTAGTGCTCAGGCATACTGACTTGGGTTCGGATCTCTTTTATCAACCAACATCTTTTCTACAAGAGTAAGTAAGTGAATATAAAAAAATTTAGGGTTTTCAGTATTTCGTAAAAAAAATTTCGCGATTTTTCAGAAACTTTGAGTAACTTGTTACATGATAAATCGAAGAACGTTTATATGATTTCATTAAACTTTTTGTTAAATTGTTAAACTTCTTACAAAATAGTTACAATTATGGATTTTCATTAAAAATCGTTATGACTGTATGAATTTCGTTAAAACTTTTAACAAAATCATTAAGACATGAAAGAAAATTTTATCGAACTGAATAATTTTTCTTTAAAATTGTTACAAATTAATGAAATGTCTTTGAAAATCGTTAGGGCTTAATGACATTTTAATAAATGTATCATTAAGACTGAATGGTTTTTTCTTTAAACTTAAATTCAATTGTTTCACACTTAATATTTGTTAAGTATTTTAAGGTTGTTTAATGGTGGATGTTTAAGAATGGGCATGACTGTGTGTGTGTGTGTGCGAAGAAAAAGTCATGTAAATTTTAATTCCAGATGTAATTTTTTTTATGTAGTTTTCAGTTTATTTAGAAAAGCTGAGAGGAGAGGTAGACTGACAGTAGACGCATCCTTGCTCTATATGGAATTGGGAACGTGTCAATAACACTCACTTACAGCCTTTTTTTCTCTGTTTAAATATTCACAAAACTATGTGAAAATGCATAGTAAGTGATTCCGATTCGAAATCGCAGCTGGAAAGACAAGCAAGCTGTCGAGACAGTGTCCCTTCGCCTAAGCGGACCAGAGTTATTCTTTTGGAGGACGATCTCTACTTAAGCGATTTGAGCATGTCGCTTATGGAGAGATTGTCAAAACCAAAAGGTCAAATTGTGTCCGCTTCCCCCCAATCATGGAAAGGTTGATCTTTTGAATGACAACTTATTTCTATCATACTCTGGAGATTCTTGTTATTCAGAAAGTGCTCCAACCGTTTCACAACCGACTTTCGAGTTGATTAGAGATATATTGCCAAGGGAGCCAGAAAATAATTCTTTTTCCGATTCCCAAGCCTCGGTGGAAGGTTTGCCAAATATGACGTACCAGCTTTTGAATACAGCGTATGCGGGAAGACTTAATGATGTGCCGATATGTAATCATCAATTAGAGTCTGACACAGATTTTTTTGTTTCTTTGACATGTGTAAACTCCCTTAATTAAGCTTATTGATGACATTACCCAGGCCAGTTAGATTATCTGTTTCTGTAGCGGGTAAGTACTTGAAATCCCTCACTGCAGAGGAAGGTGCTCCAGAGACTTTTTATTTTCAAAGCAAAGCACTCCCTGTCTTCCATTCATCCGATGTGGGTTTAATCTATGTTGAGTTTAGTGTGCATGGTTCCGGATAGTCTCCAAATGTTGACATACGTGGATGTCCATGAGAGTAAATATTGACTGTTCACTGTTGGTGCTGCACGTGCTAAACTGCCGAAGTTTATTTACAGTTGTCTTGTGTGTGACTTTAGATTGTCCGGAGGGAATGTGTTTCCACTACACTGTCATAGCATCTTTGTTTCCTGCCACACAAAATGCCCACAGAATTAATTCATATCCAAAACACCAGGTTTTGAATATCGAAGATCTGTCGACACCTGTAGTCTTGCAGGATATTTGTAAGTTTTAGGAGAATTCTATTCCTATCAGTGTCTACTGTGTGGTAGACAAAGATAGCAATATAATTGACTAAACTTGCGAAAAGGGTGGGATAATAGTACCCATACATATTTCTCCTGTACGACATGACAAACATGTGAATATTTTGGCAATTTGCACAAGTGGAAATGCTGCTCATTTGCATTTCATGTGCATTAGAAATTTGTCAAAGCTGGTTGGTAGTCAGCTGAGTAAAATTAAGTGCAAGAAACATGTTTGCGAGCGTTGTCTTCAGTATTTCAGAACTGAGGAGAAACTCTCAAGTCATACTATTCTTTGTCAGAAACATAAGGCTATTTGCAGTACTTTCTCCACTGGGAATTTAAAGATTACAGCAAACAGCAGAGATTGGATTTCATCGCCTATTGCGATGCAGAAAGTTGCCTGAAACCCATGTCCACTTGCTTGCCTAATGATGAAACAAGTATACTACTTCCATCAACCAACATGTTCCATATGCTTGTAGCATTTTGTTGGTTTGTTCATACAATCCAAGTTTGCCTCAGTATTTCAATTTTGTGGATGCTGATTGTATGTACAAATTAGTTTAACTTACAAAGTGGGTTGCAGGAATTTACAGCGTCATTGTTCCGATGAAGCCAAAAACCCCTGCTGATGAAGCTAGGTTGGCGGCTTAGAAAAGCTGTCACATTTGTAAAGAACTGCTTGGTACAGATTATATTGTGGTCGAACATGACCATCTGATGGGCGAAATCAGAGGCTGCGCACATAATAAGTGCAACTTTAATTTCAGTTTGCCTAAAAGACAACTTGTTGCTGTTTTCCATAACCTGCAGAATTACGATGCTCACTTACTTACAAAGCCCTTCGCTGAATGTCATGTAACGTTACACGATGGAACCATGGTAATTGAAAATCCTAGAAAAATTCAAGTGATTGGAATGACCCTAGAGAAATACAAATGTATCACAAAACAGATTCCCAGTGGGACTGATTGTAATGGAAAGGCACAATATTTCAAGTTAAGATTTATTGATTCATTCCAATTCATGAGCGCATCGCTGGGAGTTTTGGCAGGCAACATACTACCTGCGCAATTGAGTATCACCCGCTCGATGTTTCCAGACAACACCCAGTTTGAATTGGCAAACTGGAAGGGAGTTTTTCCGTATGACTTTAAGTTGCCAGACAGTCTGATGTGCAAGTCACTCCCACCAAAGGACACATTTCATAATGTGATGAGATGCGAAGCCATTAGTGATGACCATTATGCTCATGCCCATGCCGCATGGGATGCGTTCTACTCCATAAACTTGCTACAGTATGTCATTCAATAATTACATGTGGACACTTGTTTGCTTGCTCGCTCATGTTTTTGAGTATTTCAGGATCATATGTTTGGCTCATTACGGTCCTGACCCCGTCATGTACGTCACAGCTCCTTCATGGATGCTTTATTGTCAATGATACGTGTGCTGCTAGAGCTGTTGACTGATCCTGACATGTATCTTTTTGTAGAACACGTGGTTAGGGGTGGCATTACCCAGGCATCAAAAAGACGTGCGGAATCCAATAATATTTACATGAGTGAGGACTACGACCCCAGTGTGACATCGAAATATATATGCTATTTCGACGTCAACAGGCTGTACAGTCATACAATGCTGTCCAAGCTTCCTGGTAATTTCGAGTTGGTTGAGGCTGACGTGTTCTCTTCACAGGATTTTGGAAACACGGTTAACATTTGTTTTTTCGTGGAAGTTGTTCTATCATTTCTAGAGAAGTGTCATGATTATCTGATCTACATTTGGCCCCAAAAAATGTCATACCCCCGAACAGCTCGCATGAGAAACTTCTTTTTACACTCGTCCTTCCAAGAAATATGTCATACATGGGGAAACACTGAGGCAGTACTTGATGTATGGGGCCAAACTTGACTCTGTTCAAAATATCTTGCACTTTGAGCAGAAGGCATGGATGTCTCTGTACATCAACTTTAACATTGAGGAACATGCCCAGGCTGTGAATGCATTCGAAAAATCGTTTTTCAAGTTGATGAATAATTCCGTTAATGGAAAAACATTGCAAAATGTCCACTGGGAAAGGGACATCAGAGTCGTTTCGAGGTATGACACAATCTATGGGGCTGTAGAGCTAATAGGACGTCCGACATTCCAGGTGCGGCAGATCATCAGTGAAAACTTAGTCCTCATCGAAATGTCAAATAGTTCTGTTATGTTCAACAAACCTTTGTACACTGGTGTTGCCATTCTCGACCTTTCACAATTAACAGTATGAATTTCACTATCAGTACTTGTGTACAAAATTTCTTCCACTGTATTGTGACACAGATTCCTTAGTATACTCCATTGCTTGTGATAATGTATATAAAGTAATTACCCTGGATTTAATGGCGCAGTTTGATAATAAGGAAAGATTCCCTCAGGAACAAAGGGCGTACCAGGGTGTTGAAAGGTGAATGTGCTGGATGCATAATCACACACTTTGTGGGTTTACAACCTAAGTTTTACACATATGTTGTTGCTAATGAGCAATGTATTTGTAAGGTGAAGAGTGTAAAACTCGACGTGTTTCTGGTACGAGGATTATCGAGATTGCCTCGAAAATTGCACAAGGCTAATGGGGACCCAATATCAGTTCGTTCGCATGCTCATCAAGTCTACACCGAATGCGTAACAAAGGTAGTGTTGTCAGGTATGGATGACAAGCAGTACATTGAGGCAGATGGGATATCAATCTTACCTTGGGGGCACTATAGAATACTTGATTTTTTTCCCCCAATATAACAGTTTCAATGCCACAATACGTTTATAGACCTCCCAACACCACACAACAGCAAGGATACCCATCTGCCGACATCATACGCACTTCCTGTTCCACAGTCATCGCAGCTGACTACACGAACTAATTTTCACCTGTTGAATCATCATCAATGCTGTTGCTCCCTGTTTGCCTACCTGTAAGGCATTACATAACTTCAATAACAACTCTCTTGATACAAGTGCCTTAAATCCAATTTCCCTTGTCAAAGAAGAAGACAGTCAAATTGACATCTTCATAATTGAAATTTGGTAACTCCATGCGTGTGAGTGTTTTGCCTCAGTCAGTTTGTATGTGTGTGGTTAAAATCAATACCCAGATGTGACAAAAGAATGCCCCTCTGTGCATATTTACGAACACCCCGCAAGTTAAATGTTGTTAAATGTACATAATAAATGTACCTAGGTAGGAAACAATCAACCAACAGTTCCTCTTGTATATATTATGTAAAGAAAATTGTTTGTTGTGCATAGATCTCTTCAATTGTGTTTTAGTTTGTTAAAATATGTTTTTTATCTTGTAATATATGTCAAACACTTTTGTACCAGTAGTAATAGTAACAGTAATGTAGCAATAGCATTAATAGTTTTAGTAACAGTAGTTGTAGTGTTAAGTTTCAGATGTAATGTTTGTAAAATGTTATTAAGTATCTTTTAGTTTGTAAGTTGTTAAAACGGTATTGATGAAATGTCTTGTTTTTCTAAAAATTACTCGTTTTTGTAAAAAAAAAATGGTTTTTAAGTTAGAATAATGTTTGTTGTACATAAAATCGCAATTGTGTTTAAGTGTGTGAATATAATATCTTTATTTAATGGAAAACAATGTCTTTTTGGGAAAAAAAAGAAAAAATGTGTAGCTGTAAACTCAATGCTAATTGTAATTAGTTGTTGTTGCAGCTTTTTTGGTATATAAATGAGAAAATGTGTTTTAGTATGTGTAAAAAGTGATTGTTTGATGACTTTTCCTATGAATAAGGAATTGTTTGTTGTAAATTCAATCTTTTTTTGTGTGTGATATTGTAAATACGTAGGTTTAAGGAGAAATTTTGAAAAAAGAATCTCTTATAATAAAATTTAAAAGAAATATATAGTATATGTCTGTATTTTTTTAAATACCTTATGTCACAATTTTTTTTCAATATTATCTTATGTAAAATGAGAAAACAATGCTATTAGCAGATGTCTATCAGTATTGGTAAGCTACTAACTTGTATTTAAATTTATAAATTTTTTGCTTACTTTTATGTAGAAAAAATGTACTTTCTTTAACTTACAATTCTATCATATACTTTGAAGTGCTGAGGGGTAATTACAAAAAAAAAAGTTATGGAGAAATCAAACACAGCTGAATTAAAGAATTAAGTTTTGTAAAGGAGTGAGGCAATAGGTTAGTACCTGAGACAGGGTGGCCACAGAACTGGGAAAACAGGGATAAAGTATGGAAATAGTCTGGAATTTTGTCCATCTGTAGAGAATTTCTCCCCCCCCCCCTTTTGTGACATCCCAGGGGAATGTATTGATAGCAAAGCCCCGAATACCATCACAGAGGTAGGTAGCAAAAATCTCTGTCCCTCCTTGCTTTCAATCTATGACTGCACCAAATAGAAACTAGCAAACACAGTCCAGCAAACATAAAAAAAAAAATTAATTTTACATATACACAGATTACAAGATTTTCTGTTCAAGATAGAACACTATGTCTGGAGAAGAAGAAAGACATAATAATTTATACAAGTTTTTTAACAAAATTTAACTCAAGATATGTAATAATAACATTATATATTCCCATAAATTTACAGGAGCCTGACCTACCTTCATCTCTAGTGATAGCTGCGATCTACATAGTATCTTATTGGAAAAATATAAATTTTCGTGTATTAACTTATTTTTTTGGATCGATATACTGCGTTTGTGATAAGTAATTGATCTATGTGTTCAGTAGGTGAAAATACTGTTTGCGTTAACAACTACAGTTTTTTTGTTATCGAGTGACTTTAATTTCACAGATGTAACGAGAATTGTAGTACATGTCTATAAAGTGTTGCACGATTACACTTTGAGGGCTTAAGTACTTCATCACGTCGTCCGAGTGTTCCTACGCTTCGATGGAAATAATTTCTGTTAAAAGTGAATTATTCTGAAAATAGTGAAACTTAAGTTAAAATAATTATTGTTTCGTTGTCTGGTATAAGACGAATGCTGAGTTTTTTTTTCCTTAAATTTCAACTCATTTGTCTATCAGCTTCGCTACACTTATATAATCAGGCTCTCCACACACATACAGCTTATAAGACGACATAGTTGCTACCCTGGACTCCACATCAAATGGATGTGTTTTAAAAAATACTCAAGGCGTTAAGTAGTGTACCTGTATTGCTATTACGCTAATGTGTCTATTTGAAATTTAAATGCTAGTTTGGAAATCTTTATTTATTCATACTAACGAGCTGGATTTTGCTTAGTAAATTTGCACTTGTCCACATCAGATGTTATTCACGTAGTTAAAATTCTCTCTCATGTAAATTATATTTCTAAACTTGAGACTTATGTTACATTTAAGACTCACATAATTCTGCTCATAATTATTCACGTAGTCGTTTGAAAATTTCCGATTCGATGTGTGTAATTTATTCATACATACAACACACTGAAATTCTCCAACATTTAATTGCATTCTCAAAACAGATTGTTTAACACGTAAATGCATCTTTCAAAGTCGCCTATCTACGAGCTATATCCACCCAAAAAACATAACATTTACACTCTTAGAAATAGTTTAAACGCACAGAATTTTTCTCGTGTGTTAAATATATTCGTAAAAATCACCTATATACTACCTTAAAATGAGAAACAATGAGCCTTAGCCTACTCTTGCACTCAACTCTACACCTATATAAGACATTGCAACCCACCATCGACTGCCAGAGCTCCAAGGGCGAGGACGTGCGGGACTACCTGCTATCCCCCTCCCCTGTCAAAGAGAAAGAAAGAAGTACAACAAATACTAACCCCGTCAAATTTAACATCTTCAATAAATTTAACCATTTCAATTAAATTAACCCTTTTTGGTTTCCCTTTCAATCGATTTAATTTTCCCTTTGATATCAATTTAACCTTTCCAATTAATCAAAACTGAAGTGAAACCCCTACGCCCCTACTACTACAACCGATACAAGGCCTTACAACCCCTATGTAACGTAACTAGCGGGAGGCAATACAATCGCCATATGTATTATTAAATGTATAAATACCTTTTAATAGCGCTGCAGTATCCTAATCCCGACGCTTAGTGATGCAACAAGTGTTCAGCCCATTTCTGGGCACATAAAATGTGTTATTGTCGCACAATTTTTTCTTCCCAAATTGCAGTGTTTCAGTTAGGGGGAATCACTTACCAAACAAGTCGCAGCTCGTGTTCTTAATAAAATAGAAATACAGTTTATATTAGTCGTGAAAACATGGAGCTGAACTTAATATTCGAGCATCAGATTATGCCTGAATGGTATTTCTGGAAGCAACAACACTAGGCTTCCAAATTGTATTACATATTCTGACAACACCACAGTGTCCTTAGCGATATCACATCTAACAAGGGAAAAATATGATGAACACTCCGAAAAGAGTACGACTTGCTCCATGGTTTTCGCGGAAGGGGGAAGGAGGAGGAGGAGGAGGAAGAGGGAATACAAACAGTTGAATCACAAGCGTGATGTTAAATACTTTTTCTCTTCCTTAATTACATTTTACTCTTTCCCAGTAATTTACGACATCTTCCAGTATATACTGAATTTCTCAATAAATTCTTACAGGATACAAAGTAACGCTTTAAAATAGTACTATTTTCGATTGTACTTTCTTTGTCAATTTTTGAGTAAAGTGTTCTTGCTATGTTGGTACTTGCGATTTAGGTTTGTTTTTACGCTGGCCCTTGAATGTACATATGCAGACCGTGTTTGATAATGACTTTGATATTATCTGTTTCGCATTCGTGAGGTCGTGGGTTCAGTTCACGTCGTAGTTCCTTAATATGGACCTTTCTATCCTTCAAACAGTAAGGCTGGGACCCTTGTCAGTGTATGTGCATGAAGTGACGTAGTTGTTCCCACACAAATGGACAAATAATATTGCGGCTACTCGGGTCTCTGACCATATTAACGTGCCCTGCAGTTAACAAACACGAGCTGTTCTCTATCTTCTACCTGGAATTCATTTCGCGTTTGAGGTCCAGAAGTTACGGAGCGATACGTTTTTAACTACACGCAAATCAAGTGCGCCATCGTCGTTACTCGCAACGCTTTGAACTGGTGTGCAGTGTTCTAGTCGTTTGGCTTGTGCCTGCGGAATTTCAAGCTGCGATACAGTAACTTCGTTATAGGCTGTTCACGGTAAAGTGAGCACTTTTGGAAGTCCTCTCATTAAAAGTAATAGTCAATAAATATATTTTATTTTAGCCTTAGACGTTAACTTCCTAGTGCGGTGGAATATACACACTGTTTATTTCTTACTTGACAATATTTATTTTAAAAAGTTGTTAAAGGATAAAAAAAAATGGCCGAAAGGAAAACGTAACTAGGACCTCTGAAGTGCTCACTTCAGGGGTCTTGTAAAACTTACGAAATATCATTTTACTTGTCAGGATAATATTTTTTTTTTTTTACGGCAGGCAGGCAGGCCGCCCCCCCCCCTCCCACCAAATGTTTCACCGTGTAGCAGCGGAGGTTGTTGGACGGTGATGGATCGTCTGACCGGCCTCCAGTTTACCTTACGTCAAATATCGGTCTTCATTCGTGTCACCCGTCTCTGCGTGTTGTCAATTTCGTCATGTGTTGTTCACAACCAGTGCTGAGATGACGGCGACGTTGTATCCAACTGAGACAAGCAAGCAGCATGTGGCACTTTTCCCAGCAAACACACACGTGTCGGTAAATCGTCGGCTAGATATCGGTACTGCCAAGTGTTGGCGATAGGCCTAACAACGCGAAGTGGTTAATTGCACGCTATCTTTTTTATAGCTTATGGTGGGCGTACATCACGATAATTATGCCGGCCTACCAACTCTAAACTGCTAGATTAAAAAACAACATACTGTTACTATTCGAAGCTCAAAAATTTACCATACCGAATATCTATAAAGGCTGTTCACTGCACATCGAGCACTTTATAAAGCCCTGCTCAAGGTCTACTTGTAGGCGTATTGTGTATTTTCCCACCATGTGTAAAATTAACATTGTCACTTTATTCATGCGTCGATCAAGTAAAACTGTGGAACTAAGATAAAAGTAAATAATTTACAAATTTTCTAATTTTTAAATTTTTATGCATTAAAAACATAAAACAAAGAAAACGTATTAAAATGTTGGTACATATGTTTATGTAACTCTTCTAATTAAACGCACGACTTCGCCTCAGTCGTGACTATCTTCACTTGCACTACACATGCCAGTAGAGAGAGCATGCCAGTCACTGTGCTGGTTGAAAAATATGGAAGTAAGGTCAGTGATATTTCTCAAAGGTTGATTTCAAAAGTGCTCCCTTTGATCTGAACAACCACACATCTTTGAGTCTGGATGACGCTTGCAAAACAGTCCTGTTGACGGCCGCCATATTTTTGAGGAGCAGCAGCAGGTAAACCTGAGAAGCGTGTGTAGAACTCTTCTAACTGATTTGAAAGTATTTACTACTTCAATAATTTCAGCACTGCGAAGGTAACTTAGTTTTCTAATATCAAAGTATCTACGAAATAATAGTAAATCTATATGCATTCCATTCACAGTTTTTTTATTAATTTTTTTTTTTACAAATATCCTGAAGCCCTGCTAAAGTTCTACGTACAGAATATTCCTCCGCCTAATGCAAATAAAACTTAACCGGGTCTATAAAATTATGCCAAATAGACAACGCACCACATTCGTGCGCACTCATAGTAATACTATTTTGCATAAGAACTATTTATTATTAGGCATTATCAACACACATATTTCTCTCTGTTTTTCAAATATGTGATAAACAAAATATTATAACTTATAAATAGAATGTCATTAAACGTTCAATTTAACCAAAAATAAGGTACTTCTATATTAAACCCAAAATAAGAATGCTTGTGATACACGGCATATTTAGGAAACAGCCAAACATTCATACATTGGGTGATTTTTCGAAGGTTTAATTCTACTTGTATGCACACTCCTTATACTTCCGCCATATGTAATATTGACATTATCATGGGCCTGGTCACTTTATTCATGTGTCAGTCAAATGAAACTTTGAAATCCTTAGCAAAGTAAATACCATGCGAATTTGCTAATTCTTACACTAATATGCACAAAAAAAAATAAGCAAAGTAATAATTTCAGTAATCACAAAAGTTTACCTAGAACTTAAAATTCAACGCTAAAAGACGTGGAACTAATTTCCACTCAATCGTTGCCAACTTTGCTGGGCTCGTGACATTCAGTGTGTCCGTTAAAATACGCAAGGTTGGGGCAGTGACATTTTCCAAAGTTTGATTTTAAAAGTGCTCACTTTACCGTGAACAGTCTTTATTAATAGTGGAAGTAGAAAAGATAGCGGAGCATTCTCGTCGATAGTAGCGGATGTCCTTTAAAAGTAATACGGCGTATGAGCGAAAAGTGGCCATGACAGTCAGTGTTTTCTGTTGTTTACATGACATGACAGGCGGTAATCTGCTCGGTTACGCCCCCTTGTCACTTTATCTGTCTAATAGATTCCAGGCCAGGAATCGTCAGTGACTTTCCCCTTTCATTGGCCGCGTTCCACTTGGTACTGACAGTAGCTCAAATTACTGACGGGCGTTCCTTCTGCTGATCAGTAACTGACGAATGGCATTGCAGCGTCTGGGTTGGAGGTTATACTTCCGGCTGACGTCCAGTAGGTCACGCAGTCTCAGTAAAAGCAGACGACGCAACATGGCGGCGATGGATAACGAGCATGTTATGTTGTTATCTGCAGAAGATGCAGGAGAAAATTATTATTCACATTCTTCGATCGCATCATCAATTGGGGAGCCTGAATGAGACGAAAATGAAAAAGAAATATATATCCGTTTTGTTGACAACACGTTTAGACCTACCATTGCTTCACCATGCATAGCAGACGCAATTATTCTTGCTGAAAACTCTGCTGACGAGTGTTCCACCTGGTTCCACTACTGGTCAGCGCTGTCCGCACCAAGTGGAATGCTGCCTTCGTGGCATTGCTCAAGCTCGCTGATATCTGGCGGGAAGTAAAGCGGATATCAGAATGATCCCATAATGGTACTGTTACAAAGACAAGGCAAAGGTTAATTCTACTCGGGTACATGAATAATAAAATAGAAAGATATCACTTTGTTAAATAGTTTTATATTTGCTACATTGATTATTGCAATTATTTTGTTTTTTAACACAGAAAATAGAAAAAATCTGGTACACAATGCGACACTAGCGCTTACCAACTCCATCTCATCCTTCGCCTCGTCTGTCACTCGGGAAGGACAGCCAGCTTCGCTTGGCTCCAGGCTCGACCTCTCAGCCATGGCGGCCCTGCCTGAAGGCGCGCGTCAAAGAATCATGGAAAGAGAAAGAGTTGGCACTAGGAAACACTTCATATGGAAAGCATTATGCGCCTATTCGAGCATATTATCAAATTCTATTGGGGCTTCAATGGTGTCGTGATCTGACTACTCGCCTCACCTAGGCGAACTGTGTTTGATTCGTGGTGGGGTCGCTCTCCGATTTTTTCATGTGGGAATCGTGTCAGACGATGCCGCTGGTCGGCGGGTTTTCTCGGGGATCTCACATTTCCCCCACCCTTACGTTCCGGCATTGTTCCATACCTCATTTCACTCTCATCGCCTCAAGACATCGATGTTAAGAGCCACCCAAATGTCTCCAGTGCATCAAATTCTATTTATAAAAATATATTATTTCGACATCCTCCCATATCTCCTCCCTGTTGCCGACCCCTCTCCTCAATATCTCACCCACCGCCGTTTTCCCCCATATCACCCCTCTCGTTGATACCCCTCTCCATACAATATATCTTTCTTTATTATTTTCCCTTAATATCATTCGCCGAGGATATATCGAGTGGAATCGTATTTCTATGTGCGTGAGCTCGTATTAAAATGTCAAATACATCTACATACACACACGTGTAAGATGAATAATGAATATTTAGTATGCCAGTTCAACCTCCCGCGAAAGGAGTGCACTGAAACTCGCCTGATCACAAGCGATACCGATGAAGGACGAGTCTGTGAATGTATAAAGAGTCTACCTATATAATAAAAATGTGGGACTAAAAAATGAAAATGAAATTAATTGTATAAAAAAAAACCTTTTCAAATCAACTTTTTTAAAATTATGTGAACTAAGAAGATAAAAATAATTATGGTCGAACAGCTGTAATAAACTTAACTACAAATTAATATTTTTGTATCAATTTATATTTAGTTAAATAGAACATATATTGGAAGGATCTCGGCAGTCAGGCCCACTAACCCTTTAAACATATATGTATGTTACAGGAAAGCCGACGGCCGTATTGATTTTATTTAAATAAATTAATAAAAAATTGTTTTAAAATTTGTACCGGAATTGTATATAGAGTATAGCAGAAACATGCAAAAGACTCTCATTCAATTGCTTCATTTCCTGTCTCCTCTCTGAAAGTCTTAATTATTACACAGTGCCAGAATCTGCAATTTATTCACTGCCTCAATTGTTTTGTAGGCACAAATATGCCACTCAGATTTTTTTTTTTAATGTATGTATATAGGATGTTCGGAAATTAAACATCCAAACTGTGGGAGGTGATTCCTTATGATCAAAAAGTCGAAAATATATAGAACATTGCGGACTGGCGGACATGGACTGAACTGAGGTGGGACTGAATGGAAGGGTAATACGGATTTTATTGTAAATGTTCGAACTGTCATTATGGATGCCATAATTTATAAAATAATTGAATAGGTTGATACACTGTCTGTTGGGACTGATCTTTAATTATTTAATTTCATTGCTTTATTTCTGGTAATTATACATTTTATTAATTCGAGTCATTAATTGTAACAGTAAGTGATATCAATTTATAGTGAGAAGTTGAGTTGAGAGAATTTTGCTGTAGTTATTGTAAATAAAAAATAGAAAATTATAATAATTATCCCTTAACGAAATTGTTTTAGCCCACTGGGTTTCTAGAGAGAGAATTTGTAACACTGGCATTTTATAAAAATGAAATAATAAAATAATTTTAATTAGTATTATAGTAGGTTATTAACTTTCAGGATAAATTTGTAATTAATTGGCCAGGAAATATTAAGGAATCAGTGAATGCTAACCAGTAGAATGTCGGCATACATGGAAGCACTTCGTGCCTGGATGGAAGGACTGAGTGGCCAAATAAGTAATGTAAATAGCCAGATTAGTAGTGTTGGGGAATCTTTTAGTAATGTAAATGAAAATGTAAATAGTCAAATTAGTAGTGTTAGGGAATCTGCTAGTAATGTAAATGAAAATGTAAATAGTCAAATTAGTAGTGTTAGTGAATTTGTAAATAGCCAAATTATTTGTGTTGGTGAACTAGTAGACAAGAAAATAGACAGTGTAAATGGAAGTGTAGATAGAAAAATAGACAGTGTAAACGAAAATGTAGATAGAAAAATAGACAGTGCAAACGAAAATGTAGATAGAAAAACAGAATGTGTGAATGAGAATGTGGACAGAAAGATAGAAGGTGTAAGCGAGTTGGTGAACAATAAAATACTGTGTGGACAAGAAAAGTTAAATGTGAGCGAGAGGTTGGACAGTGTCGAAGTGTAAAGTGGACCAAGACGTGAGCGCCCTCAAGAAGGAATGGCGGGAGTTCTTGCAGCAGCAGGAGAGACGACATGCAGAGGCAAAAGAGGAGTTGAGCTTGGTCACCACCGAGACGACGAGTGCGGGCAGCAAGAAGGTAGAGATCGCCGCCATTGCAGCCATCACATGGATGGTGCCGCAGTTCTGCAGTGTTGGTACGCCTCAATCAGTGGTGGGTAAAGGCGTCGCAATTAAGCCTGCCCCCTACGATGGACAGATACCTTGGCGCGAGTACCAGCAGCAGTTTGAGATTGTTGCCACCCTGAATGGCTGGACTGAAGAGCAGTGGGCGTACTTCCTTGCGGCTGTACTGAAGGGATCAGCATTGAAGCATACTGCAGTTGCTACTAGAACTGCATTGTTTAGAATACTCCATATTGGTGTCGGCTTTGGAGCTGTGATTCAGCAACCGGTACCTGCAACATGCCCACCATGCCCAACTGCGAAGCCGCATCCAGCGACCCGGCGAACCACTGCAGGAGCTGTGGCAGGACATCGTGAGGCTGTCGCACCTGTCTCTGGAGGGATGCTCTGAAGAGGCACGAGATGTCATCGCAGTCGGCTTCTTCGTCGACGCTATCACTGACACTGAGTTGCGGCAAGCTGTGCGGTTAGCTGCGCCTCACACCATGGATGATGCCTTGACTCGAGCACTGGAAGTGGAGTCAGCACGACAGTCATCAGTGCACGACATCCAGTGTGGGTAGTGATGCTTGATTAATGGGCCCATCGAAACTTTGAAACACAAGAAGGAATTCAAATGATCGACCGTGTGTATGCGTGTGTGTATGTGAAATACCATTTGAAGATTTCTATCTGCGTGAGCTCGTATTAAAATGTCAAATACATCGACATACACACACGTGTAAGATGAATAATGAATATTTAGTATGCTGGTTCTACTTCCCGCGAAAAGAGTGCAATGTCTTTGGGAAACTTGTAAACACCGGTCTTGAGGGGCAAAGGTCGGTAATTGCTGGAGAGAAGACCCCAGCACTTTTGCAGGTGCGTTCAGTGAAACAAGATTTCCATGACATATTGGTGGAAGGGAGCCTAGATGTTGTTTCTTGTAGATGGTCGTTAACACAGGAGCGACTATAACAGTGGTAAGACCAAACATTCTTGAGTCTTCTCCCCAGCGATCATCCGATAAGAGCATGGCTCACTGCTATTTAACTACAGTAATGGGCGAGACCACACCAGCCACAGGCAAGGCAAGAGAATAGTACTCTTACAGCCCGGTAACGTGATATAGAGCATGATAGATACATAGAAATAAAGGACGAATGCATTTTGGGTCTTGATGTATTACGTAAGCTGGGGTGCTGTATCGATACTCATCTGGGGTGTTAACATGTAGGTAATACCAAGTTGGTAGTGTCAACACGACGAGATGTATCTTCGCCAATGAGCTGCCCTGTAGTATGTAATCAGTCAACTGTGCTGCCTGCTTCTAGCGAAGTTGTTACTCCAGGCAGATGCCAGGCAAAAATTTGTCAGGCGTTTGGGCATAATCAGACCAGGCCAAAAAGGTGGCATTTCACCAGATAGTGTCATTGTAGCCAGGACATTGATTTCTTCAAAATAAGAAAGTTTGCCTATTAAGATGATTGTCTGACCGTACTATCCGCCTTGAATTGGTTTTTGCAAACAGTTCTCACAGGTACTTCCAAATATTCCAGAAGCATCATTGCCACAACCTACTGAATGTCCTGTTCCATATGGTCTGGGGGAACTGCTGACAAGAAAAAGAAAGAACCTCAACTGGTGACAGCAGAGGGCAGTTTCATAATTGTACTGAGAAATAGAGGTGCTTTCTCCTGCGAGCCCAATGACCTTGGCAGAACTAATGTTACATGCCACCACATCAACACATTGGATGTCAGACCCATAAAGCAACCACAAAGGCGACTACCACTAGCTTCATATGAGGTCATTGACAGTATTCTGAAAGAGATGAGGGATTTAGATGTGATAGAACCATCAGTCAGTCCATGGTCTTCCCCATTACGCTTGTTAAAAAGAAAGAGGGCTCTATTAGATTTTGTGTTAATTAATGCCAACTTAATGTGACCAAGAAAGATTCTTACCCACTCCCTAGGGTAGACAACACCCTGAATAGTCTAGCAGGTTCACAGTGGTTTTCTACTCTAGACATGAAGAGCGGGTATTGGCGGTGCGAGGTGGCTCAGGGAGACAAGGGAAAGACTGCCTTTTGTGTCCAAGGGAAAAGAACGTGGCAATTCAAGGTTATGCCCTTTGGTCTATGCAATGCCCCTTATACCTTCGAATGGCTAGTGAAGAAAGTTCTGCCCTTAGATAATTGTCAGTTGTACCTAGACGACATTGTGGTCACGGGAAGAACATTTGAGGAGCACCTGGCATGCTTAGATTCTGTGTTTCAGAAAGTGACTGCGGCCAACCTAAAATTATTTCTCAAGAAATGCCACATTTTCCAAAAGAATATTAATTTCTTGTGCCATGTTGTATCGGCCCATGGGATTGAAACAGAATATTAGAAGACCAGAGCAATAAGAGATTGGCCTCTACCAAAGGATAAAACTGAAATACGAAATTTCCTGGGCTTATGTGCTTACTACTGTTGGTTTGTGGCTGGCTTCGCCACTATCGCCAAGCCTCTGCATTAAATTGACTGAGGCGAAAAGGAAATTTTATTGGACCTCAGAGTGCGAAATTGCTTTAAATTGACTAAAGTAAATTCTGTTATCTCCCACAGTATTGGGCTTCCCGAGTAGAGAGAGTGAATTTATTCTGGATACTGATGCTAGTGATGTTGGAATCGGGGCTGTGTTATCTCAGATCGAGGATGGAAAAGACCGGCCATTGGAATACTTCAGTAAGGTGTTACATAAACCCGAGAGGAACTATTGTGTGCCATGCAGGGAGCTTTTGGCAGTGGTGAAGGCGATTGCACATTTTCATCCATATCTTTATGGCAGACACTTCATCCTAAGAACTGATCATGCTTCATTATGCTGGCGGCTGCTAAATTTCAAGAACCCCGAAGGTCAAATAGCCCGGTGGATACAGCACCTTCAAGAATATGACTTTGAAATACAACACAGGTCTGGACGCCTTCACAACAATGCAGATGCACTCTAATACAGGTGCACTCTCCAGGAGACCATGCGAACCATTCTGTCGCCATTGTGAACACCATTAGGAAAAGGTTGGTGTATCGTGGAATGCAAGGAGGACAAGAATTCAAGGCCCTGTATCTGGTGACGGGTCATCTACATGGGACGGAAAGGACATAAGAAATTATCAGTTAAGTGACCCCACCTTGCGTCCAATATTGGAGTGGAAGGAAACCGTGCGGCGACCGAAATGGGAGGAGATATCTAGCCTAGGCGTGACAGTCAAGGCATACTGGGCACAGTTGAATTTCCTTGTTGTAAAGAATTTTGTGCTTTACAGGAACTGGGAAAGTAACAACGGGAGACAGAGTCATTTACAGTTGGTCTTACCAGAGTGTGGAATCCCAGAAGTGATAAGAGAACTGCACAACACAGCAGCAGGTTGTCACTTCGATGTGAATTAGACACTTGACAGAGTCCGAATGCGATTCTATTGGCTGCATTGTCGGCAGGATGTTGAGAAGTGGCGCCGTTTGTGTGCATGTACTGCGAGGAAGGGTCCAAGGGTTAAGGGAAGCTGTCCCCTCCAGAAGTACTGGCCGGCACCACGGCCCTCCTCGGTGCATCGCGCGAGTTGGGGAATATTCTGGGTAACGGCCTAAGACATTATACAGACTGCCGTATTCCAGCAGCCGGCAGTCTTTGACGGAGGCCTTCTGGCAGTGTGCGAGCGAAGATAAGTGCGAGACGACGGTGGCAGACGAGTGTTCTTGGTCGAGAGTGTGTGAAACGCGGCGAGTGAAGCCTACTGTGCGTGAGGGCGCTCGGATGTCTCTAGAATATTGCGGACTGGCGGACATGGACTGAATGGAATGGTAATACGGATTTTATTGTAAATGTTCGAACTGTCATTATGGATGCATAATTTATAAAATAATTGAATAGGTTGATACACTGTCTATTGGAACTGATATTTAATTATTTAATTTCATTGCTTTCTTTGTGGTTATTATAAATTTTCTTAATTCGAGTCATTAATTGTAACAGTAAGTGATATCAATTTATAATGAGAAGTTGAGTTGAGAGAATTTTGCTGTAGTTACTATAAATAAAAATTTGAAAATTGTAATTATTTTTTTATTTAAATAAGATTTCCATCCCTTTAACGAACTTGGTTTACCCCATTTAATTTCTAGAGATAGGAATTGTAACAATATGATAGCGGGGCGGCGAGTTATGCACTCTAAATAAGAATCAGTGGAAAACCACTGATTGTTTTAGTGAAAGAATTTCACTGATTGAAGTAGGGGCGTGAAATAATTTCACTTATTTAATATTTGTCGGCCGACTGCAGTGGCGAATTACATATTATTTTTGGTGAACGTAGCAAAATAATTACGTGAAATAAACATATTTAAGACAGTTTACTATTTATATTGCGCTATTTACCATGATTAAAAAAGTAAAAAAAATTGCGACTAGGCCGTTACTTTGCCATCTGCACTAACACGCCAAATTTAAATAATGAGAGGAAAATATAGGTCTTACAACTGTAAGACGTATATTTCGCCACGAAATCGTGAAGATTTTAATTGTATGTTCTTACTTTTTGTTTTTGGTTTAAGTGGTACCGTTAGGATTGTTAAAACGAATAGTATATATCAGTGCCTTCACTTCATCACATTATATGCAGTTTAAACGTTCAAACAGAGCACTGTGACGATTACGTGAAAACGAAATGAAAGACGTAAAAACGGAATGAAAGGTGGCGTGTTTCTATTACCTCATTAAATGGTGTTTTGAAAGACGAAACCCAATTTAAAAAGTATTTTGTATTGGTGTTATTAGTTTATTCGTTTTTATTTCACTTGATACACGTTATTGAACAGCCATTTTTACACGCTGTTTAACTGATCCATCAGTAATAAATAAACCACTGAGTAAACAGTAAAAAAATTATTGATCAATCAGTGGAAAATGTCAATGAATCAATAAGTGAAGGAAATCAGGAATTTTTCACTGATTCATTAGTCAAATTCGCGGAAGTGACTGCTGAATCAGTCAGATACGTTTGACTGGTTCAGATTTAGTGTGTGGAATGTTTTGAATGACTAAGCGAGCGATAACCAGTGTTTCAAGACATGAAGGCATTCTGGCGCGATAACCCTTTGATAGTCGCCACTCCTGACCTTGGACGGACATGATTCGTGCGTTTATCTGAAGAATGCGCTGGAATACTGACCTTGTGGTCTCAGCGTGACTCGGGGTGCGTTGTGAACCTTCCTGATGGTCAGGGTGACTGATGTAAAAGTGTAACAGACCTGTGAGCTGGCAGTTGTTAATTGGATGAGTTTCAGCGATAGAAGACCAACGAAATGAGAAGCGCTCGGCGAGAGAAGTGACCAGCGGGTGGGAAATCTGCCACTGGGGTCATAAGAATAGTGAAAAGTACGACTGCAAGCTTGACTATTGAACTTGATGCGTGAGTGAGACACATTACAAATGATAACTGGTAGACTAAACATATGTTAATGAGTATGAGTTAATTGGCATCAACCAAACAGAGACATAAAGAAGGACATTAATTAGAGTTGAAAGAGACATTAAATATTGCACTCACTGTGAAATAATAAGAGTAATAGTGGAGACAAACAATTGAATGCTGTAAATAATAGCTGTGTGAATAAATTAAAAATCAAATTTACTTATTTTATTTTTATTAAGACCTCCATCCCTCGTGAACTCAGATATGCTCCTCGGGCATTCTTGTAGCAGTATGTTGATGAATTTTAGAGAGGTGCCTTCCAGCATAAAATGTTATTGAAGCCACTTGAAGATTTCTTAGCCCTTGGTTTCGCCTTGATTTTTCTTATTTATTTTGTATAATCTCTTATGTAGTAATTTATGCTTTCCTGCATTGTTCTTCCTATTTTCTTCTTTACTGTTTTTAGTACTTTCACTAATTTCATGTGACATTTTAAAAGTTATTTTCCATTCGAAAACAGTACACAGCCACTTCACACATCAGTTAACCTAGTAATAGTGGATAGTATAGGCTTTTTAATATTTTATAGAATGGTGCCTTTTTTGAAGTTATCAAAAGATTGATAGTTTCCTGAAGGATGCAAATATCGAATCCAAATTTTAGGGTGGTGCTAGTGCCGCCTAGAGGAACTAAAATACACACTGTACTCAAAAAGGGACATTTGAAGAAAATACCCTTCTTGTATCCATTTCCTCAAATGCCTTTATCCAAAATTTATTTGCAATTCATTTAACATTCGGGGCAGCATACTGTCTTACCATATCATGATGTCGGACACTGAAGTTGTAAAAGAACTGGTTGTAGCAAAAATAGTATTGAAATCTCAGAAAGGAACATAATTCCCTTTTCCAAATTTTTGTGTCTTGGAATGGCTCAACAATAAAATATACTGTATACATTCTGCACATACAACAGGCGACTAACACATTCGTGCTGTAGAGCATTTTTTTTTACCATAGTCGAAGGCCATCACAATAGCGACGTCAATATTCTCAGGTCGCTGCTACAAATGGTCCAGCGTAGGACTCTGGACCGGACTCGATGTCGTTGCTGGGTATTGGTACAACTGTTGGCGCTGCCGTGCTCAACTCATCCTTAGATGCGAGTCAGCTAACAGATACACCCATGTCGGAATATTTCTGTTGAAAATCGTGCATATTGCAGCCTAATAATGTTTTCTGAGTTCACTGTTAAAATTGGGCAATTGTGTGAACTCTGCTTGTTATAATTTATACGTCATTCGCAGTTGAGGAGATCCAGCTATCCATATTTACTGAAACCGGTTCACTTCAGTGTTAATTGCATAGACTAGATTATTTACATTAAGTTTATCAACAAATGAATTCAAGGAATTCTTATACATAAATAAATTGGAAAAACGTAATGATAATGGTATTGTTTCTGGCTATTGAAATCATATTTTTTGTTTGTGTTTATCATAATTAGTGATAAGATCCACGAACATGTTTTTTACATGTGAAAGAATATATGATGGGTAGAAAGAGGAGAAACTGGCCAGGGCTTTCAAAAGTGTTACCAGTTATAGGCTGTTCACGGTAAAATTACCACTTTTGAAAGCCCTGCTTAAGATCTACTTGTATATACGTTGTGTGTTATTCCGCCGTATTGCGGAATAACACACGTTATGCGGAATAACACATATTGCTATGAGCCTCATCACTTTGTTCATGCGTCGGTCAAGTGAAACTGTGAAATTATTATAAAAGTAAATATTGTACAAATCTGCTCATTTTTACACTTCCATGCATTAAAAAAAGAACAAAAAGCGAGATAAATAATTTAAGTTATCACAAGTGATTACATAACACTTATTATTCGATGTTTATATATGGAACTACTTTCCCCTCCATAGTTACCAATTTCACTGGGCACATGTCACTCATCACACCCGTTAAAATATATGCAGGTAGGGCAGTGATTTTTTCTAAGGTTGATTTCAAAAGTGTTCAGTTTATTGTGAACAGCCTTTAACCAATTGTACTTGTTTTTTTAATTATATACAATACTACAGTAATTACAGGATGTCTGCTGTGACATACTGCCTAAGAGGAGGCAGCTGACGAATATTACAAATCATCTGTAATTTTGTATGTGTGTTTTGGTTGTGACATGTCTTTATTTGTTGTTTTGCAGTTGATCTGCTGCAAATGCTGGAGTACAATCTGGCCATCAGCTTCCCAGCTGCACCCTTGCTCACGGTCATCCTTGCTCTCGTCGGTGAGTACCTTTGCACGTAGTAATATGCTGCCTTTTTAAGTGTCAGTTTAATAAAAAGCTACTTGTTGAATTCACAAATAATAATTAATCTCCACTGAAGAGAATTGCACGAAAATTTTTGCTTTTACATGTCAAAAGGACCAATGGGCTTATTTCGAGTTTTTTCTTTCGATTCTGGCAGGATCTCGACAGTATCATATTCTAAGTTTTTTTTTTGTAAAGTCATAATCGATGCCTACAACCGTAACAACCATAGTTTCTTAACAACAAGTACTAAAGGTGATGAAACAAACACAGTCAAAACAACATACAAAATGGGCGTCTTGTAAACACTATGTATACGACATGTTTGTAATTAATAGTGATTATTTAAAACAGAACATATGAGTTCTTATTCATATAATGTATAATGTGTTTGTACAAGGGCTGTTTTTTTTTCCGTATGTTAATACTAAACAGCACAAAAGAGAATGGTTTTTAACCCCCCTCCCCCTCCAATAATTAACTTGTTTGGATGAGTTAGGAGATTTGAGTGGTTCAACATCGAGGTCTTGAGAGCCAATGAGGGTGAAGTGAGGCGAGTTTGGAACAGCGCCTGAATGGAAGGGCGGGGGAAACGGGAGATCCCCGAGAAAACCAGCCAGCGGCATCGTCCGGCACGATTCCCACATGCGAAAATTCGCGATCGACTTCGCTGGGAATCGTATCCGGAGGCAAGTAATCTAACCACTACACCATCGTGGTCCCTACTTGCTTGGGCATTTGTGTACATCCCTGTCGAGTCCGAAAGCCAAAAACCAATTACCAATTACGAAATCTTCTCAGCTGTATGTTGTGAATAAGGCGTTTACTTATTTTTTTTTTTTTTTAATTGTGTTCAATATAAATCTCTAATTATATAAATAAAAATTATGTGTACATTTATTTGCAGTAGTAAACCATCAAACTCACTCATCAGAATAATCTAATTCATTTATGATTACTGCATTTTGGAATATTGTAAATGTTTCACGTTGTAGAAATGTCATAAAGTATTTATAAATTTGTTGTACTGACAAGGTTGTAAACTTCACTAGCAATCACGATGTATTTGTTGAACAAGTTGTCGATTACTGGTGGCGTGTAGAGTTTCAATGCCGGGCAAGTCCTCATTTATACATGGTTGTGTGGAAAAAAAAAACCCCATCGAAACTTTGAAACACAAGAAGGAATTCAAATGATCGACCGTGTGTGTGTGTATGTGAAATACCATTTGAAGATTTCTATCTGCGTGAGCTCGTATTAAAATGTCAAATACATCGACATACACACACGTGTAAGATGAATAATGAATATTTAGTATGCCGGTTCAACTTCCCGCGAAAAGAGTGCGCTTAAACTCGCCTGATCACAAGCGATATCTATGAAGGATGAGTCGGTGAATGTATGAATAGTCTATCTATATAATAAAAAGGTGGGACTAAAAAGTGAAAATTAAATTAACTGTAAAAAAAACCTTTTTATATTAACCATTTTTTCATAAGTGAACTCAAAAGATAAAAATAATTATGGTCGAACAGCTGTAATAAACTTAACTACAAATTAATATTTTTGTATCAATTTATATGTAGTATATAAAGTCTTGGCGTTATATAAAACATATACCTCACTTGCGTAAGCACATATCTTGCATAAGTCTCTTAACTATTTGCGCAAAGTTTTTATATACTAAATATAGATTGATACAAAAGTATTAATTTGTAGTAAAGTTTATAGCGGCTGTTTGGCCATGTCTTACAAGTTCTACAAATTCTGTAACTACTCCTCTAGTTGTTTTGATCATTTTAGTTCATTTATAAATAAACCTTGGTTTTAAAAGGTTTTTTACACTTAATTTATCTTCAATTTTAATTGGTCAAGTAAATGATTTTCTCCATACACCGTGAGTTTCTGGCAAGCGAATATCCTTAGGTTTAAATATACTTGCTCAGTAATAGTTCCTACCATGTTACAAACAAAATATTGTGTAAAACTAGTGATTATTGAAATTATGCTTTCACAAGTTATATCTTACATTCATGCAGCTCACTTTACTTGCAAAAAATGCATTTCATTCTCAAATTTCAAATAGTTAATAGTTTTTTGTTAAGTTGCCACATTGTAGCTATGCGGAAGGAAAGAATAGGAGAGGCAGAGGAATTTAAGAACACACAAATTCACGAGTGACACTCATTACAAATTTTTTTTGTGAAAAACTATATTTACGTAGGACTTGGTCATAACAGTCATAGTAGAATACATGCCTACAAAAGTGGAAAAAAATGCATTAACAACCGCAAAAAATATTGACTGATCCATCGTTGTTATACAATATGTGGTAAAAAGTCACTGGACATCCAGTGCGGTCGGGTTCAAAGGTTTCAGCTGTGTAACTGATAGGATGTTGTACTTCTCTTCACTATATTTACAGTGTTAACCTTTTGATGTGCGCTGTCCGTTAAGTTCGGGTATACAGTTGATGAAATTTGTTTCCATTATTCCTGTAGCATAGTGAAAAGTTGAAAGTATTTTGGTCGAGTGGGTCTAGAACACATAATATGCTTCAGTTCCTCACCAATTGTATTTTGGGTTCAAATTAGAGTTTCGAGCAGGTCAGTAAAGCAGCCCCACCGATTGTCTTCGAACAAGTAAACATTTTACCTTGCTTTATGGACAGGAGATTTATTGTTCTGATACAAACTGTTGCCCAAGTCTGAAAAGCGTGTTATTTTTCAAAATGTGTTGGTACATATCAGAATTCATCAATCCATCTATTGAAACTAATGGTCACAGTCCAAATCGAGGGAAACAGGCCCAGACAAATACCTCCAAAATATTTCACTGTTGACACAAGAGACTCGAAAAATACAATTTACATGCATCTAACCAAATCCACACAAGTTCGTCCAAGTGCTAGAGCACGCACTGTGACTCAAGGCCTTCTTAACACTGCTTCATATTCTAATGGTTGTGGAGACCCTGGTGGTGTACTTGCCTCCCGTGTAGGCGGAACTGGTCCGGCGCGGTCACTTGGACGTCTGCATATGTGGCGGACGTTGCAGTTTGCTGGTGGGTTTTCTTTTGGTACTCCTATTTTGCCCTTCTGTGAATTCCACTGATGCTTCATATTCACCTCATTCCATCCTCACTGGTGCTCAAAACATAGGTTGTGCCTATCAAAACTCTTGTCTCATAATGGCACGACTCCAAACTACATCGAGCATTAGTGCATGTGATGAGTGACATCCTCGCAGCGATATGACCGTGAGAACCAAGTGGTATCACCTCCCATCGGAGAGTCCTATCACTCGCTTCTCTGTACCTAAGCTGCTATGAAAGTTCTTTGCAATTGTTGGCATGACTATCTGGCGATTGATCTTCACAGCATGCTTCATAGTTCGTTGGTATTAATTCTTTTATTGGGCCTTCCAGAGCAAGCTTGGAGCTAGTGCTCCGACGTTTCTACAACAGTGACACTGCCCGCGAGGCGTTGGAAGAGGCATGGTCAAAAAAAAGGGGGGGGGGGCATTTACCTTTAATCTAATCTCACTAAGGGGCGCCAAAAACTTCATGCAGTTTAACTGTAGATTTTCATCTTCGTTATATATTATCACTAAAGTTGGAGGTTGTAGATTGAATACTGTTGTATGGTATTTTTGTACTGGTATCATTTTTTTTTTGGTAAAATGTGTGGATAGGAAGCAACATGTGTGCAAATGCTGACATAATTCTTTTACCAAATAAATTTTGGGAAGGGATACTTTAGTAAGCACCAGGGGCGTCAAATTCTCTACATGACCTTGCCTCCCTCCTCTCCCTCAACAACCTAACCTTAGTAAGGTTCAAACACAGCCCTGGACACTGCTAGCAGTGGCAAGACACATTTTTAACTGCTGAGAGGTTTGTCAGCAAACTTATGGACCCTTACAATCATAACCCTTGTGACTGTACAAACTGTTGATTCACTATAACAGTAAGTTGGCCCACCCTTGGCCTTTATAACAGCTCAAACCCTGTGGGAGAACTGTCAACCAGGTGTCTGAACATCTCCAGGAGAATGGCCGGCCATTCTTCCTTATGGCTGTAACAAGTTATGTGGGTTGTTGGGGTCTGGCGCATAGTCACCATTCTGGTTCATCCCAGGGGTGTTGGAGTTTGAGACTGGGGTCTCTGGCACCCCCACGCTGTTACTCTTCAACGCCGAATTGTTTTGTTGGAATGTAACGTTCACCTGACATTCGCCATACCCACCCCCCCCCCCCCCCAACATGTGATTGTCACATGGTATATCGTGATTCATACTAATCGAGTCGGCCACATTCCAGTGGCGGTGCTCTTTACACCACCGAACGTGGTGCTTTGCATATATTTGCTGTTTATGGAATGGTGCCTGAGCTTTGAATTGTACTTCGGGTCGACTCGAGATTGTCGACGATAGCCGAAGGATCTCGGCAGTTAGGTCCACTAACCCTTTAAACATATATGTATGTTACAGGAAAGCCGGCGGCCGTATTGATTTTATAAGCATAGGATATGTATATTCAAAAGCTGTAATTATTATCCACTTAAAAAAAAAATAAAAAATGCATTAAAATTGTTTTAAAATTTGTACCGAAATTGTATATAGAGTATAGCAGAGCATGCAAAAGTCTCTCATTCAGTTACTTCATTTCCTGTCTCCTCTCTGAAAGTCTAATTAATCCGCAATACCAGAATCTGCAATTTATTCACTGCTCAACTGTTCTGTAGGCATAGATATGCCACTCAGATTTTTTAAAATGTATGTTTATAGGATGTTCGGAAATTAAACGTCCAAACTGCGGGAGGTGATTCCTTATGATCAAAAAGTCGAGAATATATACGACACCATATACATAAATATAATATTAAAGGATACAGAGCCTGTGAAAAGTGGGTTTTGAAAATGTATTTTCGCTGAATGCCTTGTACTATCTGCCAGCGGTAGAGATGGTTGCGATTTACACACAGTTGAATGGGACACGCCCATTTAGTACGCTATGGAGCGTGTACTAGTGGAGAGCATGTCGTTGATGTGCTGACATATCACTTCCAGCCGAACAGTGCGCATAGACTGAGGACGGCCAGCATTACGCATGTTTATGTGCACCATGGGAAGCATAAGTCACCTTTTTTACTGCGGACTTTGGAGGTGTTCCACAATGTTTTATTCTTCGTAAGGAATCAATTACCTCCCGTAGTTTGGGCATTTAATTTCTGAACATTCCGTGTAAGACCAATCCAAGCCCATCAAACAGTAGCGACCATCTGCACAATTATGTTGTAATCATGATATGGATCAGCACCTACCAACACTTTGATGGGCATACTTGGTTACAATTGAAATACCAATAGTGCTGGGCTCTTAATACATGGAATGTACGATGGCTGCTCGGGTGATAGTCTTATCTTCCATTCAGTTCTTGATCATCAATCCATTAATCGTTCTTTCGGCCAAGCTCGCAATTTTCCATCAATATTTGGCAATCTTTCAATCAATCTTCCAATATTTCGTCCAATCTTTCGTACGATTTTCGTATCAATCTCGCAGTCCCTCCATCTTCCAATCTTATCATCAGTCTTCGAATCTTCCCACCAATCATTCAATCTTTTGTCATGAGATGGGAGCACCTGGAGGAAACCCATTATCTTCATGACAGTGACCAAACCTCTTCCTCCATCCATGACATTCATATCGTAATAAATACTTTAAAACTTGCGCAGATATCAAATACATAGAAAAATCATCCCACAGGAAAAAATGACAAAACCTCCCCAGTTCTGAGAAAGGAAAATCAAGACGAACTTCTCTTCGTTATTTATTCTTGAAGGTTATCTGTTTTTTTTTTTTTTTTCATAATGTCCTAAAAAGCTACCCACACTAAAGTATAAAAATTGTATTAAAACAATTCAAACAATTTTAAGTGATTAAGATAGCATTTACAAATTTGAATAATACTAGGCTTAAAAGTTTACAATTAACTGCCCAAATACCACATATTTACAATAAATTCCCCATAAAATAATACCTGTCTTTAACTAGTGTTCCCTCAGAGCCTGTACCCCCTCCCCCCGTTCTCTCGTGACCCGTAGTCAGGGCCCGCTGTAAGTAGTTTGGCTAACTTCCAGAGTTTATTAAGCCGGGCGTTTCGGAAACTCCCAAAAGGTTTGCGTCGATTTATTGCTGACGAAAATTCAAATCCCAGTGCCGTAGCCGAAGTGTCGTGCCGTCGCCAGGCAACACAGACCATGTGTCAGGGAGTATTCGGCAAGGGGGGGGGGGAAACCCCGCTTGGCCCGTCGTAATGTCTTGCATAGCGCTCGCATGGAGGTAGGACGGCCGAAGCCTGCCGTCCCTCTCACTTCGGGGCGTCGAAGGGACATCGACTGGTATTTTGGAACACACAATTGCCGACACCCTGGTAAGACGTGGAATCCAGCAGCGTAGTTAGCGAAACTGTCTACACACTTTGATCAGCGACAGTAATTTAGCAAAACTGAAAGGAAATGTAGTTTTTATTACCATGAAAAGAACATAAAACATCATGTATAGATTAACAAAATGTTTATTCTGTGTGCATAAGTGCCAAACAACCGTATTAGGCGATCAGTGATAAAATTTAAGAATTCTGATCATCAAAATCTTAAGTGGTGAATATTATAATATCATTGTAATTTCTATTGCATCACTATTTGGAAGTTACGTGGCATTTTTGGTAATGTGACAAACATACATTCCTTGCATTTGGTATGTCATGAGTTCGATCCTCAGCAATTGCCCTGTGGGTGAGTAGTGTGATAAAGTGACTTCTGGCATATGATTATAAGTTTAAAAGAGAAATCTATAATGTGCTACAATAACAAGTTTAACTTTTTAGCTTATCCTACAGTACAGAAACAACTTCTAAATTATTAATATATATGACATTTGACATTTTTGGTTGATTTTTACCGTTTTTTGACAAATAAAAGTACGCAGTAAAAGTGGGGTAAATATCTGACGTGCAATAAAATTTAACGTCGCTGTGAAGATATTTTTTGAGGGAGGAGGTACTTAAGTGGCGAGCTGATTAAATAGTCGATAAAACTAGGCGAGGGTAGTGATGGGAGTCAATCGTCTGCTTTTCGCCCTATTGGGAGGATGTGTGTGTGTGTGTGTGCGCGCGCGCACACACACACACACACTCACTCTGTCATATTTTAAATACTTGAACCCCTTAGTGGATGTCGAGTACAGACAGATAAGTAACTTAGCAACAAAACACGTAATGTAAAGTGTTAATCATTATTTAATGCTACAATTTTTTTAAAATTGTAATTATTTTTTTGGAAAATTTAAAATAATTTGTATTCGCTTTTTTAAAAATAAAATTCTGAATAATATTTTTTTTACTATTTCATAAAGAGTTTTTAGATTTAAATATTTTAAAATTTTTTTCTAATTTTTTGGGTTTAAAGTTACTGTGGTTAATGCACACTCATTTGCAAAAAAAAATTGATCTCCGTGAACGAATCACGCGAGTACAACGTAGGTTGCTACACATTATCTTCATAGTCCGACATGTATCCCATTTGCATTTAATGTGTTTTGCTTTTGCGGATGTGCCACAAGACGCCGAATAAGGACTTAGTAGCAGTGTGAGCGACAGAGCCAAGTTTAGTGAACACGCGCAACATGCCCCGATGGTGCATTCGACAGGCCTTTTCACAGCTGGATGAGTTTGAGAGAGTCGGCATCGTCTGCCTTCGAGAGACAGGTTGGACGTTTCAGTGTATTGCTCGCCACTTGAACCGTTCTGCATACACTGTGAGTCGGCATAGGACACAGTGCGATAAGGTGGGTTCCACACACCCGTCGACAAGGCTTGGGTCGACTAACCCGGCAGACTACCAGCTGGGAGGATCGTGCGACAGGTTCTAAGTACTGCATAGGCGTCGCTACGAACCTTCAAGCGACATGTCACGGCGCCTGTGTCCACTATTACAATATCCAGGCGGCTAGCAGAACAGGATCTGTTGTCGCGGCATCCCTTGCGACGTCTACCGGTACGACCTGAGTATCGCCCAGCACACGTAACCTTCATGGTACAGGTAGCATGGAAGCTTGTGGGTTGGCGGCTAATGGAGTTCAGCGAGAATCGCCTTTCTATCTGGATACACACGACCACCGAATTTGACTCTTTTGATGCCCTGGCCGGCACTGATCCACGCTTCACTGTAGAGCGGCACACTGCCCCATTTAGAGGTGTCGTGGTGTGAAGTGCCGTTTCCTATGAATCCCGCACCCCACTGGTGGTGATTGAAGGAACCCTGAAGACGCAGCGATACATCCAGGAATTTCTGCGACTTTGTGCGCTCATCATTCTGGCGCAACTATTTTCCAGCAGGCCGTGTGCTCTCATTATGGTACAGCTTGACAACCCCATTTTCCAGCAGGAAAACCTGACCTCACACAGCATGGATATTTATGGCCTGCCTTCGTGATGTCAACATGCATCTCTGGCCAACAATGTCTCCAGACCTCCCGCCCATCTAAAATATTTCGGAACAGATTGGATGGCAACTTCAGCCAGCGGCAACTAGGGCAGATTTGGAGGATCAGTTGCGGCAGCTGTTTGAGGATCGTCCTCAGGAGAACATCTGACGTCTGTGTGGCTCCATGCCCGACTGTATCGCCTCCTGTTTCCATGCTACAGGTCGTTTAACACCATACTAAGTGAGTGCATCCTGCAAGTGTTGGTCCCCTGCAATAGATGCTTGGTGTGATCCAATATTTTGATATGTTCTGTATACATACTACCATGTCCTGTGTTTTTACCCACATGCGTGCCCCTACGATGACACCTTCAGGATGATCAACTTCTTTACAAATGAGTGTTGGCCCACACATCGAGTCTAGAATCCGCCTTGCTGCTTTGAAGACTATTAGGCTCGTTCATTTAGGAGTTTTGAATCCACCTTGTTTCTTCGAGGACTTTCGCGGAAAATAACAAAATCAGAAATAAATCTACGAGAACTTTATTTTTATGTGATGGAAACGGGTCGTACGATTCTGGTGTTAAATAGTCGGTTTGTGCAATGATGCTATTGTGAAAGGTGGGAAAATACGGTCATAATGTCGCATTTTGGCTATCTAGTATGACCCCAGCTGTGGCATAATCCAAGATGACGGACGAATCCTGTGCTAGATGTCTGCACCAGAACAGGCATAACCTATTTACTTACTAGATTCATTATTAACTAAAAAGAAAATCTAAACTGTTGTATTAAAATTTTATTTTAACATACTATATCGTAATTTCTCAATATTTTGTTTTATTTATGTACTATTTCGTAAGAAAGGCTCAGCAGCGATGAGAAGAATATGTGCTGATGAGTGTATGGAAAAGGAAAGTTGCTTTCGTTACTTAAAAATGCTGCGATTTTCTATTTTGAAAAGAATCGTTTTTTGGTATCCATGTTCCGGTTATCGTAGTTCATTCATTTGTTAGGTATTATCCTCTCTAGTTGATTGTAACCGACGATAACTGATTGGCGATCGTTTTAGGAACTGCGCGAACTTTGCTTTCGCGAATGAAATGATCTCGATAGAGTACTTAATGGGTAAGTTCGACAATGGGGCAGCTGCGATCGATCGCGCCTCTTTGCGTCGTCGTGCGTTGCTGTCATTACAGCTCCTGGATAACGTGAGCAGACTGTGCACTGTCGCGCGCGCGGTGACTGATGGGTCGTTGGGGTTTTGTCAACAGTAGCAGGGGGTGCTCTGTGTAATGACGGGATGTAGGGAAGCCGCTTTGGGCAAGTTTCGACCATCTCATCCCTCCCAGCCCACAGCGCACGCCACCCTCATTACAAGCCACGGGCCGCGTGAGCTGCTCCACAAAACTTGGCACCGGGAGACTGCGGGTTCGGCCGAACGCTCGTTATTTTTCCCCTGCGCTGAGATATTTGTAATATACCTTATGTTAGCAGAATTTTTTATTTGAATATAATTGCGTTATTTTACAATTTTCTAAATTATTGCATTTAAAATTTAACGTTTCTATCTTGTGAAGTTAATTGGAACCAACTGCTTGAAAATTAAACTAAGTTATACATGTGATATAAACTAGAAGTTACATATATATATATATATATATATATATATATATATATATATATATATATATATATATATATGCAAATTTTGATAGGTACTCACAAACTTAGATGAAAGGAAATTATTTGTTAAAATCTATCTAAGCATAATGAATTTTCCTCAAGATCTGTCTAGTAGTTCCTGAGATATAGTGCAAGCCTGCAACAATAATGTTTTGGCGGCAGCATCTCTCATCATGGGTAGTAATTAAACTATATCATGTATCGGAATTTTTTGCACACTATATGTATAACCCGGTTTAATGTTACAACGGATTCGGCGTATAACGCCTCAAGAAAACAGCCACTTTGAAAATAAGAGACTACTGTATAGAAATGTTGGGTGGTCGTCCATAGACTAGTACTTTATAGCTGCGTATGTTATTAAAATGTGATGTTTCAGTTAAGTTTTAATGTCGTATCTTTTAACAACGCACAGTACAATATAAATTCTAATATTTAATGCACAAATGCATGTGTCCCAGGTTGGGCTCAAATATGTTTAATGGTTCGTTGGGCTCAAATATGTTTAATGGTTCCATAGTTATCATATGCAGTACTAATTGAAGCAACAATTTAGGAAATACTTTAAGTAATGTTGTTCATGCTCTCTTTTATATTACTTTTGGAAAATTTAATTTATCCGTGGAATTCGTTTCCTTATTTTTGAAATGATCATATAAAGCTTGATATTCTGAGAAGCAATATCTTACAAAGTGGTGGACAGAATATATAAATAATTGGTTCTAATCGCCACCAAGGTACTGCTAGCTTATACATTATTGTTAAAATAAGTCTTAATTGCTCAATAGATATGGCATGCTAAACTAAAATAGCCTACGTATATAATCCTTATTTTGAAAATATGCGCCTTATCTACTATGATTAGAGTGGCCCACCACAGAACTATACATGTGCCAAATTTGGCTCCAGTCGGTCAAGTGGTTTTAGGAATAAAATCTTTTAAAAAGAAAAAAACAAAGTGGTGGCCAAAGAGGCTATGAATCAGCACTTTAAATAATCGCAATAAGTGCCGTGAGTTTACTTTTTTTTTTTTTTTTTTTTAATTTGGTCAAATTGTTTGGTAGATATGGCATTCAAACCTAAAATATATATTATTGCAATTTTGAAAATTGATCTCTAATATAACCAAAGGCCTGTCTTGAAATCCATGGTAGGACCTTTGAACAGTCCCTGTAAACAGTACGATTAGTCCACTTTTGTAGAGTAGGTCTTTTGTAATGTGATCTTTGAGTGAATGGTGCAATGGGGGTGAATGACTAATGGAGATTTTTGTACATTTGCCATTGCGATGCTGATGTCTGTCATGGAAAAACAAGATAGCACGAAAAAAAAACTTAAATAAGACAAGTAACATAGTGACGAGAAATAAATATATATATATCTCTCTCTGTGTGTGTATACAACACTGAAAAATTCCTAGAAGGAATAGAGTCAAAATACAGGACAGCAACTAGTTAGGAAAAATATACGTATACACAATGTGGAATGGAAATGGCGAATTAGCTCGTGGCCAATGGTAGCCAGGCCTAAATAAATAATGAGCATAGTAACCACCTCTTTATCTCGAAGAGTAGTGTAATATGTATAGCGTAGTAGACAGGAAACAACATGACACACCAGAACCAATGTATTGAATCTTACCACATTAATGTATCTTACCGAATATGTTTGTAGTTCAGGAACAACTGCCACAGCCAGTCTCCGTAGGCTACGAACAACACACAAGAGACACTAGGAAGAAATAAAAACCAAAAACGACCACTAGCTACATACCAAATGATTACTTACAGAGATAGAAGTAGATTTGATTTAGTTGAAAAATAAATTTTTTGGTTGAAACGTCATGAATTAAATTAATACCTGTTCAAATACTAAGTATAATGTAGCAACTAGTTATTGGTTTCAAAATTTACTATGCTTCGTGTGGCCGTAACTATGGATGTAGCCCTCACGTAAGTATCTCTTATTTGAAATTTAAAACGTAATTGTCTCTTCAGTTTCTTTAAATTATTTCAAAATAGTTAAATTAATCAATAATTTTCTCAAACCAACTCAGTTGGGAGAACATGATAACTCAGTTCAGGGCTCCGTAGGCATGTAGGTAGAGCAATTTTAGCAAAAACGATGATCCAAGATGGCGTAACATAAGCCATATTAATTTCTAAAAAAATATTGATTATTTTGCAGGCGTAGTGTCTGTGTCGAAAATTCAGCATGCATAATTTAAAATAAATCTTGATCGCTGCAACAACTCTTGTTATCTTCTGTATCTGGTTCTGCTGGTCATGGACCTTAGTCTTCCCTCACCTGGCTATTGAGCCTTAGGTACGTCGCTATAGTCTTTGTTGTGCCACATGCAATCACGGTAGCTCAAACTTGGCTTTAAATATAATCTGCGTAGGTAACATGGGCAGACTTAAATTATTCCTCTTCAGATGCCGCGCTTCTTCGCCCTATCGGCAAGTCTGCATTTCTGTACGAGTCTCGGACAATTAACCAGTCAAATAAAATATCTCTCAGGTCGACGACCGACTAGGTCATCGCCTGCTTGATGGAAAAACTAAGATGGCTAAAAGCCTCAAAACTGCATACTTAAACGACGCCGTTATACATCGCGCCAATCACTAGATGGCTGCATCATATCTTACACATGCGTCTTGTCTTACTGTGCATTGTAATTGTGAGTGCTGTGACCATGCCTACAAGCACGCAACCCTTTCAACATGCGCAATGCAACACATGCGGCCGATGAACTTTTCACTTCAATGGTTTCAAAGCAACAGACGATCAAATTGACCACCCTTCATGTTAATATAGGCATGCACACGTTGTGTGGAACGTCCGCCTGCACCTTGCGCAAGTGATCATTGGTTACATGTACCATAGCAGCATGCACTCCAGCAATGTATTGCGCGATGCTGTTCACAGGTCCATGGTACACTAATTCCTTCAGAAATCACCACAAGAAGAAGTACACGGGGTTGTGGTCCAGTAACCTTGGTGACCAGGGTACAGCATCCCCCTCTCTCCTTCCCTTCCAATCTACCACTGCAGACAGATGTGATCCAGTTCCCAGTGAGCTGCTCCGCTGTAATGAGGTGGTGACAAGTAATGTTGGTACCTCATAACTTTTCGGATTGCCAGTGTAAAGTCATCTAGCAGCTCTGGCAGAACCTCACAAAGAAACACCGCATATTCGCATCTGGTGAGGGTGCCTGGAACAGATACGGTTCCATTGACCTGGTGCTCATGATACCTCACCACACATTTATGCTCCATCGGATCTGATATCCTTTGTCGCGAGTTACATGTGGATTTTCGTGATGTCATTGATGATTGTTGTGCCAATTAAATACACCTTTCCGGCTAAAATCTGCTTCGTGTGTCTAAACTGTAACCCACGATATATGGGTCTTGTTACAGTGACATCAGAATCCAGTAACAGTACTCTAGGTGGCAAGGCCAATCCCCTTCCATTAAAATGCTGTATGGCACTGTAGCAATAAGGATATAGCCCATCGTCCTGCAATATGGTTTGTACGAGGGCATATATCACACCGACACATCATCCAGCAGTGTACGAGCCCAAGGTGGGATCCATTGCGAACATCTGAAGAACCCTCTCCATATGACCCACAGTGTGTGTCGATATGGTTCCCTTCCGTGATTGACATTTCGCCGAGGAAGTGTGCGCCTCATTTCTCATGCTCATTGATGCAACCTTTGGATGCCATTCGCTGTGGGGTGACGACGACCACGATACATTTCTCTGTACAATAGCACTGTGGCACGAGCATTACCACAACTCACACTGAGTGTGTGGTACATGTCGCAGTATTATTGTATGCTGTATTCCTTGCAGCTGCCTACATGGCGCGCTAGTCGACTTTTTTTACTGCACTGTGTGCCATTCACTTTTCTCCACTGTGTATGCCTGCCAATTCCCTTCACCACCTGTTGTGTGCATTGCATACCTCTATGGCTGAACACTGCTAGTGGTCCCCAGGCCAACCGACAGCTACAGTGGATCAGGTCACCATCCAAATGAATCGGGGGACATCAGACACGTGTCTACCGCAACAGTTCATCCAACCCTTCTGCAAATGGGGCTCCGGAGTAAAGGAAGGGTGGCTGCACCCATGCTAACACAGGTGCATCGATGGAAATAACTGGAATTCGCTCGACAGTTTGGCGACTGGACCACTGCTGATTGGCGACGGGTAGCCTTCTTCGACGAGTCATGGTTTCAGCTGCATGGAATGGATGGACTTCAGTGTGTGTGGCGAGAAACGTCTGAGAACCGACATCCTGCATCCATTGCTGGATGAATGCAGGGTTGTGAGGGCAGTGTAATGGTCTGGTGATAGTCTCATGGTATTATCTATGTCTCATCATCAGTGTGGAAGACACTCTGGATCGATTTGGTTATGAATCCATCCTCGGCGATCACGTTTACCCAAACATGATGATTGTCTTTCCTCAGGAAGATGGGATCTTCCAGCACGATAACGCACCTTGCCACGCTGCTAGAAGTGTCCACGCGTGACTGGAAAAGAACGATCAAGACTTAAAAGTTCTTCCCTGGTCCCCAAAAAGCCAATCCCATCGAACATCTGTGTCACCATTTCTATTTTCGTGTTCGCCGTCTGTCTCCTCCGCCACGCGCTCTTCAACAGTTGTGGGATGCACTGCACAAAGGATGGGTCTAGATACCCATGTAGATGTATGAGCACCTGACTGAGTTACTGCCAGCTTGTCTAGCTGCTGTCTGTGCTGTGAAGATCAGTTACTCTGGATACTAGCAGGTGGTCATAAGAACGTGATTCGACTCTGTGTGTGTCCCCTTTCGATTTTGGAATACGTCAACCGAATTTCACCAAACTTGGTTCACATATAATACTTAGGTAGGCCACCTGACTTTTATATTTTTCGACCACGTCGGTCTCTTGCTTTCAAAATGTCGGCCATTTTAATATTTTGGGCGATGTCAAATGTCGGGAACCATTCAAATAATATAAACCAAATTTCGTATGCTGCCGGATCATTGTGTAAGCATTACATTTTGAGATGAATACTGATGTTTCTTCGCTATTTTGGATAGTAACTCCAGTTTAAAAAAATATTTTTTTACATTATATCTCGAAAACTATTAAACAAATTCTCACCCAATTTGTCATGTAAGTAATATTACGGTAGGCCATATAAATGTAAGTAATTAAACTAGATTAATTACTTAGTTTCAAAATGATAGCTATACAAATGTTTTTAGTTTATTTAGTATATCTGCCATACCATTTAACCAGTTTTGACCAAATCGTGTATACTGAAAGAATCTATTGCAATAATCGTATCTACTAACAAATATCAATTTTTGTTGGCCATTTTGGAAGATAGTACTATACGAATAAATAAAGTTATGCCATAACTCTGTAAATAATTAACAGTTTTCTATCAAATTTGGTAAACAAGTATTGCTGTTGCAGATTATATTAATTTGTATGTTTTAAACATGCCAAACTCTTTATTTTCAAAATGGTGGCTATATAACCATTTTAGCTCAGAATGCTATATCGTCGAAACTATGTAATCAATTCCAACATAACTTTGTATGCTGGCATTAGATATTATAACTATCAACTGTATTTATACTGAGAATCTTTTGTTCGCCATTTTGTAAGATAGCGCCATGCGAGTAAATAAGGTTTTTTTGTCAAATCTCGGGAAACAATTGACATGTATTCCTTCCAAATTTCGCAGACAAATATTACTACAGCAGGTGGTGTAAACTGGCATGTTTTATGTAGGTCAGGCTCTTATTTTCAAAATTGTGGCTGTATAAATATTTTTGCTCATTATATTTTTACTAACGAAACAAATTTTAATTTAACTTTGTATGCTGGCAATACCTATTACAACCATCGAATTTGTCTATGTAGAGACTGATTTCTCTCGCATTTTGTAAGATAGCCCTACCAATAAAAAAATGATCTTGTCTCGTATCTCGGGGAAACAATCAACCCATTCGTACAAAATTTGGCGAAGATATTGTACTGTGGTAGGTAATAATAATAATAAATGTATTTGTTAAGTAGGACACACTTATTTTCAGAACGGCGGCTTAAAAATTATTTTAGTTTTGTGGGCGATATCTACGAAACAATGTAATCTATTTTAACCTTACTGTTTATATTGGCAGTATACAATCATCGAAATTGCTACTCCATTACTTGTTTGTCCTCCTATAAAGATCATCACATGAAAATTGTGAAAATTTTAAGCCATATCTCGAGGACCAATCAACCGATTTCCACCAAATGTTACACTGAAACATTTAAACAAATTTTTACCAAACTGTGCACACCATAAATGCTACAGAAGAACATGTAAACTTCCATGATTTAAATGGGCCAGACAACGATATTCAAAATGACAGTTTCATAAATCATTTAGGTAATTTTGACATACATATTAAATAATTTCACCAAATTCAACCAAAATTTGTTTGTAGATAGTATACATTAGACGCATCGTGTATAAAGCCTCGTTTTCTGGCAATTTGGTACTACAACATCGAATAAGAAAATAAAGTTATCTATGTCATGCTCGAGGGGCCAAACAACCAATTCCCATCAAATTCTTCACACAAGTAGCGCTACTGTAGGCCATGTAAACGTACATGGTTTATGTGACACGGTCTTTTATTTTCAAAATAAAGACCCTGTAAATATTTTAGGTTAGTAAACCCTATCATTCGAAACATTAGACTGATTAAATCCGAAGTTGATGCTCCGAATCCGACCTCCGTAATGCAGCGGAAGGCACGCTAGCTCATAGTATGAAGTTTTCTGGGTTCAAGTTCCTGGTAAAACACGCGTGTATTTGTAATTATCTCACTATTGTTGCATACGATTTTGGTTTCCTTTCTAAAGTTTTTACATTCAAAGTCAAGTCAAGTCCTTCCTACCAACTCAGGTCTATTTACTTTTTATTAGTTAAACCCCTGTTGATGTAAATTCTTGTTTACTGACGGGATTGGATGACGGTCACAATTTCTTCATTGCACGCGTATATCCATGCACGTGAATGTAATCCAGAAGGCGAATGTTCCATTCGGAATGGTTTTTATTTATTGTCACTTAATGTGTATATCAATTCCACTTTCATGGGGGTTGTACGTCCTCGTACTCTTCGAGATAGATAAGTAGTTCCTATGCTCATTATTGATTTAGGTCTGGCTACCGCGAACCGCGAGCAAAATCGCCATTTCCAATCCATCCGGTATACGCAACCAGCAGATGGCACACAGAAAACAACACAAGCTAAAAACCTGCTTGAAATAAAAATAGGACAACGCTGACAAAATATGTAGAAACAAAATTGGGCAACACATCAAAGAAACGCTCACAAACACGGCAGTTTTGCCGGACACGACAGAATGCAAGCCAGGTATGCTGTAGTAAAGAATATATATGTAGAAAGCCAGAAAATTTTTATGAAGGAATTGATTGAAAAAAAAAAAAAAAGATAACAGCAACCTAATTTCGGAAAATTAATATACTATGATGTATACGAAAAACGATATACGACTAACAGACAGCACACCGAAGACGACACAGGCTAGTTATCTACTCACAGACGAGTTATCTATTTAGACAATAGGACAACACTGGCAATCAAAGACAACGAAGAAACTCGCGCAAACACAGAAGTTTTCCAAGACACGACAGAATGCGCATTTGTGTAGATAACTAACTTTGTCGTCTGTTGGTCGTATATAGTTTTTTTCGTGTACAATTAGTGGAATATAGTTTTTAGAAATTACGTGCTGCCTGTTTATTTTACTCGATTCCTTCATAGAATGTTCGGGCTTTGTACATTATATATTCTTGACTACAGCATACCTGGCTTGCAGTCTGTCGTGCCTGGTAAAACTGCTGTGTTTGTGTGCGTTTCTTTGCTGTCCCATTTTGTTCCTGCATATTTTACCAGTGTTGCCCTAATTCTTTCAAGCAGGTTTCTATTTATAGACTGTGTTATTTCTATGTTTTGCTGTCCTCTTTTTTTTTTTTTTTTTTACTCTTCCCTCTTTTGTAACGATTCAATACATTCGTTTACTAGAGTATTGTCTGCCTTGTGTTCATTTTGCAGTCACTCTACCTACATTACCACTTATTTACTAATGTGCCTCGTGGTGCTGCACAATATATCAAAGTGCCATTGCCATTTGTTAACGCATTTCACCCGGACTTCCACCTAGTACACGACTCTCTGCACGTTTAAAGTACAGCGAGCGCTATTCGTTTTTCATTTGCGCACTCCTCTCAAGTACTGTGTGTGTGTGTGTGCGCGCGTGCGTGCGTGCGTGTGTGTTTTATTATTATTATTATTTTAAGACATTTTCGCATGGATTACTCGAAATCTGTTCACCAGAGACTGTTGCAAGACGATATTTTCTGTCAATTAGACGTGCTGATTCATAATTTGCCTTACATCGTGCACAGCGTAGTGTTACAAAGATACGTGCAAACATATGGTTGTAACCTCAATTTACTCAATGGACGTTTAATACTAACTGCATTTTCAGAGGTGGAAGGTCTCCGTTATAAAAAACCACTGTTCTCCCATTTGTTACTTAATTGCTAGTATTTTATGATATTTTTAACTAAAATAATTTCAAAATTAGATTTTAGGGAGGAAAAAAAAGGAGTGCTTATATTCCTTCATCACATGAGAGAATAGCAGTGAATACATTTTTGTCGAATATTTTCATAAGGGATAACGTGTTGGAGTTTTGTTGGTGCTGTTCAAAAACACCCCGTCTATAAGTATGTATATATGTATATTATGAGTTATATGTGTCATATATTTCAAACATTACTACTAACAGAGTATGCTGTGTGAGTACGTAATTGTTATACAGCCTAGTGAGAACTAGTGTGATTATAATCGCATGTTAATTATTACCGCATATTGCGTTGTCACTAATACATTGCGGATTGATATGTCCACGCTTAAGCACAGACTTTTGCACTTCCGGAGTTGCACAAATACAGAACGTGTGATATTATGGAAGGTTGTCTCGTTATTATCGTTATTGACGTCATATCCCTCCAAAATTGATGTTGTGAAGTTGTTAAGAGGTGTGTATGTATATGTATGTGCGTGTGTGTATATATAATACGTAGACATTCCCACGATCATGTAGGCATATATGGGAAAGGGGATGATAAGGAATTAGACTAACGCAGATTTCGAACCTGTAACCTAGGGGTAAGAAAGTATTTTGAAGGAAAAGAACATGTGACGTGCACGTGTTCCGATGTGAAATGGGCAAAGTGTGAAGGCGTTACTCTCGTGTGGCTAGGAAGCGGGGGAGTAGTCGGTCAGGTGACCATCTATGTCACGGTGCTGCCTGCGTGCCCTGAGGCGCGATTCTCGTTCACTTTTCCTCCTATCTGGGGCTGTGATTTACACCGTGGAAACAATAAGCAGGGTATAAGTTGCCATGGCACGAAGTGTAGTGGTCACCTGCCTCTCAGTGTTGTTAACTTCGCTACGCCTGTGTTAGTAGCGATGCTCACGTAATTGGGCTCCCGATAAGTGAACTTCCACGTAGAGCCCGCAGCCTGCAGTCCGCCGGCCGCAGGGAAACAAAATAAATCCGAAGGAAATGACGAGGGCGGGCGCCGAGGGACGGCGATGTCTCCCCAGCGGGGGGGCCACGGAAGCCCTCCCTGGGCGGCTGGCAGTCCACCCTATTAGGAGTGTGTTCTGGGAGGACGGGCGAATCAAATTACGGGCGAGGAATATTGGCGGCGCGCGGGTAACCAACTTAGCCGGGGACGTATGGACATGGAGGACGTCGGGAAAAGATGGTGCGGAAGGGGTTTGGGGAAGAGACGCGCCCAACACACAAGTAATAAAAGACCTCCAGGTGGGCGCGGCTGGCCGACGCTGTCAAAAACACGGTACCGCCGTGGGTGGGTGAACATCGCCCCCGCGCATTCCGCTCTCCGGCATTGAGTTAATTAAACTCCGGGAAGATAACTTCTCTTTGAGCCCATCTCTATTCGGCGAAACTGCGATTGGCCGCATGCAGGTCCTCTTGTGTCGGTGAGTTTTCGTTCGGGAAACGAAGGGGTACGCGATCTTTCGCGTCGTCATTGTTTTCGACCTTCGAATCCTGTACCCTACTGTTGACATATTTAGCACCCAATGTTCGTGATTGCTAGTGTCATTATTTTCAATCTAGTTGATTTTATCGCGGGAATAGTAATTAGGGAAGGGAGGAGCACTTAGAAACTAACTACCCTGAAATTTTTATATCAAAAACAAAACACGCCGTGCCTTGACGGAGACCCCAGAACCCCCCGTACAGAAAGATCTTGCTGAAATTGATGAAGTTGATGAATCAACGAAATCCTTCGACGGGTTTGAAAATGGCGGTTGTGAATGTCCAGCATGAGAAAAATGGAAGGTGGCATTGCTTCTTCTGTTGTGGCGTATCGGAGTGTGGATATTAGGTTGGTTAGAATCCGTATAACATGTTCCTGTTTTATGATTTTAGGATGGACATTCTGTTCTGTAAAGAATATTTGAGAATTCTATTCCACCCCTTCTTATTTATTGTTTGAGAAAAGCTGATAGATTGGAGCAGGCGTAGGTAGACCTGACCTTTCTTTTGACGCCTATCGTTAAAAGCTTCTAGCAGCAATGCCAGTATTGTTTAACTGGGGTTTTTTTTAACACCGACAACTTAGAAAGGTTATTCGTTACGAAAAAATAAGACGAAAATCTATACACTTTCTCATAAAGTGTCCCAAAATATAATTTTAAAATGCTATTAGTAAATTGCATAGCCCATTTTGGCGCAAGTGGTACTTGGCGTGGGAGCTAGCAGATGTACGTCCACCATATAAAAATATCATATTTCCGCCCCGCCCCCCCCTCATAATTCCTTTAAGATTGCTTAAATCAGCAATTTGGGCTCGAGACTCATTGAAAAAGTCGAAGGCGGACTCGATGTTGCCTTACATCATGGACCCCGATTGCCTTGTTGGATTTCCGTGACCTTAACCTAACATTTAAGAAAAATCGCAAAAATTCATGAAAAAATTGAAAATCTACGAAAAAAATTAACATTATTGGCTACATATGCCTTCTTGGATGTGAACTTGACCTTGATCTGGGTAACATTCAACCCGAAAATCAAGAAAATTCTAAAAAAATTCGTTAAAAAAAATTAAAACCTCGATCACTAATGAATGTGACCTTGACCTTGGTTGGCATTAACCCATTGTGACTATAACCTTGGAATTACTTAACCCTCCAATTACAGAATTTCCAATATATTAAAAAAAAAAAAATTTAAAAATTACTATAATTATTATTATTTTAAATTAATAAATTAAATGTAGATAATTTCGGGTTCCAAACAAAGATGGCGAAGCACATATCCTCATGGCACGATGACCAGCAGGCTAGCCTTCATCCACACCATTGTATTTCTTTGGCTATGTAGTTGAACCCCACCAAATACCCCTTTCAACGAAATATTAGCTTTACATCACACCCGACCACCACCACCACCACCACAATTTAGACTGCACTAGTGGTTCACAACCTCTGCACATAATGTGGCCAGAGTCGTACCACAATTTCTCAGTCTTCTAATCAATTTCTCAATCTCCCAATCCATCATCAGTCCATAGCCAACCCTTCGCTTTGTCATCGATACTCTGCCCATACATATAGAAGTACCATTCTTTCACCAACTGTCTCTGAATTTGTACTTGGCGACAGGATTAATGTGTTGTATGCATGTGCATTTATAGTTTTCATTAAATGAATATTGGCCAGTTAGGTCGACCATACCATACGAGCATAATAGCTGACCAACCAAAAGCCCACACCAAACACCCAGGCCAACCGACCAGACCATTCAGTCAGATATCAGACATACAAAAAAAAAACGTGCCTCAATAAGAATAAAAAAACTTAAAAAAAAAAAACGGATTTACGTGATTTGTGCGGCTCTTAACATCGTCTTTTTGAGAGACGAGTGCTACTAAGAGCTTCTCAATGAGATTCTTGTTATGCATCATGTTTCGAGATTGATCGACACATCATCTGTCGGCATAGACAGGGCCGTCGACAGAAATTTCGGGGTCCGTCACAAATAAATATTTCGGGGCCTACTTGTGTCGTCCACCACTCTCCACTTAACCCAATCTGTTTCCTTCCCCTTTCTCGTATATACTTTTATCTCTTTAGTTTTATATCGTGGTTTATGCTATCAGAGACAAAGCGTTTCTACCACTGACAAAGAAAATAATTTATATTTTACACTTAGTATTTGTGAAATTCATTGGCAGTTTTCTAGAAACCTGACTGAATATATATATCTATCTTGGGGGTAGAAATAAAATCCTATAATTTGTACAATTTTTAATTTATCGTATTATAATTCTAAAAAATAAAGATATATTCTAGTGTTTGCGGCGTTATCATATTTTAACATTACTCATTTAACATTCAACATGTAACTAAATTATTGCAATTCTATACAAAGTTATATGGAATGTTTAAAAAAGTTCAATTTAAATTGAAAGTAAAACAAAAGAAACGCAATGCTGACAAACATTTTTAAGTGTTAGTAACTTTCAAATAAATATTGCATCTGTTTGTGTAAATAATTTAAATTAAGTAATTAATCATTTGACAAAACCAAATAAGAAGCTTCAACTAACTGCACTACAATAAATTAGTTTTAAAAGTATAGAAGTTTGTTGTTAACTGGTTTTGATGCTTGAATTTATATCAAATATCGACTTTAATATTGGCAGAATTTCTGATGATATCAATTTCAGGCTATTCACAGTAAAGTGAAGTGAACGCTTTTGAAGTCGTAGTTACTTTTTTCCTATCAGCTATTTCTTACCCCTCCACCACTTTTTCAAATTAATATTGGCAATTATCTAATAAACGCAGTGTATATAGCTCACCGGACTCAAAAGTTAATGTCTAACGCTACAATAAATTATATTTATTGACTATTATTCCAAATGAGAGGGCTTCAGAAAGTGCTCACTTTATCGTCAATAGCCTATAATATTGTTTGCCAGTTCATGCTCAATTAATGGCATTGCCAAAACATTCAGTCTTCCTTCCAGCATTGTCGATCTTAAGAATTTTTTACGAGGTTCAGTTTGTTAAATGAGTGTTCGCATTCTGCAACGGTCATAGGCAGACACAAAAATTTCTTAGGCCTAAACAAACTTCAGGGAATATTATTTAGTAATTTAGAATAATAAATCAACATTGAGTATAAGCACTCCATAAACATACTCCGTAAACATACACTTGAAAGCTGTCTTCGGCTACACTAATTCATCTGCTAGTGAAGATGTGAAGACTATAATTTTTTTCAAGCTCAGTTGAAGTATCCGTAGTAGCCGCAACCACCTTACATTCTGATAGAGTTTGATAGTAATGTTTGCATTAATTTTGATATCTCGTTAATATTTTCTTCCGCTGTATTAACAGGTAGTGTTCTTGATTGCAAAATAAGATTTCTTTAACTCCAGGATTTTGATCCAAATGGGTGCCATTAAAAGGGTCTTAAAGGAACAAATATAATCCGGCAAACCCATTCATTATGAATGGGCGTCATTTGTTTGGTTATTGCCTGCCTGAGGGGCAAGAAGTGCGTCTAAAACATTCAGGGTACTTTGAAGATGTCTCACTGTAGGGCGAACTTTTTTTTCTTTAATTCTACCTTGTGTCAGATTCTCTGTGTAAGGAACATCCAGTTTTTGGTGCCATTATACTCCATCTATTGGGAATTGCACTGACTAATTTGTATAATCGATTGATGCAGCCAAAAATGTAACTGCATCTGTGTAAAACGGTGCAGAATGAACTCTGACCAAGTTAAGCGAATGTTGTGCAGCAGAGAAATAATAAATTATTGAAATATTCTCCTTTGTGTGTGTTTGAACGCCTTGAAACTTGCCGGGCATGTTGCTGGCACTGCCGTACCCTTGTCCAACACATCCAGCTATATCCAACTCATGGTGTTCTAGTATAATCATTTATTGGTCTGCAATTTCCATTCTATATTTTCGACAACAATAAAAAAGAAATTATAAACCGTTCTTGGATGGACCCTTGCCTGGATCCCTCATTCTTACGCACACATCTAATGATAAGTACATTTTGTTCTTGTTGTGATATGTCAGGAGTGGAGTCGCAAATTATGAAATAATGTATAGATTTGTTTATCTTGTCTAATATTGTGTTAAGAGATGTTTACCACAGATTGATGAATTCATTTTGAGTTTCATGGGACATGTAATGGACTTTAATTTTATATCCTTCAGTTTGGGTTTTTTTTCTCGATTATTTCAAGTGCTCTTCAAGCAGCACATCATATTGCGAAATCAGTTAAGGCATCCCCAAAAGTTACCATTATGAATATTTCCAATTTTTGAAGGTGATCCTCGAAATGGTTAACCCCCGACTACCAAGAAAAATTGTTGCTTATAGAAATCGCCTGATTAAACGCATCATGATTTCTCTTTATGAAGCAAATTGCTTCTGAATTTGATAATCGATAGCTCCAGTTCCGTTAGTAACTTGTTCAAGAGTCCTCCACAGCAAATAATTTTGTCTGTACTTTAGACTCCTCATGTTCCTATAGCTTCCTCTATAGTTTATATACTTGATGACTATCGTGGATGAAGTTAACAGCCTGCATGGGACACAATAAGCTTGTGGGTTGCTAAGCTGTCCTAGATACTTGATAGGGGGAGTGAGGTTAGTTTATGGTGCACCATGGCGATCGGTGAAGATACGGCATTTGCATTTCCGCTTCATCAGCAAAAGTTAAAAAAAAAAAAAAAAAAAAAAAGGAAAAAAAAATCAATAAAATTCTCAAAACCGTGTCTTAAATTTGTGTCGTATGTATGCACAATGAAACAAGAAAAGTTTTACATATTTGAACAAATTATTATTATTTTTTTTTGCAATTTCTTACTGTGTCATCTTAAAAATAAAAATGTTCAAGGTTACATTAATAATTGTAAGATAATTAAGCCAGTTCAAATTAATATTTTTTCTTAACTTTTGGCATCCGGCTATCTCCCCCTCCCCCCCCCCCCCCCAAATCGTGGAGCCTCGGGGCCCGGGACAAATGTAACCTTTCTCTCCCCTTGTATGGACTGTCGGTATTATTGGTATGTTTGTATGCTCGGTTGAGCTAGTCGTGTGGTCTTGCTGGTTGATCTTGCTAATCGGTCTGGATGAATGATTTGGTTGGTTTGTCCAACTGATCTTGTTGGTTGGTCTTGCCCATCTGGCTTTTAATTTTATTGGTCTTTGATGGTTGGCATGGTCTACCGATCTTGGTGGTCGGTTAGTATGGCCTGAATGGCTAGCAAGCTCGGTATGTTAGGTATGGGCGATATAGTTGGCGTAGTCGGTCGGTATGGTCGTTTGGGTGACCAGCTAGTATATATGTTTGGTATGGTCAGGCATGACGACATTTTGTATGGCTCGTTGGTCTGGTCAGATATGTTTGTTTTAGGATGCCTTTTTGATTTTTTGGTATAGTCGACTGATAGATAGTTGGCATTGCCAGTCGGTCGGGGGTGATGGGTGGGGAAGGGGAGAGGGACAGCGACAAGCTTCTCTCCGTCTATTCATCTTCCTTCCTCAGAGAAAAAAACACCTTGTCACTAGGGCCTATGCACCGTAATTTGCACTGTAATTTTTTACTATAAGATTTAAATATGTTTTGCTGACTTAACACTTAAATATTCCAGTAGGCAATGTTTAATTTACAAATAGTATACCATTAAAACTAGGTTAAAACTATATTTTAACTGTGAACTATTTCTTACTAGCCATTGCCAGTACATCGCTTCTCTCACTGTTTTTAATTTGTATTGAATACGAAATAAATATTAAAAGTTATATACGATATTAAGTTAAATTCTCATTTATTCAAGAATATAATACTTTAAAGTTAGTTACAGAGGTGCGTATATATAACATACAAGTTATTTTAAAAAAAAAACATGTTGACTTGCTACTTCTGTGAATGAACTATACACATAAGGATTGAACTGTCCAAGTTTCTAGAAGCCGTTATATAAACTCTAAGAAAAGGGCAATTTCTTCAGAAATGTTTCCATCCTTGTGAAGAAATATTTGCACAACGATGCATTTCTGGTGCTGTTTCTTACACCAAAAATCCGTAAGTTTCTTAGCTGTGCAAAGTATTATGAGAACATATTGCATGCATTTTTAAAAATATATTTTTTCCCCACAAAGTTAGCAAAAACTATTGTCTAGTATTCTTTTACATAGATTTTTAATACTATCTTCGGAATATCTGCACTGTTCGAAAAAAAATCCTTCTAACTATGGGAAATCCTGGTAATAATGATCCGAACTCGTCGTAAAATCACAGTCGCTTAGTTTTATTAAATAATAAGCTTGCCATAAATTTACAAAACGTTCTGCGGATCCATGGAACCTGTCTGTAGTACTAGGTTTTTGTGTATTTCCAGCTTATAAAAATTAGAAAATTGTGAACAAAAACGTTTAGTTTTGGTTAATTGTTTGTTTACCTGTGCTTAAAAAATAAACTTTAAAAAATTAACAAATCATAATTATTTTGTTTTGAGCAGGAGTAAAAAATTTCGTAGCTGCGACTCTTACCACTATTTCGCATCTTAATGCAAGGAGTGTTGCAACGTTGTTATAGAAAAGTGAAGTAGGTGTTACACTTATTCGATTTTTAGTAATGCTTAAGTGTTTCTAGTATCACTAACTCATGCAGGTGGCTTGCGCTACTTTTTGATGTTGAAAATTCTGGGCTAGGTGGCACCAGTGTCATAACTGCCGCTGGAACGATAATTTTCTGCTTACAGTGACCAAGAAAACTTCGGGTAGCATCGGCATTTTTCGTTCCAGAAACCCGAAGCTTTTGGACGGTTTTATGATACTACGTAGCGCATTTCTGCCCGTTAACTGTATATTCCTGTGAAATTTTCAGTGAATATACTGAGATTTTTAACTGTGAGCAGACTTCGGCTAACATGTTCAGTGTTACATTATTCCCCGCACACTTTCTAACTATTTCAATGTTATGCTTGATCGTTACATGAATAAAATGGTAGGATCCCTGATAACGTTCATTTAAGCGATATGCATCATCACTGACACATACATATATCCTAAGCAAGTCTTTCAGAATCGTCCAGTTAATCACGAACAGCTTATATTTAGTTACAGTGTTGCATTTTATTAATATCTGTTACATTTAGTTGAGAACAATTATGCTGTTACATGATCTTGATATAGTGTGTTTGTAATTTCTTCACAATTCTTGAATCGAACATTTGAAAAATCACTCCATGTATGATGTGTTTGTTTGTTCCCTTAATATGCCATGCATCACAAGCCTTTTATACTTGTGCCATAATAAAAGTACTTTATATTTTTGGTCAAATTTACCCTTTCCTTATTTTTATATATAATTTGGAATACTTCATTTATAAGTAATGTAGTAAAAACAGCAAGAAAAAATGTGTATTTGTAATGCCCAGTAAAAAATAGTTCTTATGCAAAATATTATTAAAGGAAGTACGCACGAGAGCGGTGCTTTGTTCCTTTGGTGTAATTTTCCATATTTGGTTAATCTTTGTTTGCATGGAACAGAGGAATATTCTGGAAGTAGAGCCTTAGCAGGGCTTCAGAAAAGTTGGAAGTTGCCGTGAATGGACTATATGCGACATTTACGTATGAAATTGAAAACATGACGACTGCCATATCTAGTAACATGCATGTTAGAATAGCAGCCTCTACGTTAGCTCGTAGCGTTTACCGCAATAATGTGAGGGAACCCCTTTAGCATGTTTTCAACATATTTTTTTTGTCAGTGGTGAGAAGTCGGACGTGGCCTTTACTTGGGACGAAAACTGTCGAGATGTTGTCGTTAACATTGTGGATCAGAAAGTGTATGCTCCCTCTACTAGCTCGGGCACCTGATCTCTCAGCTCGGAGACAGCAGCGCGGGTGGAGTCTGCATTCGCGGTGACTGATGCAAACAGGCCTTAACTCATCCGCCACCTCCTCCCCCACCCCGTCGTGTTTACGCTGGCGCGACGCCCGGCGCCCGCACAATTTGCAATTAATTAAAACGTGGCGTCGGCCGGCGGTGCATTTTAATAGTGGTTCAGCGGGTGTGAAAACGGCGCCTGACGTGGCGCGCCATGAATAATGCATCCATCCCCTCCACCCCCCTCGTGTTTCAGCCTAGCTCGACCCCGGCCTGAACTTGTTGGTGGGTGCGGGGGTTAAGGCACAGTCGTTCAGTCAACCCTCCTCCACCCCTGCGCCAAACAACGGCCACAATTCGGCGTCGTAGCGCTGCGCTGGCGTCTTGTAGGAGCTGTCTGCCGCGAGACTGCTTAGCGACGCGTGCAGATTAGATTCCTTCCAGCCAGCCAAATGCGTTCAGCGGTCGGCGGGCCGTTGCACTCCGACCCTTTGCTCTTAGCGAATTTCCTTTCAGAAAATGTGTTGCCGCGATACAATGCTCTTCATGTGAATCTAAGTAATCCTGTTTAAATTATTTTCGCTGATACTTACTTACACTTCTATGCCTTTAAGCCACTCGGATTTTAGGTTAAAGGGCGTTGTGTTTGTACACGTGCACTTTTGAAGAAATCTAGCAGGGTTGAGAGATTTGGGTTGCTCTTAACATCGAGGTCATGAGAAAGCCGATGAGGGTGAAGTGAGGTGAGTATGGAGTACCTCCGGAATGCGAACGGGAGCTCTCCGAGAAGACCCGCCGGCCAGCGGCATCGTCCGGCACGTTCCCACTTGTGAAATTCCGGGAGCGACCCCGACGGGAATCGAACCCGGTTCGCCTAGGTGGAAGGCGAGTAGTTCTACCACCACACTACCACGGCCTCTTCAATAAATCGAGATATATCAGCGCGTGTAAAGGAAATTATGTTTCGACGAATTTCCCTGACAAATAGGTTAAGGTGTAATAGAGCATTTTCATGGCAACAATTGTATAAGGTAACTACAGGAGAAAATTACTTTTAAAAATTATGCGAAATTGTTACCATAACGAAACACAAACTCTGTACCTTTATACAGAACGTCCGAAAAGTCTTCCCGTGATTACTAACTTTATTTATATCTGCTATATGTAAGATATAGATGTGAAAACGGTGTCAGAACGTTGGCAAATTTATCACGTTTTTTGTTGCAACGGGACAACACATCAGTAAGTCTCCATGTGAGCACCCTTGGTAATACGTAGCAGATTTAGTCGATATTCCAATTCCTATCCATACATTAGCCGACATCACAGGAGCGTGGTGGCCAAGCAGTTGGGCCATCGGGACCGATCCATCGTCCAGGAAAAGTCGTATCAAGATAGGCACGGACCTTCAAACACCAGTGAGACGGTGCACTATCTTGTTGAAAAATGGCATCTGGGTGATAGTCAAGCAACTGAGCAACATCAAACAATTGCAACATGTCCAGATACACTAGAGATGCGATGCTGACCTCAGCGAAAAAGAATGGTCCTGTTAATTTTTAACGCAAAAACGCGCACCAAGCATTCACCTTTGGGCTGCCTATGGTACACTCTGACACCTCACAAGAGGGATCTGAACCCCAAATATGCACGTTATGCCGGTTCATTACACCACTTACAAAAGGTCGCCTTGTCAGAAAAAGCAAGTTGTTTGAGGCATCCATTATCGCCGTCAGTACATGATAACATTTCGACTGCGAAGTCATACCGACGCATGGCGTCATTGGGCACCAAAGCCTGGACAATTTGCACTTTGTATGCACGAAACAATAAACGTTTGAGTAATATGTAATGAAGATAACTTTTTGGCATTTGTAATTCGCGGGAGGCTCTTTGCACTGATTTCTTGGGACTTCGCACAAAATACTCTCTCACAGCTTCTACCTTTCAGCTTAGGTCGATCGCCGGCCAGTTCTCGGTAAGTCAGCAACAGATCCTGTGTTCTTGAACTTGTCATACTACAACTTAATGCCCTTGATATCTGACGGCATCTGTCCGTACGTTGTCTGAAAATTCCTCTGCACTGTTATTGGTGACCGGGTCTCATGGTACCAAAAGACACGCTGAGCATTTCCTGATTTGTGAATATGTTCAGTATTATGGACACTGCAACTGCTACACTACAACCATGTTACTAAAACCTGCAACATAAAACTTGGTTAGTTTGCCAACATTTTGCCACCAGTTTCACATCTCTGGATTACATAAATTGGATATAAAGAAAGTTATTAATCAGAGAAAGACTTATTGGACATTCTGTATTTACTTGCAATAATTAACGCAGCTCACAGACTTAGTCAGCATTTATTTACCACCTTACTGAAAGTAGACCGTGTGACTCAGTGCCATTTTTGTCATAGTCACTGCAGTGTCTCTGAAAAGGAACACTACATTATCAAAAGTATTCGGATACCCACCTGAAAATTAAGTACAAGTTGGGGCTGCCCTCCATCGGGAATACTGGCTGTCAATATGGTGTTGGCTCACTCTTAGCATTGATGACAGCCTGCGCTCTCGCAAACATACTTTCAATCAGGTGTTGGTGGTGGAAGGTTTCCTGGGGATTACCATTATTCGTGAGTGCCGAAATGAGAAGAGGTATTGATGTGGGTCGGTATGGTCTACCACGAAAGCGGCGTTCCAAGATATCCCAGGAATGTTCTATCGATTGAAACCAGGACTCTTTGTAGGCCAGTCCATTATTGGGATGTTGTCGTCAAACAACTCTCTCACATGCTCTGCAATATGGACGGGTGCCCTGTCATGTTGAAAGACACAGTTGTCACCCCCGAACTAGTATTCGACGGTAGACAAAAATGAATGGTTAAAATGTCAATATAAACGAGTACTGTGACAGTGCCACTAAGCAACAAGGAGGACAATCTCCCTCCAGGAGAAACGTGACCACACTGTAACCCCATCACCCCCGAATGTTACAGTCGAAACTATAAAGGCTGGTAGATGTTGTTCACCAGGCATTCATTACACACCAACACCGTACTATCGGATCGCCACATTGTATACAGTGATTCATCAGTCCACACAATGGTTTTCCACTGTTCTGTTGTCCAGTGCCGATGCTCCTTCCACCATGCGAGGTGGCCAATGGCATTTGCCTGTGCAATGTGTGGCTTATGGGCAGCTGCTCGGCTATGGAAACGCAAGTTTTCGCACCTTGCGCTGAATGGTCATAGTACTTGGTGTAGATCTTGATGTAAGTTGGAATTACTATGTGATGGTGGCGATGGATGATTGACTATTACGCTGTACGACCCTCAACACTCCACGGTCTCTGGCGGTCAAAATGGGATGTCAGCTTGCACACTTTTGGTCATGGAAGTCCATGGCCAAACTACTGTGAACGCTGAATACATATTTCACGCGGTTGATGACAGTACTGTGTCGTCCTATATGTTAAGCACATGAGTGTCTTACAAACTAAGCAGAACACTGGCTAATTGATAATTGTGTATATGAATTCTGCCGTTATGGAATAACCATTCATAAATTCACATATTTTGCTCACCAGGAATAAGTTAAATGACAATAACCTTTTGCTTAGTCCCTTCTTATTCTTATTAATATGTAACAGTGCTTAAGGAAAAGTCTTTAATTTTTGGGATGTAGTTGTGGGAATGCATTTGGCCAGCTCCACCTTGCTAACGTTTATGACAGATCTTTGTTTATTATATTTGTACGTGATACACCTGCACCGGTAGTTTGAAGTTTGAGTTACTGTATGATAGGACTTTGTGCGAAGTCCCCAAGACGTTAACCGTTACATTTTGTAATAAATATTTATGTATATTTAAAGTCTCCCTACAAAATGATGTTTTTATTAAATTTGATATCAGTCAAGTAAGGATTCAGAATTTGCGCAGAACCTTTTCTGCGCAATGTGGCTCGGTAAGATTTTAACTGTAAATGAGATCTCACTGATTTGGTTATAATTCTTGCCGAAAAGTACCATATTTGATGTATTTTATGTCATGGAAAATAGGTTTCCGCTATTCTATTAAACCGTATTATCGTGCATGTATAAAGTAAAGATTCAAAATTTAAAAAAAAATAATTATCCTTTACGCACTGCTGCTAGCTTTGCTCGAGATTCTAACAAACCCCCTAACGTTTAAACCAATTTCGTCTTGAGTTTGGCTTTGGCGGATGGTTCACGCGATAGCCATTCTTTAATATATGTAGTGTGCACGTGAAGTGCACTCTATTTCAATGTATTGTTACAATTCGCATGGGGCGTTTCCGAACTCGTACGGGATGGATGTCTTGACAATTATGCCAGAGAAATTCCTGCCATTCCTTTTTCACTGAACTCATTTCCTATTTTATTTCATTCTCAACACTGTCGACTCTCTCACTGACGCTGTCCACTATCTCATTAACAGTGTCAATCCTTTCACTCACTCTGTCGATTTTATTGTCTACACAGTCTCTGTTCTCGTATTCGCCAACTCGCCAATGCCTTTTATCTTTCGATTTTCATTTTAATTTACAGTGTGTTTTTTCTTGTCTACTAATTAACATTACTTATTTGACTATTTAAATTATAATTAACACTACTTGACTATTCACAGTCTCGTTAACACTTTTTACATAATGTTTCAAACAATTTACACTTGCGCTAAGTTGTCAACTTAGCCCCTTCATTAATGCTCACAGCATTGAGTAAAGGAATATCTTCACTCAATACTCACAGTGTTTCCTGTTAGGCAGACATTTTTCTCTTGTTAAATTCTCGTACAAAATGTATAGCTTATTATCTAACTTCATTTACAAGTAAACACCTTCCTATTTCTGGCACCAATGTTTCAAATCGCCTGTAGCATGTCCGAGTTGGTAAGAGATTGAAGGTCTTGATCAAAACAAAAGAACTTAATTTAATGTATTAATTTATTTACAAAGTTATAAAAATACACACAGTTATTATTTACCTATGAATACCATTTACACTCAGTATTCATTATCAGCTAGCGCAATATTTAATGCAAATCTCTATTCTAATGTATGTCCTTATCACTGTCTGTATATCAGCTACGTTCATTTATTACGTACATATCAGTTACACATGCATGATCAAAATTTCCACTACCATACATTAGCATCATTCCAAGTGCCTGCCACTCACACTTCGAGAATCAATTTTCCACAATCCAGCCTATCAGTCTCTTTCTGCTCCCCCGATGCTCCGTCCTTACTCGTTGGTTACTGTGAGTAGTAGTATGATTAGGTAGGTCCGAGCACACATGGCAGATGACCAGAGGACTACCCACCATCTTGGATGACCTTGACCTTCGACCTTAACGTCTACCTACCATCTCGGATGACCTTGACCTCCACCCACCATTTTGGATGACGACCTTTGCCCTCCATCCACCAGCAACTTAATGCCCTGTCATTCTGCTGTGGCACTTCATGCTCTATCATTCCATGCTGCCATCTTGTTTGTATTTTCCAGCTCATGCTGTTGTTCCACTTGGGTACCTCCTGCTCTGCCATTCCTTCTCCATGCCGCCACCTTGTCCCTAGAATTTTCCATTTTCCTGCTGTCTTTCCAACTTAGTACCTCCTGCTCTGTCTTTCTTTCTCGCCTGCTCTCTCCAAATGCCATCTTGGTATTATCTTATGTTGGCTGCCGTATTGGATGTCTGTAGGTCGCCTTATTGTTTCGCCTGCCGCTATCCTGGTTCTCATGTCGTCTGCTAGATGGTGCTAGTATCGGTCGCCATTTTGTTGCCCACCTGGGATGCCATATTGATTCCCCACTGTCTGCTGTGCAGCGCTAGTGTGTGTTGTTTGATGTCACTGGCTGCTAGAAGCACTGGTATCGGCTGGAGGCTTAGGGCGATGTTCTATGTGCTGTAGGCAGACACTCCCCCCTATCGATGTTATATGATTTAATACAGTATAAAAAGCTGCGGAGGTGAGGAGTGGGGAACTGCTGGACCTTGGATTGGTGGGCAGGCGCTCTAGTCGACTGAGCCACCAAGACATGGGTGCCACTACAGCTCTAAATGAAGTATATATAAAAATATCCGCAGAAAAATATTTGTTGCATTTTATAGGCATGGGTATGTCTATTCGAAAATAAATAATGCATTATATTTTTATTTATGGTAGTTCATGTAACCACCATGGTCGGGTGTCAGAACAATATGCCATCTTGGATTATAATCGCCTCTTGCTACTTCATGCTGTCACTTCATCTTGTTACAAGCATATTCCTATGACCGAAGCCTATACCTATGCTAATCGCACCCATGCTAATTATGTCAATTACAGTATGTATATATCAGACTCGCACAAACTTAGAAGCGTAGTTAGCCATAATTTCCGAGCTGTTAAAGATATAGCCATCAAATTCATATTATGGGCATTGCCCCTGACATCGATGAGGGTGGTAAGGTTAATTATGCCTTATAAGCATAGTTAGCCATAACTTCCGAACTGTTTAAGACATAGCCACTAAATTCATAACATAGGCATCACCCCTGATGACGAACAGTATGGTTGGGTCAGTTGTGCCTTAATCCCTCTTATAAGCATATGTGTGTAATTTTTGTTAATTTAATAACAAGTGGGATGGCCTGATGGGGTGTGGCCTCGAACAAGTAAGTGTTTCAAACTAAGTGAGGTCTTAATAGGGCAGCGAGGCCATTTTCTGTGTAGTAAGCATATGGAAAAATAAAATGTTAGTGCTATAGTGAATGCTTTGTAATGAATGGGAAACCTCGGTTATACAAAGGTTTGGTGGTAAGATGTGAATCAAAATACTAATGTTTTTACGATCATCTGTATACATAATTTGGCTACTGGGTGGTTGAATGGGAATACTTCAAAGGAGGCAAAAGTTTTCTGTGTGTGCTATTACTTTCTTTTGTTTTTGTAACATGTTTTTTTGCAAAGTTATATATGTTGCTGTAAATAAAAGTTGTGTGTATTGGACAAAGAAAAACCAATAGCAGCAGCCATATATTAAAAAAAAATACATTTGGAATAATAATTGGTTTCATGATATTGTTTGCTTGTATGGCCCGCCAGTAGTGCCTATGCATCACCATCTTCTGGAACTGATTAAATATTTTATTTAAAATATACCTAATGTATATATGCATGTTTTGTGTGTGTATGTGGGTTTGTCTAGTTGCAGATACAAATCACATCTGTTTAACAGTATTTGCTTTTAATTACAATACAATTTCCCTTAGTTTGGAACCAAAATAATTTAAGAGAAAGTTTCCAATATTTCGAAATCAATTTTATATACTTGCAAAGTGAATAATAAATGCACTTTCAAAGTGAATAATAAATATAATAGAAGAAAATATTATTATGTGTTTGGCAGAATACAGCGTATATGCCTGTAATACTATAGATATACAACTCCCCGAATGAAAAATAAAGGAATGGGGCAAACAAATAAATTATAGTAGATTGTAAAATGCATTTACAAAGTGGTTCGTCTGTAAAAGATGATATAGCTTCTAACATACCTATTTCATGTAGCGAATGCTCTCTACGAAATATAAAACTAGTTGTGCAAAGGTTTGGTAACAAAATGTAAATCACTGTATTGTTTATTTTTATCAGATGTATACAGAGTTCAGTTCGCCTGCAGAAGAGTTGAATTGGAATACTGTAAAGGATTCTACAAGTTCTCTCTATCTCCCCTGGATATTACTTTAACAAATATGTATGTTGCATACAATACTGATATTAAAATGAATCCACGCACACTAGTTTGAACTGGGGAAAAAGTACGGCGAGTATCTCAGCTAAAGATGCGACCTGGGGACTTTTGATGATTTAATGCGGTGTGTACATTTAAGGCATCTGTTGACCAGTAAAATATATGACTTAGTAATAATAACACATAACTCTAGTGCACTCGGATTGGATGCATAAGTAATGGAAAGCAGGACTCACTGAAAACCAATACAGTTGTGCATACAACGAACTCTAGCTGTACACATAAGAAAAATGCTGTCACTGACTAGTAACATGTAATGTCGTTCGTCAATCAGAGCCTGGTAACTTATTCGCCAGCTGGCAGCCCAGCCAGTAGGAAATCATTCGCTACACATGGTAGCCATTCAAACACATGGACCTGTACAGATCTTTGCGAAGGCAATCGACAAGTGGGTTCGCCCGCATCAAAGGGACCACCACAATTAATTTCTATGTACTGATCTACTCTGTTGCTATTGTCTGGTGCTGTTGACAAAAGAATGTGTTTTGATCGTGTTGGGAGTAACAATAATATGTGGATAGTGACCTGCTTACCCCAGACAGTAGTTTCACATACACTGGGGAGAACTGAAATGTATGTTGGTGTGCTGCTGTTTGAATAATATGTGACTGCTGTATGACTATTTAAGTTAGCCATCTCTAAATTAATATGAAGCCGATGCATATACCATGGTGATCTGGCACTCATACTTTCCACTCAGCTGATTTTTTATTATTTGCCTTGGCACGTGTTATTAATTTGCAAGACATTTTGTGTTCATCTTCATACTATGTCGGTGACTTTCGGATGTGTAGGACGGGAGGTAATGATTGCTAGCAGCCCTTCATACTATAGTGTGAAGGATGTTTGAACTGCGACTAAATAGTCGTTTGTTTAAATTACTGGTAAAGCGTACAAGAGAAGTTCTGTGGATGCACAATTTTTTTTTGCTTGTGCTAATTTGACTTTTTTTTTTTTTTAAGTGATGCATTCACATTTGTTTAAAATAAAATCATGAATGAATTTTCACATAAATCCATGTCAATGGCTATACTAAGCATGTATGTACATATATTTAAATATCTTATATCATCACCACTTACAGGTATTTGTACATATCAAGGCATATGATCATCAGAAAAACGAATATTTGATGCTAAAACGAATAACATCTTCGATGTACATGTACCTCAGATTAATCTTAATCGTTTCTCCCGAACAGCTTAATGTAAGCAGGGATAAAAATAAACGAATAACACCCAAGTTATTGTTATACTTTATTTTACAGGCATGCAAAAAAAAAAACAATAATAGTTACACACTCAAACTCATTCTTTATTCGACAATTCAATTATGATTTTGTCCTGTTTCAGATAGGCAGGTAGCTGTTGGATAGACAGATTGTATTTTGTGTCGTGTATATGCGAGAAGGAATCCCTTAGGCAGGTATGCAAGTTCGGTATATTTGTCGAGTGGTGCAAGTGATTTAATATTTCCATGTGTCCCTGTACATAACATTTTTTGACTGCTAGAACAGCATCCCCATCATTTCCACTATGTCCTCTCGGCGAGAGAAGGAAGTTCTGGATTATTTGTAGTGCTACAAACTGCTTTTATAGACTCAAAAGTGGTTAGCCACGGTGCCGGATTTTGCAGAGGATTTCAGGCACATTATTATTAATTCCAAACAATAATTGATCATGCTTTTAACCAGCACATGTGCGGCCTATGACAACAAAGTCTTGAGAGCTGCTTCGCAGGTAAAATAAACTAAAGTGTGTGTACCATCTGATTTACTTACATTCTGGAAAAATTGCGACTTGCAGTGTATCACAATCACGAAAAAATATGTCGTGTGGCATAGCTAAGAGAGTAGACTTTTTTCTTGTCTCCGCGTTTTCTTTCCCCATCATGCTTAAATATTTTAGTTTTTTACTTATTTCCGAATGGACATAGAGCGAAAAGTTAGTCTCAGCAGAAGTCATTCTCAGCAGGAGTCACAAGTTCGTGTATGCTTGAAGATGATACAAGCCACTGGCGAAGTGAAAACGAGTATGTTAAAGTATGACTACACACATACTTTCACATACTGCCCTAATACCATAATGCTATTGTGCCAAGCTATTTAGTACTGGTCAAGATCTGAGACCTATGTTCTAGATTGTTTCCAGACACAATATGCTTGGACAGAAACAAGATGGCGGACAAATACAGTATGGTCACCAGTCCATTGGTCCACACCTAAGTGCCATGTCCTAGATGATGAGTAAACACAATATGACCACTAGTTGACTGGTCCTCGTCCAGGACCCGATTGTTTTCAAACACAATATAGTTGGACAGAAAGAAGATGGTGGAGAGATACATAATGGTCACTTTTCCATTGCCCCTCACCCAAGTGCCATGCCCTAGATGATGGACAAACACAATATGACAACTTCTTCTCGGCCAGGAACCTGGATTGTTTTCAGTCAATTTCGTTCGACAGAAACAAGATGGTGGAGAAATATATAATGGTCATCAGTCCACTGGTCCTCGGCCGAGTGCCATGGTCTCGATGATGGGCAAACATATCGTGATTACCGGTCCACACCCAGGACCCTAGATGGTTGTCAAGCACAATATGGGGGCAGAAACAAAATGGATGATGGAAAAAAGTGTGTGTGTGTACGTAAGCTCGGTGGAAAATATCGGCTGCCGGATTCTTGTAACTGCTACAATGTTCGTGACTATTCATTTTAAGCATTTGCAATGCAATTTTTAGTGCCTCAAACTTATTTATTCTATATCTGTTGTAAGAATACCCATGACTGCAAAGAATTTAACTTTAATGCAGTTTTATAAAATCTGACAAATAGTTTTTGTGCTACGGATCCACTTATAAGCTGCTTCTGTATATACTTTTGAATCCTTCAGTCATAGGTATTCCTATTAAATCCAATGTGGCATCGGGATGTGGACATGCAGTCGTTGTTTCCGACATAGTTGAATTCACCTTAAAAATATGCAAAAAATAGACATGCAACACAGTATATTTGGGTATATAAGTTTTAAAGCTTAAGAATTAAATAGATAAGATATTTTTTTTTTAAATATATTAGTAATTAACTTCATAATCGAACAAATATGTAAAATATTCGCGACCAAAGACACATTATGTACTATAGTTATGTTTGATAAACTCTTCACTACATTTTAGGTATTCCTCTTTAATACAATGGGGAAACTGATATAGGGAGGCAAGTAATCTACTTTTCTTCCTTCATATTCGAATTTCTTTAAACAAAATACAGGACTGTAGATAAATCACACAGTATGAGTTTTTTTTATGTTACTTTATTTATAATCATAAGGGCACTTAACATATTATTCATAACTTTCTTCAAAATAAACATGACTGTATACACGTCATGTGCTGTAGTTAACTTTAAAAAAAATCTTTCATGAAAGGCTTAAGGCTTAATTGTCCACGTCACCTTGATCGAAGTCAGGAGTAATACCTGTGATGTTAATTGGTTGACTATAACTTGAATGGGTGTAAAATGGCTGTCTCCTTTGCTTATAAGGAAATGGCAGACATCTATGTTTATAAGAAGGCTTAATAAAATGGGTTAAGGCATAATTGCCCTACTGCCCTGTTCAATGTGAGAAGCTATGCCTATGATATGAATTTGGTGACTATAGCATCAGCAGATGGCAATTTATGGTTAATTAAGCTTATAAGATGGGTTAAGATTTAATGGATCCTGCCACCCCTATCATTGTCGGCTGTGATTCATGACTTGGATCTGGTCACTTTAACTTCAGCAGATGGCAGCTGAGGGTCAACTATGCTTATAAGATGGGTTAAGGCGTAATAATTGTCCCAGCTACCCTATTAATCGTCAGGAGCGATTACTATGATATGAATCTGGTGGCTGGGAAATAGCTGCCAACTATCCTTATAAGATGGCTTAAAATATACACGACCGATCACTCTGTCCATTGTCAGGTGTGGTGCCTATGATATGAATTTGGTGATTACAGCTTCGTTGGATGAGAAATGATGGTCAACTATGATTATATGAGGACTTAAGTATACTTGTTGTGGACAGATTAAAAGTGCTAATTCTTGTATCTAACCAAACAGCTATTTGCTTTGCCAATTGTCGGGACTGTCTAATTTAGTGTATACTGTTATCTATAGAGTTTTTCCTTTGTGTTATGTAGTTAATGAAGGTTGAAAGTCGTGGTTTAATTTTGGGAAATATATAGTTTTGTTGACACCTATTTTGAATGCATGTGTGTTTAAGTTGAGCACCATAATTGTCGACTTATTTTAATTCATCGGGTATACGATTAGAGACAATACTTGGGTCTTTATGTTCGTCATCAGGCATGATGCCTATGTTATGAATTTGTTGGCTATATATTAAACTGTTCAGTGATTATAGCTAACTATGCTTATAAGAGGGTTAAGGCACAATTGTCCCAATCACCCAGTTCGTCATCAGGGGTGATGCCTATGCTATGAATTTGGTGGTTGTATCTTAAACATTTCGAAAATTATGGCTAACTATACTTATAAGAGGGTTTAAGGCATAGTTGAACCTACCACCCTTATCGACATATGAATTTGGTTGCTATATCTTAAATAGTTCGGAAATTGTCCACCTACGCTTATAAAATGCTTAAGGGATAATTGACCATACCACCCTGATGACACCAGGAGCGATGCCTATGATACAGATTTTACGGCTATATCTTAACAGTTCGGAAATTATGGCTTTCTATGCTTATAAGTTAGTGGTGTCTGATTTAGACTAACTAATTTACATAATTCGCATGCAGTAGCATGATAAGGCGATTATAATCCAAGATGGCAGATGGTTCTGACACCAGACCATAGTGGCTATGTAAATTACTATAAATAATATGTCATGTATGCATTATTTACTTTCGAATAGGCATACCGGTGCCTATAATATGCGACGAAAATTTCTGTGGATATTTATACATATGCATAATTTAGACCTTTACTGGCGCCCATGTCCTGGTGGCTGTCAACTAGGGCGTCTCTCTCTACCAATTCAAGGTCCAGCACTTCGCCGCTCCTTACCTCCACAGTTTTTTATACTGTATTAAATCATTTAAATTCGATAGTGGCGAGTGTCTGCATACAACACATGGTACATTGCCCTTAACCTCCAGCGACACCAGGGCTTCTAGCAGCCAATGGCATCAAGCGACACTAGCGCTACCTAGCAGATAGTGGTGGAACCGAGATGGTGCCCCTGGTGGGCAACAGGATGGAGACCGATACTAGCACCACCTAGCAGACGATATGAGAACCAAGATGGCAGCAGACAAAACAAGATGTTGGCCTACACATATCCAAGATGGCAGCCATTATCAGTCTGTATCTAATATGGTAGTTTGAAAGAGAACAGTCGAGATGGAATGACAGAGTAGGAGGTACCAAGGTGGAAAGACAGAGCAGGAAAATTGGAAGTTCTATAAACAAGATGGTGCCATGGAGAAGGAATGACAGAACAGGATGTACCAAGGTGGAACGACAGAGCATGAACTGGAAAATTGTAGAAACAATATGACTGCATGAATTGACAGAAATGATGTACCTAATTGATTGAGGTCAAGGTCGAAGATCAAGGTTATCCAAGATGACAGGTTGACATCAAGGCCAAGGTCATCAAAGATGGCGGGTGGACGTCAAGGTCAATGTCATCCAAAATGGCTGATCCAAGATAATGGCTAGTCTTCTGGTCCTCTGCTGGGTGCCATTTGCGCTCGGACCTGCCAAATCATACGACTACTGTGTCGTCGCCCGTACTTCGGATGGTGCCACACATCTGGCATTAATGGCCATACGAGGCTTCAGACTCCCTAGACAGAGGCATGCCGGTCCACATATAGGCTGAGCTAGCCTGCCCGGTACGTCCTTCGCACCACGAGTCGCGCCGAGAGGGGCGACATTCGGAAAATGTGCGCAGTGACTACTCAAGACAGTGAGTCTTCTGAGGACGAAAGTAAAGTCAGTCCCGATAGCGTTATCAGCTCATGTTAGCGTTATCACTGCTACTTTGTAACTCTGTCTGGCCTTCTCTGGTTACCAGTGATGGCTTCGAGGACTATGTTGGCTCGCCTGGGTAGGGAGGGTAATGTCACTGGAGACAGGTGCCAATCGCAAAAAAAAAATTATTGGTCATAATGTAAGGCTGGACTCACAATAGTCCGTCGTCCGTCGCATCCGTAGGTCGTCCTGTCCACCCGGTGGTCACGTGATGCAAGTCGCAAAGCAACTTTTTTTGTACCCGTTCATCCGTCAAATATTTACCAAACTTTAACTTTCGACGGAAGGACGGGTGAGTCACCGCCTTCTGATGACATTCCGTAGACGCGAAGATGCACTTTGAATAAAATGCAAGCCGTGCATTTGTGTTTCTTTATCTTTGGTGGTAGACTCATGAATTTAAAGTGTAAAAAAAATTCTGTACACATTGTTATCATGTAAAAAAGTTCCCCCAGAATGTTTTTCTCTTGAAAATGTATTACCAATCATAATATATCTCCAACTAAAGAAATATCGCGATGTTAAGTTGTCACACAAAAATTTTGCCTTACAGAAGGGTTGACGGACGACGGATTGTCGTGAATGGCTTTCAACTGACGGACGAAAGCGACAGACGTATGACTGCCGGACGGACGACTGACGGATGCGGCGTACCATTACGAGCCCACCTTAAATGAAACTAAGCATTATTTGAAGCCTAGTTTTCAAGTTTCTAGTCGCGCTGAGTTTATTTCATAGGTCCCCCAAGATTAATTTCAGTGTATTGAGTTCAATAACTGTGGTTCGGAGATCACCGTATTCGGGTGTTTCCGTCGTATTTATCCTTCATGTGCATATCCATATGGAGTGAAAGCTTGCCAAGAATTTTCTGTCATAGGCCCCAGCATCCGAATTGCGCAGCCTATTCAAGTTCAGAAAGCCACGAGAGTGCCGAGAATTAAAGTGTGTTGTGACAGCGAATTTATAAATTCACATCGAATTCATAAAGGGGCCACAGTAAATTTCCTACTGCCGCAAGTGGCGAAGTCGTTCCGTAACCCAGGTTTCATTTTGCAGAGAAAATGTTACATGAAGCTGCCTGACGAACGCCCCTTGTTCATTTATTTTTTAAATCCTGAGTATCCAAATAAAATATAAATGTCGGATGTAAATTAATAGCAATTGGCGCAGAATGTATATGTAAATTACTAGCGATTTTGTAACATTATAAGTATGTTAGTAGCAAGTGACGCAACGTGTAAGAGCCCAGTACAAAAAGTTTCGCGGAAACAGCAACTTTATAGAAATCTAGTCTTATGTTGTATTTCCATTTAAGAACAGTGGGAAATTAATTTTCTAGGCTGGTAGGCTCTCCAAAATATCAATAGTTTGTGATGCCTCATAAACCTTGCATTAGGCTATATAGAAAGCCAACGAAAATGTATATTAATTCATATAGCTGGTTCATGGCTAAACACTGTTGATCGCTTTTGCAATCAACATGTGAAATAATTTTCAATAATGCTGGTAGAATTACGGAAAGTATTTTGTTGCAACATCTGATAAAACTGAAGGTGATTTTAATATTAGTAATCACGTTGGTTTTGTTATTGTTTTGCTCAGCCGAAAATAAGAATTCGCTTAATATTAACGATTTCGTGTTTTCAATAATTTTACAGTGCCGCTTGCCATACTGCAAGCGCCATAAGTCGTGGCGGCACACCTTCCTTGATGTCTGGGCTTGGGCCGACACTACGGCCCAGTCGGCGGCAGCTGATATTAGTACCGGCCCGGCTGTGTACAAACTGTTGAAAAACATTCGGTGCGCATCGGCCAACACGCAACTGATAATATGGAGACTAATGTTTTTAGCACGACATATAGGTTTGCGGCAGGCTGTGCGCTCAGCTCTCTCCCCCCCCCCCCGACTGTTGTCCCTCTTTTTATCTCAAAATCACCCGGCATGACTTCTGGTGCTAATGTTAGGTCCACGATACGATCTAAATTGTTATATTTTATGTAAGGTTGCACAGTGACAATAACTATACTTACCAGGCCTTCAAAAGTTTTTCTTTAATCAGCGATAGCAAAGCTCTCCCCTCCGCCGTAACGTTTTAGGACTGTTACCTATGCGTAGATTGGAATACGTAAATTACACCGAGAAAAGAATAAAATAATCTTCGTCATTAATTTCTTGCTGTTTGCGAAGTGAATGATTATTCGCAGATTTGATTTGTTGCATTTTCAGTTGTGATGTGACGACACATATATCATTTGAGTAGGTTTTTATCACAAATGTTAAATGTATCATGAGTTAAAAGAAAACATTCTCACTGGAAAAAAAACAAACATTAACCACAGTAAGAACTAAATGTTTGTTTCAGATTCCCTCACTCTATGTTCACTGTTGAAACACTGCAAAATACATAAAGTTCAGCCCTCTTATTTGTTGTTAGCACACGCAGTGGGCAAAGTTAAACCAAACTCTTACCAAAACCCAAAGGAACGGGTTAAGTGTCGCCAGTGGCATATCATGGCAGACCACAAACTGATGAACTGAGGAGTTACAGACGGCCTTGGCGAGGGAGTGCAATATCGAAGGTGGCATGGCTGTGAAGTGTCGCCGTGGTCTTGCAGGCGCCCTGGCACGCATCGTTAACCCTCCCCGCACGGATCGTTGGCCGCCACTGAGCCCCTTCTCTCCTCCTAATTCAGCCTCCTCTCGGAACTAGGGCCAAGCGTACAGCTGCGCCACTCGAGAAATGTCGCACATGTTCTCTTTTGCAACCGCCTCTTAAACGGACATCACTTCGTGATTTTTTTACATTATTATCGTCAGCGACTTGCGTTATGCTGGGAGGCTAGTTGGGCAAGGATAGCAACAGAATGCGGTGCTTAGGGTTCGCCTACCTGATTCCTTCAACTACGCTACAGTAAGTATGAAATACGCGTTTTTTTTTTTTCCAAAACATTAATCGTGTCCCCAATATGGTGTGTGTGGAGGTTAGCAACCCGTAGTTTGGTCGGAGCCAAGGAGACAATGCGGGAATGGGGGCAGCATCGCGACCAAGGCAACTAGGCAGAGTGGTATTGCGATGGTTTGCCATTGCCGTCCGTGGGATGGATGAGATGAAGCAAGATGGCAATGGAGCAGCGTCAGAATACAACGGTGGAAGAAACAGGAGATCCCATAGGAAACCTGCCGACCAGCTACATCGTCTGGCATGATTCCCACTTGCGAAAATCGGGGAGTGACCGAGCCGGGGATTGATTTTTGGGATGCGAGCAGACTAACCGCTCAGCCACCGTGGCCCTTCCCCAGTAAGGGTACCTAAGGAAATAAAATATGTCACACGAGCAAAAAATGGTACTTTTCAAAATGTCGCCCATGCTGTGAATATTATTTTGAAACACTCCAACATCGGTATTTAAAAAAAAACTTTTTTTTCAGGCTACTGTATCTTAAAACATACTACTCACACTCGAGCGAAACTATGATAGGAACCTGCATTGAACTTTGCTAGAGACTTTTCACCAATAATATTGTATTAACGCTTAAGTCCCATATGTAGGTAACTAGCTGTTATCGTGTAATTTGGCTCCGAATGAGCGGAAAAGTGAATTAAAATCGCACAAGGAAGTGGGAAATGTAATTAAGAACAAAACTTCATTATTTACTCGAACAATGAAAAATAACCTCATTCATTTGTAATTAGTGTACACGTTACTCTTTTAATAACCAAGTTCACTGATATGGTATAAACATTGATGGTACCCTTGCATTCGTTTCAGAATTAGTTCAGTTGACTCACAGTTGCCTTGTGGATAAATCTCTAGCCTCCCACAGTTCAAATTTTGGGTTCATTCCCAGAGGGCTTGGCAGGCTGGAATTTTTCTGATGGGGAACCTAGCGGTGAAATAATGTATATAATTTCTTGGCATACTACAATTTCCTCCCTTTTCTTCATTCCGCCGTTGCTCCATCTACATCTCCTCTCTCATGTCGCCGACTCTTCAGTCTGGCTGGAACGATAAATCTTTCTGTCGGATAGGGTAGCCAGCTCCAGTTAGTGCTAGGGCTGTGCGATATTCACTTTTCGATATCGTATCAAGATAATGTTGACTACATCGGTATTGGTGTAATATATCCCTCCCAGGGAGTATTGAAAATCGATGGCGATAAATCGTAAATTGCTAACGTCGCATATCGCCATATATTGCTCTGCAGTGTTGTGGCATATCTCAGTTGCGATATTTCGGAAACATTGTTTGGTAATCGGTATATCGCCATATCGTACAACCCTAGTTAGCGCCTTTATTCTTTCATCCACATCGATCCTGCCTCTAGGTAGGAAAAATGTGGTGATTTAAATACAGTGACTCACAGTTAGTGGTACACCTAGTACGAACTGACATTAGATTGGAAATGAATATTCCCTCTAAATGAAAATTACTGGTAACCCAGTTTATTCAATGCATTACATATCCATCTTTTAGGGCCTATAAAGATACGCATCATTGCTGTTATTATATCTGCATAAAATGGAAAACAAAACAACTGCAGATAGAATGTCACAGTGAAAGTGGTGCACTGCCCAATACATGTTCTCCAGTGGACTACCAGGCATGCCATGTCGGGCTCACACATTCTGAACCATGCGTACCTTCGTTCTGTGCATGGAGGCAAGCATTACATTCAAGTAAGCTTTCGTAGATCAACATGGAACGTGAAAGAGGTCAAGATGTCTGTGGCGGTGAGAAAGCTGGTCATTTTGCATTACGAAAGGGGCAAATCTCTGCGTGAGATCGGTAAAATTGTGAATCGCAATAATTCTACTGTGCAAACTATTGTTCCTCTCTTTCGTCAGTGCAGTAGAACAAAGAGAAGCATATTTCCCGAAACATATTCACCGTATCAGACGAGCGATGGATTCGACATCAAATTAAGAATCGTGTGTTGAGTGCGCCAAAACTTGCCAAGTATGCAGTGGACGTCTTAGGGAAAAGGCCTGCCCATCAACCGAGAGGAGGGTCCTTCGTAGGAGGACTTCAGTAGTCGAGTAGGGCACAATAGATCGTAAATCAACAAGACGAACAAACGTCTAATTACTGCTAATTACTGACAGTTTGCCACAGATCACGCTGATAACTCTTTTAACAACTGGAAAATAGCCATCTTTACCAATGAAAGTAAATTCAATGTGTTTGCATCGGATGGGAAGGTGGGATCTGGCATGGTCCAAACACGGAGCTTGCAGAAAGAAATCTTCGGCTGATGGTGAAACACAGGGGTAGATCCCTGATAGTATGGGATTGTATAGCAGCTTCGGGTATGGGGAAACTCCATTTCATAGATAGGACTATGGATCAAGATATGTATTTGGATATATTGAGGACAGAACTGACACCAAGCGCAGAGAAAAGGCTTGTGGGATTGCTTCACGCGTTACCAGGACAACGACCCGAAACATAAGGCCCAAAAGGTAACATGTGGTTACTCTATAATTGCCCCCATGTTCTCTATACTCCTCCACAGTCCCCAAGACATCAATGCCATTGAAAATTTGTGGAGTTTGTTACAAGAAAACATCCGCAAACATACCATATCTAACCGGAATGACCTCAAAATTGTCCTTTAAGCGAAACAGGATAAGATTGAGCCCTCTTACTGTGAAAGTTTGGTTCGATCTATGCCAGGTAGGCTTAGGGAGATCAAAAAGAATGTGGTCGTCACACTAGATATTAATTGTCCATACATGCCCTTCAACGACGGGACATAAACAGGCTGCACCATTTTCATTGTGGTTTACATCTTGACCTTAGAATGTGTAGTGTTTAGTTGTAAATTTATATATTATTGTGTGAAAATATTTGCTTTTTGTATCTGTTGTATAATGATTGTAAATGCATTTATTAACCTTTACACTCACTTTTCATATCCACAAGACATGTATTTTCAAAATGAAATTACCCGTATGATAGTATGTTACCACTGACACTTGTGAGGTCGCACTGTATGGTACACCTTTGGCCAGCACATTATGTATTATTGACTGTAATTCAACGGCTACAGTGTACAAGTTTTACTACTTGCAGAATCGTGATTACCGAAGAAAATATACCGAGATAGCAGTGCCAAGTGACATTTATTGAATAATCTATTTACCGTTTGCCAATTTTATGATCACCTTGCGAAAAAATACCAGCACATGACTCTGGGTATCCTAAATATTTACTCACACTTTATTTTAAATATAATACAGTACTTTTGTAGTTAAACCAGTTTTAATATTTCTTACTCGATGAATATTGAAAATTTCAATAATAATTATAATAATCAGGGATTTAATAATAGATCATAGTTGGTATATAGTAAAAAATATTTCCCTGAAAAATATAGAAACTGAGTACGCATCGAATGTGTTGCGTTTCACTTTTAGTAATTTTATAGATCTGATTAAAGACATTTGTTTGATGAGTCGGAGAATATCCTGGAAGTAGAACTTTATCAGGGCTTTGCAGAAAGTTGTGAAAGAACCTGAATAAAACTATATCAAAGTTGAATAATTTTAAAAGTTGCTCAACTAACCGCGAACAACCTGTATTCAAACGCACTCAGTGTAGCAACGTTCAGAAGCTCGTTTTAAGTGTATCCTCATCGATGACTCGGGAGACGTTACCAGGGTTGACGGGCGTCGTGGTGGTTGTCTGTTGCAGGCATGGAGGCCATCATGTCGGAGTTCTTCAACGACACGTCGACCGCCTTCTACATCATCCTCATAGTGTGGATCGCAGACCAGTACGACGCGATATGCTGCCACACGCCCGTCACCAAGAGACATTGGCTGCGGTCAGTGCACACGTTTTCCATCTTCCTCTCCCAGCTTTCCTTTCGCCATGATTATTGACGATTTTGCCTTAGCAACGTTGCCAATCCGAGCTTTTTTTTTTTTTAATATAGTTTTTGCGCTTCATTTGGTAGCTGTCAAGGGGGATAAAAGGATAAATATTTTAAATTATGTGTTAAGTTGAATGTGAAATAATTATACTAAATACTTAAGTCGTTATGTTTTTGCAGCAGGGTAAGATATAGTAAAAGTACTATAGTCGCAAACTTATTCTTCGAGAATTCGCGTGCAGTAAGTGTACTATGTGAGAATCATAACAGCAGGCGTGTATTGGGTGATAATACACCTCAATGGTTCTTATCAAAGGGAACGCCTACAATAATTTAACAGCATTTCATAAACACACTTTTTTTGTTCAAGCTGCAAAACACATTTTAGTTACTTGTATACCTACTTAAATAATTGAATAAGTGCGCGAATAACAAAGATCAACTTGCTAACTTTAAAAGTAGCTATAAAATACTAAACAATTTTGAAATATCTTAACTTCTTTTAACTCCTTCCCTCCAAATGGGCCGATCTAAGAAATTATTGGCAAATTTACCACATCAGTGTATATGCATAGTGGGAAAGCGCATATGGCAAGTTATTTCCCATACATCCATGGTAGCATTCCTACATTTGCTCAGGAAACCGTTTAATGCGTAGGGGAGTTCCCAACTTTGTATAGTAGTGATACTAAACATTCCTTCATTTGCAGTTTGATGTGTGGTATTATCTCCATACAATGTACTGGTTAAAAACTTTCAATACAGTTTAAACGGAATTTTTTTTTACAGTGTATGTTTTATGTGGGATTCGAAACAATAACTCTGCCGCAAAAATTAAAGTTTTTTTTTTTGTTGTGTGTTTTCTGTCCATGGTTTAACGGACTTTTACGCGTGTGTTCATTTTTTGCGGTGTGGAGTTTTTAGTTTGGGCAGGTACAAATAAACAAGGAAATGAAACATATCTCGGACCCAGAATTGTGTGAACATTCCCTTATATAAAACGACAATCTATACTTCAATGTTTTATTTTGAAAATCATGTTGAATGCAACTAAGAGTGGGTACTTATTAAGATGTACACAAAAAGTGATAAATGAATATCCAGTTTGAAACCATAATGAAGATTCCTACTCAACACATTATATTTATAAACAGTTGCCTTGAATACAGTATTGTGTAATAAATTTTTATTTTATTTATTTTTTCTCAGTTTTGGTTTTACTCATTTTAGTGGAACTTTACCCCAAATACTTAATTGACAAATAAGAATCACTAATAACTTTAGAGGACGAGACATAAAGTTTCTAGCACTTTAGTGCAAGTTTTCATGTTCATACAAAGCGCACCTGTTAGAGACACTGCAGTTTGGTATTTCTTTTTGCAGCATTCGGTACCATGTAAGTTGTAGAACGTGCGATGTTTGAAAGCCTTGAAACGAAAGACTGGAAGTTCCAGTCAGTATACGTGGTGTGATGTTGTAGCTGAGTTTTAATTGTAAGTTGCAATGTTACATTCAGAAATTCTAAAGACATTGCAGTCTTGTGTGCTTATTGTTACAAGTGCGTGGGCGTAGCCAAGTTTGTCAAAGAGCTACATTTAATTTTCTAACTTACTTTAAACACTGCAAAAGATGTGTACAACAGTGTCTCGTAACTTACTATCTCTCACTGTTACAATTACAGTACCTATTTTTATAAATAATAAATGCGTGTGGGGGGTGTACCCAGGGCGAGTACCCAGCTGGGACCCGTAGGTGCCGTCGTCCCTGAACATGACATGGAATGAGACCCTGGGATGGAGCGGCGCTGGAATACAAGGGCAGGGGAATCGGGAGTTACCCGAGAAAACCCGCCGGCGAGCGGCATCGTCCAGTACGATTCTCACATGCGAAAATCTGGGAGCGAACCCGCCGGGGATCGAGCCCGGATCGCCTAGGTGGGGGGCGAGTGCGCTAGCCACTGCGCCACCGCTGCCCCTGTACCTACTATTGATAAACAATTACTGATTATTTTATTACATTGATAAATAGCATGGTTAATAAATTAACTGTAGAAAACCTTTTTAAAATAACCATTTATTTATAAATGCATAAAAAAGAGAAAATAATTATAGTAGATACAGAATTTGTATAACTTGTAAGACGTGATCGAATAAACTTTACTAGAAATTGATATTTTTGTATCAATTTGTATTTAATAAATAAAAGCGTGGCACGATATAGAACGTATACGTCATTCGCATGAGCATAGTAAGCACATCTTGAGAAAGAATCTTAACTATTCACAATATAGAACGTATACCTAATTTGCATAATCATAGTAAAAACATATTCTGCGTAAGGCTGTTAACTATTTACAATATAGAAGGTATACCTCATATTCTTAAGTGTAATAAGCACATATCTTGTGCAAGGCTCTTCACTATTCGTGCCAAACTTTTAAATTTATACAAAAATTTGTAGTAAATTTGATTACAGCTGTTCGACCACGTCTTATAAGTTCTACAAACTACTATTATTTTTCTCATTTTAATGCATTCATATATAAAAGGTTATTTTTAAAAGGTTTTTTTACAATTAATTTATTGTTCACTCTTTAGTCTCAACAATTTCTTTGTTATTATTATTATTTATTATTATTATATATATTAATAATAGAAACAATTAGTGAAACTATAACTGGTTAAAACTGGTGGTCCCTACCACACTTCGGGCTGCAACCTGACGAAGAGTGATGCGCTGCAGGCAGACTGCTTGCCAGTTCAGTGTGTAGAGGTCGGACAGACACCTACCGTGCATACAAACAAGGCAAGTTAAATAAAATCTTGTAAAAATAGTACTCGCCGAATTTTCGCTGCCAGTCGCCGAAGTTTCTCGGCGAGTCACTAGGAACACACGCCAGTCGTCCACACTGTGCGTGCACGCTTGCTCTCTCTCTCTCTCTCTCTCTCTCTCTCTCCCTCTCTCCCTCTCTCCCTCTCTCCCTCTCCCCCCTCCCCTCCCTCTCTCCCCCCTCCCTTCCTCCCTTCCTCCTCCCCCCCTCAGGCTGTATTTTTATATTTGCTCTAATCTTTAGTACAATATTTCTCCTGTACAGATGCATAGAGATGACCTAATTCAGCATCGATACATTTCTTGGTTGGGGGTTCCCAACCTTTTCGAAAGTGCTAATCGCTGCCAGGCGTGAAGAGACTGTGTGGTGAAACCAACAAGGGAAAGACCGATCCCAACATAATAGTGATTTGGAAGCTCGTGGCTACAGACTTAATATCTACAAACCTAATCATGCCGAAGGTTAGGCGTGAACAATCACAAATTTGACCTACTTGCTATGTGAACGTAACTGTGTACGTCCGCTATGTAAATATGATGGAGTGAGCGAGAGATATGGCCGGTGCTTTCCAATCGAGGTCTTGAGCGTCGATTTGCCGGCTGTCGCACCTGGTTCCTAATGCTGAGAAGGCAAGCGGCCGGTAACTACGATGATGTTTTTGATTACGTTATTCTAAGGAGAAAAACAACACTTTTTGTAGACGCAGTCAGTATTTTACTATACAAATTTCGGTGTAGAAAATATGTATTAAAAAAAAATGAATCTCTAATCTTCGCTGTTATAGTGCAAAAAAAAATGCTGTGGAAAATCTGAAGCTCTACAAAATGTGTAGTAAAATGTTTTAACGCAAACAGATACTATGTTGCTTGCTATTGTGCACTATTTACGCATTCGAAAGCCTTGTGTGTTATTACAGGCTGTTCACTACCTCTGAAAAAAAAAATCACAGCCCGTTAACTGCACATATGCTGTCGTAAAGTTGGTAGAGAACTATCTTGGCGTACACATCGAGATTACGAATTTGTATTTTAGTAGCACATTTAGGTTTATTACAATTTCATGTTTTAACGTGACTGACGCATGAATAAAGTGATGAGGCCTGTGTCAGTGTAAATTTTAAATATGGCGGAAGGATACAAAACGAGGAGGAAAACAGATCTTCAACAGGATTTTCGAAAATGCGTACTTTGCTGCGAACAACGTGTAATCAGCTAAGAAGAGTCTCCTGTTCCCAACAGTGGTGGAGATTCTTCACCACCAGGTAGGTCTGAGATGCCATGACGGTGCGCTGCTTATTGGCCGGGGAGATGAGCTGAGCTCGCCACGACTGAAGCTCGGCCCTGTTATCCTTGTTTGTCGCCGGGCGCATCATGCCGGCGCTCACGTGTCGGTCCCTTGTCACACGCTATCAGCTTACAAGTGGCCATGTCCCGCTGGTTGTTATGTTCCTTCCCGACGATGAAGAATGTGACGTCGCCTCCCTCTAGCTCCCCCGTGTTCTCTCCGTCTAGTAGACTCCCCGCCGCGATATTAAGTTACCTCGGCTCCTTATTTCCCCGGGTTGTTATTGAAGTCCTTGATGCCTGTCAGACCCCCCCCCCCCCTCCTCTTCGTTTTTCTTTCTCTCGCGACTCGACTATCTCCGTCTCTGTTGGCGCCGGAATGAACCTCCCCCGGGGGCAGCACGGGGCAAGTTTTTATTTGTTATTAGTTCGCAGTTCCCAGTGCCCGCTGTTTGCTCCGGCGGACCTCAAAGGAAATTCTTTCTGGTGGAGCACCAAGGAACCGGGGAGCCACGATGATCGATCATCTGTTAACCGCCACGCCCCTGGACCCCCCCCCCCCTTTCACACAGTGCCCCTCCTCCATCCAGCAGGCGTACAGCGAGCGGGTGGGGCGCCTCCGTCGGATAACTTAAGAACTGCGTTCTCATCATTCTTGGCGTAAGAGCCGCGGCGGAATGCCGAGTATCATTTCTGGGGGCGGGTGTTTTTCCCAAGTTTGGGTTCTGCTTCGCGCGGTCGGGGCACAGGGAGGTTAAGAGGGCGTGGGTTGTACGTACATTGACGCTACGCACGATATTTAAAATATTAACAAGTTTCTGGCAGCCAGTACTCAGTATTCGAGAAAGGACAATCCCAGCCAGCAAGTTTTGCCAACTTTGTGGATAAATATTTTGCAAGAATAATACGTTCGTGCCGATCTATTTTTTCGTACATTTCTTAGCGGCGCGAGATGATATGATGTAGCCCATTCACGGTTACTTCACACTTTTATGAAGTCCTACGAATTTTCTACTTCCGGGATATTCCTCCGCCGTATGCAAACAAAGCCTAATTAAGCTTGGAAAACTACACCAAAGGGACAATGCACAGCGTTCGTGCGCACTCAGTGTAGTAATATTTTGCATAAGAACTATTTCATAAGACATTACCAGCACACCTATTTCGTCGCCGTTTTTATTTGTATTAATTATAAATGCAAAATTATAATTTGTAAATAAAATATTAAATAAAATTTCAAGTGAACCAAAAAAAGTAAAGTGCGTAGCTACTTTTATATTATTTTATGCCAACAAAGTATAAAACGCTTGTGTTACAAAGTATAATTAGAATACTACCAAGCACGTCATACATGAGGTAATTTTTCAAAAATTTGATTTTAAAATTGTGAATAAATCGCAAATAGACTATATAAGCGTGTGTAGCTGTCGTAAAATATTTGTTCGTAAAGTCGGTAAAAACTATTACCTGAGATTGCCGTTTTTGATACCTCCAGTACTGTCTTCCGAAAACCTATAGACTTAAGTTAACTAGTTAAGCAGTAATTGATGTCCCGCGCTCTCAAAAAACGATGGAACCTCATCTTTGTGGGCCCCGAACCACCCTGATATCGCGGGGCTGGGGTTTCGGGTCGACCCCCCTTAGCCGAGCGTGCGTCTGTCCTCAGAGGAGCAGATGGCTGTTTCATGGTTCCATGAGCTCTTTTGAAGTCGACTTACAGAAACAAATCCCCCATCGTTAACTTTATTATATATTAACATGAAATGGCTGACGGCGGTCTTAACTTTCTATCGAAGTTGTAATGTTTATATTACTGATATCTGATTTTTTTTTATTATTATTATGATTTTTTTTTACATAGAATGGCCAGTTAGTGACATATTCATGTTTCAGAAAATCTCACGGCGACAGTTGATTGACACATAAGAAATGAATCGTATTCATGGAACCGTAGATTATTACGTGTGGTGGAATTGCACACACTGAAGTGAAATAAACAAAGCTTGACCTGAATTAGCCGTCTAAGACTAGAGAAGTAAGTTGCTGGTTAGTTTATAAAAATGACTGCAGAGTAAACATAGTAGTCCACCGAAGGTTGAATTTCGACAATTCCCGAAAAATCTATCAGAACATGTTCGTTCAAAATAAAAAAGTAAGGTCTTACGAAAATCTGTCCGAGACCTAAGTTAGGGCAGTAATAGATCAAGCCGTATGGCAACAATCTCTTCAGTAGCGAACACGACCACCCCTTCAATGAACACAGGCACCGTGGCTTTGTGAAATACCGTAGACTTACGGCATAACTGTAACTGGAGGGATAAAATAAGTTGCTGATAAATCAGCCAACATTGATCTACATGAGTGCAAATAAAATTTAATGAAGTTCTTAAAAGTTTAGATAGTAAGAAGGCCTTGGCATTTTGTCTACAGTAATACATTGGTGGAAAATGAAAAATGAACACCACTAAAGCAGTGACATAGAAACACCATATCTGCATGGGTTACTGAGAGAGGGCAGTACATGTGGACAGAGTAGGAACCGCGTACTAGGCATAACACCGCTGAACCCAATACAACTGTAGTTGACTCGGTGAAAGGGTAGTCTGTTGTTTCAATCATCAGCATGTGTGTAATAAGTATTGTAGACATGCCACGACGACATAGACGACCACACTTCGTGCAATTAACGGACTTTAAACTAGTTCGTATTGTGGGCTTAGGGAAGCTGGGTGGCCCTTCCGAGGGATTGCTGTTGCACCCAGGGTATCAGCTAGGACCATCATCAACCATTCGCTGGGCGTTGGACTATAATCAAGGGTGCCGCTCGCCAGGCTTCCTCTCACACCTCATCACCGTGCAGCCCGCCTCTGATGGTGTCGCGATCGACGTAATTGGAGGAACCGAGTGGTGGAGAGTTGTGTTTAGTGAAGAGAGCAGATTCTGCCTTGGTGCCAGTGACGGTCGTTTGCGAGTTCGGCGTCTACCAGGAGAGAACTAACAACCAGGGTATTCAGCAGCGACATACAGGACAACTCTTGACATCATGGTCTGGGAAGCAATAGTCCACACTGACAGTACGCCTCTGGTGTTGGTTGAGGGAACACTGAACAGTGTACGCTATATCCTGATCATAATTCGGTCCATTTTGTTGTTGTTCCTACAACGCCAAGGAGATGTGCTCTTCGAGCAGGACAGTGCCCATGCACACGTATTTCGTGTTACCCAACACGCTCCCGAAGTTGTTCATCTACTCCCCTAGCCATCATGATCACCTCACCTGTTCCCCATTGAACATATTTGGGACATGATGGGACGACGTCTGCAATACCGGCAACAAACCTCCACAAATTGCAACAATAGGTGGAATTAGCATGGGACACTATCCCCGAATATAACATCCGACAAATTTATGGTCGTCTTTACGCACGACTGCAGGACTGCATCGTCGCTAAAGTGTAAAAATGAGCAGATTGGTTAAATATTTACTTTTATATAATAATTTCACTTGACCGATGCTTGAATAAAGTGATGAGGTCTGTGACAATGTTAATCTTACATAAGGCGGAAGAAAACGCAACGTGCATTCAAGTAGATCGTAAGCAGGGCTTTCAAAAGTGCTCATTTTACCGTGAATAGTCTTATTACCTGAAATATTAACATGGCTATCATTTTCAAAACTTAGAACACTTAAGTTTACTCATACTTAGCCTACCAAGCGCTACATGTGTGAATAATTTGGTGGAAATCGGTTGATATGTTCCCGAAAAATGGCATACAATCGTTAATTTTCTTGTTGTGCTATGTTACAAAATTGTCAAAAAAAGTGGTTCGGTATACGATTCTAATATACACTCTCAGCATTAAAAATTGGGTTTAATTATTTAATATGCGGGGAAAATGTATCTAAATTAATTTAATGGCCACAGTTTTGAAAATTAGCGCCTAAGAACACACAAATTATGCGTATGTAAGTTGACACGGCATTCTGTAGCACTACTGGTGAGCGAAATGTGGTGGAAATTAGCTGAATGGTTCTGGTAATATGGCAAAAATTTATGTTCCCTCACATGGCGCGATTTTACTAAAAGGCCGCCAAATGACGATCTCTGAACGTGTAATTAATGCTTCTAATGAATACTGTTAGCATACAAAAGTTGGTTGAATTGTTTAATATACATAACATACTAATCAAAATTATTTTAACCGACAAAAGAAGCCTATCACACCTAAAACATTGCAAGTTTACATGCACTACTGTAGTACTACTTGCGTACATAGATACTGCCAGTGTACAAAGGTAAGTTATCGTCGGTTGCATAGTTTCGTAGGTATACCATGCCAAGTTAAAATGCTATATAGCCGCCACTCTCAACAAGTGTCTGGCCCGCTTTAAACTTTTAATTAATTTGGTCTTCCATAAGTAGTAGGGACAACGGGGTTTCATTTCACTTTTGATTAATCGGATTATCAATTTCATAACTTTTCCAGAGACAAAGACTGTCTGCCTGCCTAACTAACTCCCTCCCCTCATGCAGCTAAGTTTTGACTCATCCAAATGTGTTAACCTGTCTTATTTGCAGCAAAATAAAATTTCGGAAGTCCCTCCGATCAAAATTAATATCCCTGGAACTCAATATTACCCGAAATCTTAATCCCTAATTAAATTCCAACAAATTTGATATCTTAATCCAAGAAATGACTTTTAATCCAATAAACTTTATCCTGTTTCCAGCAAACTAATTAAAGTATTTCCAGGAAACTAAGTATATTTTTCGTACAAGAGATATTTTCACTCACTAATTTTTTTTGTAACATTGAAAGATCATCGTTTTTCAAACATTTATCATTCCATTTACATAAGTTTCAAATATTACGATGGAAGAAACAACACATGCATACATATTCAAACTTTCATTTTGTTTTTAAATATGTGTGTAAATCAGAGAAAAATACGCATTTGACATGTAGACTTGTCTATGACTCTTAAAATTTACTTATATCGAAAGTTTCAATTCAAAAGCTTCCCAATCCACATTTTTAGATACACTATCTACTATACAAGTAGTATATACTCGAACTTATTTACAAATCGATTTCCATAGAAAACAAACTTGGACGCAATATTACTGAAATGACACATATCCAGCTAGAAATTACATCTATCGGAGCTGTAATATATCAATTTCACGATATTTCAATACATTTAGGCAAAATTTAAAGGAAAATGGAGCCATTTTGTAATTGTATAACCCATCTTTTAGGATAATACATTACAACTATCAACAAGTTATTTACATCGCAAAGAGATATCTGAGACAAATAACGAATTATCAGACAAATGTTAGTGGGTAAAACGAAATTCGTATTACATACGCATGTTTAAAACAGAAGACCGTTAAGACAATCACAGCTCCGAATGGTTTACTCAACACTCCAATCTCCTACTAACACAATCGTTTAGTAAACAACGTCTTAAAAAATTCCCTACAAAATTCTTCTAAACCCATCTCTCCCTTCTGCATTCCTGAAATGAAATTATTATTTATTAATTTTAATCGATTACCAAGTACAGACACATTCCATCTACATTACGTAGATTTAATCACATGGTGAATTAGTATGCACAACCCTGCAATAAAGATACAGTTATTAGAACAGAATACATTTTATCATCATTAATGAAACCTAATACTGTTTAAAAACAGTACATTCGTACAGAAACAAGTTAGTTGTCATTCTGACATTGTGAAGTACATCTATTCGGAAGTAAACTTTCTCCTCACCCCGAAGATTATTCATATTATCTATATAGATGAAAATGGAGATCACCGAATAAACCATACTGCAAATATTGCGGGAAAATTTGCACTTTCGCCTACAATATTCACAGACATGAGAGGAGGAAATGTTTGAAGAATTCATCTCGTACGATTCTTAATTGCAAATACTGTTTTCGTCTGTTCGCACAAACGGATAACTTGAATCGTCATGTCAAGATCTGTAAAAAAATAATAATCTTCCTCCTGAGAAAGTAAATGATCCATCTACACCATATAATAACACAGAAGGGGAGAGAAATAACATAAGTACAAGAAATGGCATAGAATCGGATTGTATGAAATATACAAAAAAAAAAGGGAACATAATGATTTTCGACATAACCTACCACAATCAGCTGCAAAGACCACTTTTAATGATGATACATCTAGTCTTTTAAAGAAAAGTAACGACGATATTTATAATGAAACATCATGTGAAGACAGTAATGAGGATGTCAGTGATACTGTTCAAGACATTCCTTCTACAACTGCTGCGAAGAAGGCAGAAGGTGGTAATAACACTTGTTACCATTCTCCCGATGACCTGAATGAACTTGTTAATAAACTTAGATATTTAATGCATTGTAAAAAACACTATGAATATTAGGGAATAAAAGGGATGGTTTTCATTATAACAGCACTTAAGGAATGATGTTACATCGAATGAAGTAATATTTGCAAACACCAGAGACGTATGATAATACATTTTATTTAACCCTATTACTTAACCGAAAATAGTAATTATTTCAAGTTAACATTGCATGATATGAATGTTTCAATTGTAAATATTATGTCTTCCTCAAAACAATTACATCGTTTGAATTTGCTTGGAGTGTTAATTAGGGTTGTGGAATAAACAGTCCTTATTGAGTAATATAAAAGCCTATTTGAGTACTAAACAGACACATTTGAGGAATAAAGAATGTTTTGTGGAATAAGAAAGCCTTATTTGGGTACTAAACAAACTTATTTGAAGAATAAAGTTTGTTTCGAGGAATAAGAAACTGACAAACACCCTATAACATATAACCAGTATTAAAATTTTTGGTATCTATGTTTGTGAAGTACCCTATACTTTCTGGTGCTATGATTTTTGCAACCTCCTGTACTTGGTTGTGTTGAAATTATGTACATAAATTTTTGGATCATACTTTATTTGTAAAATTTTGAAACAATTGTCTAATATTATCTATTATTTGTAACTTCATTTAGCTTCGTAACTTTGTAAATAACTTAATGTTTTAAAATGAATTTTTTCGTTTATTTAAACTATTCCTTATTAAAAGTGAACTTGTTTTTATTAAGCAACATTTTCTCGGCAGAGAGTGTGTGAGAATAAAGTAATTAAAATGTCATAACTGTGAGAGATTCTTGCATTTTCTATTAAAAGTATGTTGCAATTAGTGAAAAGCCTATGAGTTCTATCAAAAACAAACTAACAGGAAATACTGTAATACTGAAAAAAAGCCAGATAAAAAGACCGGGAAGTGAGCACTCTAACCACTTTTCCATAACTAACAATATAATATACAATATCGGATAGCGCTTGGTTGATATAAACTGGTTTTCGAGTTTTGTTTAGGTCTTGTATGTTTGTAATCTAGTTTCCCTGCTAAGGGTTCACAGGTAATAGATTATACGTAATAGACGTTATGATGCTACATTTATATGTTACTAACATTACATTGCTATGTTACTTATTTTACAATATTATACTAATGTGTTGCTACATTATGATACATTACATTGGTATGTAACAGTATGTTACAATATTTTACAATATACTTCATTAGTACACCACAACATTCTTTCATGGAAAATTGAACATAACACATAATTAATACAATTAATTTGTTTTTGCACGTGAAAAATATAGAAATGCTGAACTTTATAGATAATTAATCCTAAATTAATTGCATGGAATATTTCTGATTAAACATTATTTCCTGACTAATTTATACTAACCTCGAATTTGTATGCTTATAATTATTTCCAACATCTCAAAAAACCATTACATTAAGAGATCTAAAGTCTTAGGAATGTAACCACTCCCTGCCCAAAATCATAAACCTTCAAGGTTAAATTTCAATACTACCAACTACAGAAACAGTGATTTCAGAGGTTGTCAGCCTGAGTCCAACAAACCCCTGCAGAATGAATTTTGGTTTTATTATGACCTGGAGACAACCCAGGCACCTAGCTTTTTAGGAGGGAAGCAACCAAGGACATCTCCATCCCCTGGTAGGGAGGGCAATTCAGGTCAACGATTTTTTCAACTGTCGAAACTATCAAGGGTAAAACATCTTACTAACTGTTTGAAATCTCTTGTGCAAAAATATTTTTTTGTATTCTACTTGATAAAAATTATTATTCACTTTACAAACTCCATTACACAGGGAAAAAAATACGCCCAAGACATATTAAAAATGAACAAATATTTACAAAAGAAGTATTACTTCTCTGTACAAATACTAATCTTTACCAAAAAAAAAAATCTATGGGAATATCCTATAATATAAAATTTTAACCAAATTAGAAACATATTTGGACACATTCACGGTAAATATCCGTGTATGTTTAGCGAAAATATTGTTATCAATATATGAATTAAGAAAATGTACACATATAAACTGAAATTAGATTGTAACACGTATCCTGAACTTCACAATGAAGCAATCAAAAAACTGCCTCCAAGCCAGAATCTTAAATTTCCTGTTTCATTCTTGCACAGCATTACCACTGAGAAAACTTACAGAGCTACCAACCCAAGATTTTCGACTACACTATTGTACAGGAAAATAGAATACAATATTGCTAAGCTTTATTATTCCATGTTTTAATTTTCATTTTAAACAAACACTATCTAATATTGAAATTTTACTTCCCTACTATATAATTAACTCAATAAAAAATAACAAGTAACACAGTTGAATTTTACTTTTTTAAAAAAAGTTTTTCAATTACGTTTTCTGATTTTGTGTGAAGTATGACTGTTTTTTTTTTTTCACCACTAGACATCTACGTGTTTATTCTGCAACAGTTGTAATCTTGATGCTATGAAGGAAAAATATTTTTATTTTAAAGGTTGGTTGAACAATCCCAGTTTTAGGTCAGCAGAGAAACATTGTGATGTGTCGTCAAGAGGTCTTTCTACCTGCCCCTTTTTACCATGTAAAAATATATATGTTGACAGTGATCGTTGTTCATCAGAAAGCTACTACATGTACTGTGTCAAGCAGATAAACCAAACATATAAATGAACATAGTTAAAACCCTTATATTTCTACAGCTTAAAATGTTTTCACATACCAATACTCCAGATATATGTTCGTCGCAATTAGCCTATTTATGGTTGAGCTTGCAGTTATAGGTGCATAGAACCAATGCTAGAAATTTTAGATTATCCCTTGAAACTATCACTTCGAGTAAACTAACACCGAGAGGGTTATCCAACATTCTAAATTTCCATGATTAACATAACTTCATCAAATTAAAGAAAGTATTACCAATTTTTAAATTATAAATTCATTTTTTTATCTACAGTCTCTTAGTCAATGTTTTATTTACTGGAAACAGAGACCACACCCCTAACACCAAATAATATTAATTATCACGAGTGGCATACCCTACCATCCAATCATAATTAATACCGTATCAAGCAAGCGCACTGCAGATCGGATTGGGCAGACGACAATCCTTCCCAAACCATATCTCAGTTTCGCATCATCTTTCGTGGCGTGAACATCGCTCCACACAACTTCCTCTATCAAGTTTACCAGTGACTGTGAGGCCGCGTTTGGCGGCGGTCTCATCAAACAATTTCTCTTCAGCAGCTGAGGCGTTAACATCAGCCACTGCACTCTCAAAAAAAAAACCACACGTGTTCATAACACTGGTATGGCAGGAGAGATCACACGTCGACAGAGGCAACACTAAACCTCCAGCACCCCTCTCCGACTGTACTTATGAACGTTATCACAAACAAATTTTCTTGCACATTTTTAATTGGAGTATATCAATATTATATATATATATGTATATATATATTTTTTTTTTTCAAATTTTTTTTCTATGTTGCTTCATACTTATCATATATACTAATAAACACAAAATTTAAGTGTCGGTCTGTTATTTCAAAATTAGTACCGATATCTAAGGGTAACATGTTATTTAAACGATGTTGAAACATAAGTAAGTGATTTAAAAAATTTGGCCTGTCTGTCTGGATTTTTGTCCAGAATAGGCTCTGAACGGCTGAATCGATTTTGATAAAACTTTCAAATATCATAGAATTTATTTCTATTTAAAATCTGTTCTTTATTTCATCTCGATATTACATATGCTTATGAAGTAAATTAATTTTTCATACTTTTTTTTGTGTTTCATATCTTATATTTTTGCAAAATTATTATTGTCGAAAAGCACTGTTGAAACAATCATTGATATAATACGCGTCATAGAAAATATATTATTTTATTATGTTTTCCAAAAACTAATATATCTTTTCGCGACGATAAAACTATTTCCGATTATAAAGTAACAGTCTTACAAACCAATTATATAGGTATATATTTGAATAACTCCACAAAACTTAAGCGAAGCGATGGCGGGTTGTATTTTAATAACTCCATAAAACCTGAATGAAGCAATATTATATTTTAATCATAAAACCTGAGCGAAGCGATGGTGGGCTGTATTTCAATAACTCCGCAAAACCTAAGCGAAGCAAAATTTATATTTTAAACCTATGTAAGCAAATCCTATAGTCCACACAAATGAAGTCGCGGGCACAGGTAATTTTAAATAAATTAAATCCCTTATTCCAAATGATATAAGTGTTTCCCAAAATGTTTGAATTATGAAAACCAAATGCTGCCATTTTTCTATGGTAAAAGTAAATATTTGGTTGTTATAATTTTTTCCTACTTTTACCAAACAGGCATTCATTTCAGAAAACAAATTCCGAAACCGACATCCTACATTCCACAAGTCATGAACATATTCCACTACATATACTATTACTTATTATTCCATCATTTCCTAATTTGTCTTCTATCCCCAAATTTCTGGTTATCCCATCTCACATTAATTAATAGAGGTTATCCTTCTTTTATTCACAGATTTCTCTTTAATTGAAAAATAATTTCAACAAAATTCTCGTATTTCTTTTCTATTTAGCATTTAAATTGTCACAAAAATCCAAGACCCATTAGCTGTTCTAAGCATCTAATACATATATTTAAAGTTCTCATATCCGTACAGCTTAACAAATATTTGTATGTATCAAGTCATTGCGTACGACCATCAGAAAAAATATATATTTGATGATAAAATGAATAGCATATTTAACACACATTAGACATTCATTTCTCCCGAACAGTCTATATAAGGAGGGATCGAATAAAACAGAAGTCTTTCATACACTTTAACTTATCAAAAATACATTTTATTAGTTACATCATATTCTTCATTCAACAAAAATAATTATGATGTAGTCTAACTTTATAAAACAATTCCTGATGTGAGCAGTACACCACACCATAATTATCGCAGTATGTCGCTCCTGCTCTGCCCCAGCCATTTTTTTTTAAGTTTATAAAAGCAACACGGCCTCCCAGTCACCGGTAAACTTGATAGATGAGGGTGCGTAGAGCGATGTTCACGCCACAAGAATGATGAGAGACTGAGAAATGGTTTGGGAAGGATTTTCGTCTGTCCAGCCTGATCTGCAGTGTACTTACTTGATATGGTGTAAATAATGATTAGGTGAAAGTGAATGCTGCTCGTGATACTTATTTAATATTATTTGGTGTTAGGGGTGTGGTCTTTGTTTCTAGCAAATCAAATATTGACTTAAGAGTCTGTAGAAAAAAAAATTAATATGTAATTTAAGAATTGGATAAGCTAAAACTTTTAGCATTGGTTGTATGCAACTATAACTGCAAGCACAACCATAAGTACTTGCGACGAACATATCTGGAGTATTGATATGTGGAATAATTTTTAGAGAAATATTTTATTTTAAGCTGTAGGGATATAAGGGTCTGAACTAATATATATATATATATATATATATATATATATATATATATATATATATATAACTACTTAACACAGTACATGTAGTTGCTTTCTGATGAACAACAAACATTGTCAATATATATTTTTTTTTTCATGGTAAATTATAAATTGTGTATTCTGTGGTTAACTAAAATAAGGATATACTTGGATAAAGAACATGTAACATTTTTGGAACTTGATATATAGTTGGAGTGGTAATTTTTAATTCACATTTAGTATGCAGGTTGATACACTATCGACCAAAAAGTAATTGGGCACCCGTGAAGGTAGGTAATTCAGTATGTCAGTTGACTTGTGTGGCCGCCATGCGCTGCAGGCCAGTGTAGAACCAGTTGACAAGGAGATGGCACGAGTTACAGAGCTATCGGACTTCGATAAGGGCGTGGTTGTGGGCTGCCATCTCAGTGGGCTGTCTATCCGGGAGATTGCACGGAAGGTAAACAGGCCCAAATCAACGGTCGCATTCGTCCTGCGTAAGCGGAAGGTCAATGGCCATTGTGCCAATGCTGCACGCTCTGGGCGATCTCCAATCTTCACCGACAGAAATCGCAGAACCCTGAAACGTGATATTGTCAAAAATAGGGCACAACCCATGGCTACCACCCGACAGGAGTTTCATGCAGCAACAGGAGTATCGGTTTGCATTGGAACATTGCGTACAGAGGCCCACCGACTTGGATATTTTGGAAGAGCAGCTGCATATAAGCCCCATATCACGACAAGCAATAAAGCTCGGCGACGCAGGTAGTGTTTGGACAGTCGCAACTGGACACTGTAGCAGTGGAAATCGGTTCTGTGGAGTGATGAGTCGAGTTTTACATTATTCCGGTCGAATGAACGTGTATGGGTGTGTCGTCTACCCGGGGAACGGTTTCTGCCTGAGTGTATAGTGCCAACTAGGAAATTCGGTGGTGATGGAGTGATGGTGTGGGGTTGTTTCACGGCCTTCGTCGTAGGGCCGTTGGTGTTTGTCCATGGTAGTATGAACACAGAGGCCTATTTCAACATTCTGGTTAATGAAATGCTCCCAAAATTGTGGGGTTTTTATGGAATGGACCCGTGTTGCTTCCAGGATGACAATGTCAGGTGCCATGTTTCAAGGGCTACTATGCAGTGGTACGCTGACAACAATGTTCGCCGATTGGACTGGCTTTCTCAGAGCCCCGACCTCAACCCTATAGAACATATTTGGGACGAATTGGATCGCCGGTGAGGGCTCGTCAGGCGCGGCCAAAATCCATTGCTCAACTCATGGAATGGTTGCAAGAGGAATGGCGACAAATCCCTGTGGATGTTTTGCAAACACTTGTAGAGAGCATGCCAGACAGGGTGGCTGCTGTTATAGCCGCAAGAGGTGACCCTACGAGATTCTAACTGGGTGACAACCACCGAGCAAACATTGTGGACAGGTGCCCAATTTCTTTTTGGTCGATAGTGTATACTGTAATTGTCTCTAGATTTGATCTCGACATATCACTAATCCTGTAATGCGAGATGAAGCATTTCGTTAGAGAGGATCATTTAAAGACACGTTACAAGCCATGTCAATGTAATGTTAGTTGATATGGGTGGTATGTTAGAATGTGCTATTTAGTAGGAATGTTTTGGTGGTATGTTTTCGATATCAGAGTTAGGTATGGTTTCATGATAGCATCTGCTCGTATAGTTTGCTAGTAGGTTATATGCATGCTAAACTTCTGCAACTGCTTAAATATTTTATGTGAACAGTGAACGCTAAATATATTTCTTTATTGAATATATGTTAAGATTATTGTGCGTTTGGTAGGAAAACAGCGTTTCTGGGTGTGTTGTTTATAGATGTGGGACACTCGAATATATTCATCTCAAAGATAAATTAATGCATCAAACCAATACAACACAGAGAATTTTAAAATTAATTTGTAAATGAATGGTGTGTAGGAGGTGATATGATTCTAACACAACTATTTCTTATAGTGCTCTACAAAATAGAATAGCATGGATGTGTGTAGGTAATGGGAGGGGACAAGTGTTTGCCTACAGGGGAGGTGAATTGGAATACTTAATGGTATCTACAATTTTTGTTTTCCCTGGTTATTACTTTAACAATTGTGTATGTTGCGTACAACAGATACTAAATTATAAACACTTGCAATAGTTTGGGGTGGGAAACCTGTGAAATTCGAGGCTGGGATTCTGTTATATCTTGCCACTCTCACGAAAATTTCCTGTGATATAGGAGAGATAGGATAATTTGTGTATAATAAGAGGGAATTTGGTTGATAGCTTGACTAATATTGCATGTATTTGGTAAGAGGCGAGTGGTTTGATCGCTCCTGTCTAATGAGATAGAGTTAGGAAATGTTGAAGTGAAAGGTTAGGTTACTGTTATCTTGATTAAGTTTCATGTTAACTAATTCGCATGTATACGAGGTGTATGTGTGCGGTTCTCATATTACAAAATTTGGGGGGAAATGTTTGCGTGTTGCTAAAGGAAACGGTATGGTGTGTAGTATGCAAACACCACCTGATGTGCCTGGAGTTATTTTGGGAAACCAATGGAGGAAAAGAAAGAAATCTGTATTTTCGGGTTAGAATTCGAACCGATGTCCTCCTACCGAATATAGGTTTGTATACATTATTTGTCTTCGCATGTTAGGCGAGTAAGAGATAAATATTGTTTATTTTTTGTATGCAAGTTGGATAATGGAAAGCTTTTGTTAAGAGTTTTCCACAAATATATTTTTTTTCTCCTTACATTATACCTCCTAAGATTAGTTTAGTTCCAAAGGGGATGATTTTCATGTATGTCCTTTTGTCCCCGAATGTTACTAACTCCATGAAAAGGATAAAAGGGTGGTTTGTATATCTATTTACTTCTTTATGTTTGTTGGGTGTTTACATGTAATGATTGGTAATAACGAATTTTAGATACTGTTTTATGCGAATAGTTTATAGCCTACTTGTGTTTCCTGCGCTCAAAATTAGCATTTGTGGTAGTAGATACACCATCATAGTCTGCTAAATTAGAAATTAATATGCGTTCTTCAGAAGAAACTTCACAGTAAACAATGGGTTCGAAACATAAGTGTTGTTATTGTGATGAGTATCTCGATGTGAAAAAGTTATGTTCTCACCAAAGACATGATAATGCACTGAGGTAACGTGTTTATTTGCAAGTTTTCCTTAACAGCAAGTAATAGTAGTTTGAATACGTTGCCGCGACCTACTTTGGAAGAGATATACACAAACTCGTAATCAGTATATATATATATATATATATATATATATATATATATATATATATATATATATATATATATATATATATACACTCACACTCACACTCACACACACACACACACACTCTCTCTCTCTCTCTCTCTCTCTCTCTCTCTCTCTCTCTCTCTCTCTCTCTCTCTCTCTCTCTCTCTCTCTCTCTCTCTCTCTCTCTCTCTCTCTCTCTCTCTCTCTCTCTCTCTCTCTCTCTCTCTCTCTCTCTCTTTACTTCACAAACTGATAGAAATAAATATTCTTGCAAAAATGTCAGTGTTTGTAAACTGATCATATGCAACTTGAAAAACATTTGTTAACTTGCGGAGACAGTGTTGTGGTGGAAAACTCACTAACTTATGGGAATCAGTGACTATTTGGTTGAAGTTATTTACGTTATGTTGTAATATGTAGCATCATCACATGAGGGGTAATTATTTAAGGAGTGCTGAATGTGATGTATATTGGTATATGTTTCATGGTTGTTTATTTACAAGAAAGTTTATATTCGTAAAAAATCCGGTAAAAATGTAAAGGCAATTTTATCACAGTAGTGTTTGTTTTTTCATGAGTTCTGTATATAGTTGGGGCTATTATTTATTTATGTATTCTTATATAGTCTTTTAAGGATATAATAAATATGTCTGTGATGATATTGTTTTTTTTATTTTGTGTAATGTTTGGTTGGTTTGATGTGTGGTAAGATATATGAAGGATTTTTTAAATCAATATTTTGGGAGTTAGTTTTTATTGGTTACAGAAAGGTTTTTTGCGGAATGCATATATGGTTGCAGTCTCGCCCTGCTAGTTTTCCACTGTAACCTCTTGCGAGGGAATAATGTTTTGAGAAAGGAGTGAGTTGTTAGCGTGGGGCGAGTTCTGAGTTTTTAGGGAATAGAAAACAATTTAAACAATGATGAGATTATAATAAGTAATCGTGTATGTTGCAGAATATGTATACAACTTGTGGGATATTATGATGCAATTGTTTATAGATCCAAAGGATTGACATTTAACAAAATTGGTTGGTTACAGGATTTGTTTTCTGAAATTAATCTCTGTTTGGTATATGTAGGGAATAGTATGGTAACAACAAAATATTTACTTTTACCATAGAACGATATCGGTAATTGGTTTTCGTAATTTAAGTATATCAGGGAAAGCATGCCTTGACTGAAGGGAATTACTTTATTTGTAGTAAGGATATTAATGAATTATATGTTATTGTGTAGAAATTTAGAAAATAAATAAATTTGGAAAATTACTATTTTATGTTGACGTGCTTCGATTTAGTATGGGTAAGATTGTGTTTGCGTTTACGAAAACTATGCGCGGAGAGACGGGGTGTCAGAGATCTAACCGTCCTCTGAGGACTTGTGACATCTTGCCAGAATGAAAGTATAGCGAGCTCAAAACTTGCTAGTTGATGGGTCGCGGAGACACCTTTTCATACCGCCTGCAAGGCAGGTGTGTGGTGTGGTCGGCTGTTGGAGGAAAACCGATGTCTTGCCAGCCCGTGCCCCGTCGGCCATTGCTGTAAGTAGTCTCCCCTCCTCCCTGCATCTCGTCACCTTGGCATTACGGCTGGCCTCCTTTACATGTGTAGCTCGACTGGCTAGTTGGCGGTCCGCAGCCGCTAGCGGTAAAAATGGCAAGCCTCACACCTGACGAGAAGGGAGCTCTTCGCACATGTTTCTCGGGGTTTTATTCTTGCTGACTCCAACACAACGATGGCATGGTTTTTAATACACGATATTACATTAAAATTACCGTCATTTAACTCAATATTTAATAAATATTGTATTGATTTTAACAAGTATTTCACTCCTATTTTACGTTTAAGATGTTTGAGGTTTAAAGAAATGGCAATACTCGTTTTTAGAATGTGTTTTTATTAAAGTTTCGAGCTTTTAGAATGTCTCTTTCCTCAGTATATATATCTGTGTGTGTGTGTGTGTGTGTTTGTTTGTTTGTTTGTTCTCGATACACAATTACTAATTTGTATACACATATTTTTCTTTACCAGGAATTGAAATAAGGAATGTGTTAAGTATAAATGTACTTACCCTCGATGGGGTCGAAGTAAGGATCACCTCAGTAAATATTATTTAACCTTGGCGGAAAAAAAAAACAAAAAGTAACCTAATATGAACATAACTAAGCCAAACTTAACCCTAATTGGGAATCAAAGCAAGGTTTAAATCGCTATACACGTATTTACCCTCTAGAGGGTTTCTGAAATGAATTCCTTCCTGTATGGTATATGTGGGAAAAAATTATGGTAACAGCAAAATATTTACTTTTAACATAGAACAATATTGGCAATTTGTTTTTGTAATTCGAGCATTTCAGGAAAAGTGTGTTTTGTGTGAAACAATTGTTTCTTTTGGGTTTTAGTTGATTTTTTTAAATGTTATTATGTAACAACAAAAAAAAAAATTAATTTCGAAAATGATTTTTATAATGAAATACTTCACTTAAATATGTGTAAGACAATTTATTTGTGATATCGTATATGCAGAGACAGGTATTGGTGTAGTATCAACATAGTAAAAAATTAATTTCGAAAATGATTTTTATAATGAAATACTTCACTTAAATATGCGTAAGACAATTTATTTGTGATATCGTATATGCAGAGACAGGTATTGGTGTAGTATCTGATGATGTGTGACCTTTCCCGCCAAACCGGTCACATGAGCACCTGTTACTTTCGGGAACGTTACATGGTGCAGGCCCATCCTTACATTTTCGGCTGCTGGGGTGAAACTGATAGAGGAATGGGTGTTGTGAGAGCTAACTGGCTCTTTGTTGTCCGACGGACCGCCGCTAAACAAGGTCTCATGGTCACCAGTAACGTGGCTAGATGAGGATGCGTGGAGCGATGTTCATGCCACGAGAGATGATGAGAGACTGAGTTAGGATTTGGGAATGATCGTCGTCTGCCCAGCACGATATGCAGTGTGTTTGATATTACAAAATGGCAGGCACATATTACAACATATTAGCAAATCAGAGGTCAGTCGGAAGTGAGCAGTTGGCTGGTTAGGATGTGTACTTAGGGTGCAATTACCCACGTTACATGTGGTTAGTGTATGTATTTATCATAGTACTTATTCATTATGCAGTTATGCGCGTGTATGTACTTGTCCATATGTGTAATTACTTGTTATGCGCATTTACCCTCAATGAGTTTCGAACAAAGTACTAAGTACTCAACCCTATACCCAACACTTGTCTTCCAACCTCGACAGTTGTGTTTCGGTCGTTGATTTGTAAACATGTATATTTAGTATGTAATTTGTCATTTTTGCATACCCACACCTAATCTAATTATGCAATTATTATGCATATTACTCACTATGCATACTTAGTTATTACGCAAATAGTAATTACATAATTAAAATCTAGTTACCCTTGTCAGGTCTCGAAGTAAGTACTATCCTCAGCCCGATACCCACTAAGTATTTTACACTTTTGATCCACATACAGTTTTTTTTAAATATTGAAAACTAATTTAACTTAAAATAAATGATGTTAACATGAGTCGTAGAATGTTTATACATATCTGCAATATATACATGAAAAGGTTTTTAAAACTAAATAATAATTTACTCCAAAGACACTGTTATTCTAAAAAAATTTTTAACAAGTGTGAGAAAAAAGTGATGGGATAAATGGTGTTAACAGAAGTCATAGCTTGTAAAAGTGATATCTAAGTACAAGTTTGCGTATAGTTTTTAAATCAAATAATAATACGTAACAACGCCAGGCAATCCACGTAGTTGGCTAGTGTGTGTTTACACTTCACAGCTGGCGCTGCTGGTCGGCTGACCCAGAGAACTTCGACATGGGAGAGAGAGCGAGCGAGCGAGCGCGCTCTCTCTCTCTCTATCTCTATCTCTCTGAGGTGGCGGTAGGAGAGGCCGGTGTTGCATGTGCCGGGTAGCATGGGCGAGATGCACTTGGTAGCAGAGCTGCCCAGGGGCGTGCTTGGATTCTTCATTCCAACATGGCGGGTGTGGTAGAACCTAAATATATTAGCGAAACTCGGCTCACTTGCGGGTGGGCAATGTTAGGGAGTGGGTGTGTACAAAGTCTCGATATGTGTACTTAGTGGGTACTTACATATACTTATTCTTATTATGCAGCCGCTAATAATGCATACTTATGTCTCATTGTGTGTATTTGCATATTTAGTCATTATGCATTTACTCATTACGTGTACCTATTCATTTCGCAATTACTCTCTGTACTTATTCATTACCCATTTAACATATATAGGCTGTTCACGGAAAAGTGAGCACTTCTGAGGTCCTAGTTACTTTTTACTTTCAGCCATTTTATATAATTTAATCGCCTTTTAAAGTAAATATTGCCATGTATGTAATAATCACGGTATATACAGGATGAGGCATTTAAAACTGGCCACCTTAATAAATAGCCCACTTGTAAAGATATAAGAAAATGGTTCAGATAAACGTTGTTTGGGCTGAAATAGGTCATAATGTGACGTTAACAGTTTCGTGTTACGTCGAGGGGTGAAGGAGATATGGAGGTCAACTTCGATTTTGTAAATGGGATTACATACTTTATTACACAACTGTGAACAGCTCTTCACAAGATGAATGCAAACATGTGCCAAACGTACTAGAAAGGTGAACATTAAACCACATCGTCCCATTTAACATACCGAAGTTGACCCCCATATTTCCGTCACCCCTCGGCGTACAACACACCTATTTATTAACGTAACATTATGTCCCCTTTCACCCCAAACAACGTTTGTCTGAAACATTTTCTTCTATCGTTACAAGTGGCCGATATATTATGGTGACCTGTTTTAAATGCTTCACCCGGTATATTCCACCACAATCGGAAGTTAATGTCTAAGGCTGAAATAAAATATGTATATGTTGAGTATTATTCCAAAAAGGAGGGCTTTTTCAAAAGTGCTCACTTTACCGTGAACAGCCTATAATTACACATATTTACCGTTGTCGGGTGTCGAACCAGGGACCTTCCAACCCCCTCACCCTCCCCTGTGCCATCCTCGTCAGTTGTGGTTCGGCAGCCGAAGGGTGAACATGTGTGCTTACGTTCATTATGCAATTACGCATATTTATGCAGTTATCCTCGACGGATCTCGAACCAAGGGATGCACCACTCCGCACACCTGTCGCTACAGCTCCGATCTGGCGGCGCTTCATCCGACGAAATGCCGGCAAACGATGTCCTCAGATCTCCGATGAGACAAAGTCCCACCAATGTCGCTTGGGTGGTTTGTCATCCAAAAGGGTACCCCCTTAAGGCAACACCCAATCACATTGCACTTCACAGGGGTGGGGTAGGGTGCATAACCCGTCAGCCAATCACAGCACACCTACAGGGGGTTGGAGGGGAAAGGGTGGGACATCCCCTCACGAGATTAATAAAATTTCCCTTGCCCCACATTTGATGTTTTTTGATCCAGTTTACTTACGCTCTCACTATCAAATTTCGGGAAATAACTTGTTAAATACTACTGGATGTGACAAAAACGGTACTATGTTGGGCTGTGTAAATGTATATATTTCAATTGGAGTGAGTTGCGTATTTTTAAAATGCCAGTCATATAAACATTTAAATTTAGTATGATATATCTACCAAATCATGCAACTAATTTAAACTTAATTTTTCATGGATCTACAGTCTCTTGTCCGCCATTTTTTAATATTGCACCACGTGAAAATGTTGAGTTTTTATCCATTATTTCAGGGACCAATAAACCGATTCCGACTTAATGTTGGAATTTTAGTAGTGCTATGCTAGACCACGTAAACTTGCATGCTTTAGGTGAGTCAGACATTTTTGCTTTTAACTGCGACATTCTAAATATTACAATTTAGATTAAAGGCTGCTCACAGTTAACTATGCACTGTTAAAATCCCTTCTTAAGATCTACTTGTATACTTATTATGTATTCTTCCACCATATTTATAATTAACGTCGACGAGCTTGATTACATTAAAATCAGGCGTCGGTCAAGTGAAACTGCGAAATTATTAGAAAAGTGAATATTTTACAGCTTTGCTTTGCCTTACACTTATACCCATAAAAAAGGAAGAAAAAGAAAGAACTTCAGAATTCATAAGTGTTTACGTAATACTTTCAGTTGAATGCTAAGCAGTGGAACTACTTTTTTCCCTTGTGTTACCAACTGAGATGTGCGCACACCAGTCAGTGTACCCGGTAAAATATACGCAGGTTGAGGCAGTGACATTTTTCCAAGGTTTATTCCAAAAGTGCCCAGGTAATCGTGAACACCATATATATATATATATATATATATATATATATATATATATATATATATATATATATATATATATATATATATATAATATAATGTTATATCGACTAAATCATTTTTTAAAAAATCAACAAAACTTATTACACTTGCAGTATTTATTAGAAGCAGCATCAAATACCGCTATAGAGAGCGTATTGTACGTGCATCTTTTGTAAGATAGTTCCTATTTCGGAATTCAATTAGCTAACTCTAAAAGAAGTACAACAGTAGGCCAAGCAAACTTGCATGATTTTGAAAATGATTTAACTAAAATAGACACTTATGCCATATCTCTGGAATCAAGCTCTGCACACAAATAATACTATGGTAGGCCATTGCAGACTTAGTTGATTTAAGTGGCTGAGGCACTTTTTTTCCTTCAAAATGACAATGTAAATATTTCATGTTAGGAAAGCCTTTCTACCGAAACATTAGGATTAACTGTCATACTAGTGTTGCATGTGTTTCTGAGTCCAAATTCAAATGCTGGTGCCGTGTACGAGACGTCAGGGCCTACCTAACGTCTAAGTTCGTTAAGAACGCCATAAAAATTACTTTCATCGGTGTAGAGGAAAGTAGGTTCATTAGTTATATCTATATTGGTAATATATTGTTGTAATTGTTGCACCTGTACATTGCGTAGCTAGGTACAGTACGTGTCAAACTCTGAAAACGGCACAATTACAATACTGCAACAGGCAAAAAATACTTCGAGACGATCAACATGTCTCGTTTTCTGCCCGTCTTTCCTTCTCCCTCTAAGCTGACGTTACGGAGGTTGGCCAGAGGAGGGGAACATACGCGTGAATTCACCTTACCTCAATGCATCATGATTCTGGCCCTCTAAATGTCCAGACTGTAGCCCCGTTGAGCATGTGTGGGACACGATGGGTCGACGCCTGACATCCAGCCCAGTCACAGCAACGACAATCGACCAGATACATATGTCAAGAAGTACAGCGACAGAGAGACATTCAGCATTTGTTCAACAGCTTACATGTCAGAATTGCTGCATGTGTGGTGGTTTCACTCCCTATTAAGGTGTCTGCTCTATGTGTTGCATTTAATGTTCTGGATGTCACACGGATTTGATGTTTTGATCTGTCTCGGATACTACTTCATTTTTATTGTTTATCAACTTTGGGGTAAATACACGAATCCCTACAGGTTATGCTTATATGTATTTCCACTGGTGTACATACGGGCCAGTGTTGCAGTAATCCGATTACGCGCCACCCATCTAGGCGAACCGGGTTCGATTTCGGGCGAGGTAGTTCTCCGATTTTCGCGTGTGAGAATCGTGCCGGACGATGTCGCTGGTTGGCGAGTTTTCTCGTGTATCTCCCGTTTCCTCTGCCCTGGCATTCCAGCACTGCTCCATACTCACCTCATTTCACCATTATCGGCTCTCAAGACCTCGATGTTAAGAGCCGCCGAAATATTTCCACTCCACTAGTCACATTTGATAGTTTTAGTACGTACTGCCAGCTTGCAAAGTTAAGCTGGAATGGATTACGTGGTTTATACGATATATCATACCATGCTAAAATTGTTATATGGTGGCCATTTTGAAAATAAGTGACTGACCCGCTGTTAAATACTAGTTTACATCACTTGCCACAGTACTACAAGTTCGTTAAATTATGTATGAATCCGTTAATCGTTTCCCGAGACATGGCAACAGCAGTGTTAATTAATATGGCATTCTTGCCAAACTGCGAGCAAAAGAGGCTCCAAGTACACACATGAGATAATTTTTATGATATTTACACACATACACACAGTATTGTTCAGCTTAGATGTTCACACCGAATATCTTCCGAACCGCTGAAGGTATCGAAGTTTGGATTTTGAATTCGTAAGTAGCACTACGTGGATCATAAGACACAGTATATGTCAGTTCCGAGATGTAATAAGTTACTTAGATACCGATATCAGCTTTTTATATTATTTTTTTGGGGCTTCTGATTTCTCCCAGTAGCATAACATGATATTAAGCCGTGAGTTCAGTGACGAGATTATTCTGAAAATCCGAAGAGCAAGTTTTGAAATGCAAGGGATTTTTCATAGGTGTGTATGCCTGACTAGTTAAGGCGGGGTAGTTTCTCTCATCCACTGGGAGATGTCCAGCGAAGAGTTCCTGCACGCCCCACGCTGCTCATATTGAGCGGAAAAAACGAAGGAGTATACATGTTGCGTATATTTCAAAATACCATATACTGCAAGGTTTTAGTAGCATTGGTGTGGACTGTGAAAGACTAAATTGCTCGGTGAATTAATTGTAATCAAGCTAAGAACATCAAATTTAACACGTTTTACTGTCTGTAACACCACCACCACCACCACCACCACCATCAACAAACAACCTTTAGCATGCGTTCGATATCGGTGTTACTGTATCACTAGCGCGTACGATACCTGCGTAAGAACCTTGCGCTGGACATCCCAGCGGAGGATGCAACCTACCCGGCCACAGCTACAGACAAATACATACGTCTTGAACACCTCCTTTTATCTCAAAAAGTGATCTTAGGATTTTTAAAATAATCACATCGCTGAACGCGCCGTTTTATAACATGTTATGCTATTGAGAGAAATGAGTCTATTTCCATTTAAAAAACCAAAATTTATATCGTTATCTCAGTAATTGATTACATTTCGGGGAAAATATTGACGGTGTCTTATGAGCTCCGTAGTGCCATTGAAGAATTCTAAATCCAAATTTCTGTGCCTTCGGCGGTTCGTAAGATATTTGGGGTGTATATACAGGCCGTCTGGAAACTCAGTGTCTGAAGCCCAGACATAGTGTATGTGGATTAATAGTATCACAAAAGCCCTATACACTTATATCCGGAAACGTATTTTTATATCAAATAATTGTGTTTAAAGTAGCGGCGTACAACATGTATAAAAGAAGGCTGTTATGCCATACATGTACGACAAATTGCATATTGAGTAGGCGCGCGATGCTGCCTATGTAATTATTTAGTGTCGCGACCTACGACCTGTGCAACTATTCCTACATACATGATCGCACAGCCTTGTTTCCAAGCGCTGTAGCCGCACTTTGAATAAAATAAAATGATGTAAAAATACTGTTGTGGATATACATGCAAATGCATTTGTATCGTGATTGGTCCAACGAAACTGTATCTAGCATTTGGGCATTGAGTTCCCGAACATCTAGTGATACATATAGCCAGCATGCAAAGTCAATTTGGAATTGATTTTTTTTTAATGAGTACTTTTTGAGATATAACATAAAGGCTTTATTTTTCATGTGGTGCTATCTTCCAAAATGGAATACCAACAACAATACCCATCTCTAAATGCAATGCTCAAGAACATGATGCACTGTCTACACACAAAAGTTGGCTTAAATTTGTTGAATGGATTCCTGGGTTATGATGTAGCACCATGCATTTTAAAATGACTGCCATTGTGAAAGTAAGCACCCGGCTTGGCCGAAAACTATAAATGTCGGATGTTCTTACTAAATGCTATATTTGTACCGAGTATGGTGAAATTCTGTACTTGCATTCAAAAAGTTTTTAGGGACACACACACACCTACCTACCTACCTACAGAGTAAAGCGATCGCACAAGCCTTCTTTCCTTTTTAAAGTAGACCTAAAAGTATGCTGAGAATTAACATATATCAATATTGCAACTTCCAAAATTATTGTACTTCAGCACTTGACTTTAACTAGTTCAAATATTTATTGCTCATATGTCTAAAATTTTAGGAGCATGGCAGTTTTATAGGAGGCAGTAACCAATGTTTTATTTTTGTTATTGCGGTTAAACATATTTAGGGAGTTACACTGACTTTTCTACTCCTAATTCTCGCAGCCATGTTAGTAGTATAAATCGGAGGGAGCTGGCTGGTACTGGGATCAAGGATCTGAATTTGTAGCCATCCGACCTTTTGGATGTCATAGGCAGGGTCGACGTTCTGTGTCGGCTATATGATTCACAAAATATCTCGTTTTACTCCAAAAGTCGCCACAGAAATGGACTATTTAACCTCAAAATCGTTTCCTCCCCTCAAAATAAAAGCAAAACGTTCTGCTCGAGTAATGAGTGGATCTGGTTCGAAGCTCCTAGATGCATGAGCCAAAATGTCCTCAAGTGCAAATATCCGATGCTCCTAGGTGTATGAGCCACCTAATACTCACAGAAGCAAAGCATATTCGAAACTTCTCGGTATAAGAGCCATGTAGTCTTAAAAACATAACACAATAGCTTTGTGTAGTCACCCAAGCATCAAGCGTTAGGCCATTATTTATGGAGACGGCTTCCTTATGGCAGGGGGTTTGAGATACACCTGATCATCATGTGTAAATTCAGGCTAACATGACAGTGGACCATACGCGAACCCGCAAGACGGACTAAAGGCTCCGAGCCAGACCCTGAGGATCGGGAGTGGCACCCACCGTGTCTGTTTGCATTACTGACCCCAACTGCCATGTTGGATGTAGGTGCCTTTTACACCAGTGACCTTCAACTCGATAAATCGAGAATAAATAGAAAAATCTTAAAACTCGTAAATATCGGAAGGAAATTTTCATTACTCAGACTGCTGTTGGATGTGGACGATCTTGACCTTGAGTGATCCTAACTGGATAAATCGAGAAAAATCGCAAAAATGACAACCATAGTAAAAAAAATCGGTGTGTTATATTAAAATTGTAACATTTTAACAAAATGCTATATTTAAAAAATATTAAACAAATTAAAAACTTAAGAAAATCTAGAAACTTTGTGAAAAATTAAAATATAATTCTTTTAAAGACTTATGTGTAAGAGGTCCTGATTCCGCTTCTCATAAAGATGGCTGCCCACAACCACTCATGGTATGATGGCCAGCAGACGACTGACCTGCGCCAATTAATAATTCGCTCTATATTCGATCAATCTGCAGGCCTTGCTCATCCAACTATCCCCATCCCCACCTAAACGAATTATGGCTTTTACTTATTGCATCCCTCTTTTCCCCTCATCTCTGACGAAGTTGGAGGTGGAGGTTTTGCCTCCATCTTCATCCCCGAGGTCTAGTTTTTTCTTTGTGGTGAAGTTCTTCCATCAGTCAACCGACCGTCATGTGAAAGGACATATTATATGGGTCCCCTTCTCGCATCACCTGGGCATGTGGGATTTTCTTGAGGCACTTCCATATATTTTGTACAAAATATGATGGTTTCCTCATACCCCATCGCGAGCCATGTCGCGATCGGTGAGGTTTTTTGCGAAGTCTTGCCGAACAGGCTAGCAATGAAATCCATATTAGGCGACATGTTTCGAGATTGGTTGAAATCGCCTGTTTGTATGGATATCTGGTATGGTCTGGTTGGTCCTGATTGGATGGTATGTCCATTTAGTCTGGTCAGTCTTCTCAGTTGGTCGTGCCTATTTTTAGAGTCAGTTCGGCAGAGTCACTTCGGCAGGAGTCAGCTCAGCCAGTTCGGCAGAAGTCGGTCTCGACAGGGGCCATTCTTATATGGAGTCAGTCTTGAGCAGTGTCAGACTGCATGGTTGGTCAGTATGGATAGTCACTCTATTTTGCCAGTCTGGTTGGTTAGCCTGGTCTGCTGGTATGGTCATTTTGTGTGATGGTATTGTTAGTTTGTATAGTTGGCTCATATAGTCGTTTCACATGTATGGTTCATGTGGTTTCCTCACATGGACGATTCATATGATTGCCTCACATGGATGGTTCAAATGGTTACTAGGTATGGTTGCTTTGTATTGAGGCTGGTAGGATCAGTTTGTATAGTTGGATTTCCATATTGGTATGCTCAGTCGGTCGTGCTGGCCAGTTGGTCTAATTGGCATGGGTGTTTTGTATGGTCAGCATGTATGAACATTCAGTATGGTTCGGTTTGATGTTTGATTGGTACGGGCATTTGGTTGGTATTACCCATTGGTGTGTCCAGTCGACCTTGATGCTAGTTGGCCTGGTTTGTATGAGTGTTTGGTTTCATTAGCTGTTAACAGTCTGTGGTCAGTTGTTACTTACGGTTAGTCAGTAGGTCTTGTAAGGTGTCTGGTTGGTCTCTTTTGGTGTGTTGTCGTGGTCGTCTGGTATACCTTTTTGATCTGATCGGCTTTGCCATTTTGTGTTGTTCATTGGTCTTTCCGTTGGTCTTTTCGGTTGGTATATCGAGTAGGCTATAATGGTTTTGTTGGTAAGTTGATTTGGGTTTCTGGTATGATCAGCTGGTGTGGACTGTATGGTCGGTATTAATAGTTGGATGGTTGATGTTGGTTGCTCTGGTTGGTCGGTATTGTTGGTTGGTTTTGCCCATTGGTACGTTCAGTCAGCCTTGATGGTCGGTTGACCCAGTTGATATGGGCATTTCTAATGGTCAATTTGGTATGCTTGATTTCTACTCTCGAATATATCGCTGATACGAACTTGTACTTAAAATCTAACATGTGTTTATTACTTTAGTGGCAGAATATATGTGTAATTAAGAGTACGACTGTTAATACCTTGTGAACTGTGGAGGAAAAGTCACACATAGAATAACTTACCATACTGAGTGCTAAGGAAGAGAGAGAGAGCGATATGACACCTTTTGTATCATACCAAGAACTGTGAAGTCTTTGGCAAAAAAAGTATTTATCTGCAGAAGTGGCGATATCATATGACCAATAGCCTGTCACAAGCGAGCAATGTGACATTCTCTTTAAATATTTCTTCCTATAACACACACTTGTGGTAGTGACGGGTGTCGAGCTACAGCAGGTAAAGTGCGGTGAAGACGGAAAGTATCCAAATAAATGAACACATGTGTGAATGCAGTTGAACTATAGTGATTAAATTGAGCTGGGTGGATTGATTGCGGTGAGAAGGGGGTGGGTTAGCGAGATAAAATCACCAATTTCTGAAGTTATTTTTGAGTTAAAACAAGCTGTTTGTCGGTGACATGGCCGATACCGCCCGTCGAGCGCGACCCCGGCTGTGACGTCATCCAAGATGTCTAATGGCTTCGGGCTCTGATCCTCTTTCCCTGTGCCAGCTTTCTCAAATTACACTACTCATATTACGAAGGATTCGCTATTGTTATGTGCAGGACATAGAATAGGGGAAAATTTCATCCCCTTAAACTTCAGTGGGAAATGTTCTACATTAAAAAATCATCGACCCGGCTAAGAATATATCCCGTAGAACCTTGGCTCGCCATTCAGGTATCCTGGCTACTGTGAAGAAAATGGCTGGAAAATCAGACATTTGAGATAATTAATTTATAATTGTTGTCACATAAACGATAATTTAGATAAAAGCCTTGTATTACTTATGCTCAATAACCCGAAAAAGCTATACTGCATGGTCTTACAACCATAAAATTTAAACACAATCAGTGGGGTTGTTTTATGGGAAGGAATGTTCCCAGTTTAAGAAGGCGAGTTTTTAGTCCTAAACCCAGTGTATTCCTGGGTTTATTTAGAGAATTACAAGTAAGTGAAAACACCGGGGAGCGTATCAAAAACACGTACGCAACGCCAATAGGGTGAAGCTAGGAGAAGATGGGGTAACGACGGAGTAAATGCAGCGATAAAGGAAATGAGAGTACCTCGAGAAATCGTAGCGGCCAGCGGCGCCTGCTATGTTTCTCACACGGGAAATGCGAATTTGTCCCCGCCGGGAATCGCCGAGGTGGGTGGAGAGTTGCAAGATCGCTGCAGTGCAGGTGGAGCGCCAGGTAGAAGCCGCCGCAAGGCCCTGATTAGCCGGCGTGCACGAAGGGCGTATAAATGTCGTTATTAATGGAGGGGACGACGGGGGCCGGTGCACTCAGGACGCCCGGCGGGGGAGACCCTAGAAAGTGGCCGACGACGCATGGAGTGCGCGGGACCTCACTGGGTGCGGTAATGGTGGCGACAGAGGTACCGCATTAGTCTCCCGGAGCGACCCGCCACCCTGGCCCCTCGCTCTCAGACAGTCTAATGGAAGCGTTGCCGACGCCAAACAACTCGCCGGCCGTCTGATGTTTCTTAAATCCAAATCCCTCTTCCTTCACCTCGGCGGCGCTGTGCTGCTCCCCCATCTCCTCTCCCGACTCGTGTTGGCCTTGTGTGTCGTGTGTCTCATTGTGAGGGACTTCCGCGAACCTGCAAATCCCTCTCTTTTTCTCTGTGCCTGCGCCTCTCCTGCGTCTTTTTGCCGGATAAAAGCTTTCCCGTAGCCTCTTTCAACACCCCTTCCCTCTACCTTAGCCGCGTCGCGTGGGCGCTGGGTGCGGCCGCCGCTCCGCACATGCCTGAGCAGGTGAGACCTTGGTCGGCCCCTTCTCCAAGTCAGTAGGTTTAACCAGGTTCTTTAGGGTTGGAGGATTTAATTTAGGAAAATAGTGGGCGAAAAGATTTGGGCTCGGCTTTAAGAAAACAGTTAATTATAATTTCGTACTTTATTTACAATAACTACAAATACAATTTACTCGGCTCAATATCTCACATTAAATTGATATTTCTTGCTATATATAATTAATAAGTTCAATCAATACAATTTACAGTTATATCAAATAAATTAATGTAGTTAAATAACTAAAATCATTCCCAATAAACAGTGTATTAAAACCTGTTTAATTACTTTATAAATTAGATTTCCATATTTGACAGTTCCAATGTTTCAGTATAGTCCGTATGGCATGTTCATACAGTCCCACCTCAGTTTAGACATATCTCCCGTCCTCGTCCATCCTCTTCACCAATGTCCATCGCCGCACTCTACTTCGTCCGATTGCCGCACTTAGCAATACTCTCCCGGCCCAATTTTTTTCCTAATTACCCTATAACTAAGTGTTAAGTGAAAGTCCGGAGGGTAGGGCGGGGTTTTATTGCATCTCAGGGCTAGACCCCTTACGCCTACAAGGATACATGCATCACGACAGAGAGAGATTGGACAACCAGACTACCTCCCTATGTGTACTTACAGCTAAACTAATACTAGAAGAACTGGGGGAAAACGGCATAGACACCGTAAAAACCCAGTCGACAGGATATAATTCAAAATTATTCATTCATTAATCAGAAATGCTACGGGAGATTTTGTGTGTGCGCGCGCGCGTGTGTGTGTTAGTAGATTTGGAAAAGCTAGTAGTGAGGGGACGGGAACATTTTACTCCCGACCCTCCCATTGCAGCGGTATTTATAATGTCGTTGGCGATAGCCCAGAAATCCTCCCAGCAGGGAGGGGGGGAGGAGGAAGGGCTGTGACGCGAGCCAGGTCATTCCCGACAGTCCGACGATGCTGTTTGTATTTTTTTTTTATGAGTGACGTTGGTCAATAATAGGTGTTTTCAGAATCATTTTAATGTATAACAATTTCAGTATATAATCTTTAATTTCCTACAGGGGTGTAAAATACTAAATGATAGGGCGGCTGCTGGAAGCTCCATAGAGGCACGTTGCCGAAGTAAGACTTAATGACAGTCAGGGGCGGACAATCCATAAGCCAGGCCAAGAAGCTGTTTTACCTTGAAAGAGGCGAGGGTTTACTTCAATGGACATAGCATATGTGGCGAAGTTATGTTACACAGTCTTATCATATAACATCTTATTAAATTGCCATAGGTCTGTGTAACACCAAGAGGTAATGTTTCGCAGCAGTAGAATGTTGTAAGTTTATGTAATTGAGCTCCACATACATTATTGCAGTTCAGAGTAGGGGTGGTGGATTGGATTTGAGGTTAGAATTGCTATAAGATGTTTTTATACTTCCTCTGACCAATTTTTAATGCAGTTTAGATTAAATTCAAATTAGTGAAGGTATTTTAATAGTGCTTGTCAATTAAAAATTAAGATATAAACAAAAGCGTTCATCACTTTTGACAATGTGACTCTGATAGCTGTGTTCCTTTGGGTAGGTTAGTGTTGGGTACATGTGCACAAGTAGAATACGCGATCTACTTCATATTTATTCTATGCATTCAATATCGTTCTCGCTTCACAACTGATGTCAGTGTCCACCACTGACGTCAGTTCACTGTCTCTCGCGTCGGAGACGAGACAGCCGATGCCGGCGAATGTCTGGGTGGGAATGCGAGATAGGGACCCCCGCGGTGGAAATACCGCCCCCAGTAACTGGTCGGTATCGAACCGACCTCCCGAGTGCGTTGAGTACGTCGCCAAACACACTCGGTTCAGCAAGAATCTGTGACTTCGTTCTGCCTCTGACAGTGCCCATAGGTGGCAATTCCTAGAACATTTTATTGCTAAGTCATTTTTAAGAAACGCCTTTTCGCGACGGCTCGACTTGGTAAGGTGGAGAAACGCGACAGCCAGTCATGTCTTTTGTTTTTTGGCGAAAGACAGCTGCGTGAGTTGTCGATCAACTGAACAAAATGGGTTATTTCGTTCTGTCGGTATTTATTTTTGTGGTAGGATTTTGTTTCGCTTGCCATTGACATGCCTTGTACTGCAAAGAATATAAATAAATGATTACGCATGAGTTAGTTTAACAGAAATGTGTATCACATTAACAAAGTATTCTCATTCAGTGTTGGCAGAAACAATCTTTAATATTTTACCTTTTTATTTAACTTCAATACTGATTTTCAAAAACCTGTATACTTCAGTTAACTCTTGTAGCGTCATGTCCTTCACACTCTTAATATATTTATATAGAAAAAATAGTTTTATTGATGAGCAAAAGTCGGTAAAGTGAAGTTCAACAAGAAAGCGGACTGGTACGTTTTCACTAATGGCTTGTTTAAACTTTATTTAAAAATTTTCTTTTATTATAATGTGCGAAACTGCCTATATTAATTTGTCGTGTCCAAAGCCTCTGCAATAATTGTTGGTTTCTTTTTGCAGATTCTTCTACTTGTACCACTTCTCATTTTACGCGTACCACTACAGGTTCAACGGGCAATATAGTGGGCTCGCTCTCATCACCTCGTGGTTGTTTATTCAGGTGAGTGACGATTGTTCATTACGACACTGTTCTTGCAGTTAAGTAGTATTTTAAATAAACCACCAGGTGCCATAATCTTACTTAGAATGCTAATGAGTTGTTGCCTATCTGCGATTGGCATTTTACCATATCTGCCATAGATATTTATGGGAAAATGGGAAATTCACCCATTCATAGTTCTGCTCTGCATGAAAACTTGTTGGGGTGGTAGTTTTTCGGGTCTGTGAAAGGTGTGCCATTTTTTGTTAGCGTCAACGCCCAGGGACAAGCAAGAATGAAATGTTTGTAACGCAAGTTATTTAAATTTAAATGTTTAAATATTTTAACATTATAAACGTATTGTTTTGAGAGTCAGGTCTTCGGAAATTGAAACACATAATTTATTATCTCTAGTGAACATAAACCAGCTGCATGAATGCTGCAAATTTTAATGTCATGGTTTGGTTTTTGAATGTTGCTTAGCAGTGAAAATCCTTCAATTAAATAAACATTTTTTTAAAATTCAGAGTTGGATACTTACTCATTTTCATCACGTTTTGGTATTCGTAGATCTAATGTTTCTTTGTAGGCTGTTTAAGCTTATTTTAAGGGAGGTTTCACATTAATACATGCAGGGCTATCTAGAGTTTTGTACCGTTGTACAGATTTCTACAGTAAAAAGAAGGAAATAATTGTGTGATAAGAATGGTTATCACTTCCGGTGGTAGAATTGTCCATAGTTCAAATTTTGTGTCTTGAGTTCACTTAAGTGTGTTTAAGTGCCAACAATGATTTTCGATATTTTTAGGATATTATATCATTCTTATTTATTAATCAAATATTACATTTATAAAAGTGTAAAGAACATTAAAATTAATAAATTAATGGTGGAAAATACAGAAATTCCTATTTTATATGTATCGGGATACACATTAAAAAATTTGCATAATTATCGTGTTTGGCTACAGTTCAAATTAGTTGTTAGTATCATTATAAAAAGATGAAGAAATTTCATGGAATTTCTTTCAGTGTGTCGGCCATAATTTTATTTTAAGTTTTACAATAAAATTGAAATCAAAATTGTCAGAAGTTAAATCCCAATCGCAGGCGAAAAAAATGCCACACCAAAGAAATTTGTTCCTGGTATTTCTAAATCTTTACAATATAGGGCCTACTTTAGGTGAAATCAAATATCGGGCTCGTACAACTTTTTGAAATTGTTTGGCACAAATTTTAGTGTTAAAATGCTGATAATCCTACTAAAAAGTAGTTGAGAGTTATTTTTTTAAACTGATTCGGCATTTTTATCAAATAGTTACTGATAAATATTGTGTCACAAAACCACAAACTATCTTTAAAATGCAGAAAAATTTAGGCACTTGAATAGGCTTCACCCTCAAATGAGCTTCAGTATTTTATTCCTGTGTAAACCACGGTTCTGAAAAAAAAATGTTCAATTTTAATTTAGGTAAAATTTTCGCCAACCCACCCTCCTTGCAGTGTAGCAGAAAGCTGTTAATAAAATATTAAAAAGCAAACAATGGTCCAAATTAAATTAACAGTATTAAATTGTTTTTTTTTTTTGTGACCTTGTAAGCGGACTTCGTATGTTTTGACTTATACCTGGTCTTCACTTCCTGATACAAATGAATTAAAATGCTTGATTTATATATGGAGCAATATCCGGGAACAAATGTTTGCTACTAGTATTTGGTGTTCACATGGATATTTCAAAGGTTTACCTCTTGCACAATGCTCGGCAAATGTTGGTTTAAATGGTGGTGGGGGGGGGGGGAAGTAGAAAGAACAGTGTTATATTTGAAGATAGCACACACAACCAGTTGCTGACCTGGAATTTGAAATGGGAACTTCAGGTCCGAATTTGAAGTTGTTATCTTCTGAGAATTAGGTGTTCTGATCAAGATAACTTTGCTTGTTATATATATATATATATATATATATATATATATATATATATATATATATATATATATATTGTTATATATATATATATATATATATATATATATATATATTGTTATATATATATATATATATATCTGTGTGTGTGTGTGTGCGTGTGTGTGTGTACACACACATAATTACATACTCTATACACATCATTTTTATCAATTTAAATAGCAAATTTATATAATTTATATTGACGTTAGATTAATAAATTGACAAGTCGATTGTGGCCGACAGATATTGGAATCTATAAATTAATATTTTTCACAACATCCTGGATATAACTAAAAACTGCTCTATAGGTCAGTGTTTAAAGTATTAGTTATAAATATATGCATATTAAAATAATTATACGAATGGTGTATTGATCCAGTGCTCTGAGACACTGTTCTTTGGTAAGGAATGGAGCACAGCATCAGAAAATTGGCTTGTGGTGAACCAAAATTTTACCCACCCTTTGATAACTATTTCACATTTAGTGGTACGAGGTATCAGTGATGGTAAACCAATCAGAAACCAGTAATCAAGCCTGGCATATTCGTCATGAGAGCATGGCCCTGGGGAGTAGGGGGAGGGGGCTCAAGCTCTCTGACAAGACCAAACAAGGGAAGGTAGTTAGTTTCCCATTGACTATGCTATACTGTATGGAAACAGTACTAACATATGCATATTGTATTTATAGGGTGGTAATACATGTATTCCTACCTCCCCAGACATATACAGGTAAGTTTATGTTGCTGTTTAGCATATAATTTGGTTATGAGTTGGTTTTCAGTAACATTCTTTTTTTCAGAATGCTGAATACACTATATACCTTGAGGTCCATAATCATGAACAGATTCTCTTTTTGACTGCACAAGTGCGAAAGTGGGCCCGGTTAGCTGATAACTTGTGGTTGACAATGAATGTGCTAGATTTTTTTTTTAGTTCAAAAGGAACTATATACAAGTTTTCTTTCCTATTGGAATTTTCAAATAAATGGAATACAAGTAGTTAGAAAACGTGGCTCGAAGTACAGGTATCAGGTGGGGAGATCCAGGGATTCTGGGTGGCCATCTCGTATTGCATCATGGCGGCCATAACTTTGAGATCTTTCATCCATCATATAGTTTTTTTCCCCCATTTTATTCAAAATTTCTAATTTTCTCATTAAATATATCGTTTTTCCCCTTGAATGTCTAATTTTTCGATCAAAGTGTCCGGAATTCCCTACGAAAGTTGAAAAAAAAAAAAAAAAAAAAATCTTAAATTAGTTTTTATATTTTCCTACTGTTGCAGTTTCACACCCGCCATATTGACAGAATCTAAAAATAAACATTCCTAACTATGCTTAGCTGCAATTCAATAATCTAATTTATACAAACAAATCTTTTTTTAGTTGACGCGACTCCCCAATTTACCTCAATGACTCAATTTTGGAAGTTAAAAAAATATGGCACCAGTAGGATTTTAATGAGGGACCAAGAAAAAATGTGTAATACTTACAGTTAGTTTGAAAACATCCATAAAACACAGGGAATGGCTATAAAAGTGGAACATGTTACATGTCTTTATTCATATAAGTTTTAAAGAGTTGTATGCTACACAATATGGTTATTCTGTATGTCTCTTAAAGCATAGGAAGATGGCTATAAAATGCAAGGCAATCGCTGTTCGACCGGAATGACAGGGAATGAACTGATGAACTGTTGGACCAGAGTGACACAAAAATTTATTCCAAAATGGAGTTATCGAGGCAAATTGGGAAAGTCACGCCGTTTTTGATTAAATAAGGATGTTTTAAGTTAAATACGATAATTGATTTTGCAGTTAAAACATTGCTAGGGATATTAATTTTTCGGACATGTCAATATGGCGTACATGTTGCAGGAATAATGGGAAAATTAAAAATTAACTTACGAGAAACTTTTGCAGTTTTCGAGGGAAATCCCAGACCTTTCTAGTGGAAAACTGGAGATTTGAGGTATAAGGCTACATTTTGAAGCCAAAATAGGCGATTTCGAGGGAAAATCGGGAGAAGAATATGGTGGTTGAAATAATGTGATGGCGACTGTAAACAGGATGGCTCATGCCCCAATGGTCAAGATGGTTGCCAAAGGTGTCTACCATGATGGAATGCAAGATAGCTGCTTCAAATCCGTGATAGCTGTTCTTGAAACCCCTTTTCTAACTACCAACACACTTTTTTTTTTCGCGATCATATTTACTGAAGTTTTTATGGACGTGATAAAAAATACAATTTCGCCAATTCCTACATATCTACACATCGAGAATGCCTCCTGGACGTTACTTTCTCTTAAGGAACAGATACATAAAGTACATCCCAGGATGATAACAGATTAATAATTTTACGAAAATTTTAGACCGTCTTCGCTTAAACTTGACGTTTGGATTGTGTATTTGGTGGTTTCGGAAAAGGGACGAGAACGTAGAGTCAGTGCGTGACAAGAGCGTAACCAGTGTGAGGATGGGGGTTGTAACCCTTCCCCCCCCCCCTCACACACACAGCTCGAGAAATTTGTGGCTACGCTTGTGTGAGAGGAACTAAGTATGGGCGTCACCAAAGGGGGACATACGAATTAGAATAAGTTTCCTTCAGGAGAGGGAGATATTTACAACTGGATTCTATGCAAAATAAATGCAACCGATATTTATGATGTCATTTTTTCCCCCAATATGCGATGCAGTATTACAATATAATATTAAATACAGAAGCACAAACAATTATCAAACTAAAGTTATGGAGAAATAGGAAGACCTCAGATACTTCTCACACCAGGGACTTGTATTTTGGAGATATTTTGTTAGTAAGCTATTTATTTGTTTGAAAAATTATTTCACTTATTTACGAGCATGATTACGAACACTAATAATTAGTAAACGATTATTGTAGTGGATAAAGGAATCCATTTTCCAGGGGAGGGTGAGTGAACCCTCCTAACGACGTACTGACGTCCACGGGCCCAAGCAAGATGCAGGTCTCGGACGCTGCCTCGTGTGTTGCACTGCTTCGCTCCTACCTGCGCGTCCGCCACTGGTGGCCCCATTGTGGCTGCGTCACCCGGCCCGCCAGCTGCCCCTGATGGCCTGCACGTGACATCAATAGCCAGTTATATTATCGCTTGTTTTTTTCCCTCCCGCCGCGCGTGGAGTGCTCCTGACAGAAGCCACTCAGCGACATGTTCCTCCCTGCACCACCCCCCCCCCCTTTTTTTTGTCTGCCTCATTCCCCTGCAGGATATCCCCAAAGGTTTATTGTGACATATTTTTCTGGCTGGCTGTCTTGTTGCTAGAGGTTCTTCGCATTGTCTTCATCCCCGTCCCCTTGACTTACCCTCACCCGGTTCATTTTTGTTTCTTCTGCTGTTCGTAATAGACTCCCTCTCCCCCTCCCCCTTTCATTCGAAAACAACATCGTTTTACCACTCAGCATGTCGTCAGCTGCTCGTATTTTTCCTCTGCAGGTTCCCATAATTCCGTTTTTCATATTCATCCCCTCGTCCGTTCGGGCGCACTGCTCCGGCTGATGGGGTTGCGCTCAAGACTCGTCCATTACAATAGGCCCGGCATGACAGATGGAAGCGGCCAGAATTCTAAACTATATTGTATTTTACAATAGCTCAATAAAGTGTGTAGAGTTAATATTAATTGGATTTTCTTTTGGAATCGGATTACAAAAAATGATGTTCAGGCGAAGGCCGCTTTGCACGCCGTAAGCTTGGGTCCACAATTGTATGCATATCAGTAAGCACAGAACATGGGTCGTGTGCACAATGATTGACCGCCATGTTTTCGAACCAATTGATTCAATACCACGCAGAACAGGTCGTGTACATGGGAGGTCCTAATATTGTACACAAAGGAAATGGTAACATTTAATTTCTTGTACAGGCGCACGGAGAAACAGCCAATCAAACCCGAGTGTAAAACTTTCAACGAAGTTGTTTATTTAAAATGGAAGAACAGTTATGCGGCAGAAACGAAGAAATGTCGCAAGATGTTAATTTAGAGCAAAGAACAGGTAACAGATTTCTAAAAGAAATTTTTAAAGGTTACTCGCGGATTTTCATTCGCAAAACCAAAGATTTTGAAGAAAAACAGAAATGCTAAGTATTTTTGATCTGTGTAGAATTTCAACTCAATATCACAATCTGTTAAGGAAATTAACTATTTACCAACACTGCCAAATTACGTCAAATTGGTCTGGAAATTTCATTGGCTAACAAAACAAGTAGTTATAGACCAGGCAAAGTAGATTTCCTTAAAAATTTCTAGGCTGGGAATACAACTCGGGACCTTTGAGCTACTACTCAGCTACTCCAGGCCACTAGACAGAGTAAGCCAGTCTAAGGGAATGAACTATTAGTAACATTAGAGGATAATCTAGAATAGTGATGGGAGTCGGGCATTTGCAATCTTAGAAAACTTTGCTGCAAAATTAGGCGGTGAAAAAAAGGCCGAATAAAAGAATATTCCTTCTGTTCTTTAAGAAAACGAACGATAAAAAATTTATAATTTTATATTTTACTTAAACGCTATGCGACATGGCTTAATATCCAGCACATATTTTTTTTTGTTGGGATAATTTTTGCTGACTATAGGCTATGGGTTTTCCAATACGCAAATAATTTAAACTACAGCACTTTCATTAATTTATTTAATTATATACACTTTTATAAAGAAATGGGTTATGTCAATTTTTGAAAATCTTCATATTTAATTTTTTTTCGTGGTCTATAATTTTTGAAAAATAAAATTGACCTATAAAAATGAAATAATAGACTACAGTAACTTTCACCTTTGTTTGTTTTCCATAATTGGTTTGATTTTTTTGCCCGTGTAATCTAGTCATGCAGATATCCAGTTAACAAAATTATTTGTTGTACGTGACTTCTTGTAATGCCCGCTAATATAAAATTTTGAATTTTTTATAGCCGTGCATTGTCATTTGTGGCGGAAGAAAACTTAATTTTACTTTCGTGAGTGAGTGAGTGAGTGAAGAGATTTGGGCGGCTCTTAACATCGAGGTCTTGAGAGCCGATGAGGGTGAATCGAAGTGAGTATGGGGCAGCGCTGGAATTAAAGGGTGGGGGAAACGGGAGATCCCCGAGGAAACCCACCGACCAACGGCATCGTCCGGCATGACTTGCAACATTTTGCAAAACTTTGCAAAACTTGAACATGGGTGTATGTGGTGTACTCATGACGGCGTGGCCAGAATATTAGTAAGAGAAAGAAACGTGTCTTATGGTGACGCACCTACTCACTCGATCCTCTTGAATGTTGGCTACGCCAATTTTCGATGTTTACCTTCCAAATTCCATTCACATCAACCTCTCCCACTTCAATACTTTTTCCAGCCCACTTCTTGGGATAATAAAAGGAAAACATTTTAATTAGTATAAAATAATGTGAGACATGAGATTCTCTTCCCTATCCGATTTTCATTAGTAGATGGAGGCAGGAGAGAGAGAGAGAGAGAAAGAGAAAAAGAAACATTTCTAGATAATTGGCTTACACGTACAACCAGCAGGAGGTAGAATAACAACCGCGATGAGTACAACAGCCATGCACACTTACTAGCAAATTGCAGTATGATACGCGTGTATAAAAGCAGTGAGAAACGAGTTAACGCAGCCAGGTTGGTAAGCTGTGAAGCATACGTGGTTTTTGTGCGAATTAATGTTCTATAGAAAACCTGATCGTTATTGAGACTTCGAGCGCGTAAATGTTTACGAAGTCCACTAAAGCTCCTCGTTATAACTGTTAGGCGCTAGAACTGTGATGCAGCGTTATGGCGTGCGCCCAATGTTCTGATTTACGGAAAGAACACACGCTTCAGATGAGGCCTTTTGAATACAGTACTTTCAATACATCATGTACATTCGACATAGCATTTCGAAGCACTTCAACATAGCTAAAAATGGCATTTTTCAAAAGTGTTGTAAATATCGAAACATTCGTGTCGTATACATGCAAAAGTACTGTATAGGCAGTTCACGGTAAAATGAGCACTTTTGAAAGCCATGCTTAAGATCTACTTGTATGCACGTTGTCGTTGTGTTTTATTCCGCCTTATGGAAAATTACGATTGTCAGGGGCCTTAGCACTTTATTCATACGTCGGTCAAGCGAAACTGTAAAATTATTAGTAAAGTAAATATTTTACAAATCTACTCATTTTTACACTTCTGTTCGTTGAAAAAAGCAGAAAGTTGAAGAAATAATTTAAGTAATCACGAATAGTTACCTAACACATTTTATTTTACGTTAAGGTATGGAACTACTTTCCAGCTTTCGTGTTCAACTTTACTGGGTACATGCCACTTAGAGCGCCCGTTAAAATTTATATGTTGGCAGGGCCAGTTACATTTTTCTAAGGAAGTGCTCACTTTATCATGAACAGGCCTTAATGACCTGCATCGTGTCTTGCTTGCCCACCAATCAAATAATAGGGCTGCCGCAGCACGGCGTGAACACGGGGCCACGGTGGTTAGACTACTCGCCTCTCACCTAGACGAACCGGATTCGATTCCCGGCAGGGTCGCTCTCGGATTTTCGCATGCGGGACGGATTTTCTCGGAGATCTCCCGTTTCCCCCGCCCTTTTTAATTCCGACGCCGCTCCATACTCCCCTCACGCCCTCGTCTGTTCTCAAGGCCTCGATGTTAAGAGCCGCTGAAGTCTCTTCACGAGAACACTGCACGTCAGTTTGGAGCCCTGCGCGTAGCGATGGTAGCGCACTTGATGCGCGTGTCATTGTCGCTTCCGTGCTTTTTAACCTCAAATGCGGGGGGAAAAAAATTGGTTTTTGACTGTGTTGAAGACACGCGCGTTTCTTTTGCGTGAATACGTCTACGTCGATGCGCTCGGAAGCCTTGGTGTTTATTTTACGTTCCCGAAACCGCTTCACTCTATCATATGGGGTTTTATGGGCACCACTGGATTGCTTTTTAGATGTTCTTTCCAACCGTATACAATTTCTGTATTTCGACTTGTCTTTTTTATGAGTATAGGCCGAAATTGTGTTAGGTTTTCTTAAACTTTTTGCACAAAACTCATACAATTTCACAATAACCACCCCACACAAATATTTTATACACACAATCGATTGATCTTGACGAGAGCTATCGATTGAACTCTAAACTCTAGCTCCTAGTCAAAAGTTATAAGACACGGAAGTGATGAGACGCGGCGAAAAGAACTCAAAATTGCGCCGCCTCCCCCTCCCCCTTCCTCCTGCCGTGTGCGATGCTTCACAGCCCTCACTCAGCATAACATATTCTTTGATCCTTCGGCAATCAACTGGTTTAATTGAATTTTGAGTGTAGACGATAGATTTGGAGCTGCAATGCCAAACTGTCTCCCCCGATTTTGTCATCATCGGATTTTATGGATTGCCTCCCACTATGGTTGTAAATTTTAAGTCGTATTCACGTCAAAATAGCACGTAAAAATAGGCGGGCGCCTTATTTCACAGACACGTTTCTTTAAGCATGTAGCCGACAAGAAATTCAGTATTACGATCCGGGATGACTGGGCATGTCAATACATTTCTTGTCTCATTTGGTAAAGGCTCGACCGGTGATAGTTGCGCCTAGTTCCGAGATTACTCGGTTTATTAGCATCCAGTCGGTTCCTACTGTACCTGACTCGCAACTCTCCACAGTCGTCGTGGTTATGTCTTGGTCCCTTTTTCGCACGTACTTGTTCTTAGCAAAACCCACACTTCTAGTTTTTTAAGCTTCAGAATCAGTACAATTGCGGGATAATTTTCCGTAGCAAATAAAGCTATTTGAGCAGCTGTGAAACAGTAAAATGGCAAGAACGTAGACTGTTCCAGAAGAAAGACTCCACGTAGTATTACTGGCTTCGCAGAAAGCCAACTGCGTACGTATAAGTTTACTGATACATATATACCTGGCAGAAAAGGACACAGTACGGCAGGTACATTGACACTCAATTGTTATTGTGACATAGATACTAAAGATATGTAACATAAGTAAATACATTATTCTTCTGTCTGAACAATAATACATACATAGGAAGAAAGTACATGTATAGTTTCACCTCAAACAAGTATTCATCTGTGATACATAAAAAACATATTCTTCTTTTATAGATACCTGGTGGGCCACCCTTTCTTTTTTATGATGTCCCATAACCTTTGTGGGATTGATTTTACTAAATTTTCGTTTGTTACTGCTGGTATATTTCTCCATTCGTCTAGTAATGCCTTCTTGAGAGTATGTTTGTTCAAGATGTTGTACATTCGTATTCATTCTTTTGAAATTTGCTCCAAATTATCAGTGGGATTGGTGTACGGCGTCTGTGGAGGTAGTGTATAGCAACCACAGTTTGTGTTTAGGATCGTCAACTTGTGTGAAAAAGTAATCTCCACTAAGACCCATATCGTTGACACTCTTGGACATGAGAGACTTCAGAAAGGTAATGTAGCGTTTGTGGTCTCATTGATGAAACAAAAATAACGCACACAATTAGCACTCATACTCTCCCAAACAATTATGGAATCTGCACCACGTTGCGTTGTAGCTGAGAGATTTTTTGTGTCATTCACATGTTGGTTTGTTTTCCGCCAAAACTGTTACCCGCCCATCTGACTTGGAAAAGGTAGAATTTAGTTCCATCGATAAATGCAACTTTCCTCCAGTACCTCTTCATCGTTGTCGTTTTCATTCCCAGCATGGGCAATCGCTTTCGTCTGTTTATCTGGCTAATACAGGATTTTCTTCGGGATGTTCTACCATTATATCCATCTCAATGAAGCATAACCCTGTGACATTCTTTTGTAATTCTCTTTTTTATGTCAGCTGCGATCTTTAGAGCACACTGTTTCGCGTGTACATAAACTTTCTGGAGTATGTTAGGTTTTCTTTTAGTTTTCTCTTTCCGTTAGACTAGGTGAGCGACCACATATTGCTTTGTGTGATACATTTTAGTTTCATCAAACTGTACATGATACTCGTAACTGTATTGATGGGTCTGTTATTTCCTCTATAGCTTTCTTTGATGAAAAATTTTCCCTCTCTAAGCTCATTGCTGCTATTCTCCTTTATTTAATAGTTTCCTTATTTTTCCGTCCATTTTACGCGAAGACTGTCACAAAATGTTTCACAGATGAAAACAAGCTGCCTTCTTCCCTCGTACACCACATCAAAGGCGTCTACTGCAAGTGAGGCATGGCGCTATGTTGCCTAGGCGAATACTGCTTCAGTCGTAATTTCGGCCAATTGTAAAATGTAAATAAATTTGACTCGTTTGTACTTTAGTTTTATATAATGCCTATATCTGGGATGGTCTTTTAATGACGGTTCTGGACTTGGCCGTTTATCGATACTTGCTTTTTGGTAGATTTTGTACCAATTTTAAGACCACGATCCTTCATTTCTACAGCTTCTACGAGAGCTAATTTTTTGTACGTAAACGGTAGCCGAAATCCTGTTACAATTTTGTTACAAATTAGTTTTATTGTGTAATCTAATTTTTCCAACACTTTTATCCAATTAATTAATTAACGAAAATTTTGTTTATTTGACAATTAGTTAGCTATACAGTTTTCTGTGTTGGAAAAATTTGACTACATAATAAAAAAAAAAGGATTTGACAACATCGGCCCCCTTTTGGGTATAGGCTATTAACGCTAAAGTGAGCACTTTTGAGACCCTAGTTACTTTTTCCAATCAGCCATTTTTTCTTATCCTTCCATCACTTTTTAAAATTCCATGTAGGTAATGAACACAGTGTATATATTTCACAGGACTCGAAAGGTAATGTCTAAAGCTACAATAAATACATACGTATTTATTGACTGTTATTCCAAATGAGACGGTTTAAAAAAGTGCTCACGTTACCGTGAATAGCTTATACACAAAATTAATTCTCATAAAAGCTGTAGAAATGAAGGATCGTGGCCTTAAGCAAACACTGTATTCCTTATACACGCATTAAATCGGTGTTCACATTAGGAGCTCGCCGGGCTTCTCGAGTTGCTTTGCGGTAACTCGGCGAACGACCTGTTCCTGGCGCACCGTCTGCCTCGAATTAGCAAAGGTGCTCGTTTCGCCTCCCTTCTCTCCACACCGCCCGTGGATTACTCTTCTAACTCGGTGTATTTCCTGACCTCGGTGATGAGACGCCCGTCGCGAGCAGCCCAACCCCTGGAGCCATACAACCCCTTTACCCTCCTGTACTCCCTTGCTCCTTAGAGCAGCCTCGATAACTCTCCGCTCCTCCGCACTGTCAAAGGGAAACTGCGAAGAAAGATAAAAAGGTCAGAGGCGCCGTCCTCAAGTTGTGAGCTGTGCTGCCTCCCACTCAGTCGCCGCTGCAAGAACAACTTTCCTACTTATGATTTTTAATCTCGGGGACGTGGATTTGAGGAGAGTGAAGCGGGGCGAGGAGAGTCGGACTGGAAGAGTCTTCCAGCCTCCGTCTTGAAGCCATCACGAGGCGATTTTCCTTCACGCGAAATAAGGAACCACATCTGCGCATCAAACATCTCCCTCTTCACCGATGCGAGAGAGAGAGAGAGAGAGAGAGAGAGAGAGAGAGAGAGAGAGAGAGAGAGAGAGAATATCTTCCCTTGCCGGTGGTCCTGAATGAAATGAGGCAGGGGCTTGAAGTCTATACAAAGTTGTTGACGCAACAAAAGTTTGCTGAAGGTTGCACACACAGCTCAGGCCATGTCCATAACCCTAATAAGTGCGTTTGGGGGGGAGGGGGTTGTTAGCAGAAAAAAACCTGTGCGCAATGCAATTGTTTATTTTGTACGCATATATGTAATTTATGTTAAACAGTTATATAGTAAGTATAATAAAATAAGTCATGTGAAAAAAGTCTTTATTGGAGCTGGCAGCGAAAAGAGGAAGAGGATGAGAAGAGGCGATTTGAATACGGGAACGGGTAACAGTGAATTCTGGTAAATAACTGCTAACTGCAAAGTTACCTATCGCACTGCCGTTGGGGAAGACGGGCCGGTGGAGTTATTTTCCCCGTCAGGGATATCCTGGTACAAGGTATGGAACTGCAGACGTAGAATTTCCGATTGGCGTCTATGTCACTTAGTCAACCACTTCGGGATGCTGAATGCCATTATTTGACTAGCTTTAAAAGTTTTATTTCATTGTATTCTAGTTTAATGGCACACTCGGCGTAGGCCTACAAGTACCTGAAAAAGAAGCTTCTAATCGTGGGTGACAAGACGATTTATGACGTAGAAGTGGCCAGTGCATCTCAGTGTCTTCGTCAGAAGCGTCCGTCAATGGTATAATGGCCGATCGCGCTAACTCGTGCGGCAGCATGCTGACCTCGCATTCGAGAAGCCGTGGGTTACCTTCTGCATTGCGCCGGAGTGAATTATAAGCGGGGTTTATTCCCCATTTCAGGCGAATTTGGCTAATGGCAGTTTTTAAATACGCACCATCCCACTCGTCTTTTGGATTTTAAGCCTTTTCGCACAACGAATAATAACTATTATTTATTTATAGGCTTAATTCGCCACCCAACAGATAAAACCATTTACAGGATGACACATTCATAAAAGACGAGGGCAATTACAGATATCCACAAGAGAAAATTACAGACATTAAAATTAATTACGATACAATAAGACAACAACACAACAAATACAAACATACCTAAAGATTACACGCAATTAGACATATTATTCACAGCAGGCCTACAAGTAATCTATTTATTGACCACGAAACAAAAGTGAAAAAATTTTTTAGTAGACATTGATGTTTGTTTATCTCTATTAAACTTGCCTACTGACTATTATAATGTTTACACAACTTAAGAAAGGTAGTTATTTTTTTTCCCCATAATAGGATCGAATTTACAAAAGTATTTATTCTAATGGACACACATATGTTTACAAGATCTTTATTGGGTGTAAGAACTCCAAACGTGTGTTTTATTCTGTGACTATAACTTAGAATCTTTAGCCCTACAAGTTTGTTAATAGTTACACAATTTGAATAAGCTAGAAAGGCATTAACTTTAAGTGTTTGAATATTAAATCTAGTCCGTTCAGTATCATGATTAAAATTTGGAATATTTGGGAATCTAGTAAATACAAGTTTAAAGATATTTCGTTGGGTATTTTCTAATCTATTAGAATGAATAGTTTTTATAAATTCCAGGTAACAGAACAGTCATCTAATCTGGCTCTAACTAAGGAATAGTTCAGACACAATAATGTCTCAGAATAAGAAGCAGCATCCTTACTACTATATAAATGCGAAAATGTGTTTGCTTGTCCTTCTTTCACGTCAAAACGGAGCAAGGGATCGTTTTTTTTTTTGCACAGAGATAGTTGGAGGGCCGGAGTGTGACATACGGTTACTTTTCATCCCGGAAAAATATCTCATTTCCTTCAGAAAAATTGTTGTTTTAATCAATGCGAAATAGTGTTTCATTGTTTGTTTGTCCTTTCGCATCAAAGCAGAGCAACGGATCGACGTGAAGTTTTGCACAGGGATAGTTGGAGGGCCGGAGAGTGAGGCCACAGTGGCCAAGTGGATAGATATATATCAAATGGGGCCTTAGTAACTCATTGGATAGAGAGAATCCAAGTGGGGCCGCAGTGACTCAGTGGATAGAACTATATCAAGTGAGAGATCGACGTGCTTATGCGAAATTTAGATGCACCACAATTATGTAACACGACGAGGATTTGTGTCAAAAGACTTCGTTGTTTATCTCTATAAACACGCGGGCGAAGCAGCGCGTAAGATCTAGTAAGTAATAAATTTGTTTAAACCTAAAGTACGACGAACATTGCTATGGGTCATTCACGGTAAAGTGAGCACTTTTTAAGACCCTTCCAAATTTTTCTTTTTAAGCCAGTTTCTATATTTAAGCGTTTTGAAATATCAGCATTATCACGTGACTAATAAATACGGTGTATACCTTCACCACACTAATAAAAAGTTATTGTCTGAGGCTGCAATACAACATATTTATTAGTGGTAAATGCCTGTTGGAAGGGCCTTAAAAAGTGCTCATTTTATCGTGAACAGCCTATAATTAAATTGTCTACATGATAGTGAAAGTATAATTTAGAATTCAAAATGACACCAAAATCGCGTACATAATTGACTATTTTATTACATAATTATTTACAGTATATTTATATTAAATAGAATTGGTTTTTCTAATAAATTATATACATACCAATTGAAAATCGCATTAATGTCATCTTATTAGCATACGTTATATTTGTTATAAATTTTCAGATCATCACCAAACAAAAGCACTTGAGAATGACCTATCACACTTACTGTACAATTTATAAAAATTAAATTAAAAAGCAAAGGTGATGAATGTACCACCTTGTGGGACGCCAGAAGAGACATGATAAGGAAAGGAGAATGACTTTTCGATTTTTACTACAAGTTTTCTATCACAAAAATAATTAGTAAACCATTTAACATGAATGAATGATCTAATCATATAACTTGTAATTTTTCCAATATCACAGTATGTTGACAGTTATCAAAGGCTTTTTGAAGTCAAAATATACAGCTTCGATTTGTTTTCTGGTTGTTACATTCCCATAAAGGTAATTTAGAAAATTAGAAAGGTTAGTACTTGTAGTTTTACCAGTTAAGAATCCATGTTGTCTATTTGAAATTAAGTTTTGGTATAAAAATGAAGATGTTTATGTATTATTTTTAATATATTAAAAAAGCTTCGTAATAAAGACAATAGGTTTATAGTTATCCATGTCATGTTTATTCCCTTTCTTATGAATAGGTACTATACCATTGCTTGTTTCTATAACATAGGATAGATATTTCTAGAAAGACTAAAATTAAAAATATGGAATACAGAGTTTAGGACATCCCTTATTTATAAAATTAAGAATATTATCGATACCAGTGGCCTTACTACTTTAAAGTTTTCTAATTGCCAAAAAATCAAGCTTTGTGTTATTGTAGGGTTAGATAAATACGAGTTGTTACTGGAATAATTACGCTGTGGACTACTGTTACGAGTTCTTTGTACATAGACTTCTGGTAAACGTGTTAGCAAGTGCTACTGGTTCTTGAACTATCTTACTATTGGATAATAAAGTTTTTTTTTCTGTAACCTTTTTTTATGATATAACATAATTTCAGAATTGGATAGGATTGTTTTTCAATTCGCTGTTTATATTAGATTGCCACGTTAACTTATGTATTTTAATTTTTTGTTTGACAGCTCTCGTATATTCAATTCAGAAAAAACGTAGGTAATAATTTTCAGTTTAATTTTTTTCTATATATATATATATATATATATATATATATAAAACACACACACACACACACTAAATAAAATAGAAGTGTCTGTCTGTGATTTTCGAATTTTTCACTTTTAATTATTTTTTCATGTAGTATAATAGATAATTAAGCCATATCTAATGTTAATTTTTTTCGTGTCTGTCTGTGTGTCCGAACGGATTTAACTCAAAAACCACTTAACGCATTGACATCAAATTTACACGATATATAGATAATAACCCCAGGACCAACTTAGTCTTTGTTTCATCGAGATATCTCAAACGGTTCCGGGAAAAATTATGATCAGGGATGTAAATAGGTACTAGTTTAAGCTTTTCTTGTGATTACTGCATTAAAAAAACACTGTTAAAAAAATTTCCGTAATTCTTTCGTCTCTTTTTTGTCTATTTCCTTCCAAAAAGCCGCAGTGGCCCAGTTATTAGAGTTATTTAAAGTGGCTCGTAGTGACCCAGTGGATATATATATATCAAGTGGGTCACTGTAGACCAGTGATTAGAGCACCCAATAAGGGGGCCGCAGAAGCTCGTTGACTAGAGAACCCAGTAAGGGTTCCGCAGATGCTTAGTGGCTAGAGAGAACCCAATAGTGGGGCCGCAGCTGGTCAGGAGCTAGAGCACCCAACAGTGGAGCCTCAGAAACTCAGTGGCTAGAGAACCCAATAGTTGGGCCACAGCTGGTCTGGGGCTAGAGCACCCAATAGTGCGGGCGTAGTTGCTCAGTGGCTAGAGCACCCAATAGTTGAACCGCAGCTGGTCTGGGGCTAGAGCACCCAATAGTGGGACCGCAGTAGCTCAGTGGGTAGAGAACCCAATAGTGTGGTCGTAGTAGCTTAGTGGCTAAAGAATCCAACAGTGGGGCCGCAGCTGGTCAGGGGCTAGAGCACCCAATATTGGGACCGCAGTGGCTCAGTGGGTAGAGAAATCAATAGTGGGGCCGCAACTGGTCAGGGGCTAGAGCACCCAATATTGGGGCCGCAGTGGCTCAGTGGGTAGAGAAATCAATAGTTGGGCCACAGCTGGTCAGGAGCTAGAGCACCCAATAGTGCGGGCGCAGTTGCTCAGTGGCTAGAGAACCCAATAGTGGGGCCGCAGCTGGTCAGGAGCTAGAGCACCCAATAGTGGAGCCGCAGAAACTCAGTGGCTAGAGAACCCAATAGTTGGGCCACAGATGGTCAGGAGCTAGAGCACCCAATAGTGCGGGCGCAGTTGCTCAGTGGCTAGAGAACCCAATAGTGGGGCCGCAGCTGGTCAGGAGCTAGAGCACCCAACAGTGGAGCCGCAGAAACTCAGTGGCTAGAGAACCCAATAGTTGGGCTACAGCTGGTCTGGAGCTAGAGCACCCAATAGTGCGGGCGCAGTTGCTCAGTGGCTAGAGCACCCAATAGTTGAACCGCAGCTGGTCAGGAGCTAGAGCACCCAATAGTGCGGGCGCAGTTGCTCAGTGGCTAGAGCACCCAATAGTTGAACCGCAGCTGGTCTGGGGCTAGAGAACCCAATAGTGGGACCGCAGTAGCTCAGTGGGTAGAGAACCCAATAGTGGGGCCGTAGTAGCTTAGTAGCTAAAGAATCCAACAGTGGGGCCGCAGCTGGTCAGGGGCTAGAGCACTCAATATTGGGACCGCAGTGGCTCAGTGGGTAGAGAAATCAATAGTGGGGCCGCAACTGGTCAGGGGCTAGAGCACCCAATAAGGGGGCCGCAGTACCTCAGTAGATAGAGAACCCAATAGTGGGGTGGCATTAGCCCAGTAGCTAGAGCACCCAATAGTGGGGCCGCAGTTAAGTGGCTAGAGAATCCAATAGATGGCCATCGATATGAAAATTAGAGTATACCAAATCTTGTATTTCCGAATAATGTTTTGTAAAATTAGATTGATTAAGATTGTGGAGGCTCGTAAGTTGTAGAAGAAGTTGACCTCTTTGTTTAACATAAAAGTGAGCAATATTCTGAGCATGATTGGAATTCCAGTCTATGCTAGGTGTGTTAAAATCACCAACAATTGCTAATCGACATTGGTAACCAGCCAATGTAGATTCAGTAAAATTAAAGTAATCATTTACTTCATTTACAGATAATTAGGGGGATGATACATATTACCTATTGATTTCTTTTCTTTTCTTTTTTTTTGTTGTTGCCACTGGTAATTTCTACCCACACTGAATCAATATTTGTCTTTATCAAATTTTTAAACAGTATGATGAAACCTAAAGGAAATTACCTCTATTAAAACTCCGCCACCTCTATTGAGGTTTGTCAATTTAGGATTACGATAATTGCGAAAAATAAAATAACTATCGGAAAAATAATGCTAATCTATACAATTAATATTAAACCAAGTTTCAGTTAAACATATTACTGGAAAATCAGCACAGTTAATATTTTGAGAAAAAACTAGTGATTTTGTGCGAAGACTCCTGACATTTTGATAGTATAATCTGAAATCATCCTTTCTTGAAACATACAAACTTAATGTTAGCACCTCCTTTTGCCATAACATTATTTATGTAAAATCACTGCCGACTCCTCCTGCCGTCTCAGTAGTAATTTTAGTAGTATCAGAATGCTGAACATTATTAGTAGGCTTAGAAGCGTTTGATACGCCAAACTGTTCTTCATTTTGAAGCCTACCATAAAAGGGGCTAATAAGACAGCCAGCCGGCCAGAAAACCATATTGAAAATACGATCAAAGTCTGATTCTTCTACATAAACATGAAAGGAAGAATTTGTGTCGTGTTTTTAGCTTAGCTACTTTTAAATTAGACACTTTTAGTTCCTGATTTATGTAAGAAATAATTGCATTTTCCTCCACATCTGGAGCAAAGCGGGATACAAAAATAGCCGTAATTCTCGGCTTCAGTGATCAGGGGACAGTTTTAATGTGAACATTGTTCCTGACACCAAACTGTATTTGTTGACGCGGCGCAGCCGGTCTGGAGGCCGGTGACCCGCTATCGTTAGAGGCCTTTGTGCCGCGTCTACGGACCTCAACAAAGCCGCCTGAATCAGCGGCCAGATGTTTGGTCGATTCAAGCTGATCCTGTGTTTTACTTGTGCGTGTTGGCAACGTGTCCTTACCATATGGCTCCCTTTTATTAAAATTTTCAGTTGCACTGGAACTTGATTCTTACCTGTGTTTTTTTTTGTTTTTAGTCCATATTTTTAATTAATATTTTTGTAGAAGCTCCTTGTTTTTCTGCCTCACTGTCCAAGGTTACCTTAAAAGCGTAATTTTTATGACCAGTACTATTATTAGTTTTTTCTACTGCATTGTTTGACATACTATTCTTTTTTTGGCGAAAAACCAAACATTGTAGACACATCACTACAAGTCACACAAACAAAATCTTCAGCATCACTAGACGATGTCACACATTGAGCGTGAAAACGTGTCGCACAGGTTGCAGAGCACTTAACAAATTTTTGCTGCCCCTAGAACGGTTTACAGCAAATCATAGATCCGCACTTGGGAGCATGTAAAACCCCGTAAAATCCAAAAGTTCAAAATCTTTTAGCACTTTAAACACTTAAAAACGAAGGTCTCGCTGGAGCAGAAGTGAAACACGTCCTCCTCCAACGATCGCCGAATGATGAGATTTTTTTTTAACATGAATTTGGCCATCTATGGACAGCAATGAACTCGATACTTCTGGTCCGTCTTCCCTCCCTTCTCCAGTTTCTTCCTTCCTTCCTCCCTCCCTCTCTCCCTCACTTTCTACCTTCCTCCCTCCCCGTCTTTCACCCTCTCTACCTCACTCCCTTTCTTCTCTACCTTTCTTTCTTTTTTTCTTTCTTCCCTTCTGCCCTTATTTTTTTCTCCAACTGCTCGTTTTTGTTCTTCAGTCCACTCTCTCCTGGATCTTGGTTTCGGTCGGTCTTCCAGAAATCTTGCGTTGTCGATCAGTCGCCGGATGTTCTCTCTGTTGTTGAACGATTCTTCTGTTACCCAACTTTTTCTGCATATTTCCTGGTCTCTATCCTCTATCATCCATCCTATTGTGAATTTCAATATTGCGATGTAGTTGAATATTTCTTGGTGAGACTATTCTCATTCATTCTTTTAGATGTCCATAAAATTTCACTCTTCTTTTTCTCATTGCGTCTGTAATTTTTTCGGTATTTCTGAATACGTTTTCTTTTTCCTCTTGATCCAGATGTTGTCTGTGTTTTTGAGTTCTCCTTTCTTATTCATCGTCAGGCATTCTGATCCAACATTGCTTCGGGTTTGAAGACTGTATTATAGTGTCTAATTTTGGCTTGGATGGATATTGCTTTCTTATTGTAGTGGGTTTTACTGTAATCGTGTCACTTTACCGAACACTTGGCGAGACTTGTAAATCTGACATTCACAAGTAGACTTTAACTTCAATATTTTAGCGTACCGTTACACGTTTTTAAGGATAAATAAAAAGTCATATATAAAATCTTAGCACATTGTATAAATAGTGTACCGTTTTTGGTTCATCTATTCAAAGGCAGTGCTTGATGTGGAATAGATACATTAATAGCAATAAAGTAATGATGTTACAGTGACTTTACACTGCCGTCTATTTGACATTGTAATGCAACACTGTGGAAAATATAAACGCTGTAAACTATTTAAATAAGTACTCTGTCTTCAGTACTGGTGTGTAGTAATGCAATACAATTAATAAATGCGAGGAAGATCACTGACAGTATAGTAGTTACTAAAGAAATTTAAATAGAAGTATTGTTATGTGTGTCCAATAATACCGCATATGGACCATTTTAATTACTTTTTGCCCGGTTGTGTAGGACATCGCAGAAGTTGCAAGTCTTTGCCGGATAAAAAAAATCAGAATTGTTGCAACACCTGAAACTAAAAACTGCGCAAGAGCCTGGAACTGAACTAGCATTATGTTTTCCCTGGGAATAGGGAATAATGTAGGAATAAACTACCCCGGCAGCGTACCACCCAAATCCACAGGTTCCACGAGTGAATTCCACACAATTGCAGACAGAACTCTAGAATGTAACAGTGCACATATCAAGCACAATTGTGCATTATAATGTTTTACTGCAGGCATTTACATAAATCTCTGCAGCCAACGCAATTTATTTTGTCATTTTAATAACATAGTTTTGAGCTTGTTGCCAACGTTTTACGATTTATGAGCTACGAATTTCTCTTCTGAGAATGCAAGGATAGTTTGACTATTCAATTCACGTTAAATAAAATACCATGAATACTTTTCGCAGATAGCTTTTTGTAAGATTCCATTCGGAAGGGGATATTCAACACAACATCTACTGAGTCATTCATTCTACAGAATAATCGACCGGCCAACATAAATGACACACAGTTTGGCAAGACAGTGTGCTAACTTCATATCCACAAACACTAGGTTGTTGCTTGAGGATACCTTAACGTTAATTCGCTCCCCTGAGATGTAAAGTTCTTAAGTATGAGTTTAGTTTGTGGTTACAATAAATTTGCAATTCGATGTCGTATGACCTTCGGTGGCATCATGGTAAAGTGTCATCCCCCAGTTTTGAAATTTTTAGTTTTCGCCCCGTAAATTGGGTTTTAAAGTAATTCTTTGGCGTGTTATACGCATTTTAACTAGCCAGTCGTCTCGTAGTTATTGCCAATTACGAGCTGAGGTTAACGTATCCGCGAAGCGAGATGGATCTTGGGTATTTCCCCCCTCTTCTGCAGTGTTTGAGGACAGCTGGACCAGTCATAATTCGCCGGTCTTATCGCGATGGAAGTTGCAGCAGTTTACCCACTCGAAAGTATATGGAGCGACCATAATTATAGTTAAAGGGATGGTGCGAGTTGTTGGGTGTGTACATTTTCGGCGGGGATCTTAAGGTTGTTCAAATGTCTAAAATTTTACATATTACGTCCTTCGTCGCAATGTGAAATAATAGCCTGAAAAAAGTATGATAGTTAGGCAAAATTTATTTTTAAAAATGAATGAAACGAGCTGTAAGAATTTTAATTAATATTTTAGTATAAATATCAAAATCGAACAAAGTTCATAATTTAGGATACAGCTCAAGATAATGGTTAAAGCTTCATAAAATATATTTACTGGAAAACTATTCATGCTGTTCGCCGGTATTTTAATTTTGACTTTTCATATAAAATTTATTAAGGCCAAGATAATTAAACATTAAAACCTTGTCGCTGGTGAACCGAATGTTGGATTTCACCCCTGTGATATCGAGAAACACTTCAAATGAAACCAAAGTTTGTGTTAAAATAACTTCTTGGAATTTGTACGAATCAATACTTTAAACTAAAATTGTCATATTTACGTTTGAAAAACGCGATGAATGTTGTGTTTCAAATGAATTGGTGTTTTACTCATGTTATTATCTATGCCGTATGAAGTATACCTAGAATATAGAGAAAAAATAATTGGCTCCTGAACATCCCGAACGACGCTCTTCAGCGCTAAAGTTACTTTATTTGTAGGGCTTACTCGAGGTCAAGTAATGTTAGCTGTTAACATTACTCTGGTGTAGTAGAAAAAAAAGTTTTTCATGTAAAGGCTTCCCACTGGTTTTAATCGACACGTTCATCTGGCGAAGAAGCCGAATCGATTATGGTTCAGGTACAACTCACCGGCGTAATTTAAATTTTCGTGCACCGGATTGATGAAACCAAATGGTTCGTAGCCATCTTTAATCAGGAGTCTCTTCGTATTTAGCCTTCAGCATACTTTTGCGGCATAAAACCAAAAAAAAAAAAATTGACCCCCTTTCCAATCTTAGAAATATTGGAAATTTTTGTAACATGCTAATACTGTTAATGGCATAAGAAGAAATAATCGTTAGTTACTCTGAAGGAAAAAAATTAGCAAAGGAAAATCATGTGGAAGTGAAAAGTCTGCATCCACCAGGACTGATTTTCATGCTGCGGGCAAATGAGTAAAAGGACAGCATGGGGGATGCTGTCACTGCTATCAAATTTGCGGTAGCCTCTAAACGCAGCATGCAACCATGAGTGAGTGGCCCTGTCATTTTATGTTATATTAATGAAGATAGAAGTGTATTCCACGTGCCTATGTTCTTAAAAATATCTGTTCCAAAGATTTTCCCTTAAAAGTGATACAAAAAACCATGCCTTTTCATCCATTTTATTTCTTCGTCATAAACGTGCGGATTTGTAACTGGTCTTAAATGCTGTTCGTAAGCCTGGTATTTCAGCTGAATTTCAGGTAATTCTCGGTTGAAAATGGATTACAATCCTGCGCATCTGTTTCGATAATGATTTTTTTGTAGCTGATGTGTGGTGCTCTCTCGATTGCATTACTGTTAGGTCCCTCCCTCCCTCTGTCTGTAGCGTCGAATGAGCTACGGGCAATGAAACTGGATACATCCGAACTTCAGGATATTGTCACTAGTTTTATTTGAGGGGAAGGAAATAAAGGGGGGGGGGGGTTGCACACAGACAGCAATAAGCGTGTCTCATTAAAATGCAGATAGTGTCGCGCCCTTCTTTTGTTTATTGGCGCCACCCCTTATCCCATAGGTCATTTCAGCGGCCAGAGGGAAAGAGGGCATATGTGTCCGCCTTCCATACATTTCCCCTCCCTTAACTGATTTGATAACAAGCACTCACTTCTATTGTGAACATACGTTTTAATTTTTTGTTGAAGTGCATCTCGCACTCGATCGTCTAACGACAGTATCCACGTAATTGGCTTTCATTGACTACTTTTTATATTTTATTTCGCTGCTTAAATATTGTTACGAAGTAGCAGATCGGAAAAGGGGCTGGGGGGGGGGGGGGGGAGTTAGGATGATAAGAGGAAGAGTTATCACTCGGGCAACAGTTAAAAGGAAAATAATTTAATTTAGTCTTTAAAACAACAATGCTGGATGTTCAACTACCGCCACCACCAGGCTGTTAATAAAAACCAACACCCAAGTACGACGAACAACGAGGAGGTCGCCTGTATACCCTTAGTTTAGAAAAATGATCCAAAAACTCTTGTTTAGTTCTTTTCACAACCAATGTCTTGCACAAAATAAATAATCAATAAAGGGAGAATGTGGGAGGGAGGTAAGGGTTAAAGGAATGGAAATAAGGGGGTGGGGGTGGTAATAGCTCAGATGGGCACAAGTGAGAGGATAGAGGATCTTTTCATGACTCTCTAGAGCAGGATACCTGGGTAATGGCACTAAAAATCCACTCCTATAAACAAGTCCCCAAAAAAATAAATAACTAAGTAGTTATTAAAAACCAAAATGTTCTGAATTTGATGTTTTTCTAGTCTGCCAGAGAGAGAGATGAAGATGGAGAGGACTATTCCATAAAAAAAGAAAAACCATTATTGATTCAATATGTAAAAATTTGTGTGTGTGTGTGTGTGTGTGTGTGTTATATATATATATATATATATATATATATATATATATATATATATATATATATGTGTGTGTGTGTGTGTGTGTGTGTGTGTGTTTGTATATATAGATATATACATACATACATATCACACAAACAGTATAATCATGTACAAGTTTAAAAACAAGAAAGAAAAACACACAGTTATGCTTTTGAAGAATGAAAATTTGTAAGTCTATATGACAAAATATCCCAGAGCAAAAGTCTGATCTAAAGATTTGTTACACTCAACAAATATTATAAATTTTTTTTCAAGCTGAGAGTGTCCAAAAAAAATACCAGCGACATTGCTTACTTATTTTAATATTGATAGAAAATATAACAATGGATAGGTTCTGAATAAATCAACAAGTCTGAGAAATATGGAGTATGGTTCTTTAAAATTTTAACCAGACTTTAAATACTTTCTTTCAGTAGGTATTCAACTCTAAAGTAAACTTCAGATACTGACGAGAGCGATTAAAAGTAAACATTAGCTCTTTTAAGGTCTTGTTCGCTCTAAGTACCCTATATAAAATAACCTACAAGGACCACTAAACAGTGGTCAAAAGGAAGGCCAGTGAAAACTATTAGGTCTATTAATTAAACCTATTGACAATAGCAAGATGTTATCTTGCTATACCATCAGAATACAAAAAGGTCAAAAGCCGAAAAATGTCAAAACATTCATTTGATTTAATGTCACTTAGTATACAACTACACTTTTAGATTAGTTATTGTTTGACACAAATAAAACAAACGTTAGTTAAAACATACAGCTTGAATATAGATCTTGGCAATGTCCAGTGAAAAAAATTGACAAATTATTAATTAAATATTAAATAGTATTTATTAATAAATATCTGTTTAAACCATAGACAAATGAGACAACTAAAAGTTATTTTGTTCCAATATAAGAGAAAACTAAATATATAACCTTAACCTTACTCGCACTTACTATCATCGATACTCATAACCAAATTTAACATCCAACTTAAACCTACGATACTCTAAAGGTTTGGCGAACAAGCAATAACAATCGGCAAAACAACTCGACCTATATCTTACAGCTGTAAGTTAGAATACTCGATTGACCAAATGATTATTATTGGGTTGAGCCACAACAACAACAAATGGAACAAAAAAGCTCTGGAATCAAATAGTAAGACCGACCTTCAAGACCAAACTTTACTCCCATGAGATACTTTAGTGGCTAGATCAGGGCTTTCGTACTACACACACACATAAAAAAAAAAAAAAAAAAAAACTATATTTATCGTAAACGACTAAAACATATAAAAACAGTCCTATCTTAAAACTGTAATGACATATATATATATCGCTCTCTCTCCCCCTCTCACTCCCCCTCCCTCTCCAGCCATGCACGACCAACTCGACTGACAGGCTATGAACTCCCTAACCTAACTAACTGCTTTAAAATGAAAAGAAACAAATAAAAAAACTTACCAAAATATAAAAAAATGTATCTGGAACACTACTGAACATTAAATTACAAAAAGAAAAGAAAAAACGGGTGAAAAATGGGGGGGGGGGGGGGAAATTCCTATAAAAATAAAAGAATCTTAACAAAAAATGCTTAAGATAAAAGAAAAAAAATTCCTTCTATTTTCACCAAAGGTGGAATTTTTCAAACGCGACATTATGTTGGCGTACAGATTTTGATTGTTTACAGTACGGTAGTTGATGCAAAGAAAGTTTTAATAGTATTGTTTTATAGTGTTGAGTCGTTATTGCGTGAATAAGAATTAAAACAGTGTAATGCATCATCCAAGCAAAGTTACAAATATTCATAATGAAACAAAATTCCGTGTAAGTATAGGCTATTCACGGTAAAGTGAGCACTTTTAAAAGCCCTCTTATTTGGAATAACAGTTAGTAAATATGTTTAATTTTAGCTTCAGATGTCAACTTCCGAGTGCGGTGGAATTTTATTCAATGGCGCATAACGCACAACAATTTTGTCATAACTTGTTATTGTTATTGACTTTGGATTAATTAAAAACTTTACGAAACCATGCCTAGGATGTTATACTTGAAAATTCCGTTTGCGGCCCCACAAACTCTTCGCGAATAAGAGGTCGTCGTCTCTTAAATATCTCATAAACCGAAGGTGAATTCAAGAACGAGGCGAGGCGTTGGAGAGGCCAAATTATTTTCTGAGCCGTGTGTGCGAAGCTAAAAATACAAAGCACGTATACAGCTATCGTCAACTAAGAACAGGAATTTAAAATTGATTCGCCAAAGTGAATATACTTTATAAAAAATATTCTTTAAATAATACATGGTACTAAAACTGGTACAGGTGAAAAAATCAAATTGGCTTATGGAATAGGAAACTTAAATATTTGAATAGTAATAAGGGAAAAGAGGAAATAATGATATGTAAATTTAATGTGTTTTGGTAGTCGAGTGGTCATGGTAGTATACTTAAGATATTGCAAGTGATTTTTTAATTTTTTTTAAATATGCTCTGTACAACTGTAGCGTTATGAAACGTTTGATAATTTCCTCTAAAACGCTTTATTAGCAACACAAACAGCAAAAAGTGAAATAAGGGATTTACTGATAGTTCCATGGAATTCGTGGGGAGTTGCTTCCTAAGGAAAAAATCCTACAAACACAGAAAACTATTTGTGTTCTCAGTTCTATACCTAGTTTTACAGTTATTTTCCCATATACGTATTTGGCAATCGCTAAAGATAACGACTTAGGTTGCATAAAACCACGAGAAGATGAGCGATCAACAGATAATGGTCGGGCCGCGGTGGCCTAGCAGTTCGACTGTCCCCCCCCCCCCCCTCTTCTGCTGGGTCACTCCCGGTCATGGAGTCAAGGTCGAGGCAGTCTGCATCTGATATGGTGGTGGTAACCTGTAATGAATTATGTTTGTTGACGTTTAGTATTTTTTCTCGAGTTTTTATTTTCAAGGTAATTCAAGGTCATGGTGTCAAGTTCGAGGTAGTCTGCATCTAACATGGTGGTACTGGTCGTTTGTAATGTATTATGCTTGCTGACTTGTGAATTTTTTTCTCGAGTTTTGGTTTTCAAGGTCATTCTAGGTCATGGTTATTGGCTTTCAAAATGGCGGATGGGTGATGACTACCAAGATCGTGGTCGCCTACCAAGATGGTTGCTTCCAGTAATGTATAAACAAGTGGCAAACTAAAAACATGTATGGTAGCCTCCAGTAATATATAAACAAAGATGGCTGCCTCCAGTAGCATGTAAAAAAAATATGAACGAAAAAATCAATACGGCGGAATGAGTATAGGTGAGGGGAGTGGTATTTTTTTGATTTTTCTTTGTAATTTTTTTGGCATTTTTTGTGATTCTTTTTTTATATTTTTGCACTTTCAAGGTCAAAGGTCATGGGTCAAAGGTACTGATCTCCTGATATCTGTCAGCATTTATGGGGGAAAAGATAGATTTATAGATAGTAGATTTTTTTCGGAATTTGTTTTAGAATTTTTGGAATTTTAAAAGGTTTTTGTAGTGTTTTTTGAGGTCCAAGGTCCTCGGGGTCAAGGTCACATGGATCGGGGTGAAAGGTTAGTGACATCCAAGATGGCGGCTCCCCGAATCCGAACCCGATCCCCTTGGCCCAGACTTCCCATAATCATACTAGTGCCGTCATTTTGTGTGGTACGTAGAAATGAACAGTGGTTTAGCAACAGTTGCTATGGCGGAATTTTTCTCATGTGACTACGCTCTAAGAGATGCCCCGTATATAGCAGTGATAGAGATTTACTCTAAATTCGAATCAGTGGAAAACCACTGTTTCGCACTTAGAATCAGGGGAATTTTTCGCATCACTAATTCAATCAGCGTAATTTTTCCATTGAAACAATGATTTTTTCCTACTAATTAAGTGGAGCCATTTTTACTGCGAATCCGTGGTTTACCTCTTATTCGAATTTAGAGTGTACGTAAGCTCTTCCGCTCCTGTTTATCTCCCCTGTAACCAACTAGCTATTGACGTTACACATCGGTTCTAAACATAACGACTGAACTGCGAACTCGTATTTGTGTCACAGTATTAATTTTGCCAGATTTAATATTTTGTCGTAATTATGCGTTCGTTGATCCTCGTCTGTACTGTTGTGTAAAGTCAGTAACGAGTTGGGTATAGGGGCACTTTCGGAATTCTATTTAAAAATGGGTTTGGCTGTACTGGGGACACTGCCGTTTGTTTTACGTGAATACGTTGTCGTGCTCGGATGCCTTGATGTTTATTTTACGTCCCAATACCGCTTCACTCAATCATATGGAGGTTTGTGGGTATCACTGGATCGCCTTTGAGATGCTCTTTCCAACCGTATACGATTTGTGTATTTCTACTTGGCTTTTTGACGAGTATAGGCCAAAAGTAAGTTTTCTTAATTGTTTACATTAAACACATGCAATTTCACCATACAAATGTATTCATACACGTAATTGATTGATCTTGACGAAAGCTGTCTATTGAAACTCAAGCGAGCGTCGTAGCTTATCCTAGTCAAAAGTGATACTACACGGAAGTTACGAGATGCGGCGAAACGAACTCAAAATTGCCCCCCTCCCCCTTCCCCCCTTTCAGTGATGTTTCGCAGTCCTCATTCAACGTAACATATTCTTTGATCCTTTGGCAATCGAGTGGTGCAATTGAAATTTTAATGTAGATGATAGATTCGGAGCTGCAATGCAAAACTGTGTCCCACGATTTCGTTATCATCGGATTTTCTGGATTGCCTCCCACAATGGTTGCAAATTTAAAGACGTATTCACGTCAAAACCAGGCGTGCTTAAAAAACCAAGAATCCAATATGGCGAGGAGACCGTTCCCCTCGAAGGTTCCGCCTGCCTGCAGCTGTTTTGCGCATTCGAGACCTGGCAATACGTGAGCTATAAGAGCGACTCTGGCACACTCACCACTTGCCTCATCGCCTCTACGCGCAAGGCGCTCAAACTAGCGTGCAGCCTTTCCGTCGGCGACGCGCCTGAATTTGACTTTAAGCGGTGATCCTATATTGTGTTCGGCACGCCAATAAAGACAACTCTGGAGTTTCTGTATCCACAAATTTAGCAGCTAAAACGATTTCTTTCTAGCCATTTTCCCGCCCGATAAGTAATCTCTGGAGTTTAATTGACTTCTCTTCGGATATGAAACTTTTCTTAAATGCTTTCCGTGTTCATAAGCCACTATAAAATATCTAACCGTATTTTAATGACGTGTTTTTTTTTTTTTGCCGAAACTCTGCAGCGCACTTGACGCGCCAGCCAGGCGGAGCTCTTAAACGGTCGCCGAACCGGATAACCCCGCAGCGATGGGCGTCTCGACGTCGGGCGCCGCCGTTAAGAATCACGTCGACACGTCCACGGCCCCTATGCTGTAGGAGGGATTGGAGGGAAAAGGGGGGGGGGTGGACCGGGGGTGAGGCGAGGGGCTCGATCAAATTTATATGGAAATGTGGCAACGTGGCCCGCTCATTAGGCAAACATAACGCGCGCCCTTCCTCTCACCCACCTCCCCCCCCCCCTCGATCCTGTACAACGACCTCACCGGCGTACCCTCCGCGCTGTCATCGACTTGCGCGTCCTGGGGGATCGCGGTTCAATCGCCGGGGCTGCATGGCGACACACACACACACACGACCTGCTAAGCCAGTGTTATGTCGCCACTCCAGAGTTGTAGCTCATCAATGGTTACTGACGACTTTAAAGTTCTACTGTCGGGATGTTCCTCCGTCTCGTGCTAACAAGTCTAGAAAAAAATACACGAAAGGGACAACGCACCGCATTTGTGAGCACTCTGTTGCATGAGAACTATTTCTTACTGGCCATTACCAACACACATTTTCCTCTCTGTTTTTATTTAGATTATTTATAAATGAAATACTATAATTTATAGATAAACTATAAGTCCAATTCAACTAAAAACAAAATACTCTTCGCGTTAAAAGAACCATTAAATGCTTGTGATAAATGGCATATTTAGTAAAAAAATTAAAAAGCGTCATACATGGGGTGATTTTTCAAATTGTTGAGACAAAAAGTGTCAAGACGCCGCAAATAGACTATACATTCGTCACTGTACTTGGATCAGCATCAGTTCCAGTCGTAGACTAAAAACGAAGTCAGGAGCGAATCTAGAAGAGGGGGAGGGGGTCACAGGGGATATGATACCCCCCTCTCCTCCCAAATTCTTACATTGCCATGAAACTATTGTATGAAAGGTTTTAAAACTGAAATGAAATAATTTCAGAATTATTGTTTTCTAAAATTGCGATGAGGCCCTCCCTTGGCACGACTCAGAAGTGTGTAACTGCGCTGCACAATGGGGCAGTGATCCCCCCCCCCCTCTATCTCTCTTCTTATCTACTTTGATTCACCACAAACAGGAAGTCTAGATCCGCTCCTGAATGACACAGCCGTTTTCAGTCTTCTGTGCAGACTCGGCAATCGCCATTGCAGCTGTCACAATCACGTGATCGACAGCTGTAATCGTGTTCTACATTTGAATTTTCAACATCCCCACCTTTTTGTATGAATGACATACTCCGGCCAACTAGAGCATAGTCCAATAGCATTAAAGTCTTACTGACGTAAACCGTTTTCTAACCTCGAATGCTATCCACGTTTGTTATGATACTACTATTGACAGGAAGTCAGCCCAACGTGGAGACACGGGATATGGTTTCTGCGCAGCTTGCATTAGCACTTTAGCCCGTATTCACTTTACGGTTCGAATCAAGCACACAAAAAGAAATCCCTACCCTTAACAGCGTATTAAGCTGATACTGACACGTCTGCAATAAGAGTTATAATCTATTCATAGTTTCTTCACATTTTTTAAATCATATCTTTGAAAAATCACCCCATGTATGACTTGTGTGTTTGTTACCTAAATATGCCATGTATCACAAGCGTTTTATACTTGTGTTAACATTAAATTATCATATTTTTGTCTAAATCTAAGTTTTGCTCATATTTTATCTATACATTATATTTAATTTATAATTAATATGTATTGAAACACATAGAAAGTAAGCACATTGGTAATGCCTAGTGAGAAAATAGTTCTTAAGCAAAATATCATTACACTACGTGCGCCCGAATTCGGTGCCAGGTCTCTTCGGTGTTATTTTCTACATTTGATTAAGTTTTTTTTTTTTTTTTGCATTAGGTGGAGGAGTATCCTGGAAGTAGAACTTAAGCAGGACTTGAGAAACGTTGGAAGTTACCGTAAATTGACTATGAGAGCACTTGCTGGGTAAGCCACTTCCCTTTTCCTACGTCTTGCGTTATGAACTTCCACACTTCAGCGATAATTAGGCCTTGTGTGTTTACGGAAAATTTCCGAAGATTACACTGTATTTCTCAGTGCAAATAGTAAATTACGTATTCTTCAGTGCAGACAGTAAAACCACAGCAAGTATTTTCTGTTCGAATGTGCGCGTTAGCAAATGAAAATTTGTTTCCTTTTGGAGTCCATGGTACACGTTCGTTGTGGGCGCGTATTAAATGTACCCATTGCATTTCTACACTCTATCAAATACAAAGTAAAGTTGCCTACCTCACTTTACCGTAAATTGCGTATAAGTATTGATTATAGCAATGCGTATAAATAGTTGCAGATATTTGTTCATGTACTCAGTTTTATGGTAAATATTTTATCAATGTTTTTTTTCCGTATCTTTAACTACGAGGCGTATCGAACCTGCACCCGTAGGTTTAGGGTATTTTTCAGTGACACCTGTTCACTAGTTGTGTTAGTTAACACAAGTTTTGACAGTCGCTCCATGTCTCGACTATCTTTTTCACGGCGTTCTTACCGCAGTCCATCATGCTGACCCACAGTGTTTACACCGTTGACTGACAGTCCTCGTCCTTATTTTTCCTAACCTGCCTGAAAACTAAGAGGGGAGCCGCGTCTAGATTAAATATACGGCAAATGAATACAATGCGAACAAGAAATGTATGAATTGATGTTTTTGAATAAATTAACCATATGAATTTTTGTTTTGAAATAAACTTTTAATATAATTATTAAACCTATTTTAAAAAAGATACGTAAAATATATTCGTGGATAATATGATAATGATTTACAATACAAAATATACATTTTATAAAGCTCGCAGAACCGATTTTCAATTGCCTTGACTTTGACTTTACAACTGTATTATATATTTGTGATTTCGTCAAAGGAAAGGAAATGTAAAGTCGAATGCTAAAGTTTTCTATTGTGTAAGAGCCTTTAAATTAACCTGTTATTGGAGGGGGGGGGGGAGGCACAGGCACCGTAAAAAACCTCTCGACAGAAAATAATTGCAAAATTGCATGTAATTTAAGAAGTTAGAAATGGGTTTCTGCTAGAGAAAGGATAATCTGTATTGAAAGAGTGCTCGGAACAGCAGAAGAGAAAGATTGGTAGGGAGGGCTTTCTTGTGTTTGGTGGTACCGGCAGTGTTTTGTTTGCAACCAGGGGTGTGGGAGGTACTACCCCCCCCCCCCCCCCATCCTCCACCGTTCGGTGGAGGGTAAGTGCGCAACTGGGCGCACACTCCCTACCGTGTTCCCAGTAGACACCTGAAACACGCAGATAGGGGAGAGAATTCCCAGGCGGACAGCATACCACGGGCGCAGGTTAATAGCGGTGCGCCAGAGAGCACTTTCACAGTACCGTGGGGTGGTACCTACAGTAGGCCATACATAGTGTATGTACATGATCCCCCCACATACACTTTTTTCCCCTGGTGCGAGGCTACCCTGTTTTACGCGAAATCTCGACTCATGTTCACCTTAAAAGCCCTCTTCCTCAAACGTCCTCTGTTATACTCTCGGCTCTATCTCCTCCCCTTCTACATGTGCTTCTTGTGGAAGGAGTTGAGATTTCTATTTTGCACGTGTCTCCGAAGTCTTAAGGAAAATATTAAAACTAAAACGAATTCATCATTGTATTTCTTGAAATAAATCCGTACTTACATTGCTGATAAAAATAGGTACATGCACTGTGTTCGATGAAAAACAAATTATTTGGTTTTCTCCGACCAGTAAAACATTCACGATGTTCCGTCTCTCGTTCTTCTGTCTTTGGTGTAATCATTTTGGTGACACTGCACTAGACGCGAACCGCTTCATGTGATATGTTGTAAGGATGAAATCGCTAATCAAAGTGTTTTATAACTTGGGGGGTGGGGGGCAGGATAGTGGCGTGTGGTATTTCCCCGTAATTAAAAATATGTTAAAAATGGGCGGGTGAGGCTGAGAGGTCCTTGAATATGCTTCTTGCCTAATGTTTTATGTCGCACAAAAAAAAAACCTTCGTTAAATTTGCAGACGAGATGTAATGTCCACACGAGAGAACATTTAGGTACGTCGGACAGAAGGTAGTAGTTACTTTGTGGATGGAGGGGTTTACCATTGTGTGCATGTGCGCCCACATTCAGTCAAGTTATTCGCTACAGATATATCCTTGTCGCCCGGATACGACAGAAAAGCTTGAAAAACTGATTCATTTCACCAGGTTAATATGATAAAGTAATCGCGGCTACAAAATTCTTACGAGTGGGATTTATTCTAGGAAAGTCGCCAAGAGTGATGTAATACGTACACATACTCGTGCGGGCCGTGGTCAATCATATTCAGGATGCGCTTGAAGCAGGGCATGTATTCGATGTTTTTATTTGTAGTTGAGGCGTTCTTCTTGCTATTCGTGGCTGAATCATTTCATATCACGTGCTAGTGTCTCAGAAACAGACTACGAAGAAACTCTCCTGGATACAGTTTTTAGCCACACCGAAGGTAAGATAGGCCTACGAGATAACTTTTCCTGTCTGTGTGTCTCCCCCCCCCCCCTAATGTTCCAGCTCCCCCCCCCCCAAACTTCACCAAACTTTTTTTTTAACCCGTAAACCCAATTTTACCAAATTCGGCACACATATAGTACTTAGTAAAGTCATCTGAGTTTCTTAGTTCTCGACCACGCCGGGTACTTATTTTCAAAATTGCTACAATTTTAAAATTTAGGACGCTATCTCAGCAACTTTTATTATTAATTTTAATTAAATTTGATGTGTTGACAGTGCATTGAATCTGCGAGGAAATATTGTTGTTGGTTGTTCCACCCAATTTGAAAGATAGCACATTGATAAAGCACTTATCTTATAAATAGCAGTTATGTGATTTTATATATACACCATACGATTTTACTCATTTCGACCACACTGCATGGTGAAAGTATTTATTACAAGTATCAAATATGCCAGTACATAACCACTTTTATCTGCCATTTTGTAAGATAGCACCACATGAATAAATAAGGTTTTGTCATATCCCTGAAAGCAATCAACCAATTCCTGCCAAATTGTGCAAACAGTATCGTCTAAGTAGGCCATATAAATGTATTGGTTTCTGGTGAGTCAGGCACTTATTTTCAAAATGGCGAACTTATAAACATTTTGGCTTAGTATGCATCTGTGAACCATGTAACCATTTTCAACTTAATTCTGCATGCTAGCATTATCTATTACAATCATCAAATGTGTATGCACAGAGCCTCTTTTGACGCAATTTTTTAATGATAGCATGAAGAAATAGTTATCTTAACTTACAAAAACAACCGATTCCTACCAAATTTGGCAGACATGTAGTACTATGGTAGGCTATGTTAATATACACACCTCAAAAAAAGTTTTCCACCACCTGGAGTGCTGAGGTACTAGGTTGCTTACGACCCAAATGACAGTATGGGATTCACATACGCACTCTCTGTGAATAATAACACGACTGATTTGAAGAAAACACAAATTAATAAGGAAAACAAACAATATTCTTTGTCAACGTGCATCCGCCGATCAAACATGGAACTCGGACCCTTCGTGGCATGCTGTCCACAAGGATGTTGGGGCTATCTTGCTCTATCCTTTCCCACTCTTCGACAGCAGCCCTCCGGGAGGTCGGACAAATTGAGAGGTGGATTCCTGCGTGGTTGCACTGCCTGTTTCAGCTGGTCCCAGTCATGTTCAATTGGATTCATGTCCGCAGACACCACAGGACATTCCATCCTATTGATTTGGGCCTCCCTGAGGAAGTTGCTAACAAGATAGGCGCGCATTTTCATCTTGCAGAACGAATCTGTCGCCGATATGTTGACGGTATGGAATGCCGCTCCCCAAAACATGATGGATCCGCCTCCCTGCTGGACCTGTGGGATGATGTACAGGACTCGTCTGGCAGTAGTAGGAATATGACAGTTCACCGTCTGCAGGCTGCAAACGAGAGGACAATCCGGCCCCCATCTTGGATGACGTTACATGCCCCCTCTTTTTTTCCCCTCAGGACTTCCCTTCTTTTCCCGCAAAAAGGGTCAGAATCGTCAGAATTTCCCAAAAAATTTCCTCAATTTCCCTCATAACCATCAACATTTTTCATTAAAAAAAATGTATTTTGCACAATGCGGCTGGCTTTTGCACACTTCGGCGGAAATTGTGCAAGAGCCCGCCGGAGTGTGCAGTCATTTACAAGCATGCTCGTGTCATTCCATGCCAGCACCATCCATCTTGTCTTTAAGAATGTGCGAGTTCATAGCGCTGTCATGCAACTTCTCTCATTCCTTCCAGTTTCTCTCACCCATATCCATTCTCTCTTGTCTGCTCTATCCTTTGAGGTTTTCTCATATTCCTTCTGATATCCTTTTTTTTGTTCTCTCTCATGCCTTCCTGTCTCATATCCATTCTATCCCTTGGAGAGTTTTCTCATATTCCTTCCGATCTCATGCCTTCTGAGCTTTCCATCTTGAATGTTCCCTCATCACCGTTGTCTGCTGCTATCGTGGTTTTTTCATATTCCTTCTGGTCTCCTTTCACCTGGAATCCTTGTGGGGACGAGAGTTATGCTCCGTCATTCCACCTTGGTTTTCTCATATTCCTAGTCTTTCACGTGGCGTCCTGGCGGGTACAAGTCTTGTGCTCTATTATTCTACCTTGGTTTTCTCATATTTTTTGTGGTCTCCTTTCACCTGGCATGCTGGCAGGGATGAGTTTCATGCTGTCATTCCACCTTGGTTTTCTCATATTCTTTATGATCTCATTTAACCTGGTGTCCTAGTGGGACGAGTCCCATGCTCTTACTTTCCACCTGGTTCTCTCAGTTCTTCTGGTCTCCTTTCATGTGGCATCCTGGCAGTGACGTGTCTCATGCTCTCTTATAAGCATAGTTGGTCAGCATTTCCAAACCTTTGAAGTTCAGGAACATGTAACATCCATACACACATGTAAAAAAAATAAAGGTATACGTACAAGTATGTCGCAAAGTTGCCATTGCATGTAGGAGTGTAGTGTCCGAAATAGCATACACATATGCATCAGCCTGCTTGCACTCGACAATCGCCCACTGCCGCCCTTGCGTCTGTTACCACGTGTGTCTACCAACTCAGATCTCCCTCAGCGACAGCTAGCCTCGCTTTGCTTACTGACATCCAGGCTGTATATATAAATGTGATAATATATACATAAATAAACAGCATGGGTAACATACAACAAACAACTATATGCGAAAATAGTAATATATACACTATGTGTATCTTAATGTATATAGTGATCAGAATATTTATACTCATGCTGACAGTTTGTAAGCCCTAAAGTTTTATTAAAATCATTAACTGTGACATCTGATATATAATTTCACACACATGAAATATTTGTCACCATCTTGCAGTGTCACTTTGTGGACATGTATGTTCTTACTAGTTTTAATTTTTGCATGTGGTTAAACGATACACAACGTGCAGAAAGAAGCATAGCAAGGCCTCCAGAACGTAGTCTTGTGCTGGATTGACAGTAGTACAACTAACATGATACTACATCCCCGATAAAACGAAAAATTTTCAACAGCCAACAAGAAGCAAGGTCAGCCCGAAAAAATCGTGACCCTGACAGCACAGTAGAATTAGATTTCTATTTCTACTTTTTGCTGTATCATGCTCATTGAGGTGCACAAAGAATGCAAATACAACATTACGAGAAATATGTTGGTGTATATTTTCCTACTGTAGAAAATAATAAACAAACTATCTGTGTTTTTAAATACCTTTTTTGATTGTATTAAAATATTTTGGAAAGCAAAAATCATTCCCTTTGTCATGGGTTTTATATTGTGAATATTGGATATTGTATGGGTGGCTTGTCGTTTTTGAATTTCAAATCAGCCAAGTACAACACTTGTCAGACAGATATTGCCGGGGTATTATGAACATTAAATAAAATATAACTTGAATTTCCATAGTGCCTTGACATTGCTGCTATGGTTGCCAGACACTCAGAATAAAGGAGGAGGGCCTTTTAATAAACAGGAGGACAATGCCATTTCATTAGTGTCACAAATAATTTAGAGTGAAGAACCAACCATTACGTATTTTTTCACCTATGGCTTGGGCTTGATAATCTTGAAAAAAATTACATATTATTTAATCAAGTCATTACTATTTCAAGCAAAAAATTTTCAAAAGTTTAATTTATAATGTTTCTATTATCATTTAACATAAAATAAAATATCGAAGTAGGCCTACCATGAAATTTAGCTTTTATCTTACAATTGTTTACTCAACGAAATATTTCAATCCACAAACTGCAGTATAAAAAATTAATGTGAATAATAAGACATTAAAAAAATCATAAACCTACAGAATATCAATGTAAACCAAGTGACTGTTGATAACACAGCTATAACAAGCTATGGGTCTCTAAAATTAATATAAAAATAATTAATAGACAAACGCAATATTCCGCACATTTTTGATTGCCACGAAAATTCCGGCCAGATGACAAAAATGCTTAAAAAGGAAAACATGTCCTCCTTTTGCCAGACATCTGGTAACGTCATTTGCATCGGGTTGGTTGTATCTTTCCCCTGGTGTTGTTGCAACACTTGTGTTATAGACTGTGCACAGTAGAGTGAGCACTTTTGAAGCCCTGCTTAAGTTCTGTGAAAACATGAAATTGGTAAAAACCTAAATGTCCTTCTAATATGCTTGTATTCTAATATCTATAAAACAGAAAAAAAAATGATTTGCAGTTAATTCAAACATTACTATTGCGATACATCATCAAGACTTGTAACTAATTTACCTAGTTCACTGCCAACTTATCTGAGAGTCTGCTTGGAAGGGCACATAGTAGCATTCATGCAGCTAACTGACAATATTGTTTTTCAAATATTTTTTTTATAGTGTCCACTTACTGTGAACAGCAGGTTAAGGGATGAAGCAAGTGTGTGATGCTGACTGTGGCTGTATTGGTGTTGCAGCACTCGATGCTGTACTTCTTCCACCACTACGAGCTGCCGGTGATCCTGGAGCAGGCACAGTTGCAACAGTTGCTGGTCCGGAACCACCGCCAGATCAACACGTCGCCCCCGGAGCAGCAGTGACCAGCGTCACACGTCCAGTGCAGCTGCGCTCCGCCGAGACTCCCTGCTCCAGTCTCGCTTTGTGGTTCTCTTGTACATAGCTAGCTACTTCTTGCGTTGCAGACAGCATCTTTCTTATAAATATATACATATTTGTCTTATTTATTTGACTTCACGTGCATATTGTAAGTAAAGTGCGATTACTACAGGCCAGAACGATTTGCAGGCTCACGTGGCAGCTGGTTTATACCTGGCTCATCCACACACTGATCAAGAACTGTTTTGGATGTTATAAATATTGTTTACATTTTTTTATTAATGTTGAATTCTCTACAGCTTGGCAAAACTGTGGCCTAGCTAAGTAGTGCACATAATGTAAAATTTTATCATATAGCCTGCCACCAGAAGAACACGCGAGTTGTTCTGGCCGAAAGTGATAACGAAACTGGGTGTGTAACATAGTGCTGGTCCATGGTGCAGTGATTGAATGCTTGTGCAGATGCGAGTGTCTGTGCTTGAGTGAGTCTCGTGTTTTCTTTGATAACCATTTTGTCAGATTAAGTCATTGTGTTGCCAGCTGTAGTAGCCAGCATTCAAATTGCAAGTTTCTGAATGGTAAAGCAATTTTTGATGTTGGTAAAGGGCTTTACATTTTTATTTTTCAATATTTCTTTATAAATCTGCAAGAGTTGTCCAGTTAAAAACTACCATTTTCAAAATTAATGCAAGTTACGTACCCTAGTAGCATAGTTAAGCTGTGAGAAACTTAGACTGAAATAAAAAATGGAAACTAAAAACATTTCATATGAAATAAAATTGCACCTATGAATAGAAAATAAAAATTGTTTGTATGTTGTGTTCTCTTACATTATGTATTGATGTATTTTTCGTTTCTAATTTTTAATTTACTTACATTGTGTGAAGTGGATTTTTCCCAGTTATGTTTTCCTCGGAGTTGATACATTTATATGAATTAAGGCCAGAGATTTTAGCCTTTCAATTAATTCTCTAAATAATTGCGTTGGTATAGTTTCAAGAAAAATGTTATCATTTAAAGAGAACTTTTGCCTTAATTGTGTGGCTTCATATTTGCATTATAATATGCAACTCATTTCATTTGATAACTTTTTTCAGAGGCATTTACCACCAAAGCAGTGATAACAACCTTTGTAATGCAGTGGCTGCATATTCATCAGTTTACCTCAAATGTGTATTTCTTGTTTGTATTTTTTTTTTTTTTTTTTTTTTTTTTTTTTTAATTGTAAAATATGGTTATGGTAGTATTTTTGTGAACACACCAGTGGCAGCTGGTGGCTGAAAGGCGGTGGAATTGTGACTGTTGTTGCTTGAGTTATAGTAATTATTAAAAAGTAGGAGGAGGGGAGCTAAAGGTGGAGAAGTGAGGGTGGTGAGGCAAATGAGAGCATTGTATTGTATTTCAGAAAATAATAATTCGGTTATCAGATGAAGAATATTGTCCGTCCAGTGTAGAATAATGCTCACAAATATGATAAATAAAGACAATTCATACATGCAAACACAAATTTTGCATAAAACTATTCTTAAAATAATTTACACAAACTAGTACACATTCCAGTACTGAATGACGCGAACACAGATCCAAAACACTCTTATTCATTACACCATTTACATTTATTGTTTTGGAGACTAAAAAGTTTTATTGGCCGTAAAAACCATAGGAAAACAGTTACTGGCCTACACATTTTATTACACAACTAAATAAGACCTTCAATGAGGTAATGATGAGGTATACCTATTTTTGGTTGATACATCCAGTCTCCTGTTCTTTAGGAAAGCAGACTGGTCTGCTGTGTCTTTATAGGAGCCTTTCTTCAAGTCCGTGATTGTAATCTCTACTGCGGTGCTGAATTATACACATAATTTGTAGTCATATTGAGGACAAAATAGTACGCTAGTACCAAAAGCAATAGAACAAACTACCAGCTGTCAAGTGACTTAAATGCCCGTCTGTCAGATCACGTTGCCAAAGGAAAACCAGCCACCAGACTATTGTAGTAAATGTTGTTCAATCAGAGAAAATAACACCCTCTAACCCTGCCATCTTCTTTTCCTGCTGCTCCTATATTTCAAGGTCTTATGTGTAAGAAAAGGACGACTTCAAACAGCACTTCACGTCAAGGAGCTATTCAAGCAGCATGCTGTGACTACACATAGGGGCAGATGCTATCATGAAGAGGATGGGAATTTTGTCTGTCCTACTGTTCATATTTTTACGTGGTTATGTTAATCACAATTTTCAAACATTTCAGTTTCTTTTGAAAATAATCAAATTTTCGAACGTTTCAATGGGAATGTGTGATGAGTTGCCACAGAACTGTGGGTGTCAAGACACATTTATTTCGCCAACAAAATGAGTTCGTAACACTAGAAACCAATATCTGTAATACCTGTGTGCATTTCAATGGTGCTTGTTTTTGCAAGGAACTATCTTCTACATTATACACCTGTTGCATATGTTGATGGGTGCTTACTGCATGTTTGCAGTTATAGTCTGTGGTTTCTTCACACGTTGTGGTAACACGTAGTACCTAAGAAATAGTTATTTTGCAAATGTCATTACACTGAGTGTGCACGAATGCAGTGCATTGGCTTTCTGGTGTAATTTTCTAAGCTTTGTATGAGGCAGAAGAATATTCTGAAAATATAACTTTAACAGGGTGGTATATGCACATGAAGTTAGTTCAAGTTGGAGTGTTTCATTGGTTGTCAGAGGGCATATGGTAAAATGTTTTACGACTTTTGCTTGGATGGAAAGGCGCTTCAAATTTAATTACAAACTCCATGAACTATGCTGAACTAGAGTCACCCAAAAAATTTGGTATTTTGCAATTTTGAAAAGTGTTTGCCCCAGTTTATAATGTGTAAGTGCTATTGTCAGCATAGTATCAGTACTGGCCTTTGTTCATGTAAATGTGATAGTGTTTAAATATTGACTACACACTAAACAATATTCTGATGTCGATGTTTCTTTATAGTATATGTTATCAAAATTGTATATTTTATTTCAAAAGGCATCATTATTGTATAAACATAGGTTATCAAAATTTTATTTATTTTAACATGCATCATTATTCTGAAGCATGTGGTTGTGATTTGCAACACATAAATTCATTTATATTTTTGTGTTGTTGCTGTTTGTTTATAAAATACCTATCGTATTGAAAATTGTTATTAACACAGAATTTTTTTATGTTTATTAATGTGCTAAAAAAATGCAATAAATTCATGACACATAATTGAAGAATTGGTTGTCTTACCCATTAAGTATCAGAAAGTTGTGTGATTGTGATATGATGCAATATTTTTTCATCCAACAAATAATTTCTTAAAATAATTTTTTTTTTTTATTATTATTATTTATTTTAATTAAATGTTTAATAGTATTCGAGCATCATGTTAGGTGCTATCAAGGGGATAACTTTTGCATTGAAACCAGGCTGACACAAAAATGTACGATCTTTTGGCGCTCATGTGTAAAGTAAGTGAATGAAATCCATGAGCTTTCATCCTGGAAAATCTCAAGACACGTGTGTGCAGTGTGCATGTGCTGTTATATGCACTTAAGTATGCAGCAATTTATTTTTTAAAAAGTTTCGTATTGGAAATGTTTAAGCATATTTGCTATTAAATTTTAAAATTAAAATGTAACTATGTTTTTAGAGAACATCTCTATTGTACAGTCGAGCTTCGTTTGTTCCATTTTTTAAGCTGGTTGTATTTGACTTGTGTAACTGCAACAGAAATATTGTATATGCTGAAAGTTGTAGTATCTTCATCATCCTCAAATGAGATTTAAAAAATTACAATAAATATGTTTCTTAGCACCCTTAAAAATGTGCGAGATTAAATTCATATAATTATGTATGTGTTGTCCCGTACTCTCCATTTTCCCCTCTGCCCCCTTTCCCTGTATGGGTATTTTGTAAACATAATATTTTCTGACTTGTCTTCTATCTTTTACGTGAATATGTACTCTCTCGTTTGCTTGTTTAACCGAGATGTTTGGTGTTTGTTGTCTCTTGGCATGTCCAACTGCCATTTGTTTGTGTGCAAGTCATTACCGTTAAAGCATCTTTGGCCATCTTAAAATTCTATCAGTAAGTTCAGCGGTCTGGAAGATTGTGTTATTGGAAATGTGTGTGTTAAAAGAGTAAAAGGATAGAAGCCAGGAGTTTTCCAAGTATGCTATACTATAGCCTATTCCAGATTTATTTTGTGTGCGGCTTTTGTTGTATTGTACAAGTTGCAGTACAACGACGTCATCCTTTCAGATAAAATGCCTTGTTTAATATCCATTTGCCTAATTTTATGTCACTACTGCTCCAGGTGTTCTACATTGTTATATAAATAATACAAATTTTATAAATACTTTTATACGCCTGACACAAGTTGTAGTTCTGTTTGCGGTTGAGACAACACAGTAGTACTCCAGGTCTTAAAGTTAGTTGTACATTGTGGAGCATGGGTTCTATTATTCACAAACATAATGCTTTTGATTATGTTAAACATTAGTATTGTTATTAGCTACAGTTTTGGTTGCCATTCCAATTACTTGTTTGTTGGTGATATTAGTGTTTAATTTGGTGCAGCAATATTCATGTTTAACAAATGAGAAGGGATAGTGTTCAAGTGTACAACAGTTCAAATGAGCATTTCAAGTTGCTGTTAACAGCTGAAACCTGTGTCAAGATATTCCTGTAGTTTTCAGATACCAAGTGTGGAGTGTGTTATACATACAATGTCTTGGATATTGAATTTATCTAATATCTGTATGGTTTTCCAGATTTAAACTTAAGCTGATGTGAAAGGCACATTTTAAATATTGCTTTTTCCAGTTTTATGTAAACAAATTTTTTATTTTTTTTGGGGCTAAGAGGCAGCAACAAATATTTCATAAGCAACTTTCCTGTAGCCCTGAAGTCTGTAAGTATTGTGGGAAATGTATGAATGTTGGTCATGCATACATACTAAAATATATTTGTCTCATGAGGCCCATTTTGTGTCTGATGTAACTGATGCAAAGCACTGCTCAACATTCACCCTGAACATTACCATATTTAGTTACCCGTTTCACTTGTAGGTGGCAAAGACAAATTTCATATTTGTAGAATTTGGCTTCTCCTCCCTCGCTAGCATGATACGTGCAGCACACGGCCGACCCTGGTAGATCTTCAGATGCCTTGAAGCCTCCCACATTTTAGTACCATGTATGCTATGGTAAGCCGTAGTTCTGCCGTCGCACGTTACACAGCCCACCGTTGCTGTGGTTTTCAAAAGTGCTACTTGAAAATCATTTATTGTATGTACTGTATTTGTCCAGTCACATTTCTAATGTTATTAATGTTCTCTTGAGCATGTTGTTATTGTCAACACAATATTATTCTGTTATTATTTCTTATAGAATGTACCATAATATGCGAGGACATTGTGATAATAATGGTGGTGAATATATTGTAAATGGTGTGATACATCATGTTTTAAATACTGTAAAAAATAAAGTTAATTATAATATTTTACAAGTATTATTAACATTTTGTACGTCAAGTCGGTCTCCTGCCAAAATTGAAAGTATTACTATTCTGGTCTGCATGATGGAGTAGTTTGATGTGGATTGCAACTGGCTGCCCTACCTGATAGTTACACATGTCCTGACACTTAGTATCTATATATGGACTGAGTAGTTACCAGACATCAAAGTTGATTTGCTTGGAGTACGTTCAATTTGTTCATGCACAGCTCCTTGGTTTAGTGTTATTGTTTGCACCATCTGTGTATCAGGCTTAGGGTGCTACAGCTCTAACTGTAACTGCATTGTGCAAGACAGCTGTTCTTCACGGTGTTTGTCACTTAAACAAGCATAGGGGCCTGTTTTGTCACAGCATGCACATTATGTTTATCTGTCGTGACAAGAAATTTTGAAACTTTGAGAAGCAAGCAAATTTTGAAGACTGTCACAATACATATCTCTAATCAAAAGTGACATTCACATGGCTATCTTCATACAGACTTTTTTTTTGTCACGCTCAAATCTACAAATTTAAGGCATCAATTAACTGTCTTAGTACATCACTCTGGGAAGATTTTTGCTTCCAAATGCAATCAAAAGTGTACTGCAGGATTGCTCTGTCCAAAAAATTTCTGGTGTCTTCCATTTTCCTGGAAAGTCAGTAAATATGTTTAGGATTTATTTATGTTGCCCACATTGTTAATAGAAATGCAGTTTTGTGAATGAGTAGGCAGTTGTATGAACTTAATAAGTGTATAAAAATTACCATACACAACATAAGGTAATCACAGCTCTTACCACACTAATCAGATATACCGGCAATTTTTCAATTTTCCCGCCCCACCCTAGTTTGCCACCCAGCTGCTACTAACAGCGCCCTTCCACCATGCTACAGTGTTCTAAAACTCGCTTGCCGCTTGCTTAGCCAGCAAAAACGTCATGATCGTGCAACCGCGTGGAAAATGTCGTCGTCCTACTTAGTGTGTGTGCCTGTCAACTAGTACTACACTGCGAGTACTTGAATTCCTGTCCTTTTATATTTTTATATATTTTCATTTTTCGTACACAATTCATGTGTAACCACTGTGTTAGATACAGACAGTTTGAGCTTTGATTTCTCTCGCTCTCTCGTCTATTTTTTATCGCGAACTAGTAAATCTAAAACTGCACACTGTTTATGTAATGGTATAAACATTTGTGAGGAATGTTAGGGCAGAAATAATTGTGTCAAGCAAGATGTCATATGTGAATTCTATGTACAGTGTTGTTACAATGGTGGATGAGAAAGTGTTACTGATACACAGGTAAAAGTTTGGTCTTGCTGCTTGCATACAGTCTTTTAATCATGAGGTAAGATTTATAAGTCTCAGATTGTTGTAGCAACAGTGAAATTATTTGAATGAGAGAACCTGAAAATCTGGCAGAACAAATCTCATTCTGAAATTAAAAACTGCATACTGGTACCTAATTAACTTCGTAAATATGCTTGCCTTGCTTGGCTTTTCCTGGCTTATGGCATCCTTCTAACATAACTTTATATTTTTAAGGCACACCCAAAGTATTTTTAGTGTGTTTTTAAAAAGTTTTTTTTTGTGATTTCTGTAGTGTCCACTAAAACAGGAATTTTTCAAGTTATTTTTTCTTATAATGCCCTTCCTATTTAAATGATTTTTGCATAAATTTAGTGATTTGTGACTACTTCTGCTTCACAGTTTTTGGTACATCACAAAAGAAAACTAAAGTAAAAAATTTTCGGGTCTACACTGTAGTTTTATTTTGTAAGACTTGAGTTTAGATTCCTACTCTTGCGATACTTATTTTGGTTTTCAGTTGTTTTCCAAAATCACTCCAGAAGATTGGTGAAATGGTTCTTGGATACAAACCATAGTCATTTCTTTCTCCACCCCTGATTCAGCCACTGGTTTTGTGTGTAATGGCTCTGCTGTCAGCAAGCCATAACCTTAAACTATCTATTTTGGTCTACGTATTTGAGGTATTATTACTACAGGTTTTTAATATATACTGAGAAAAATTATTGCTGTGTTCAGTAGTATAGTCTATTCGCGGTGTCTTCACCCTTTTTGGATCAAACCTTTGAAAAATCTCCCCATGTATGGCATGTTTAGTCATTTTCTAAATACGCCATATATTGCAAACTTTTTATAGTTCTGTTCATAAAAGTTACTTTTTTTCCCGTTAAATTAAAAATTTAATCTTTTTTTTTTTTTTTTTTTTTTTTTTATAAATTATAATGCTTCATTTATAAATAATTTGTATAAAAAACAGAAAACGTGTGTTGGTAGCGCCCAGTGAGAAATAGCTCTTATACAAAATATAGTTACACTGAATCCGCATTGACCTTTGGTGTAATTTTCCAGACTTGTTAAGCTTAGTTTGTACGAGTTGGAGGAATATTTTGGAAGTAGAACTTTAGCAGGGTTTCAGAAAAGTCGAAGTAACCGTGAATGAATTATTGATAAAAGTGTTACAAAGTTTAGTCAAATTCTCAAAATTTTTCAAGTATTAGAATGTTCACAGTTTACAGCAATCCTTAATACATGTAGTTGTCTCTGAAGCTCAGTGAGAATGAGTATGGGTCATTTTGTATAATGTAATTAAAGTGGTTTAAGTATGGAGATAGCTATCAGCTGAATGTGTAACAGCAGAAAGGTATGTGTAATATTTTCTGCTCTATTGAAAGTATGCTGTAACAGTTCATTATTTCAGCTAACTGGAACGTTTATGTAGACTGTAGAGCCATTGGAATTGAGGTTGGACACTGTGTTGTCCATTCAGTCTTATTTTTCTATGACCATGTAATAAATACTCACTGTAGTGTTGGTTATAATTTTACTCTGATGGAATTGTTTGATGTGTTTAGCAAGGAATACCTTAAAATAAATAATTCAAAGTATTGTTTGGGGTGGGGAGAATTGCCAATGTTTAAATTGGTACAGGGGAAAGTAATAAAGACATTTCTAAGTATTTATAGAGTTCATCAGTAACAAGTTAGGGACTTGTAAAGATGAAATTAACAGTCTTAGTCATTTTAATTTACTTCGTTAGGCAGTTTGGACTTGCTGTGGTTAATCCACGAGACTCCTCACACTAGTGATATGGGTTCAGATCCTAATGAAGTCACACCTGTACTTTTGCATGTGGAAAATATGATTGAATATGCTGTTATTTGGTGAGTTTTCCCAGTCCTTGCATTGTCACCAACTCCATCATACTGTCTCGCCCCATGTCACAGTGAAGGGACGACTGGCATCTACATATAGCATTCAAATGCCTATTGCTGGGTGGGTGTTGCTCTACTATAAAAGCAGTCAAACTGCATCCTGTGCAGTCAAGATTGGTATTTGCAAAAGAGAATGGCATGTGGAGGTGATTGGTGAACAGTTAATTTTTTACATAACTTTTATCAGGGTGTGTGTGTGTGTTCTGGAAACTGTGGCAGTGTGTGTTTATAGTTTGTCTTGAAAATCATTCAGGAACACATAACGGATGTTTCGTGAAATACCGCTCAGATAAACGGGAGTTTGGTTACTACCAGGGTGTCGGAAGAGCACACACATTAATTTGCGTGTAAAGGATATATGTAGAAGCAAGATCTATAGAACTGTAGGCTGTTAATGGTAAGGTGGGCACTTTTGAAACCCCTACTTTGGATTTACTTTTCCCCCTCTTTTTGTATCTTCCCACTATATGTAAAATTAACATCGCCATTGTTTTGTCAATAAGTTATATCCGATCCTTCAGTCATGACCTGCCGTCTGCTATGTCTCTTCCTGACTGCCGCCAACCTTCCCTCCGCACTGTTTACAAACAGTCTAACCTAGAACAATGTTTACTAACACTACATCTCTCCTTCACCACCTGTCGCCCACTTCTTGTCTGATATCTTTGTTTACTAAGCCCCCTCCCCCCTCTCATGCGTACTTGTTCATCTGTGAATTCACAAAAGTCTTCACCTCTTGGAGAACTTGGCTCTGGCAATGCTTGTCTTGCTATTGTATCAGTGTCTCGGGTCTTCCCTTAGTCATCTGGCACTGTCCAATAATGTTGTGCTGATGTTGGAGGCCCTCGTGTTGCACTGTCCGGCTCTACCTGATGCATAGTTGATCATAGCTGTCGTTGTGTTTCACCGTCTGAACGTGACTTCCATGCTTGCCCCTCTTCTGGAACCGCCACAAGTGTCATCTGTTCTGGTAACCATGTCAGGTGCTGGTTTCCACCATGTAAGACCGAGGGTTGTCAGGCCCAAGACTGTGCTGTACTTGTGCATGTCCGGAACCCATACACGTGTGTCTGGCTGCAAGTATACCAGTGTTCGAGCTCCGTGTTTAGAGTTGTAGTTCCTGCATGATCTCTACTTGATACTGTCATTATTTCTGAGGAACATTTGCAGGCATGGCCGCTTCCATTGGGGTTCCAAGGAGGCACGTGAGTGGGGCAATGTGGTACACAACTTATGCCAGAATAGCAATTCCGATGGTGAAAATCCCGACTCTAATGGTGTGCTTCTATATGAAAGCAGCCCCAGATTAGGATACTTGGACAAAATACTCTTCGCCACCTTTACTGCACTTTCAGCAGCACTGTTCGATTGGGGGAACTTTGAGCTGGAGGTTATGTGGTCAAACCCATAAGCCTTTGCAAAATGCTGGAACTCCTGTGCCGTGAATTGTGTTCCATTATCGGAGCACACCGTTTAGGGAGTACCATGGCTTGCAAATATATTCTTTGGCCTCAGAACAACTCCTGGCGTTAGGGTCTCTAACCTCACCAGTTCAAAAAATTGAGAAAAGTAGTCTTGAACCACCAAGTAATGGACCCCAGCTGCTTTAAAAATGTCCATGTCTACTAATGCCCATGGTCTACTTGGCATAGTGGTTGGATGAAGAGGTTCTGCCTGCTGTACTCCCATTTGCAAGCACTACTGGCAATTTTCCACTATCCTGTAGATGTTCGTGGTGATGCTCAGCCACCAAACAGACTCCTGGGCACTACATCGACACTTCACTACATCCATGTGCCCTTCATGGATTTTCGTCAGCATTTCGGCTTGTAGTCGCCTAGGCACAAATATTCCTGGCCCTTTCATAATGAGTCTTTTATTGTATGCCAATTGTCCTCTGAACTGCCAAAAGTGCAATTGGTTGTAAAAGACGCCCAAGATGTATTGATTCAGACGTTAGCACTCTACGTCTCCCTCTGGCCTTCAGACAGACATCGAAAAATGGCATTTCCCTTATGACAGCTTCTACAAACAGATCCTCTTCCAAGACGACACTAGTATCCTCTGCTGGCAGATCCACCGGGGCCCGTGACAGTGCATCCGGTGCAAAAAATCTCTCGCCTGCCACATGGGTAGTCTAATATTTAAAACACGTCAGGTGCATTCTCAACCTTTGCAACATGGGGGTTAACTCATTCAGTGGTGTTGTGGCCAGTAACGTGACCAATGGTTTATGGTCAGTGAAGATTGTAAAGTGGGCTCCCACCACATATTCCCAGAACCTCTCATAGGCCCATGTGACTACCAAGGCTTCCTTTTCGACCTGAGCATACCGTGATTCCACCTCGCTAAGTCCTCAAGATGTGAAAGCGACTGTCCTCACCCCCTGCTGGTGCTATTCCAGTACACTTCCTAAACCATAGGAAGAAGCATCTACTAGCACTTTTTGTTGCATCTTCATGACGATATAATGCTAAAAAGGGTTGACGGCTAAACAACTCCTTCAATTTTTGTGTTGCCTTGTGCTGGGGTTGGCCCCACATCCACTCCATATCCTGGCGCACCAACATCTGCAAGGGTTGTTTTTTTTCTGCCAGGTGAGGTATGAACTTCATTAAATAGTTGATCATGCCCAGGAATCTCCGAAGCTCGGACACATTTGTGGGGTCTGGCATGTCCTTGATTGCCCTTGTTTTTTCGGGATCCGGTGCCACAGTGCCCTCCATTACCACGGCCCCAAAAATTCCACCATTTTGACTCTAAGGCTGCATTTTGCCCTATTAAGGGTGATGCCGCTTCTCGCCAACTTATCCAATACTGCTTTCAGGTGCTGGTCGTGCTCCTGTATTGTGCGACCACACACAAGTATGTCGTCTGCATGGTTGACGACCCCCGGCATGTCCCCTTCTGCTCGATGATCTGCTGCTGATAGTGTTCTGGGCCGGAGCTGATGCCGAATGGAATGCGATTGAAATAATACCGTCCAAAGGGTGTAATGAATGTTGTGAGTGGTGCATTAGCTTGAGTTAGGGGAACCTGCCAAAATTCATTTGAGGCATCCAAAGCTGAAAACCATTTGGCATCCTGCAGTTGCACCAGGAACTCTTCCACTGAGGGCAACTGCAGTCGCTCTCTGTGAATAAATATATTCAGCTCTGTGAAATCCACACAGACCTAACCGAGCCATTCCTCTTCGACACCAGCATTATGGGTGCACACCACTCTGTTGGCTCCTCCACTGGTGTGATGACTCCTTCGCTTACCATTCGGTCGAGCTCCAGTTTCGCTTTGTCCCGTAGGGACAACGTAACTCTTCGGGATGCCACTACAGCATACGGCTTGGCATCATCCCGAAGTTGTATGTGATATTCAGTTTTGAATTTACCCAGCCCTTCAAAAACTTCCGCATATTTGTTGTCACCATTACCCTGTTCCTGCACTTCTTCCACTGTCTTCATCTGAATGATATCCAGTGCCTGTATCGCTCCACCCCAGCAAGGGCACCTGTGGTCTGTTTACTACAAGCACTTCTTGCTGAACCTCCCTATTATTGTGCAGCAAGGATGCAGTCGTCGTTCCTAGCACTTCAATAAGGTGTCTGCCTGCCCCAAACAGCTTCCGTTCTGTGAGTCTTACTGGTAGGTTCAGATTGTGGCAAAGCTGCACCCCAATGTCCGATACATCATCGTCAGTATCGATTTTTAAGGAAACCATTGTTCCACACATTTCCAGCTATACGAACCATGGTTCTGAGCAAATTTCTAGGGCCACCTCGCCCATGTAATAATATTGGTGTTCCTGCTTCTTGTGCCTTTGTGGTTTCTGAGGCCCTGAGACTCACCCCTCAATTCCTGGACGTCCACCTGGCCGCAGCATCGACCAAAGTGCACCATGCGTCCACAACGACAGCACTTGGCCCCATTTGCCAGACACTTCGACCACTGATGGGCTTGTGCACCCCACATTTTGAGCATTTATATGCACATGCCACCTCTATCATAGTGTACACTACCCCTTGTTACCTTATCACCTTTTCTGTTGCACTCACTTCTACCTTGCTGAATGATGTCCATGGCGTTCGACTGGGCCCGTACGAACTGCTGTTGTTGCCGCACGAGTTCTGAATGCTGGATACGTTTAACAGCACGCTCGGTCGCCAAGTCCTGATCCATTTGTAATGCTTCCGACAACTTATCATTGGCAACACCAATAACCAGTACAGTTGTTATTAATTCCTCTTTAAGGTCCTTCAGGTCGCGCGACTCAGCCAATTTGAAGAAATCATTGATGAACCTGTCTGCCATTTCTCCTCCTTGCTGCTTACGTTTAAAAAATTTAGCCCATTTGTAAATCACATTAAAGAAGGTGTCAAATATCCCTTTTACTGCCCTTTTTTATCGCACTCTACATCAGATAATACAAATGACTGGCGGAGCTTCTCTGCTTCCAGTCCCATACAATAGACTAACATATTGACTTGACTCTCCTCCGACTTTGTATGCAGTTCTGACGCCACTTAAACCTTCAAATCATTTTATCCACTTCGGCCGCTCGGCTGGTGTTCGAAAGTCAAAGTTGCCTGGCGACACAACCTGAAATTTTGCCGATGCCGCCATCACTAGTTTATCTCTCTGAGACACAAGTGTTAGCTATCACTCGCCACACCACAATACAGTATTGGATCAACTGCCGCGGCCGCACGAACATGACATCCGTGTGAACTACATTAAAAACTGGCACAATCGATAAGGATGTGAAGCAGATAACACCGCTGCCACCATGTTTTGTCAGTAAGTTATATCTGATCCTTCGCTTGTTTCCTGCTGTCCGCCATGTCTGTTCACGACTGCCGCCAACATTCCCTCCGCACTGTTTACAAACAACCTAATCTAGAACAATGTTTACTAACACTACAGCCATGGACCACATCACTTCATTCATGCATTAGTCGAGAGTAACTGTGAAACTGTTAGCAATGTTAATATCTTACTATTATGTTAATTCTTACACTTGCTAATGTGCATAAAACAAATAGAAATTAAATAAAGAAAATTCACTGGCCACAAATTTAAACATCAAATTTCTGATACAATGCTAAGACATGGGGTTATTCTACCTACCTCATTGCCAACTTTAAAAGACAGCCTGCAAGGCAGTGTGTCTGAAATACACACAGTAATGGACATTGGTTTTTTTCATATGTTGATTTCAAGACTGCTCACTTTACCATGAACAGTCGTTACAATAAATAGGATAACTATAGCACAGAATTTTCTTACAAAGGGGAAAGTGAATTGTATAGTAGGGAATATTTATAGAAAGTAAATACAGTAATTGAAAAATAAACCGTTGTTACAGCCAGTGTGAAAAGTGTGAGTATGAGTGTCATGTAACACCAACATGATTTTAAAAAAAATGTAGGTAACACTTGAAATACTAAAAAGACAGTATTTGTATTACTGGTGTGACAAAAAAGCTAAACAAATAAGAAAATATGCTTAAAATATGTCATAATTAGTTCAGATTGCAGCAAATAACAAAAATTAAGTTTGAATATGCAAAGGAAGAACCAAACAAAAAAAAAACACTGCTAAATTCAAAAATGTGTTGCTTACAGATGTACTTCATCCGAATAAATTCTATGGCTTAATTTCAAAGTTTTAGGCATTTATGGCATTTCTGGATTCATGCTATTTTTATTATCTGCTTTTTCAATTTAGACCAGGCACCTGCGAGTCCTCGAAATTTGAGTTTCAAGTCGAGTTTTTTTTTTTTTTTTTTTTTTTAAATACTTGAGCTCGGGCTCTACAAACACTGAAAATCGTAATTCGAACATGTCACGTTAAAGACGCTTATAATTACAGTGGCTGCCCGAAAGGAAGACAGGGTTTTTTGACAGAAAAGGAATAGAAAAAATGAGGGGCCGTCTACAATTCGGGAATCGTCTTCAATTCAAAACCTAGGCGATTTTGACAAAAGCTTCTAATGCTTAAATACCATGTGTCCTATGGTTGTAGGTATTTTTGTAGTGTTGAGACAGTACCTGTCAGCTTTGACAAGGGTCCCCTTATCTGATGTCACCCCGGTCATAAAGCGGAAGCAGTTTGCTGGGAAGCAAAATGGCTGAAATCACGAATAGTTATGTAACACCCACAAAAGTTTTCAGTTTAGAAAAATGCTGCTACCATACAGCTATGTTAATCAAATATATCATGCATTTCTTTTTGAAGGGTTTGTCATAAATTCAGGTTTAAATATTTTTTCCTCAGAAATATTTTTTTAGGAAGGTGTAATCTTCCTTTCGGGAAAATATGGTAATAAATTTTTACTATTTTGTGTTTATTTTGGTAAAAAACTTTTCTCAGTTTCCATTTTCTATTTGCTTAGCATAACAATAATGTTTAGGAGACCACCCAGTATTAAGCAAGAAAGTACTGTAACAATAGTTTTCCCAAATAGATTCTTTAGTTTCCACCAGAAATACAATTTGCAATCAAAATCTGATATTTTACACACTACATCAAAGTCGACGCCATTCTTCTTCATTTAAAAAATATTATTCCCAAATATAATGTTGTAAACAGTTTTGCACATAACCTAAAACACGGAGAACTCGTAATCAGTCATCAATGTAAGCGATGTTCATATAAGCAGGTCACCAACCACGTCTTGATACTGATTTTTAAATATCTAAATAATATGACATTAGAACGTATTTGAGCAGATTTATGCTTCCACGTTATATTCTTTAATTTATTGATTGCCGTCATTCGTACTTTGTGGACACGGTCATCCATTGCCATGTTTACGTAAATAGTTAATTGTAGTTTATTCAATGTGGATAGGTCGATATATCGATAGTCTACATCAATCAATAATTGCTCGTCGCAGCTCGAAAAGGATGTAACGTGTTTGTCAGCCTTCGCGTAATCATACCTATTTTAAGCATACTTTAAAAATGAAATGGGTGACTTAATATTATTTCAACCACATCCTGTACTCCAAAAACGTCTTATTAACCCACCAACTGCAAAATATGTGTCCGCCCCCCCCCCCCCCCACATTATGAGGGGAAAAAAGGGGTGGTGGCAAAACATGTGTTTTGCCCCTCCACTTTTTGTGTACAGAAGTTTCGAAAAATTAACCCCGTAACGTTCCTTCGAGTCTACGCCTTCATTACACCATAAAACACCAAGCTGCCATGCAAGTTTTCATTTTAGCATGCTGGCCCTCACAACATGTGCGCTGCCGATAGAATAGCCCAGTCGTCGAATGCGCGGAAGGGGGAGCGAGATGGCGGTTGGCTCGACACAAGTCGCGAGCAGTGCTGTGACTAATCCCCTCCCCTTTGCGCATGCCGTCACATTGGCGTCTGCGCATTATCTACATGCCGTATATCACGTTCTTCGTAACTCTCCTCCTGTGTAGAAATATTAGTCTTTCAGCAGGTGTGAACAACAGTAATTCGTTTGTCTGTGTCCGCCCCGCCTTCACTCCTCTTCTGTTTGTAGTCGATGCAGACGTACAGTGGAGTGCAAGTATATAATGAGTATTGTATAGTCCAGAACGAGAGTGCGATCACTTTTATTTTACTACAGTCCAATTTCTAACCTCCGCCGTTTGAAGACGTATCTGCGGGCCACCATGAAGTAGAAACGTGTAACACATGTGCTGCTACTTCATGTCCACAAAGAGAGAACTAGTGCACTAAATATTAATGATATATTGAGAGAATTTATTTCCCGCAAGGACGAAAGAAGGCCTTATTTGGGAAAGCAGTGGAGTAAATATTCAGTGCATTTATTGAACACGTCATATTTCTTTAGGCTGATGCCATGTAATGTTTTGAGTACATGTCACTGTTCTATGTAACAATGCTTCAAACATATATATATATATATATATTACAAAAATCTACTAACGAAACAATGAACTATGTACATTTAGATACGCATGTTCAACATAACTTTACATATTACAAATATTGTTTTATTCGTATTACCATTATTGTATGTAAATATATTATTTCATGAGAAATTACTTGTAGATTTTGTTAATTGTTATAATATTCCACACAGTGGTCTTGAAAAAAATCATGTCAAATACGTTTCAGTTTGTTTTTAGTGAAACGAACTTTAGGCATTGTGCTTATAAATTACGTAAAATCTACTTTAGTCTTCAATGTACTCACGGGTATGAGGTGTTTCAGTTATTAACAATCTGAGAGAGGAAAAAATGTTTAAAATCTCTGTGTACATTAACTTACCGTGAAGTAACACATATAATAATGTGCGACATGTAATTTGTGGAGAGGAATATATATATATATATATATATATATATATATATATATATATAGAGTCGTTCAGAAAAAATGTATTAGTTTCTTGGGTTTACCGCCCCCCCCCCTTCTCCCCCTTTTTTTCATTGCTCAAATGTATCATCCGGCGCGCCTGTTACAGTATCACATCGCAGCCAATGGTAAAATACTAATAAATGTACGGTAACAGCACATTAAAAAGTGTACTGTAAAATAGTGTGTGCTTGAACAAATGTACTAAGATGTTGACAGAGACATTTGGCTCGACTCGACGCTGCTCAAAGTTATGAGTTTTTAAATAAACTCGACTCGAACTCGACTCGCCTGGAAAAATTCTCTCACAGGAGTAGTGGGGGCGGGCCGGTCCTACCCCACATTTTTGACGACCTTTCAGACGTAGTCCCATAAGATTAACCTAGGCCCGAACTCGCTGTACTTTCTACCCCACTTTCCTCCTCCTTCTCAGTTAGCTCCACAATTGATGTGGTAATCCTGTGCTGTGATGGTCCACACCTGCCACCTCAATCTCCTCCTCCTCCCCCACCTGAGCTGTGTTGTGATTACTTCTGGAATTTATTTATTTTATGCTGCGAGATTCTAGGCTCCTGTTCTTTATTCTGAATACCTGACACACTATCACCCCTCTCCCCTACCTACACCCTCACCCCCTCCTTTCATCATCCTCCTCTCCTCAGATATGGTTAACACCCTCCCCACACCTCCCCCACACACTCCTTCCCAGCGAGCTAGGGTGTCTTTAGTTCCAAACTTGACAGATAGGCAGCACAGTTGCCGTCATCATAGGCCACCATATTAGTTGTAAAGTTGATCACCAGGAGTGCTGATGTCTCTTGATTCCGTCATCGGCTGGTAGGTAGCGTACAAGTTCTCGCAATGCCTGCCAGAGAGTGGGCGAGTCGCTCGTGCTCTAAGAGCCAATCTTGTTAATACTATTAAATGTTATTATGAACTCTGAGATCGGCTGGAAGCTTAAGACAATTCTCTCCATCGTATATGCAGTGCATTAGTACACTATATAATACTTCGCTTTTGGATGATTATGTAACTATAACCATCGCCATATTGAATTTAAGTAAGCATAGAAGCATTTTTATCTTTAAATTAATTATGTAACAACTCCGAACATCAAATACAACACATTGTTTACCTTTCAACAGGCATTTAAGTCCTAAACCCTTTTTGACAAGGACAATTTATAGTTAAGCCCTTTTATAAACATAGTCATAATTTCCCATCCATTGATGCTATGGTCATCAAATTCATAACATAGACATAATACCCGACATACAAAATAATGGTCAGGTCATTTAGACCCTAAACCCTTTCTGACAAAAGTTTAATTTGAGCTAAGCCTTTTTATAAATGTACTCATAATTTCCGAACAGTTGATGCCATAAGGATAAAATTCATAACATAAACACCATATCCAATATCCATCGTGGTGGTAAGATCATTTAGGCCATAAGGCCTTTCTGACAAGGTCAATTTTGAGTTAAGCCCTTTTTATAAATGTTCTCATAATTTCCGAACCATTGCAGATATAGTAATCGAATTCATAACATAGGCATCGTATCCGATATCCATCACGGTGGTAAAGTCATTTAGGCCCTAAGGCATTTTTGACCAGGTCAATTATGAGTTTAAACCCTTTTTACAAACATACTTAGTAATAAATTCACCAAGTATATACTCATGAAGGCCATATTTAGCAACATAATATTATTTCGTTTCCGATCTTAACTAAATTTTATTTGTGACTTGGGTAGATGCTAGGGGTAGTTAATGTAATGTTAATATTGGATTTAGAGTTCGATACTCACTCAGGGCATGTAATATTATTTCATTTCCGATTTTAATTAAATATTATTTATGATTGAGTTAGGTGCTAGGGTAATTAATTTAATGTTATTTTCTGATTTGGGTGTGATCCTTGGTGAGGGTACGTAATATTATTTCATTTCCGATTTTAACCAAATTTTATTTGTGTGTTGTGTAGGTGCTAGGCTTACTTAATGTAATTATAATTTTGGATTATCGAGTTCGAGTCTCGGTCAGAACACCTAATATTATTTTACATCCGAATTTAACAAAGATTTAGTTTTTTTATATTCCTGCTTATATTAATTTATGTGATGTAATTTTTGGATTACCGAGATCGATTCCCAGGAGACTCACTTAATAGTTAAAAAAAAATTCTGGGAAATGCATTCTTACACATTCACTTACGATCGCTGTCTGTCATATTACCTGATCGATGTATATTTCTCAACCATATGTCAACTGTCGAAGGTCGAGAATAGTGGAGGGGAATGCAGTTATATGATGTAATCGTGTAATTAACATAATCGTGAAAGTCCATATTCGCATAAATATGCAATGAATATTGAATAGGTATGTACGTACACACATTAATAGCTAACAACTAAACATTCACCAAAGTAATATATCCTATCAGGAAAACACCCAAACTTCAACTGTCATATACCTTTTCATTTGTTTCAGAATTTGCAGTTAGTATTATTTACTATTATTATTATGTGCGGAATGTAGTACACCACGTTAGCATGCACTATGTACACTTATCAAGTATGCGCATTATATGTAGAGAGACATATATTCGCTCCCGAGGAACGTCAGCTCAAGACTAGTGTCCATAGGTCATTTTCAAGCGAAAACAGTTCCTGCTTTATTCCTATCAGGGCAATTGTGAGGGAATGGTCCCCACGGATATATACAAGGTTGTTGCTCATTTACTTGTTCAATATTTCGAGGGAAGTGTTAATACTGGTTATATTGTTTGTTTTGATTCTTGCATAGTTTAGCTACGGCTGAAAATTTTTATATTCATATGGTAAATATCAACAAATGATAACTTTAATATAACTCATTTCTTGATTCTTTTATACGTATTCCCAAACGTCGTTTATTTACATGCAGTTTAAAGATATTCTTCTATCTGTCAACACTGACCTAGGTTAACAGGCACTGAGTAGGAAAGAGTTTTATTTGTCGCTACACTGTTTATCCTTGGTGATCAGGAGGATAGAATGCATTGCTAGTTGCATGAAATAAATTTGAATTATTAATAGGACACGTTTTCCGCCCGCATGATGCGTGGGTGAAATCCCTGTTTTTAGTAATGACTATCCTTCCAGACATCATGAGATATGGACCACCGTAATTACAGGGCGTAAGCCGACAAGAATTTTAACATGGCCATCAACCTAAGTTTAGTCAGTAGGCTACCTGAGGAGAGTTTGTTAGTTGGTTAAATTTTTGAGGGCAATTAAGAAGAGGCCTGGGTAAATCTAGCTAGTTATTTGAGTGCTTCACCAGAGACACCGACGCTAACTGATTGAAATGTAAGACGTAGTCTTCAGCATTAGCTTCTGTACTAGTCTGCTTCTGGATCCTTAAATTTTCTGCGATCCAAATTTGATTTTGTGTTGAATTGTTTGGATAACTGTTTACTAGCACTGCAATCATTAATAACTCTCGCTAAATTGAATAAGGATTTCTCAAATATGTATAAAGGATAAACGTAATTTTTTAAAGTGAATCAGTAGCTACGAGATTAAAAGAGTTTGTGATTTCACCTACTGAATTAGCCAGGAGCAAATCATTTGTACTAAAGAACATTAACTTCTGCATTATTACAGTGACATATTTATTTAACTGCTCACGTAATCGGCATGCTGTGTAGTGAGTGCTGGGAAAGCCAATGGAAATAATATCTCAGTAATTATACCAAGCCCACCTTAAGCTATAACAAGTTTGAATTGGACTAGTCGTAAGATTAAAATATTTCGCACTCCAGTGCTTGAAGAATGAAATTATTTTCTCTTATTTATCCAAGTATTTTCCCATGCATGTTGATAATTAATTAAAAGAGTAGTAATAAATCAAATTATGGTATAATGAAGAGAGTCCTTGTCCTTGTAATTCATTGTAGTTAGTTTTCTTTACCAGTGTAAATTTTGATCAAGTGTTTGTTTCCAGTGCTGTCAAGTTGTTTCTTTTCTTTAAGTTGTTTCTTTTCTTTTATTGTGTGAAAATCTTATTCTTTGTCTTGTGGCGCCGTGGCGCATACAATCTCTATGCTATTAATAGTCATTCCTACAACACGCCCGTACACCTGCTTTATCCACTCACGCGTAATTTCTATCTCCTGTTGACACGACACGTTAGAATATTACTATAAGAAAAGTAATCGCAATCCAGCGACACCTGAGGACATTTACCAGGCAGTGGCGTGTTCAGAAACCATTACAATGGAGCAGAAACGACATCTGGAGCGAATACTTTGTAATCGCGCGTCAATATTTCCAGAGAAACCAGGGCGTAATAAGTTGTTTGAGGCGGATATACAAGTATCCCTGGGGAGCCTTTTCACCGGAAAACCTATCCTATTCCGACCAACTGTCTTAGTGAGGTGGAATAATACCTCAAGTTAATGTTAAAATGGAATATAATACGTCGAGACAAGAGCCCGTACAGTAGTCCCATGGTCTGTGTGCGAAAAAAGGATGGCTCCGTGCGACTTTGTTAAGATGGAAAATACATTAATAAAATTACAGTGATAAAGCCGTGAAAGTCCAACCACTACAGAAGATTTATTAAGGCTGTACGCTAACGTCAAGTATATATCCACAATAGACCTGACACATGGATACTGACAAATTCCGTTGAATTAAGAGTCGTGTCAGTACACTGGTTTTCTGTTTGGCAACAAGCAATGCGTCTTTGAAGTCCTACCCTTCGGCTTGTGTAACGCAATAACGCAGTTCACGCGCTACATGAATGCCACACTAGACGACGATTGTTTGGATTTCACCAGGTCGTATGTTGATAGCCTCAAACACTTTCGAAGAACATTTAGAACACATCTAAATTATTCTATCTAAATTGGCTGCTGCAGGTATGACGGTTAAGTTGAAGAAGTACCTGTTTTGCAGAAGTGAAGTCCCATTTTTAGGGCATATTTTAACCCCTGAAGGCATCAGGACTGCTCCGGAGAAATTAAGTGTGATAACAAATTTTCCCACTCCAGGCAATGTTAAACAGCTGAGGGCTTTTCTTGAAGTAGTGGGGTTTTACCGAAATTACATTAATAAAATTGCTGGCACAGCCCTGCCCCTGTTCGAATTGCTTAAGAAAGACCTGCCCTGGAACTGGAATGAAGAAAGAAAGAAGGCTTTCGAAGCAGTCAAGCAGATATTCTTGCAAGAACACGTCATTCATCATTCTAAGATTGGTGCCATATACTATCAGTACACAGATGCCTCAGCTTACGCAATTGGACCAAAATTAGCGCAGCTAGACGATGCAGGAAATGAGAAAATAGTAGCCTTGGCCAGCCTCACTATGAGTAAGCCTGAACGCAATTACACTGAGACTGAAAAGGAGATGCTTGCTGTTATTTGGTTACCATAGAGCATTAAAATAAGATAATAAAAAACTATTTTTTATTCAATTTTAAAATTTATTTAAAATTTTTCAAGTTATACTGAAATTGTATGTAGTTTACGGCAAAAAATTCTCTTAGATTCATTTCAGAACTTATCTCTTCTAGGCCAAATACTATGCAATGTTAATTATTTATTATCTTTACTATTTTTCGTAGTCATAACTTTCCTAAATGGATTTTATTCTATGTGTGTGTGTGTGTGTATATATATATATATATATATATATATATACATATATATATATATATATATATATATATATATATATGTTAATAAACCAAGCACCATTATATTCTCTACACATCAGGCAGGATATAATTCCAGCAAAAAATTAAATACTTTTTTTAAATTTATATATACACCTACATACTTCAGACTACAAACATAAAAATTGAGTTCTAGCATTTTTCCACACAATTCACATAGTATCTTTACAGTAGAACATAAGTAATATAAATTGCTTATGCACAGCTCAAGATGGTCCATTATAGCAAGCATCTAACCAAAACCCTTGGCCATATATTCTTCTCGGCAAAGTTTTACGATTGCCACTGTCAAACAGCTCCATATAATGAACCCGGCCGCTCATATGCTAGCAAGTAGGCACCTAACATTCAATGTTCCACTCACTGTAACTCATGCATGCCTTCTGCTCTACCAACCATCACCAAACATACATTGGCCAGCAATATGTTTTTCTTTTAAAGTTTAGCAAATTTAAGTATATTTTAACTTACATATAATATTGTATTGCTCTCCCAGATTTATGCATTTACGTGTAGGAACTTTTACCTTATGTTGAACTTAGAAAATATTCCTTATCCTTATGATAGGACTATTAAAAATTTTTTCCTACACACCATCACATAATCATACATAACAGTTTAGTATCCACTTCACCTGACCTAATAATATTGTTAGACCTTTGAATATATTAATTTTATTATATTTCTCTCAACATTAACATAACCTAACAACCAGTCCAAGTAAAAATTCCATTTAGTCACTCCACTTTTGTTGTATGCACTTCACACATTTGTGTAGGACTTAGAAAGTATTTTCATATTGTGTAGGACACAGAATATTTTTAATTTAGACATGCCCTATCTACTCCATGTCAGGACTTTGAAAGACATGTTAACCTAACCTAACATATCCAAAACCACCACCACAACCATTACCTCCACCACCACTTCCACCTCCACCACCACTTCCACCTCCACCACCACTTCCACATCCGCCTTCACCTCCACCACCACCACCACAACCACCACTGAAGGCACCACATTTAGGACTGCACTCTCCGCATTTAACACTAAAGGCACCACATTTAGCACCACCTCCTACTCCACACCCACCTCCACCACAACCACCACTGATGACACCACATTTAGCACTGTACACTCCACATGTAACATTGAAGGTCACAGCATTTAGCACCTCAGGCAAAGCAGTTAGCACTGCAGGCACTGCTTTTAACATCGAAGGCACCGCATTTAGCACCGAAGGCACCGCATTTCGCACCGAAGGCACCGCACTTAGCACCACAGGCACCGCACCTATAACCGCAGAAACCGCATTTAACACTGAAGGTACCACATTTAGCACCGAAGACCACATTTAGCACCGAAGGCACCACACTTAGCACTAGGCACAGCACTTAGTACCACAGGCACTGCACTTAGCACCGCAGGCACCACACTTAGCAACGCAGGCACCACACTTAGCACCAAAGGCACCGCACTTAGGGTCAACAGTCAAGGGTCAAGTCCCTCTCCTCCTCCTGTCAGTGTTACGAATACTATAGCCGTCATACGACATGCACTCGCATAATATTTGATTTAAACTGAATTATTGAGTCTTTCAAAGAAGCAGATACACATATTACTGTGAATATATATTTTTTATTTTATTTTTGTTTTTATTCTTATACATATTGTGCTATTTAATATATAGATCACCACATTTTTGTAGAATATCTGCTCTGCCAACTGGCATGAGACTTTATTTACTCATACCCCCTACTAGAGTTCAAGCAGAACTCATCCCACACTAACCTTACCAAAAAAAATCATAAGTCTAACATGTCTGTCATAGCATCATTATCATGAGACCCCAGCAAATTTCATACCAGACGTTAACATAAATCACTCTATCAAACCACTATACCAACAAAAAGGCTGACCGCCACACCTCAGGCATACGAAACACAATATGAGTAACCTTGCAGGCCAGGAGTACTGGACACTGTACCAACTATAACCCCAACATACTTCAGTCATGCTAAGATCGCATTGTATATGCAACATAACAACTACTCATTTCGTACTACCCCTATGCCTTCCATTAATCTCACCAACCAAAACATACTAGGTAACAACATTCCAGCATACAAGACATTAATATAAATCACCTTATCAACCAACAAACCAGTTATTTATGCCAGCCATCCATACTAGAAGTTACTCTTACGAAACCTACCAGGTAATATTAATCTCGCATACTTAACATGCATAACGATAACCCATTGGAATTGAGTATTAAAAATCAGATATATAATAAATTTCACCATGACATTAGCTTGCCCCAGCCATGCAATGTCGAAAACCATACAACCCTGAAGACCAGCATACATGCGATCTGAATATATCAACAAACACCACAGCAGATAGCCATACCAACAAAAAAAAATACTACCCAAACCATATAATTCGCTCAAGCCAAGCATACCTTATTCATGCTGTTAACGATACGGACCATATCAACCACCGTACTTCAGACTTACTCTCAATAATAACAGTCAACTATATTTACTATCATTTCAGCCCATCTAACTTTGCCAGTTACACATATAAACAAGCCATACCAGCAGCCGAGCCAATCAAATATTCCAAACATCCTATCATAAGATAAATACTATTAATGAAACCATCTATGACACCCATACAGTCTAGATTCCCAAAAAATACCATCCAATCATACTAAACAACTATACCAGCTAAGCATTCAGCTCCTCCCTTACTAACTAAACATCCAATAAAACCATTATACTCTTACAAACAAATCATACAATTAAACAATTCTACTCACACCATCGAAGCCACACTTTTTTCACACTGCTCAAACAAACGAACAAGTGACCAGGTCATACCGATCGAAATTACATCTATACCAACCATATAAGCAAAATACCTGTGCAACCAAGTAATACTTGCGTGCGTTCCACCTCGTATAAGAACTTTCAATATATTAATTTTAGTTTAGTCCCCTCGACATCCACTTAACCTAACCACAAGTCCAAGCAAAAATTCAATTTAGTCACCTTCGTTGTGAACCTCGTGTAGGACATAGAAAGTATTTTAATATTGTGTAGGACAGGGAACATTTTTAACTTAGTCATGCCCATTCTACCCCATGTCAGTACTTTGAAAGACATGTTAACTTAACCTATCTTCACCTAACCTAACATATCCAACACCATCAACAACACCACCACGACCATCACCATCAACACCTCCACCACCACCACCACCGAAACCACCACATGCAAATATCACCACCAACACCACCACTACCACCGCCAATGCCATCGCCACCACCACCACCTTAATAGACTCAGATATATGAACTTCAGGTATGTAAAAAAGCAAACACAAAAATTTTAACTGATACCGTTATTATAATAATTTATCCACCACCACCAACACCACCTTCAACACCAACACCAACGCTCCAACCACCACAGCCACCAGCACAACCTCTGCAACCACCAACCCCACCACCACCATCACCCCCACACACTGTTTACTAGATTTCAAGCAGACCTCAGCCCACACTGATATTACCAAAAAAATCACAAGTCCAACATGTTTTTAATACCGTCAGACACCAGCCAAATATCATACCAGACATTAATATAAATCACTCTATCTAACACCCATGCCAATCAAAATGCTCACCACCACACCTCAGACTTACTGATCAATCATAACAGTCAGCTTTATTGACTACCATTTTACATCATCTAACTTCACCATTCAAAATACACTGACCAGGCATACCAAACACTTTTAACTCATGCATGCCTTAGCATTACACGAATACATACTGCCCACACTATTCGACATACACAAACAATCACAAGACATATATATTTGAATACATATCACCCAACATACCATCCATGTTAACTCAAGTGTATCAAGCACATTTTATAGTTCAGACCAACACATAACCTAACATCCAAACCATCTGATCTACTGACCATCACCAGACTAAATATACTAATTCTTCTTACCACAGTCCACACTGACCTTACAAAAAAATCACAACTCCAACATGTTTGTTATACCATCAGGCATCAGACAAATATCAAACCAGACATCAATATAAATCACTCTGTCAACCACCCATACCAATAAAAAGTGCTGGCCACCATAAGCCTAGCATACTTCAGTCATGCCACACAGATCACATTGTATATGCAACATAACTTTTTGAATTCATAACACTCATATGTCATCCATAATCCCCCACCAACCAAAGCATTTTAGGTGACAACCTTCCAGCATACCATTGATATTTTTTTAGCAGAGTACACGGTCATAGCAGATGATTCCACTCGCGACGATCGCTTCTGTCATGGCCGTTGACGAAATTGCATCTGTTCTTACATGATGAAAGCTGTCAAACTTGGCCTTCCTCCTGTGTTGGATAAATACCAAGGATTGTTCGGAAAGACATTAGATGCACATTTATTCATGGAAGAAGTGAACAATATGAAGTCGAGACTGAGACTAAACCAAAAAACTTATTTGAAGAATTTAGGAAATAAAAAAATAAAACTAGTTAAGTGGGAAGAAGAAATGCTTGTGCCACTGCAGGGAGAAAAAATCCCACAATCTCCAGAATTGAAGGTACATAATTTGTTTTTAATTACCTGTAATCTCCAATTAAATGGTATGTTTTAAAGTTAGGCCTAGATATAATAACACAGTTGTCCTTGCTAGCAAAAATAAAAAGGGCATTTTCAGTTGTGAATCACATTTTCCGCACCGTATATCGGTTGAGTCGCGGAACATCCTAAGTAGTAGGGTTATGTATGATCTGGCACATTGACGTGGGGCGTCGGAGTGACAGAGCCGACCGCCATCATCTTGAATTTCCATTTTTCCCTAAAAATTCCCCTTTTCCTCCTCCAAATCAATTATATTTTCCCTATTCCCTTAAAAATTTCCAGTTTTTCCCTCTAAAAGCACCGAGCCTCCCAGCTGCAAAAAAAAGAACCTGAAAGGCTATTTCCAGCCAATTAAATTGATTTGAGGGGCTTGCTGAGGACCGGCAGAGCAGTAGTGGCCATATTAGTTTTATAGGCATAGGGTATGCCAATTCGATACATGGGATCTAGGATTGGACTCAGACCTAACCATAGGCCATCTTGGTGCTGTCACCCATCTAGTCCGCCATTTGGATGCAGATGACCTAGACCTTTACCCCGTGACCTTGAATAACCTTGAACCCAAAAAATTCCCTATATTTATATAATTATTAAAAATATACTTTACAAAATTTAAAAAAATATATAGTTTTTAATGTTTGGGCTTAGAGGTGACGAGGGACTGTAACCAACCAGCCACCATGTTATGTCATGGAACTGTCATGTTGGACCCAGATGAGCTTGATACTTGCTCTTGACCCTATAATGATGACCTTGGATGACCTTGATAACACAAAACTCGAAAAAAATGGTAAAATTCTAATAAATTCAAAAATCATCAAGCATATTACATTACTGGCGACTACTGCCATATCGGATCATAGTGTCCTTGACCTTTGGCTTTAACCTGGTGACCTTTGACCTTAAACCCAAAGATTCGTCAGAAATTCCAAAAAATGCAACACAATTATTTAAAAAGTTTTTAAAATGTGTTAAAAATGGATTAAAAATATAATTTTAAAATATATTAGAAACTTACATTTCTGGAGTTTCCCCAAGCATCATGTTCAGCAGACGACTGACCCTCCTCCAATTAATCGCTTCGTCATAACCTTTCCCTCCCTTACCACTGTTTTTCATTGGTTAATTAGTCGGCAGGCCTCCACCCCCTCACCCCATTGCATCACTGCAGGTTTGAAATCTGTGGTCATGCATGGGATCGTAGATAATGACTGCCAGACCAATACATCGAGGAAAAAGACTAATTTATGCTTTCTTAATTTAACTTATGTTTCAACTGTTTTGAGAGTTATGGGCTCACAGAATGGTAAACAAGATTTTGTATTCGAGTGCCCAAAATACTGCAAAGCGGTTTGCTGGAACAGGCGAAGGACATGGCATAAGATAAATAAAACACAAAAATATGTAACAAATTCTTTTTTTCCACATATTCCATACATCAGATATTTTGCATTTCTCAGTGCTTGCTGCAGTAACGATAGTAGTCTCGTCAGTACACATTGTGGTTGACGAAGATATAGATGCTAACAAATGGTGTTTCCAAGTAGGAGAAAGAACACTGTCATTGCAGGAACTGATGTGATTTCTTTTTTCCGAAACTGGGAGAGAGAACCCTCCAAATCTAAGTCATACATTCAAATGTTAAAGGAGAAATTTGCTACTGTTGTCTAAAACATCGCTATATACACGATTCGGTCTGGAGTCTCATATTTACAACATAAAAAATGCTACTCTATGAAGCTATACGGAAAAGTATGTTTAACATCTCCACATACGGCCGACCTCCCGTGGCGCAGTCGGTTGGTGCGCCACCGATCTGGGGCGCGGGAGGCTCTGGGCTCGATTCCAGGGTAAGGCATGAGTGTTAATATAAGTTGGGTTATAAGTTAGTCTGCAAGCCGCCCCCTGCTAAGCTTTCAAGCATAAAACCAGGGGACGTTAAAAGGTCCTTTCAATTACAATTACAATCTCCTCATACGATTCGCTTGTCATTGGCACAACACAAAGCCATTTTATTTATGCTCTCCTAGTAAATAGAATGTTGGTGCGCTCGTATTGGGTTCATTTTAACATGCACTGTTTTTAGTTCTTCTTTTGCAGCTATGTAATAGGAAGATTCGATTTTGTCTTGTATCACACACTTTTGAATTACCTTAGCTTATTTTTTTCCTTCCCCTTGCACTTGCTGGAGTATAGTTTGGCACGGAGGCCTACAAATTCCGTCATGATATTTCCATCGCACTCGTCTTGAATTTCCCAACCAATCTCTTGTTTGCAGACGAGAAGCACTCGTAATCTACGGGGTAGCTGCTGGTGTCAAATTCATCATAGAACCTTGCATTTGCGAACATTTCGTTGTAGACGCCCTGGTTCGAATCTGGTACAGATATGAGTCTGTATCCATATAACAGCTCCATGACTTATCTGTACCGTGCCTTCATCACATCATAGTGGAACCTGTACAAAAGCATTTTCGACATGTCGAGCACTACCAACCCTGCATATATGGGTTTGTCGAAAAGTATGGGTTCATGCTGTATTCGAATCAAGGAAAGAGATTTATCGTAAATCGGTCGGTCCAAAAAAGTAGGCTTGGTTATCAGTTTTCAAGTCTTTTTCGCTGCAGACAAACTCAACTTTTGTCACTTTCTTTTGTCCTCCATCAATTTTCCGAGCATTGCATTATTAGCTAATTTAAAGATTCCTTCCCGAAGTAATTGGTGGCCAACTGTCGCTTCGCAGTGTTGAGCTCGAGATAAGGCTTCAGCCATGTTTCTTTCGCGAATTCTAGTAAACGATGCATATTTACGATTCTCAATCTGTGGCATAGTGGCTGTTTCAGATTGTGGTAGTGGACACTTTAGCTTTTGTTTTCTTCGAGAGTAGTAATCAGTTTCGGATGTTTCGAGCCAGGAGGACACTGGTTGACAGATAGGAATGGTAGGTCTTTGTGGTCTTCATGCGGGTCTGTGGAATATTCTATACATCGTTGGGCACGTCCATTACATTAATGGCATCAAAATCGAATCCTGGGACACTGACATAGTGAACACAGCCGAGCTTGTACGTAGGAATGCACAAGTCCCTTAAAGTTTCAAAGACATCAGTCAAAATGAGCACATCTGTCATCAGGTACAAGTGAGCCTGAATGTATCAACTGCATCGAAAATCTGTCTCCCAGCTGCTTCGAAAATGTGATAATTTTCTTGCTTGTGTGTAGATTTAAGAAGACATCTTTCGTATTGTTTCCCATCTGCTTGATGATTAAATTCTCGCTGTACCTCAGGCTATGGAAGAAAACGACAAGTCTCTTTGGTCTTCGGCGCAACAAATTGTAGCGGATGCATGCAGACCCGATGTACCACCCTGTGAAGTCGTCGAGATCACGAATTTTATAACTTTCCACTGTGAACGGCGATTTGCAGTAGCAGCCTCTTGTCGCCCGTGAGTAGCTTGCCTTTTCAGTTGGTGTGAACTGCAGCATTTGGTTTGAAGTGGTGTAAATATCTTCGACCGCATTGTAAATATCCATTATTGCTTCCATAAAGTGCTTCTCCACATCCAGCCCCTTACACAGTACCAGTTATTTAGGCAGTGACGAGGTGGGCATTCAGGTATTACATTATTATCGACTTGCGCATCTATTCAATAACTGTACACCTCGTAATTCTAATAGATGCATGTGTATGAGTGGGTGAGTTCCGGTTCACAGGTTGGGATCGGTTTCAGAATGGCCTCGAAGTCCACATAGATGACGATCGGTAATTTATTCATATGATGGTAATTCTTGAATCTCAGTACTAGAATATTTCTCTCATGCCCAGGCTGTGGCATCTTGACTCTTGCTGGAGCATGGGGGCTACACTATTTTGTGTGTTCTTCTAAACACTGCTGCCTTGTCAGCCCAGAATTTTGTGACAAATCATGGTAAAATGTAAAGCACCACTTATATGTATGCATTTTCTCTTGTGGGCCAATGCCTGAGGATGCATAATGCGCGAAACGTTATTACTGTAGGTATAATGCGAATTTACATCTTCGGCCATTAGCAGCAATATGTCAAAGTTTTCTGGCTTCTACTACTGTCACATCTATGGGCAAGGCCTTCTCTCTGTCGGTAAATGAGTACTAGTTGACTGATACAGTAGGGTTGTTCTCGAAGACTTTAATTTTGTGCTGTCGAGTGCGGAACTCGAGGCCTGTAAAATAAAAATTTGGTTTCCAGGACTTCGTAGTAGCGGTCGACTCGCTGCGGGTTCTCACCTTCAACGTACCGTGTCAAAATCGTCCACTTGAAACACATGTGGTCGCTGGTGTTTTGTAGGTTAATCACAGCCGTCTTGTTCTTGATCGCTGCAGGCAGCTCAATGTAATATGAGGTACGTTGTGGTTCCAGATTGTTAATTCGTAGCTCTAGGTCGTTAACTTTAGACAATGTCCACCCAGTTCCATGCTTTTTGTATCTTTCTGCCTCTTCGCATATTTTTCCTATGATGGATTTTACGACCTTTTTGATTTCACCAGTCTCATACACAGGTACATTCGTAGTCTTGAATGCTCTTTTGTCCATACCTTCATTTGAAGTATTCGGTTATGCATAATCACACTCGAGTCACATATTAAATTTAATTAAGCCTTGCTCACATACTTCCTAGGTGAGTTGTCTGACGATATTTTTCTTCATGCGAGCCAAAATTGTATAAATATCTTTTGAGGAATGGCTTTTGATTTGTGCGAAATTTGTCAATAATTTGTTCTGGAACGCAGTTTCGTGCCTGCACGAAACAATTAACATTAGCCTTCCCATATTCTGCCATGACTCTTGGATATGGCTGACGATCACATCAAGATGGATTATCTTTTCGAGTTGTAGGTTTAATTGGCGAAGGAGACTGTACACGACGCATTTTGGCTAGCGAAGGGCCTGCAAACTTACAGGTTTTCATGTGCCTCTGCACGTTATCGCTCCTAGCAAATGTGATGTCGTAATTTACACACATTTATATCATTCTATCTGCATTCTTCTCGTAGCCATACTTGTAGTGGATTTAAGAATCGTGGTTGAACACGAAGGTTTTATTGCAGAAGCGACATGGGTGTCTATGTATCGCATTTACCGATCCAATCGATGGTGGAGCGAATGGCATCGCCAACGACGTAGGCAGTCCAGTCCGAGCCAGCGATCTTACAGACTAAGACGAAATAAGGATGGTCTAGAGGACAAATAAAAAACCGAATTAATATGTAAAACATGTTTTGGGTGCTGTGCAATAAGTGATCGCACATATGAGATAGGATGCTAAACTCCATTATAAAAAAATTCGATATAAATAGTAGAGTAAATTCGGTTCATGACAAGTGTTCAGGGTCCGGTGATTCGGAGCCAGGGGAGTCACTGACTGCCATTTTGGAATTTCCCAGCTTTTCCCTAAAAAATTTCCATTTTTTACAAAATCGCTTGTTTTTCTCAAAAAATCGCATGTTTTAACCCAAAAAAACTCAACCTGTAAAACAATGGGTTATTTTGCGGTCATTCAGGACTCATAACCTTTGACCATAAAAAATCCAAGAAAAATATTATTAAAATTATCTAAAAATTCCCAACAAATCCCATAAAAGTATTATAAAAAATTATTTAAAAATTCGAGTTAACGCCCAAAAATTTATTAAAAGAATTTAATTAAAAATTCTTCAAAAAATTATTTTATTAATCCAAAAAATTTATAAAAATTTAACAAAATCTATATCAATCCCAAAAAAATAGCAAAAAAATGTAAAAATGTAAACAATCTAATAACATATTACATTAACCTCACACCCATCCCACCGCCCTAAACATCAACACCTACACTTCCCTTCCCACTTTTCAATACTACAAAACAAAGAAAAAATCACGAAAAATTAAGAAGAAATATACAAAATTCGTAACTTCAGCATGTCTGTCATGGCATCATTACCATCAAAGCACCAGCCAAATATCATACCACCCATCAAACAAACCACCTGATTATACCAACCATCCATATCAATAAAAATGCTAACCACCACAACTCAGACATATGAAACAAAATAGAGGAACACTGCTGACCAGGAGTAAGGGGATGGTGGGTAAGATTACGCACCTAGTGGATTTTTTGTTGTATCTGCGAAAATAGAAAAGCAACAGACTTCCAAATTCTACAAAGCAATCTTCATTTATGTATGAAACATTATCCTAAGTTTCAATGACGTAAAAATAGACGCATAAGAATAAAATAATGAATTTAAAAACAGTGCAATTGCATACTCTTGGCCTACCAGTAGGGTAAGAGTACACACTAGCAGTAATCGCAAATAAATGGCCCGCTGCTTTCATAAGCAGAGCAGTCCTTGTGCTACCACTCCTTGCAGATACCACACTGGACCCAGTTCTCCGAATACGAAGTTCCACATCTGGGGCACTGGGCAAATAATGGAATCGTCATCTTCTTCGGGAAGAATTGTTTGGGCCGAACTTGTAGATGCTCTTGAGCAATCATTTCCGAATTGCAGTTCTTTATTTGCATTCGATGTCTTTTTTGTACGCATCACATTTTTCGCACTTGCCTTTTCTGCCCTCTCAAGGTTTTTTTTTTTTTTTTTTTGGCCTGCTCTAATTCCTTTTTGTCTCTTTCTTTTTCTTCCAAAAGTTTTTTGAAAGGCGAAGCAGTTATTATTTCTGACTTCTGCGAAGGTCTCCCTTTTTTGATTTGCAGTTTCTTTCCTTTTGCTTTGTGGAAGCAGCACAAGTGGATGAACACTAACGATAATTTCATTTGAAGCATAATTCTGTGAAGGATTTGTTCCTACTCTGGTGTGCCTGATGAGTCGTCAGTTTCAGCACTTGGGTGCAAATATTCGGCTGGAACTTTATTTAGTGGTTGCTCAGTGCTTGGATTAGCAGATTCAGCTGGAACTTCATTAAGTGGTTTCTAGGTCACTAACGAAGGGGCAAACATTTCTTCATTCATTACATCAGGATTAAATGGTTCGATTCCTGTAACTTCGAAAGCTTTTTCTACAACCTTAACTCGTGCAATAGCAGTGTAGGCTTCTTTTTGAAAATTCTTACTACATCGGTTAGCTTTATTACCTGTCCTGGGTAATGAACGAGCCATTTCTCGGCTTCAGAAGCATTCACAGCTTTCAGTGGTGCAAATAATCCTTTATCTAAAGGCTGGATGGCATGGCTCGAGTAGAGTCAAAAATGTGATGTGATTATTTCGGCAGAACAAATTTGTAGGAAGTGAACAATGGGTCGAGTGATTGTCTGCCACAAGCAAGATCGGGCCTTCGGCTGATGGCTTCACATGATGCACAAAATGTTTCAACCAATCGAAAAATAGGTTTGAGTTCATGTAACCTGTCTCAGTCACAAGACACAAAGTTCCACTAGGAGCGCTTTTGAACAACAGATGATTCATCTGATTTCTTAGAAAAAAAAGCTGGTGGGAAAAAAATTCCTGGTGCATCCATGCAGCACACTGCAGTAATGGTTTCCCCTCCTTCTGTAATATAAATTTTACTAAGAGTTTTTTTTTTTTTACCAGTGGGGATCAATACCTTCGGCGGTTCGAAACTGTTGACAAGCCTGTCTCATCCACATTAAATTTCCTATGAGCTGGAAACTTTTTGTTAAGGCAGCAATCACCTTGACACTTGCACCTTATTGAATCCAGCTGCTCTCGCCATACTACACTTCTCTGGGGTCTGAACAGACAATTTATTTCGTTTATAAAATCCTTTCAACCAATCCTTGCCAGTCATTTGTTTTTCTTTGTTGAATCGGTTGCATATTCCATTCATTTCAGCAAAATCAAATGCGATTTTCATGACATGTTCAAACGTCATGTTTTGCTTTTTAAATTGTATTTTAAAAACTACAGCAATATCCCATCATTTATACTTTTTTTTAATATTCAGTTACCTAAATCAACACTTGGTCGGAATTTGTAGTTAATGTAGAAATATTTCATGAAATCTCTTATTGCAATATAGTTCCCCACACAGATCAATTATAATATATTTTGGATATGGATTAGTAAAAAAAGGGAGGGGGGGATAACTAAAGAGGAGAACAAATTGTCAACTTACTGCTTTCAATCTTTTTGTCAAGGTACACTCGTTAATCCCCAACTCTCTAGCCACCTAAATTTTACTCTTCCCAGCCTCTAATTTCCGTTTAGCATCTTAAATTGTTTCTGCAGTGATGAACGCTCAATCTGTTTTCCATTTATACGGCGCCATTCTGCAGGAATGAATTATTGGAAACAAAGCTGAAAAAATTCGAGTTCAAAAGTAGGCTATAAAATTAGAATAGACTATAGTTAGGCCTATGATATTTATATTAATTTACCATAAAAACACAAATATCCACAAGCTGCAATCATTTTGTGGCAATCAAAAGTATTTACAATATACATGAAAATATAATAAACATATTCGATGAGGTTTTTGCGGTTTTCAAAGAAAATCCAATAGTTGGGTGGCTAAGAGTACGCATAGGAGGCTAAGAGTACGCAGTGAACTGATGTTGCGTACTCTTGGCCTTCCGCGTAGTGTTTCACAGAACCACAGGTAGATGCCAGCACGTTACCATCAGTGTAGTGCTTGCCATGCCAAGTTATTGCAAATGAAATGTACTTTGCTGAATTGCCGAATTGAATTGACTCTATGTAGGTTCTATCACCCCATCATTAAGCTTTTTCTGAATTTGCGCTTTTTTTATCCACGTCTATTGGGGTAGGTAACCCCGCGGGACTGGCACATACTGACTTCTCATCCATGAGCGGAATTGCGAGCTCGGTGACGGTAGTTCTTTTCAATGCGTCATTCTTACCGAACACATCACTGCATTCGTCGAGGATGCGCTAAAATGCAGCCTGATGCTCTGGTAGGATTTGGTGGTCGAATTCCCCTAACTGCACCTCGGGTAGGCTACCCGTCGGGCAGCGGTCTAAGTTATACACAGTGCGTCTCTCTTTCGCACCGAAATGAATCCGTCTTGCTGCCGGCTCTATGATGGTGTTCTGCTATGTAAGCCACGGTATACCCAAAAGAGCATCTTCGCGGATATCCGGCGTAACAGTGACTGAAGTGCTGGTTTCTATGTCCAGGACTTGAACTGACACTACTGCCCATCCTACGCCCATACTACAATGCTCGTTCGTTGCCAGCTGAATTATGTGGCTAGTATGCATAACGTCTTGCTTGCGTACAGAGTGTGGTCATACAAAGTTGTGTGATGCTGCAGTATCAATTAGGACATGTCATAGCTGACCATTAATAGAGACCAGAATACTTATGAACGGTACGTAACTGCTACTAATTTGCTGAACTAGTATCTGCTGTGGGGTCAATTTTGATTCCTGAATATGAATTCAAGCGGGCGGGGTATCGGAAGCGTCCGGCCCCTTCACCTCTGCAACCCATTCCCCTGTTTCTTATGTTCTGCTGCTTCTCTAATGCGATCCATACGCTGGTCTTTAGGGCACTGGTTGTGCCAATGGTATTGGCAATACCTGCAATACCTGCATGGATACTGCGGTGGATGATCCGGATTCCACCCTCTCTGAGCATCGTTGACATTACCTGCTGGCTTCCTGCTCGGTGGTCTCTGACACTCGAGCTGTTGCTCCATTCCATTTCTGCTCATGCCTGTACATTTTCTCATGCTGATGCCCCTTGAAACTATGTGATGCTCGTGAGAATGCTTGTGGTGTGGTGGAATGCTGGTTTTTGTTTGCCGTTTCCTCCTGTTGCTCGTGCCACCATTTTAGAGCATTTGCATCACGGCGTGGCTGCTCACGCGTACGTTCCAAAATGATAGCCGCATGCATGAGGTCTTCTAACGTACCATTAAGTAAAGGCACTAGAGCTGCCCTGAAACTCTGGTCTGGCCGTTTCTGCTATCACTTCAAGTACTTCACGTTCCTGCAAATGTGGATGAAAGCGTTTAATGAGGTGATTTTTGCTTATGATGAATGCTGTAAGTGACTCACCCAATTGTTGACCCTCTAACGTCAGCCTGCTCTGGGCTTGCACAGAGAGAAAAACCCCTCTGAACAGACATTGGAACGAGCAACGGAACTCCTCCCACTGAAGTCCATAGTGGTTTAAGGAGGTCCACCAGGAGCACGCGTCTCTGTGGAGTTGCACTCCGACACAGGTGGCCCACTCATCCCGGCTGACACCATACCTCGTAAGGCAGGATACGCAGTCATCCAGGAACACTGTCGGGTCCTCCTTTGGCATTCCGGCAAATGTTAGTAACGCCTGGAATTTGGACGGTATTTTAGCCGTGGTCGGCCCTGGTGGAGTTTCGGTTTGTTCGGAATGTACAGTTCCGCTTCGTGCTGTACTTTCCGTTACCGCAGGCAGCGGGTTCATGGTCCCATGCAATTTGACGGGTACGGAGTTATGGGCGGGAAATTTGGGAAATTTCCGGTACTGTTGGCAGTACTGATGGGTAAATTGGTGTGGAAAACATGTGTGGTAGTGGCGGGTAAAACGGTGTTAGTGGTTGGAATGCGTACGGTACATGAGGTGAGGTAGTATCGGGTGGCAGGGGTTTGTTTACGTTTGCCAGATGTGTGACACATGAGGCATCTACTCTTCTCGCTGCCTTCCTCCTCATCTCTGCTGCCACCCTCATCCCTCACCTTGAATCACCTCGTTCGACACTTTATTGCTATCCCTAGGCTAAGAGGGTCAATTGTTTGGAAATTTATTTATTTATCCCTAGCTATTATTACTTGTGAATTATTACTGTTGACATTTACTGCTTGCTATGTCATTATCCCATTGTACCAACAGTTCAAGACATGATCACTCGTTGTGTCCACGGATGCGGATTGCGTTCGGTTTTACGCCCTGCATTACCCCTCTGATTGTTGTACTACATGCTTAACAAGTAAATGTCAGTCCCATGATTGTTTTGCGTACTGTGTCATTAAGGCATTCACGATGATAACTGATGTTACACTGCATGCATTAGAGCACAATGGTACCCTGCTGTGGTACACAAAATTTTGTCACACTATTTGGGCAAATTGTAATTTGGAAACCTGCCAGGCTCAGATTTCAATTGAATTGCGGGGTATTGAATGTTCTGCACCGTTACACTGTCACCGCGGATGCCACCGACGTGGTTGTTAACAAAGCTGGTCTTACGATGGCAATGGCAAATATTACTGCTTTCACGTGTTGTTCGAGAACTGCATATCAAGGGGTGTAAACAGTCCGGACACCACAGCGCCAACAAGCTGTTGGTCATCCTGCCAGCCATGCTTTGTTGTCAACAAAACCACGTGCGTGGTAGACACGAGTGTACTCACGTGGACGAGCGAGGCTGGGGGAAGGGAGCGACCTCCCCTCTCGTCAAGTGGCTGTCCTGCTCGCCCACAGCGCAGGGGGTCAACGACATAGTACACTCAACTGCGGCGCGGGTTGGTCAGCTGGCTGCTGGCGGCGCGGGGAGTGTGCATAGGCCGGGGGACGGGTTGCCTCCACCCCGTCTTTTCTCCTTCTCGCCATTTCTCCCCGCTCCTCCTCCAAGTGGAATGGCGTGGGCTGCGGCGTGGTGACATATTCCCAATTGTTGACACGTGACACACGTCCTAGCGTTTGTATGACATCCCACAGACGTCCAAATGCTGCTACTGACCTTGCTGAAGCTTTCCTGTCGTCCTCTCGTCGTTGGCGGGTAGGAATCGGCAGGAAAACTCAATGACCAGGAAAAACTTGCAGAAAAATTGGGAAATCTTGCAAAAGATTTTGGCGGGGAAAATTTTTGGCTGGAGATTTGGCTACACGGAGGGGCGACATTTTGACGGCGTGGAGTGGCGTTATAAAGGGTAGAATAGATTCTGGGGGCGGTGAAGGTGAGCTCTAGGATGTAGTTTACCCGACTAGGCACCGGGAGTCATCAAGTCAATGCCGAGATGATTGTTGTAGCACAACGACTCTTGATGATCCCAGGATTGCGGGCCGTACGCCCGGACTAAATCCCCTCCCCGATGATGCTGGTGACCTCTGCCCCGATTATTACTCCCAATTAAATTGCATTGTAGTTGTTTACTAAACGGAAGCAGGTGGGTCGATTACGTAACATGCTGCTCAACTTGACAGGGAACTTGCAAAACGTTAACACTTGCGTACGTGGATTGTTAGGGCCAACCAAACCCCATAACACACGAAACAACTTGCTAAGACATATGTACTTGAAAAGATTGAATGAAATTGAAAGATACTGTTATGATGCGAGCGGATATTGTTAGGACCCGTCCCCTGAAATGCACACGGCGGTCGAAATGACTTACGTACTGTTCAGTTCACAGCAGCATTTCTTCGACTTCACTACACATCCCTCTCAAGTGAACACTTTACATGCGATGAGTGTGGCGATTAAGTACCAGCCACTGCTGTTACACTGTGAAACAGTCTTACGACAGTAATGACTTTACGGTGCTAAATGCTTCCCGGGGCGATGCTATTCCCGCGGGAAGTGAGGATGGTGTACCGGGCTGCTAAACAGAAAAAGATTCCAGAAAAATAATAACGTCAACTGCAGTTAAGTGTCCGTACTAAAACGATGAAGGCCGCCCAGCGAGCGGGAAAAGCCGGAGCTCGCGACACACGAACCACTCTCGTACGCTGCTACTTGCTGACTGATTCTCCCGCCTGACGCGCGGGTGGGCCTCGGCTGACCCACGTACTAGAACGTAACTACTTCCTGCCACAAACATTTATCTCCTGCTTTACGTCATGCTGCTTACCAAAACTTAACATTGAAAAATATATAAAATACTATGCACTACAAAACACTGATGAATGATAATGGGCATAGCGCTGATTGAGTGATGAAAGAAATATACATGCAAACCAGCTCAACAATACACTGGGGAACAAGGAAAGACAACAAACAATAAAATTTTTAATAACACGTAACAAGAATAATTGGTGTAGGTCCTGGGCTCTCTGATCCAGTTGTTACTAGGGCCTACCTTTGTACCACTCTGCCTCGTGGAGTCTCTACTGCAGTCGTTACTGGCAACCACCGGCTGCACTACACCGGCGTGCCCTCATGCTGCACTACACTGCACTGCTCCTGATCGCGCACCCACAACCTGGTGCACGCTCCACTCGTCAGTAGAGCGCACATCCCTGCTGCGGTGACGTTGCAGCTTCGCCAAAGAAGAATGCAATAGACACTTCAAAAAGGGAAGTGGAAAAGTAATATTAGGCTTTTTCAGAGTTTAAAGTTTGATTTGTTAATTGTAACTATGTTATTTATAAATAAGATTTTATTTTACTGCTTTCTATAATTGATCATATTCTTCAGGTGTATGCAGATGTTGTATTATGTGTGTTGAGAAAGGAATTTTCTGCTGCAGTTGGTAAGTGAGGAAATGTAATGTTTTTTTTTCTGTATGTATTGTTGATGTTTACATTTAAAGTATGTAAGGCAAGCAGAATCGTGTATCGTCTCAGTTCTTCGTCTACTTGACTTATGATGGATATTATGATTGGTGTATTGGGTGATGCGGTTAAATTGTATTTTTCTTTGGTTATAGGAGATTGGGTGGTCTGGTATGACTTGGGTTACGATGGATGGTTGTTGGTATTATTGTGTAGTGACGAGTATATATTTGACTGGTGTCGACTAGTAGTGCAGAAAGTATGAGAGCAGTAAGTGCATTCTTTGTAAGATCAGTGTGGACTAAATGGTTGAGGTATGCTTGAGTTATAGTAAGAAGCATGAACGATGAGTACTTTTCGTCTGGTGTTAGTGGATAGAGCAGATGGCATGCATGAGTTACAGTGGCTGGTATAGCTTATTATATGTATAACTGGTGAAGTTAGATGGGATGAAATTGTAGTCAATATAGTCGACTGTTATGATTGATCAGTAAGTCTGAGGTATGGTGGTTGCTATGGCCTTTATTGTTAATATCATAATTGAGGTATGCTTGGGTTAGAGCGAATTATATGGTTTAGGCTGTATGTTTTGGTTGGTATGTTATCTACTGTGGTGGTTCGTTGATATATTAAAATAGTATAGTATGTTGGTATGTTGGATTCTATGGCTTTCGACGTCACATATCTGAGGCAAGCTAATGTATTGGTAAAATGTATTATATCTGTTTTTGTTACTCAGTACCATTGGATTATCGATATAGTTGTCAATAATGCGGGGGGTATGTTACCTCGTAGGATTTGCAAGAGCAGTTATTAGTAGTAGTATTTGTTATTAGTAGTAGTAGTTGTTATTTTATATGGTTACAATGTGATCTGTGTGGCATAACTGCAGGATGCTGGGTTATGGTTGGTATAGTACCCAGTACTCCTGGTCAGCAGCATTACTCATATTTTGTTTCACATGTCTAATGTGTGATGGTCAGCATTGTTATTGGTATGAATGGTTGGTATAATCAGGTGGTTTTTTACGGCTGATATGATATTTGGCTGGTGTCTGATGGTAATGATGCCATGACAGACATGCTGGAGTTACGATTTGTTGATATATTATTTCTGAAGTTTTTGTGGATTTTTAATTGTTTTGTTGTATTAGAAGGTGGGTAGGTAATGGTAGGGACTGGTGTTTAGTGTGGTGGGATGAGTGTGAGGGTAAAATGATATGTTTATAGATTTTTATAGATTTTTTTTTTAAACATTTTTTTGCGATTTCTTGGGATTAATAAGGATTTTTTTTGGAATATTTTATTAATGTTTTGGTTTTTTAAATAATGTTTTAAATAATGTTTAAATAATGATTTAATCATCAAAAATTGTTTTTTTTTATATTTTAAATAATTTCAATTATAATTTGTTTGGGAGTTTTTGTGATTTTAAAATATTTTTTGATAGTAATTTTTTGGATTTTTTGGTGTCAAAGGTCATGATTCCTGAATGACCCCAAAATGACCCCAGGTTTTATAGGTCACTGATTCTGGTCGCCTGCTCCTACTGAAAATGGACTTTTCTGGGGAGTGTCATTTTTTGCAACTGGGAAAAAGGGAAGATTTTTAGGGAACAAAGGGAAATTTCTAGGGAAAAGGGGGAATTCGGAGGCTTTCTTGGGTTATAAAATGATTTTTTTTTAAAGAAAAACAAGCGATTTGGAGAGAAAAACGGAAATATAAAAACTGAAAATTTCAAAAATGGCGGTCGATGACTCCCCTAGCTCCGAGATTCAGGATCCTGGATCCTTGTCATGAACCGACTTTACCCTACTATTAATATATGTTGCAATAAGTTTGATTTAAAGTTATGAATGCCATATGTGATATACTACAGAGTATATTCTGTAATGGTTCGCTGATTCCAGCAGGTATTTGAAAGTGGACAGATGATTATTTTGGTGCTAAAATATGTATGCGTAATTACGAGCACGACCAATTATAACATGCATACTGTGATGGATGAGCCGAACTCAATATAACTTACCAAAATGATCGCTAAGAAGGTTAGAAGAGTGACGACGATCTGTCACCTGTCGCACCAGACGAAGAACTGAGACAACCGATTGTCAGGTGACCATCAGCCAATCACGAGCGAGCATTGTGGCGTAAAATAACTTACCGAATTGAAAAACTAAGAAGGCCAGGAGAGAGAAACGAGCATGCGCCAGACGAATAACTGTGACGTCTGGCGACTCTGGTTGTCTTATGTACATTTTTTTTTTCCATCGGCGCACTCAATCTAGAAATGATGGAAACTACAACAGTCGGGAAAATATTATAAATGAAAGGCGCAAGTGTGCATGCATGCATATTTTCATGTTCGTGTTATGCTGGACAGACGTTACATAACCGAGGAGCTAGTCCTTGATGTCCTGCTGGATGCCTGCTCTTGGCTGCAGCTTGTGCCCAGATATATAGATAGATAGATAGATAGATAGATAGAGAGAGAGAGAGAGAGAGAGAGAGAGAGAGAGACACTCACAGTTAAAATAATCATTTTTGGAAAAGACATCTGTCATAACGCCTTTTTACACTTAGTTAGGCTATAGAATCCTTATAATAAAATATATATTTCTTCATTTCATAAAAAAACTCAGCAAACTATGAAACATATACGTGCTCCTTGCTTGTTCCTAAACAAACACATGGACAGCTAGCATGGAATTATGGGGAAAGAGAAATAGGTTTTAGCACTCGTGCATTTCTTCAGTATGCATTTACATTCACGTGCCAACCCCAAAGCATTTGCATATGACTCTTTATCTCCCGTTTGGATTTAAAAAAATCATCGACGGCATTATTTTTACTGGTAATGGTTGCTATTGCATTTCGCTTCCCATGATGTAAATGCATGGTAATTATTTGCCAGGTGCTAATAAGTACGAATTTGATACTTGGGAAAAAAATATGTTATCGATTGAGACTACAAGATATATATATATATACATATATTTTAAATTTGCTTGTCCTGTTCTTTCAAGTTTTTTATTTTTGAACATCTAGATCTTGACAGGCGGGGACATCGGAACCATACAATGCTTAGAGCGCGACTCGAGGCTGGAAGGTGGTTGGCTTTAAGTTATTCAGACAATCGTTACTTGACTGGTGTGAATGAAGAAGCTGAAAGAAAGAGAGAGGGGAGAGAGAGAGAGAGAGAGAGAGAGAAACATGGTTCTGCATGGTTTCGTAAAGTCGATGCACAGTATCAGTACAAATCTAAAAAATCGCTTAGTTTTTAATTTGTTAAGACAAATTACCTACCAGTTACATTAAGTTTTAATGAAAAAATTTACTTAATAAATTCAACAGTTATAGTTAGCAAAAAATTCACACATAGTACATTTTATGTGTAGGTGCTCTGTCAGATGAAAAAATAATTTAAAAATAATATAACAAATACATATATTCAATTTAGCATAGCCTATGCCTATAAAATGTTTTGTAATTGTAAATTATTTTTAACATACCCCAGTTTTATGATTGAAAGCTTAGCAGGGGAGGGACGACTTACATACTAACTAATAACCTAACTTAAATTAACACCCATGCCTTGCCCGGGATTTGAACCCAGAGCCTCCCGCACCCCAGATCGGTGCCGCAACAACAGACTGCGGCACGGGAGGTCGGCTATGCCTTTAAAAGAAATTACCTGTAAAAGTACTAGAAACATACACATATGTGCTTGAAGGGTTAATGGGCATATCCGCTGAGCTCCTTCAGGTAGGCCAGCAATCCCGAGTCGAGCTGAAGACACCCCCCCCCCCCCCACCTCGCCCATAAGCTTACTTACGCCTCACAAGCCACACACTCCCTTTTAAATACATTGTGCTGGAATTCCTGTATATAAACTACTCCCTTTCCTTTTTCAGAAGCGCATTGTATTTTCTACCTACAAAATCAACTTCACTTCTGAAGTGAGTCATCAGACAGGTCTCTATTCTCATCAGCGATTACCACCGTGTTTTGTGTTGTACGCAATACATTTTCTAACTTGAAAATTTTTCCAAATTCGGGTATCGTGCACGGATCCAGGCCAACTTACGTAAACACTTCTAAACATTTCTCTGCCATTATGAGTTGCTTGTACATTGAAAGTGGGCTTTCCTTTACTATTAATGTATTCATCACTATGGATTCTCGATTTGAGAATCTCTACAGGAGTACAGTCGATCACGCCAATTGCTGTTGGGAAGCGATACTTACTTTGCCATGATACCTTTGACTGAATGATTTAATTCTCTGTAGAGGGAAACTTTATCCAGTTATCGGCCTTAACAATAACACGGTACACACGACGGCACGTGCAGTTAGCGACACTGTACTTTGAGACACTCTTAAGTTCTTCACCGATCCCTTTTTGATAACCCGGATCGGCGAGATACCGCAAAAAAATATCTTCATGTTTTGAGACGAGGAAAGCGAACCCCCTCGATATTCTACTGTGTAATCTAAGAAGTAATTTGCTAACCACTCCACATTCTTTTCTTCGAACCGAAATAAGCTTTCGAAATCCGTGGTATGCGAGTTCCTGCGAGATTTGTAATTCCAGACATTTCTCACAATCACTACCTCGGCCATAGTGACCCGGAAACATACACACACCCTTTTACTTCACTGTCACATTTGCAATCGACAAGATGCATCATTTGTGAAGGATTTGCTCTAATCATTGAGTAAAAAGTACACGTTAATAATACCCATTTACTTCAGCCTTCAGCAAAACATTTTCAGTTCTAGGATTTGCTTTTACTACAAAAGTAAAAGGTTTTCCTTCAGTTATTAATATAACTAGAAGGATTTGCTCTATAGTATACAAGTAAAAAATTTTCCTCTGATTTATTAATACGGTCCATTGAGAATCTAGATAATGCATAGCGGAACACAGATTTGTAAACACTGCGACACCTGTCTTTTGGCCTGTCGTCGAATTATTTCATGTAAATAATCACGATTGCTACTTTTATTTCGACTTAATCTACGTGATGCTGTAGTGAATTCGGGATTCAAAAAATGGATTACTAACCTGCTCGTCACAATTAACTTTACATATTATCCAGACACTGAATGGCCCATATCCATTATTTGTAATACAGTCATATTACATGTCCACTGTCAACGACATGACCCTTCTTTAGGCAGGTGAAATCTCATATTTATAAATCATGAGAAAATTGTTTTTGATAAACCGGAGAATAAATAATTTTTCCTGACTCCTTAATATAACTTAATAAATAAAAAACACAATAAATATAAATATTCTGATTAAATCATTATTTAATATAATAGCAATTTAATTAAATAACTTTAATATATAATTAAATAAAAATCAGTTATTTTAAATAATATACTATAAAATAATAATAAATAATTACTATTATAAAGCCTATATAACATTAAATAAATAATTAAAATATTATTAAACATAACTAACATTACTAACTAACATTACTATTAATAAATACATTTAAAAAACCATTAAATAAATATAGCTAAATTCAATTCAATTATTAAAAAACTAGGTATATTAATATACGACTACAGGTCGTATACGTGTTTTCACCTTCTTTTATCGTCATTAACCTACAGGCGAAGTTTGTCGGTCTAATTTAGATGCATCGTGTATAATGTGTTACAGCTACTCGTATTTCACGGATTGATTTGCCAGCGGGTTAAACTTCTCAGTTATCTATGAACTAGAGACGCCATTGTTTGTCTGTTGACTACTGCAGTAATGCGAACCCTCTGTACAGTCTAGTTGTAAGTCGCTCTCTTGCTTTATGTTTATTACTTACTTTGTGTTATACAGGCCGTGTGTAAAGAACTGCGGTCCAATCAAAATGCTATAATGAATTCGTTAAACTCTTGTTGCTCTACTTATGAGGTACACAGGAAAAAATATTTTTAGTGTATTTTCCTCCAGAAAATTGCTTCGACCAAAACACAATACGTAAAAAAAAAAAAAAAAAAAAAAAAAAAAAAAAAAAAAAAAAAAAAAAAAAAAAAAAAATCCCAAGCCCTAAATAGAATTTAACGAAAATGATTTACCATCACGTAACCCAAATAAAAATTAAGTAACCATCACCCCAGCGTGGAAATGATCTCGCTACGCCGGGCTTTGTCGGTAACAAGTGGCTGGGAGATAAAGACGCCCATCTTGGTAACAGTGCAGAAAATAAGTGGCGATAGAAAATAAGTTGTTAATAAAACATAATGTCTGTGTTGTGATTAAACTACATGCCACTTTTAAGACAAAGTAAGATTTTAAAAAATGGAAAAATAATACGTAAGTTTAGATAGAAACAATTACGAGCAGCCCCAGCACACTGTCATACAGGTCAAAACTTTGTTAGAAGGTGAGCCTTCACACCCGTCTCCCTCTCCCAATCAAGTTACTGGGCGGGGCCACGGTGAAGTAGTGGTCAGAGCACTCTCCCCCTTAGCGTGGCGAACAGATTTTGATACTCGGCGAGGCCAACACTTGATTATCACCTGGTGGGAACGTGGTGGACGTTGACATTGGGCGTTAGGTTTTCTCGGGAGGCCATTTTATGTGTGGTATTATTTATCTGTCCTATATTATTTCTAGAATAGTTTGTATGTAAAAGCACGCAATATCTTAATTTTTTTCATATAAATAATTACTGCAGAAATATTGTCTTTCAAACAAGAATTTAGAATGCTTTGAGGACATACGATATTTTAAAGTAAAAGTTATATACCGAACCTTTTAATGTAATTTACGTCATGAAAACGTAGCACCGAACAGGTAAACATACAGAAGTGAAATCCTTTGATATGGACGTATCTCTGTTCGCCGATTGGCTATGCGAGGCTCTGGAATCGGCCTTCAGTCTGATTGGCTGCAGCGTGTTGCGGGAAATTCCCTATTGGCTACTAGGCTGCGGGCTAGCAAATTTTCGGCTCCTGGTTGGTGAACGGCGCTCTGACGTGTTGGTGGGTGGTTGTACTTAACGTCTCATCGACAGCGAGGTCATTAGGGACGGTGTAAGTTGCGCAGGGAAGAGGGATTGGGAAAGGATTGGAAAGGAATCGGCTACGGCCTTTGTTAGGGACCCATCCGAGCATTCGCCTGGAGCGATTTTGGAAAACCACGGAAGAGCGAAATCAGGATGGTTGGACCGGGGATCGAACCCGGGTCTTCCCGGATGCGAGTCCAGTGAGTTACCACTACGCCACCTCGCTCGGTCTCTGACGTGTTGCTGAGCAGTGAAGTCCATTTTGCTGGCGCATGTGACTGGAGTTCTGTATTCGTAAGTATTCTGTGGCTGCAGTGTGTCGCGTGGACGTTCCTGGTATGTGTAAATACGCCTCAAGACTGGCGCTCTCCACGAGGAGGCAGTACCATGCGGGGTTGTCAGATCGTAGGCGTATTCGTGGGAGTGGGGATCGTCTCGCCTAGCCTCTGCAACTAACGTTCTGCGCCCTAGTGCATCAAAAATGAGTGCTTCTATCATCGACTTCTCTTTCGTCTAAGATCCCTAAAGGATTACCGAATCCATCTAGGTCTTCGGCTATTCAATCAACTGCATCTCACGTTGGATTCACAGCACCCGAGCTACCTCACGTCACCATGGAACAACAACTTCGATTCCGCCGACAACTGTATCATCGAGCGAGAAGCCACAATTTACTTGCCGTATAAGAAATCTGCGAGGCTATCGTGGTGCGTGGTTATCAAATTATCGCACTGCTAAGCGGCGTGGAAGACATTTTCTCTGCCATTGGTTAATGTGTGTGTGAGGTGCGGGAAACTGTGTCCGAAACTAAGAACACTGCAACAACTCGACGTAAATGAAGAGTCGCCTACCTTGCCGATCATGAATTACTACGTGTCGTCACCACCACTAACCTCTGATACTGTTCTTCTTTAACTTACGACACCGCTGCGTCCCCAATTTCACTCCCAGTGGGAACTTAATCATTTACCAAACATCAGTGTACGAAGGAGCCCGAACGAAAGCTATCAGCGAATGCGGCAGATGTAGGATGCATAATGTGACGGAGTATTCCTGTCACATTTTTCTATCTGTCTCCAAATCTGGATTCCGCTCTGTTCTGGCGTACTATTTTATCTGCATCGTGGAAGTGTTTTTGACGTGAATACGTCTTTAAATTTGCGACCATAGTGGGAGGCAATCCAGAAAATCCGTTGATAACCAAATCGTGGGATAGAGTTTGGCATTGCAGCTCCGAATCTATCCCCTACATCATGAATATCGGACCTACTCGCACCAGCATGTGAACCTATCCTGACCTCGAAGGAACTTTTCCTATCTACTCAAATCGCATTAAAACAACATAATAGTGCAGTTTTTCAAGAAGATTTTTTTTTAGTTTCTTTGCACAATAAGTAAAAGTATTTTATAATGATTTATATTAGAATTTTAACAAAACACTTACGCTCTCTAAATGAAAATGTATAAAATAGCCGCTAAATGGAATTGCGAGATGTTGGGAGGAGGAAAGGAGGAATTACTCAGAATTTTTTCTTTATTTCGTTGTGCGTGTCAGCCATTGCAACCTGAAATAAGTTATACGTAATTGTCCCTGTGGTCGAATGCTTTAATTACACAAGCCCGCACAATTTAGACCATTAAAATCTTTTTCCGCAATGCTATCCTTGCATATTTTGGGGATGCTGAATCCTAAACTAACCCCAGTTTTTCTCTATCACGTACCTTTTTTTTTTGCAATCTGCCTTTGTACTGTAGGCCTATTTCCTGTTGTTGCTAAGTTATTCGGGGTAGATTATCGAACAAAAGAAAATTTAATCTATGTTGTATTAAAATATTTCTAAAATGCTTAAATTGACTCATTAATTGACTCATTAATTGAATTCATTTAACAGCCATGTAGTCAGTCGTGCTCTTGTTCATGAAGGAACGGGTTTGGATTTCCGCCTGTGCGCGGTTTTTTTATTGTCGCTGTGAAAAGTACAACAAAATAACAAAAGTAACCATAACCAATTTTCGAGACATTCCCCCCCCCCCCCCAGAATGAGTAGGTATCAAGCAAAGAATTTCCTTAGAAGAGAAAAATTTGCAGCTTACACTAGTCGTTTACATAACCTCATTTTGTGAAAAAACCTTACGTGATATGAGAATCCGAATACCATTTCCGAATTCAGCACAAGAAAATATACGCGAAAGAGATAAAATTATCAAAAAAGTTTTTTTCATCGCAGGCCTGTGTCATTTAAGAACCTCAGCTAGAACAAACACCACTGTTATGTTTATCATGAGTACTGTGTGTGTGTGTGTTTTTTTTTTTTTTGTGACACATGGGGTACCGAGGCGGTAACGGCGATTCAACGTGTGCAGGGAGACGCACTCCGATTATAACGTCGTTGACTTATGGCGTGACTGACATGAATGTGGTCTCATTCGTTCGGGTGTACGACCACGACTCAGGTGGAAGCCCGCGGCGACCAGCGACTCTCTCGCGACTCCGATGTAGGCCTACTGGCGTGTTTATTTCGGCGCCAAATTAAAGACCTTCTCTATATTTGTCGATTTAAGCCATAACAGCCGTGCATAAGTATGCAAGTCATTACTATCATTTCATTCCCATATCTCAAAGAATGAGTGACCTGGAAAGCCGATAACGTTGAGGCGAGGTCATTATAGGCGGGGAAGCGGGAGATCCCCGAGAAAACCCGCCGATAAGCGGCATCGTCCGGCACGATTCCCACAAAGCTAAAATCTGGAGTGACTCAGCCGGGAATCGAGCCTGGTTCGCCTTGGTGGGAGGATAGTAGTCTAAACTCTCAGCCACCGCGGCCCCAGGTATGTCAGGGGAAAAAATTGCATACGAGTATTACTTTTCGCAGACGAGCTGTGTACGGGGGGATGCCTGTGAGCACTGCTCGTGGTCGGACAAACCCAGCCAGGAGCTGCGAAGGTGCACCGGAGCCGGCCGAGTGTGTACTAAGGGCGCGCGAGTGCGCCGCGGGCCGGCCTAACCGTCAGGCGTTTAATTAATTCTCGCGAGGGGCATGACCAGATAATCAAGAGGAAAGGCCGGGGGCCCCCCGCCCTCCTCTTCCGGGGTACAAAGTGTAAACACGGGAGGAAATCCGGGCCGCGCGGGGCGAGAGACGCCACGCTCTCCAAGAGGGGTGGAAAAGGCGAGGGATGGGGGAGAAAAAAAAATTAGAAATAAAACAGGGGCGAGAAGCGCGGGCCTTGTAGAAGGGGGCGCGAGTAGTCGCCGTAATTAACAGCGAGCTGACTCGGCTGTGCGGGCCTCTGGAAAACTGCACAAAGTGGATTATCCGGCGTGCCTTTCGCACTTTTTTGTATTATTATTACTGTTATTATAAACAGTCCTGAGTTTGCGTGCTTGGAATGCTGTGACAGCCGCATACCGGCTCCCTGGCGCGAGGGTCGTGTAGCTACGTCGTCTGGTGGGCTGTGTGAAGTAATAGCCCTCATCACTATGCAAACTGTCGACGGCGTATGAACGTATTCTGTTAACATCTCACCACCAGCATTCTGTCGCACGCACGTGTGTGTCTGTAGTGTCTGTGCACAGCGCGTGCATGTTTGCATAGTATGCATAGAAAGACGTAATACGTGGCGTTACCGCAAAGTGAATACGGTGAAAAACAATCTCGCTGGTTACGCAGATACGGAGAACTATAGTCTCTGTGCCCCAACATAGAACTGCTTCTCTGCTAACCATCGTAAAAGACGTGTATAGGATTCGAAATTAGAACACTGGCCCTGAACAAGTGTTTAACAGAGGTTTATATAAAACGTCTAACCAATTTGTAATATTGTTTAAATTCAAATTAGTAAAAGCATTTTTTTTGTACTGTAATGGGCTTTTTATCGTCCCCCGTATTTCATCGTGAATAAGTCTGGGAAGCAATCCAGAAAATCCGATGATAACAAAATCCGGGAATACAGTTTGGCATTGCAGCTCCAAATCTATCGTCTACATTCAAATTCAAATACACCACTCGATTGCCAAAGGGTCAAGTAATATGTAACGTTGAGTGAGGACTGCGAAGCATAGAGGAGGGGGAGGAAGGGAGGGAGGACACAATTTTGACTTGGTTTCGCCGCATCTCACAATAACTTCCGTGTAGTATAACTTTTGACTAGGACAAGCTACGACAGTTCTCGCCAAGATCAATCGATTGCGTGTATAAAAACATTTGTGTGGCGTGGTTATGGTGAAATTGCATGAGTTTATTGTAAAATATTAAGAAATATACTTGTCAAAAAGCCAAGTCGAAATACACAAATCGTATACGGTTGGAAAGAACAACTGAAAAGCAATCCAGTGATACCCATAAAACCCCCATACGATCGAGTGAAGCGGTGCTGGGAATGTAAAAAAAAAAAATCAAGGCGTCCGAGCGCGTCAACATAGACGTGCTCACGCGAAACAAACGGCCGTGTCCCCAACACAGCCAAACTCGATTTTTATGCTTGAAAGCTTAGCAGAGGACGGTTTATAAACTAACTTATAACCTAACTTAAATTAACACCCATACCTTACTCGATCAACACCCATGCCTTACTCGGGATTCGAACCCCCTCCCGCACCCCATATCGGTGGCACACCAACTGACTGCACCACGGGAGGTCAGCGGTAAAAGTATTTAATTCATATTAAAGTGGGTGTGTTTTGAAATGTAATATATAAACAAATACGTTGATCACCGTTGACGACATGAATTTGACAACTGTGTTATTTTGGGGTAGGTCAATGGTGGGTACATGCGCAGAAGACGAAGAATCGGTATACCTCATGTTTAGTCTGTGGGTGTTAACAGTGCACTTGCTCGTGTAGTCAAAGATGTTAATGCGTAAGTTCGACCTCCATGAAAGCAAAGTCATTTCGTTTGTACTTTATAATATAAACATAAACACCCAGATATCTATGCACACAAACGATAACTTTATAGTTTCCAGCCTTCCATTTTTTAAGTATGCGCTTCAGGTAATGCTTAAGACGGCAGAAAACTTTTCGGCAGTGGAACCTCGTGGGTAAGATGGTGCGGGGGCTTTCTCGAGGTGCTCTCGTCTAACACTTCCACTCCTCACCTCGTGCATTATAAAAGCTAGCCGCAGAAGAAAGACGAACTCCTTGGGAACAGCAGCTGGCTTCATTTAGTCAAATAAACGCGGGGAAGAAAAACAGAGGCTTGCAAATAAACAATGTTACTGCCATATTGAAGTTTTTAGCATGCCGTTTACTAATAATACCGCATTTAAGTTAAATTTGTGTACAAATGTGACTCAGTTCAAATTTAGAGTGCCTCAAAATCGTTTTTACGACATAAAGAATTAAAAATAATTACGGCAGAAGTTTAATATTTGAAGAATTTTTTTTTTAGATAAGTTCGAGATGAACTGAATGTTATTAAAACCGAGCCTTTCCCCCCAAACCAGTGTGTGGCGGGCTCTTTGTATCAAAGATCCTGGCCCCAATCGTGCCCAATGGACTTACACCATACTAATAATCACTGTCATGTCATGGAATCACACATTAATTTAATAGAATATATGTTTGTCACATCGGGGTCAAACAACGCAAACATGGAAGTGGGGAAATAGTAACAAACGAATATAAAAGGTTTTCGAAGAATCGCACAGGGAATTCGTTATACTGTTTCGGAGGATGGACAGACGATTAGCTGTAACCAATTCTGGCTTTCGGTGGGTGGCGATTGTCATTTGCATTCTGAACTCACGCGTCATCAGTCAACACGTGCGACGAGAACTGCCTTGCACAATATTTACAGTCCAGTGATCATGTAACTATGGCTCTTTCGCACGTTTTTCAGTGCCGATGAATGCCAATATAACTATATCCTTCTGTTGCGAAAAGCTTCCTTTTGTACACTGAATATAAATGCGGCAGACACGCTTAGAAGTTGCAGCTGCGTGTGCAGCCTTTTTCTTCAAAGGCAAAAGTCGGATACTGATAAGGAAGGTTATTAAAAAGGGGCGTGGCTGTGTTGGGGACACGGCCGTTTGTTTTGCGTGAATACGTCTACATTGACGCGCTCGGACGCCTTGATTTTTTTTTACGTTCCCAGCACCGCTTCACTCGATCATGGGGTTTTATGGGTATCACTGGATTTCTTTTGAGATGCTCTTTCCAACCGTATACGGTTTCTGTATTTCCACTTGGTTTTTTGACGAATATAGGCCGACACTGTGTTAAGTTTTCTTAATTTTATACATTAAACTCAGACAATGTCACCATAACTACGTCACACAAATGTTTTTAATATACACGTAATTGATTGATCTTGACGAGAGCTGTCGATTGAAACTTAGAGCGTCGTAGCTTCTCCTAGTCAAAAGTTATAGGTCTAATACGCGGAAGTTATATGAGACGCGGTGAAACGAACTCAAAATTGCCCCCCCTCCCCATCGTGATGCTTTGCAGTCCCCACTCAACGCAACATATTATTTGATCCTTTGGCAATCGAGTGGTGTAATTGAATTTTGAATGTAGACAGTAGATTCGGAGCTGCAATGTCAAATTATATCCCCCGATTTTGTTATCATCGGATTTTCTGGATTGCCTCCCACTCTAGTTGCAAATTTCAACTTATTCGCGTCAAAGACATCAAAAATATTTTATTTGTGCCACATTTCAGAAGGTCTCCGTGCGCATTCCTCACTACATCAGCACATGGCTCGGACAGATATTCTTACACACCATTTCAGATAGGTATTAAAGCGTATGGACCAACTGCCTCGTGCAGTGCCTGGTACACATACGACAGTGGAAATAGACTGTATATTTCCTTCACAGCACGTCAATATGTTATAGCTAACAACTATCAAAAGTTTTTGAAAAGAAGCATGTGAAACAATCACCACAGAAAGTTACTATCACGCGTGGCAACGTCACCATACATATGGTGTTTCACCCCCGCCCTATTACCCAGACAGCTCCAGCGGTTGTCCCTCCCCAAGACGATGCCATGGGTGACTGGTAGGACTGAGAGAGGAGGAACAAGCCGCCACATATGGCGTCCCTCTCGCCTGCTGGAAGAGTTGACGACTTGCCGGCCACTACGCCAATATTCTGGACATCGACTCCTCTGGAGTGACTCGAGACGCAAAGAACCTTCTGGACCAGGTCACACCTTGTGTAAAAGCCACGGTGTGCTACTGTGTTGACATCTCTTGAATGGATGAGTGAGATGAGACGACAGATACGGTGCAGTGACCAACGAGTGCAGTGTGGGTGAATGGAAGGCATAGACTGAGAGTGATCTGTTTGGACTGTCGCAAAGTGGAGATTGTTTTGTGACAGACATCTGGATCATGTGCAATATTTAACAGGTATATCTGTAAGTCATGACTGAAGATTAAGTTGGCTGTAGGTTAGTACATTAGTATACGAAAATTAAAGCCAAAGTGGAGATATTAACGTAACAGCAAAACTAACAAGCAAAACCGTCTGAATGACTAATCAAGAGGTCGCCTAATATATGCCGCACAACATACTGTAGGCGTATGTGAAATGTTGCCTACTTAAGCACGGGCATGGTCTAAAGCTGGTTCCACACGCTTCAACTTTGTGTTCAATTCGAGGAATGCGTCAAGCGCGAGCAGCAGCGCACGCGACCCATACCACCAGCGCACGCGACCCATACCACCAGCGCGTGCGTAATTTCCTGAAATTAGGTAGCGCATGGTTGTGCGCATGGAGTCCCAATACCAGTGGGAACCTCGTGCGTCTACATCAGGCAATGTTTGAAGGTCCCAGCGGGCACATCGGTTTGAGATTGACTAGTCTTTGCGTTTAGTCTTATGGCAGAAAGCAAAGAGCAAACGCTGAGGTTTATGGAAGACTACAGACAGTTCGAGCGTCCATGGAACACAAAATTGAGAGAATATGCAAACAAAATTGCCCGAAATGACCCTCTCGGGGAGTTAGGAAGTATGCATTGGGTGGCGTGAAAGGTGTGAAGAACAAAATAAAGTGTTTGCGATTTTACTTTGCAAAAGAACACAAGACACAGAAGAGACCAAGTGGAAGCGGAGCCGGCAAAGTGTATTGTTCCACCTGGTTCGCTTACAAACACTTACTTTTTCTGAAGGACACAAGTAATTCACTCGAGACCCAGGATACGTCTGAGCATAGGTACGACAATACAGAAGATGCAGCAGTAAGTAATCTAGTGTTAATAATTTTTGTATATTTATTAACAGGTTCACAGTTCCTTGTTATCTATACAGGTGGTGTGAAAATATCTGGATATGTTATCCGTTAACATTAATCGTGTTACACAATTTACACAAATCATTCTATAAACGAGTTTACGAATACTGCATTTGCCATGGAACAGAGCCAGTGTCCGATGTGAAGTATTCCATTAACTCTTCACACGGATTTGCTGCGCTTCCTTGGAAGGTTTCCGTGGGATATAATTTAGAGGTTGTATTCCTGCATCATTTATTGACACCTCTCTCCAAGATCCCAATATCAGCTCACCGGTAAGTGGGTTCTCCACATATAGAGTATCTCTGGACGTATGGAGGTGACGCGATGCTGCCCTTTTCCTCACAAAATTATGTAGATGAACGCAGCACATGATAATAGCCTCAACCTATAATTCAATAGGTCTACGAAATACCCTAAAAACAGACGCCATCAAATCGAACACGTTCTCAACCACACACCTAGCCCTTGAGATTCGGTAATTATAAACTCGCTTCGGTGATCATTTAGCGAGGTCCACAGAAAATGGTTTAATTATGTTGGCACTCGGCGAAAACGCGTCTTCCGATACAAATACATATGTTACCGGCACAGATCTACTAGGGAGGAGTTTAATAGCTGGTAAAGGCAGCTCATTGTTAACAAGATTTTTACCAAATGCACAATGTTAAAAAACACCCCCATCTGATATTTTCCCCTGACAACCTACATTAGCGTACAAAAAGCCGTAATTAGCATCTACAACAGCACAATGCTGAAGTGGCCTTTGTAGTTGTATTGATCAGAACCAGTGTTGGGTGGGCATATAATTTCTACATGTTTGCCATCAGCAGCGCCGATGTAGTTCGGGTAATCCCATTTCTGTTCGAACTCCTCTGTAATCCTCGTCAATTCATGTTTGTTGCACTGTTCCTGAAATAGACAGCCACATATCACATTACCTTCCTTATATATCTACAGGTGTTTCACAAATAGATGCATAGACAGAGACAGTGATGTCACTTAATAAGAACGAGTGTTAGATGTCTTCTTCGTAATACCAATTTTCATGTCATAAAATATATTGTTACAATTTATGTCTCTCTAGAGATTATGTGGGCTATACCAAGTTCGTTAAGGGATGGAGGTCTTAATAAAATAAAATAATTAATTATAATTTCCTTATTTTATTTACAATACTACAGCAAAATTCTCTGAACTCAAAATCTCACAACAAATTAATGTAACTTACTGTTCACAACTATTTACTCCGGTTTAATAAAATTTATAATTACTACAAAGAAATCAATTAAACTAAATAATTAAAGATCAGTCCCAATATACAGTATGTCAACCTATTCAAATATTCTGTAAAATATGTGTCCGAATTGATGGTTCGAATATTTACAATAAAATCCATATTACAGTTCCATTCAGTCCCACTTCAGTTCAGTCCATGTCCCGACAGTCGCAATGTTCTAGAGTCCTACAAGCGCCCTCACGCACAGTAGGCTTCACTCGTCGGTTTCACACCCTCTCGTCCATTCAAGTCACGAACACCTCACTCGCCGTCGTCCCGCAATCTCCAGTCGTCGTCCATACTTCCCTCGCTCGCGCACACTCGCCAGGCGGCCTCCATCAAAGACTGCTGGCTGCTTGGTTGCGGCAGTATATATAGTGTCTTAGGCCGCCACCTAGAATTTTCCCCAACTCGCGTGATGCGTCGCGGAGGGCTGAGGCGCCAGCCAATCTCACCAGAACATTCTTGCATTGTCACTAAACGTATCGAAAACTCTAGCAGGCGAGAGGAGGTCTGTGATGCCAGCAAGTCTCGCCACTGTCGGCATTCACGGGATTCCCAGAAGGGAAGCAGACAGCAACGAGCGCATCGTCCCAGGAAGAGGGGAGGGCAAGGTGGGTCTCCGATTACGGCGCGGGGCAGCGGAGTCGGCGTCAGCTGCAGCACGTAATATGTAAGGTGTATTTTCAAAATATGCTCTTCGGCAAGGTATAGTATGTGACTTTATAAATAATCTTAAATTAGTAATGAAATAATTATTTTTTTTGTATATTATGTGGAATCATTGAGAGGGAATCATAATTAATGTTCCAGGAATCACTACAGAGCCAATAACAATATAATCTGTTACATTTTTATAGTTTCCGCAAATAGAATTCAATAATAAAGCTATGCCTAATCACGGATGTTTTATAAACATTATGTGGAAACTAAAGTAATGTAAAAAAGCGGTATTTACTATTTGACATCTGACACTCCTGTCCACATTAAGAAAGTGATTTTTTCAGTCTCTAACTTAAGCTTTATTTATATTTATACAGGATCGACCACGGAATAATGGCAATGATTGCGGCAACACTGAGGAAAACATTCCTTCATACAGTGCCGGTGTCAGTTCTGCAGCAGTGACGTCACACGATAGGAAGCGTCATTACAAGGACACAAGGAATGAAAGGGAGGAAGAGGCTTACAAGTTCATGAAAGTTGTTGCTTCTAACATAAAACAAGCAGACGAATATTCAACCTTCGGGGAGTATGTGAGTGATAAGATTAGAGCTATGAACACAAAACGACTACGAAGTACTGCGCAGTTTAGGATTACAAACATCTTGTTCGAGCTAGAAATATCGGTCGACAATGAATGCACTGATACTAACTCTAGTACATCGCCATACACTGTTGCTACTACTCCCAGTGTAAGCTCTGTGCACAGTAATGCATGGGATCATGTTGCCGTGTATAGTTACATGGGGGTCAGTAATAACTCTCAGTGTGAACCAATGTTCTTCTCTGCAGATGAGAATGTGAGAGGACACTTGCATTCAAATATGTGAAACATGCAAATTAATAAGTATGACTAGGATGTATATTAGTATAATGCAGTTTAAACAATTTTCATACATTATCATCACATTAGTCTGACACACTTAATCCATTAACTTATTATGCATAAGCATATTAAAGTTATTTTGCCCCGTAGTTTTCAGACATTCAGTCGTTTCTGTCATTATTACACTGTTTGCAAATATTTTAACGCACATAACCTCTAGTCACCTGTACGTAATCCTTCAGAGCTTTTCCGATGGCCGTCGCTGTCTCAGAAATTGTTGTTGAAATGCATTATTTCGAGATCTTAAACTGATATCTGAAGCTGCGGAAAGAGTCTCCTGTAACCAGGTACCGGAAAGCTACAGTGAGTCTTATCCTCCAGGAATAGTTTCACGCATTACTGTGTCCTGCTTTGTAATTTGTGGTCTAACAAGATCCACCGGAGACATTCTCGTAAAGTTTGTGAATAACTCATCGCCATCTTGTTGTAGTTCACGAAGGATTGTATTGCTCTGTTCTTTGTAATAATTTCGCGTCCACATTCGCCTCTTGTTCCTACGACTACTGCTTGGAACTATGAAGGCAGCACACACTCCCGCACCCACAATAGGATCAACAGACATCTCAAATTAATATAACACACACATACATATTGATGCATAAACCTTCACTGACCCTACACTGAAACACCACTCTCTCCACTATGTCACATACGTTAATGCACACACGTGTGGGCACAACCGTCGCGTGCCTTTACTTCACTGAACGTTTTCAACATGCGTATTTCAAAGTTCTGCAGGTTACATGCACAAAGCGTATGTAAATGTTGAATCGTGTGGGATCAGCTTAAGCTCAGCATTACAGTTGGAGCTCATGCACAGCGCAAATCGGATTGCACAATATCGAGTTGCTGTATGATGGTTGGTCTGCGGGTTTCCTCGGGAATCTCGCATTTACCCCGCCCTTGCATTCCGATGCTGCTCCATTTTAAGAAATGGAGGTCTTCACTAAATAAAATAGTTAGTAAATTATTCCACAATTAATTTCAAAACACTAGAAAGAAAATACTTTCGACTTAATATCTCACAATAAACTACTGTCGCCTGCTATTACAAATAACATTTAAATAATCATCAATTACCTCACACAAATTAATGTAATCTAACTAAAATCAGTCCAATAAACAGTGTAACAACATATATCAAATAATGTTTAAAATGTATGTCCATATTTGATAGTTTCCATATTTACAATGAAGTCCGTATCACATGTTTATACAGTCCCACCTTAATTCAGTCCAGGTTCCACCAGTCTGGAGTGTTTTAGAGCACTCCGAGAGCCCCCGTGCATAGCAGCGTTCTATTAATTACGTACCACACACACTAGTCTATCCACACCACACACACATTTGTCTGCCGTCGTCTGGAACACTCTGTCATTGTCCATCTTCAATGAAGGAGCGGAAAGACTCAACAGAACATTGCTGAAAAAACAAGAGCTCTCCCTTTTGACTCTGGGATGAAGAAAGAATTATGGGGAGAGGCAACCTACTTATTAAACAGAAGCCCATCAGTTTCTGGTGAGTCAATACCTGCAGAACTGTGTACCTCGGAAAAAAACCTGACCTCTCGAATTTAAATTGTTTGCTGCACTGGCCTATGCAAAGAAATTGAAACGAGTAAAAAAATTAGATGAGAGATGCAAAAAGTTTGTTTTGGTTGGATATGCATTGAATGGATACATACTGTAGAATGGAAGAAAATAAAGCAAATGAATTTTCAAAAGATGTGACGTTCGTTGAATGCCCTGACGTGATCTCATTGGAAAATTCGAATGAGGAGTGTGAAAGAAACTCTGAAACCCTTGCCCTAAGTGAGGTGTCATAGTCTCCACATCAGGAATGGGAAGACGATGAAGAATCATTTCATGGCCAATGCAAAATGAAACATCTACTGAAGACCCGTCAGGAAAGGATGGAAATCTTGCAGCTGATGATGGTCGTGAACTTGGAAAGCGAAAGAGGAGAGCACCCCAATACCTGCAAGAATATACCATGCTCACATATCAAGAAGTGTTTCTGATGAGGACAAGAACATGTGGTTGACGGCCATTTAGGAAGAAAAGTCTTCACTGAAGTAAAACGAGGTCTATGAATTTGTGGAGGAAGCCAGTGTGAAAGGGAAACAAAATTTTATTTTTGGTAGATGGGTATTTTGGGTCAAGGGCAACAATTGATACAAAGCCAGGCTTGTTGTACGAGGGTTCGAACAAAAGGCAGGAATTAAATATGATGAAACTTTTAGCTCTGTGGTGTCAGTGAATACATTGAGGTTCCTCACTGCTTATGGGAAAAGTAAAAAAATGTATTTTAAACAGTTTGATATGAAAAGAGCTTTTCTATATGGCAATATGAAAGAAGTTTTTATGTCACTGCCTGAAGGCTTTGGGAATGAAACGGGATCTGTGGTTAAATTTAAAAAATCCCTATATGTGTTGAAACAGGCTTCCTGTTCCTGGAACAAACGGTTTGTTGATTTCGTCAAGGAACACGGAATGGAGCAACTTACTACAGACAAATCAGTCTTTAAGAACAGTGAAGGAGATTTGTTCCTAGCAATTTGGGCCGATGACGGATTGGTGATCTCAGAAAGGGAAAACCGAATGAATGAACTCGTGGAAATGCTTCAGACAGAATTTGAAGTTAGAATAACTGAGAATTCAGAGACCTTCATTGGCATTGAAATAATCAGTACAAGTAAATTCACCAGTCTTCACCAAAGATCTTCACCAAGCTGCTGAAATTATTCAACACGGTCTGTTCAAAATCGGTAAAATCCTCAGCTGTTCCAGTGAGCGAAAATCTAGAAGATAGCAAACCAAAAGAGAGTGGTAGGTTCCCATATATAGAAGCAGTTGGAAGCCTGCTTTACTTGTCAAATGGAATGAGACCAGATATAACCTATAATGTCAATATGGCTTCCAGGAAAACAGCTAACCCGACAATAGAAGATGTCCAGAGTGTCAAAAGAATGTTTAGATATCTATAAGGTACACAAAACCTAGGACTTCGGTATTCCTCGCAGGACAACACTATAGTGATTGATGCTTACAGTGATGAAGGCTATGCCAGTGACACATCTCGAATAAGCACGTAAGGATACATCATCATGTATGCAGGATTTCATGTTCCACAAAATGCCAACCTGTAGTATCACTGAGTACAGCTGAAAGTGAGTTTATTGCAGCCAGTGAGTGTTTGAAGGAAGTATTGTTTGTGAAATATCTTTATAATGAGCTAACAGGTGAGGTAATGTCTGTGAACTTGAATGTTGACAGTCAAAGTACAATAAAAATGATCAAGAATGAAGTGTGTTCAAAAGGTCCAAGCATATTGATGTTAGATTTAAGTTCATTTGTGAACAAGCAAATGAGGTGGGCATTAACTTGGCGTATTGTCCTGCTGAATGCCAGCTGGCTGATGTGTTTACAAAACCTGTAATATTAGGTGGTTATAAAAGTCTGGTAGAAAAGTTCATGTTCAAAATTGACGTTTAAGGATAAGCTGTTGTACTTTATTGTTTATGTTAAATTTATGGGGAAAGTGTCAAATGGGTAAATTTATATTGTGGAAGTTTCTGAATTGATAATTTTATAGTGTTGTGTTGGTACTGGTGTAAGGTAGCGAGAAAATAAAAGGAAAAATTTAAAAGAAGCAATGGCAAAAATGTTCTGTAGTTGATGTTAATGTGTACAAGATAGTGTGAAATAAATACGATGGTAGTTCAGTGTATAAAATTTAGTTCCACTCTTATAAATTCTTAGAACAAACATTTCTCTTAGTCTGTCACAAAAATATGCTGGAAACATATTTATAACTTTCATGTAAAATGATTCATACACCGATGTACAGGTTTGAAGGTGGAGTTGTACAACAGCTACATTGCAAATATCACATATAATATATAAAATAGACTATCTTGTAAATAGGTAAGCGTATATAGTAGGCGAATGTGCAATTGTTGCAAGTCAGATAGTCAAATTATTTCCTTATTTTGCAATAAATCTGAAACTGAACTACATATTATTGGTTTTTTAATGAAGGACTATTAACACAAATTTAAAGATTTACTGGAAATGTTTTTTTTGTATTACTATCCCCTAAACCCCACCGTTTCCAAGAAATGTATGCATTTTAGTTTTTCCAGCATAATTTATTACAATCCAGGGGCGGATGCAGGCTTGATGTTCGGGTCAGGGAGGGAGGGAGAGGGCATTATTTATAGACACAAAATTTATTGTAAAAGTTATTATTCCATATTTAATTGAATTATGATACATGTGGCAAAATTATTCTGTTTGATTACAAATTCAAGGTGCCGAAATTTCTCTTTCGCAAATCTGTCTATGACTTTATCAGGGTCAATTTTTAAGTATCTATGTAGAACTACATTAAATAAAGATGTTTATTATTTTATTGTATATGTTTATTATATATACACATTATGTGATATTATTCGTGTTACAATATTTTCATTGACTTATGATAAATGCGACAAATAATTCAGTTACATAACAAATTTCAAGCGGTACATTTTCAAGTATCTATGTACATCAAAGACCATACTATTCTAAGTGTTAACAATATTTCCATTGATTTATGATACATGTTGTAAAATAATTCAGTTACATTACAAATTCCGGGCGTCGAACTTTCTCGTTAGCAAATTTTTCTATAATTTTTTCAGGGTTAATTTTCAAGTCTCTACATACATGTAAAAGGCAAAGACCATTCAACCGCTCCTTAGACATTTTTGATGCAACCCAATATTTGACTCGTCGGAGAGTAGAAAAATAGCGTTCGACTGTAGCAACACTCACCAAAATAGTACACAGAATTTGCAGTAGCATACGAATTGTAGGGAATATGTCAGCGCCACAGTCATCCAATACTCCAAGGACTATGTCTAATATTTCCTTGGTCTTTTTGGCTTTTTATCCGTTTGGCTTCCCATAGTTTAAATTCGCCAAGAAGATTAATCTTGGATACTGTTGATGCAGAACCTTGTTGCAGAAAGAAATAGTATTTTTTGCAAGTGACCTCATTTCTTGCTCCATGCATTCATTTGATGTATTTTGTTTTAAAATAGTACTATACATCAGAAGTCTTAAGTTTAAAGTCTCTAGAAATGCTTCTGAAAATCTAACTGAAAGATCGGACACCAAAGACTCTAACAGTGGTGTATAAATTGACCTACTATAATATTCTTCACAGGTTGATGATGGATGATTTTCTCTGCATGTCTGCATTCTGACTGCTCGGGGCTTAAGAACAGTACAGCCAAGAGGAGAGGCTAAAGCTCCACATTCCACATATACTTTCCATTTACATGATTTTCACAATTATTTTTGAGAGTATTAACAGTATCAGCAATGGTGTAAGCAGCACAGTGAACATCAAGCAATTTTGTTTGGAGGAAACGGCTTAGTGTGAGTGTATATTTAAGCAATTAATTTAGAAATACGAGAGATATAATGAAATCACTGCTACACAGAGAATGCACAAACACTGATGCTTTTGATGTCCTCTTAGCATCTTTCCACTTAGATATATTATCAGTAACATTGACAACTTTAGAAAACGCATCAGGAAAATAAATGATGGAATCATGACGTTTAAACAACCTTGTTTCTCATAAAAACCTTGTTTCAGTTCCTAAGCTGTCTTAATAACCAAAGATCTTTCTGGAGACTCTTTAAAAAAGGCAATTACTGATTTAATAAGCGTCATGGAATTTCGAACACCTCGTGCGTTGGAGGATTTTTAAATCGACAGATTTAATGCACGAGTATTGCAAGGGGCCCTAACAGAATGGGGTGCAAATATCATAATTTCGCTAACCGCACCAAGTACCTAAGATGTAATTGTAGAACAACCATCAGTTCTAATGCCAACACAATATGCTTCATCCAGATGGAAAGGTTCAGTAGGAATATTAACAGCAATGTTTCCCAAAGTTAAACCAGTTAATAAAGGCGTTACTCTATCTTCCTTTTCATTACAGCCAGAGACAGGACTGTCAGAAACACAATCAATTTCACAATCGGGAGTTGCACTAAATGAATCAATAAAGAGGACAATACTATCACAAGTAATTCATTCATCCAGGTATCTCAAACTGAGGAAAAGCTGCTCTGTGTGATATCTGAGCTTTCAACAAATATAATGATAAAAATTTTGCCTTGCAAACTTTATCTAAGGTTTCAGATTTTATCTCTTCACCGCATATTTCTATTATAATATTTTGGATAGTTTTGCTATTACAGGTAGCTCTTGAAGATTATGGTTTTAGATGCTCCTCGAGATTTTTGTCCCCATATTTAATGCGAAATCTTAAAGTTTCTATGTGATTTTCCTTGTTAACTAAGCATGGTTGATCACCGTCGTTCTGCAACAATCCTCCATCGTCACGGTAGCCACGTAGTGGTATATTTTGTCGGCCCAAGAATATGACCGTATAAAATATTTTAATGGTAATTTTTTGGAATATATTTCTTTCCTTATTTGCACATTTTGTTCTTATTGGTCACTTGAGGTTCGACATTTTGCAGATAGCCAATCACGAAACGTTTTGTACGACTGCGACGGTTTCACAAAATGGCATCTCGACTCTCGTGTTTCTCGTGCGAATCACGCCACTTGTAAGAGATAATGCCTTGTGTTACTGTTAACCCAGCGGTATGAATGTTGCATATCAGTTAGATTTTTATTTGAAGTTATTTTCGGGTCCATGAAAAATCAGTGTGATTTATAACTAGTATAACTTTTGGTACATTTTGTGGTTGTTCGAACAAGTATTATCGTTTCCGTTTATATATAAGCGTTAAACATTTATGTTTTAATATGCAGCCGGCATGCAGTAATTTGTAAAGCGAATTGCGCAATGAAGTCTTCGTGGCATATGTGAAATGATTAATGCGTGTTATTGGGGCAATAAATTAAAACTTAATATTAATTGTTACATTTTTACTTATCATTATCCGCGGTGTTAGCTGTTATAAATAAAGTCCTGTGATGTGGCAAAGAGTTGCGACTTGCGAGTAAGTAGACACTGTTCATGTGCTCAGTGCTCACTGGCCGATACAAACACGAACACCTGCACCTGCAGCTACAGACACTGACTAATCGCTGTTACTGATACTCTTGAAGGATTGTTGTAAACAATTACGATGAAGGTTAGAAGGAGGAAGGTGCTAAGTGTAACCAATTACAGCATAGTTCTCTGCTGTATTTGGTGTAACTATGTGATGCCGGAACGGGAGGGCAGGAAACAGGGATATGGATTAAGGTCGAAGGAGTAGAGTGAACAGGTGCACAAGCACAACAAAAATAATTTAATATACATAAGGAAATAAGTTTTACAGTAGGCATGAAATGAATAATTACAGCAGTAAGGTAGGCTGTATCATATATTTCACTTGCTGGTGTACAAGTACTAGAGTATCAGGCTCGTGGTGATGTACCATGATCATTGAAGTATTGGGCTATTATCTTTCCAAAATTAAACCTACACTGATGCACACCTAATGCAAATAAAAATATATTATAAGAAAGCACCATTAGGATGGATGGTATAAATCTGACGAGGATTTACAGTACTGCAAGGATTTTTTTGAAACTTCAGCATGAACTGAACACTTTTAAAACCAAATACTGAAGGAAGAAAAAATTACTTTAATACCTAGGTACCCATAACTGTATTAATTTTAAGGGACATAGTGCCAAAACTGCTTCTGCTACTAGTTAAGTTATCAGCACCACGGGGAAGGTGTTCCATTAATTATGTTTTAATTTCAGGACACCAAATTTATTAATTTTACTTTCTGTTTGTTACAAGCATGTAAGAATAAAAACCAGTGCGTAACTATCATATAAATGTGTCTAACATTTACACATTTGCACTTTATGAGTGCATAAATTAAACACTGGGTCCATGGCAAAGTCAAATTTACATATTGTGGAAACATACAAATTTATGTGTGCCACTTATGGGTTATTTTAAATACGACTAAGACTCGTCCTAACATGTTACATATACCAGGAACCACAACCATGGATTGTTACAGGATTGTTACAGTGCAGGGACAGTTACAGACACATGATATTTTCCTGATATACCAGACCAAACTTAATTTCACTACTCGCCAACGACCAGAGGCTCCAAAGGCTACAGCCAAGGCTACCAGCAGCTCCAGAGGATGCCCCCACCAACAACCAGAAGCTCTAGAGGCTTCTATCAACAGCCACAAGGAGTTCCAGTGGCTCCTACCACCAGCCAGCAGCAGCCCCAGAGGCTGCTGTCAACGTCTACCACCAGCTCCAAAGGTTGTACAGCATCTACTACCAGCTCTTCAACAGTAAGCCTGCAGACACCGATACCATACTCTCCGTTGTCGTTCCTTCTGGCTCAACAACCATGACGACTTTCTGGTAGTAGCAATTACACCCATTGCCGTTAAAAGTAGTGACACTTTTTTCCTTAAAGTCTCTTTAAGAGATCCCGAGTTAGAGTAGCAGCGACTGAATTGTTGTTATAGCCGTCGAAGTCATTCTATAACAAGTTAGATTAGGAGCAAGTCTCCTCCACCTGTTTTACCGTAGGTTATTTGCAACCACGTTTTGCTTGGTAGGTGATAGTACGCGTCACCTTGTTTATTACTATGTACTAAATACGTATTGTTCCTATCCGAGTAATGTTTATTCAAGAGGAATTTTCCTACTCGCACCACACGTCGACAAGCAGCCAGCCTGCCTAGCGCAAAACCCAGCATTCCAGCAGTCGACAGCAGCAGTAAGACACCAGGGCTTAGGGCCAGCACCAGTGATACCCAACCACACCTGCAGTTGGAGAAACAGATTGCGAGTCAGGTGGGCAAGGTAAAGAAGCCTGACTGAGTAAGTAAGGTAAGCTCGCGGTCCCAGACTTTGTGTCAAGCCCGAGGCCAACTCGACCTACTTCACATAAACTAAGGTCCCAGTATTCCGACAGTAACCTGTAACCTCGATCCAGCATGCCTGACCTAGTGCAACCAAAACCACATGAACCATGTTCTCAGATCAGGCTTTAGAAAGCGATACACTTCTAGTGATTTTCTGGCACCCAACGTGGGGGACAGCTTAACTGTCATTCAGTGAAAGCGGGACCAAGCCAAAATGGACCAAGAGAGTTGAAAACCAGCCGAGACCGAATGAACCAGACTTCAGGGAGTTAAACACTATGTGGTACCCAATACAGTAAAAAGTCGGATGCCAACATTAGTCTGACCGAAATGAAATGCCAATATGGCGGAAGTAGGCCCACAGGCAGAGGAGCGCAAAGAGCCTTGGCCTCTGGTGGCCAAAGACAGACAGTTTCTCCCAAAATTAAGCCAAGGCCTACCAGGAGGCCCGAGTTAAGAACACCAGACAGCACCAGGGAGCCAAGCTACTCTCAACCCCCGAGAGTAGACTTTCCGCAGCATCGAGATGCAGTCTCCATAAGATCCCTGCCCTCGACACCGACGAGCTACGCCCACAATGTTACAGCCACACATGACCAGGCATCACCTGGAATCAGCGAAGTTTCATGGCGCAGCCCCTTGGATCCACAGTCCAGCCAGAAACTTCTCTGCAGTAGTAGGGTCTCGGAACATTCCGAAACTCCACAGGCGAAGGAAGCAGAAGAACCACCTACACCTCCCCCCCCCCAACCTGCTGCTACTCTGGAGCCAAGAGTTGAACCACAGACGACGGCGATGGCGACGACGCCTACCTTGGACTTGGAAGTATCACCGCCAATGGTAAGTGACCCGCCAAGCAACAGACACACCGATGAGTGTCTACCATCTTCTGTACCAGAGGCCGATGGTACAAAGTTCCCGGTGGAACCAGCGCTGGCCTCTCCAAACCTCCCCTCCAGGTGGCCGATACCTATTAAAAGGTCATACCCGGAGCTCTACTTTCTATCCAGACTACTTTAGCCCCCACAAACAAAAGCTAAAATAGGCTCTTTTGATCTCAGGTACCACCGGGTACTTTGCAATTTTGACACAGCCATCCTGTCCGAAATTTAAAAATGAAAACTAAACTAATCTACTCACTCAAACAGACTAACTACATTCCGCGACTGAGCATATCCTTCCTCGATTGAACTTAAGCATGACGGTATTCCTATAACTGCCATCTCGGCTCAGTGCGCCCGGGTTGTGGAGAACTTAGTTTTGGGGGATGTCCGGTAACCAGTAACATTCCCTGCCACCTCGCCCCCGGGCGCAAAGAGCTTGTGTCTAAACTCAAAAACTACTACTCGATACGGCACTCATGCACACACACATCCATACATATCCAACGCTGCGCTCATTCCCTTTGCATTTTAACCAATTACAATACTGCAAACAGGTACAATCATCATTGTCAAATCATGTAAAAGTGCCTCAGCATTGCTCAATGGCATTAGGTCTGAGTAGGGTTGCCTTAGCCGGTAATTTTATCTGGCCAGGTGGCTGGGGGCTCAATGGGGAAGAGTCCTTGTTTTCCTTTTCCCATATTTGCTTCTTTCACGGTCATGTGTCTTTTGTCTCACAGACCCTTTCTCCCCCAGATCCTCCATCCACCCGGCCAGGCCCCTCTCGAGGGAGGGGCATATCACATTCTGTGTGGCGTTACCAAAATTGTTGGTAGAGTGCCATCCGGAATCGGAGTACTAGTACCGGACCACAGTGTACCCATTGAAGGGCTTACTGTAGTCAAAAGTACGCCTCCCGTATGTACAGATGGTATCCTGAAGGACGTCAGATTCGTTGAATCTTTCGCCTCTACGCCAATAACATTCCTTTAACAGAGTCGACAACTCTGAAGGTTTGGTCGGCAGGCCTGCCTGGGCGAGGACAAGCCTGTCTATGGTTTCCATTCTTGGGAGAAGGACCCTGTCCCCTCCCTCCATATTTCTTATCACAAGTGCCAGAGCAGATGTCAACGTAGTTGGGTCCTCCAATTTAGTTAACATTGCACCCTTGATGAGCTCGTTGTACAACCACTGTGGGTCGTCCGGGTCAGCTTGTGCAGGCCATGCTTGTACCGCGACATCATACATGTTTTTCTCATCCGACCAGTCAATTTCAACGGTTTTCGCATCCTCAGGTGATGCCTCAGATTTTCTGGTGAGGACCTTATGGAGGAAGACTTCCCTCTCAACCTCAGTTTCCCGTGGCTGATCGGTCCGTACCTCCTCCATTGGTACTCTTGTCGACCATACCTCTCTGGCTCGGGACATGGCACAGACTGTCCGTCGTCTGTTGTCGCGTTTGAGCCTGATCGTGTTACTAGTAACACGAGCAAAACCCTCCCGCACGAACACCACCAGATTCCAGGTACACGGCCATCCATGTGTTGTTTGGTCTTAAAGACCTTGGCCACTTGTCTTGTAAGGTTGTAGGTCTATAACTTTGGTTATAGACGTAGACCTGGGCAGCTTTAGTTCCCTTTTCCTTTTTGCTTAATTCCTGGAGGGAGGTACACGGGGAGTGCTCCCATGGACCATTACGGGTGTTATTCCCAATGGGGGAGGGAGGTTACTAGGGCCACCCCCTTCATCCGAAATTACGACTGGGAAGATGTGTTCACCCATTTTGGTTCACAGCACCTATCCCAGTCTCATCCTCATTGTCATGTACCTGTACCTCCGACATGTCCAGGTCCCTGCTCAGCCGAGGGCCAGACCACCAGACGTCGAACTCCTCTCTTCTTCTACCAACTTTAGTAAGATGTTGTAACATCGCCCATGTTGTGTTCCTCTCCCGGAGCATGTCCCCGAGACGAAGAGGCCCCACACACCACACACATGGGGTCTTCCACCAGGCCCAGGGAGGACAGCTTTGCACGGAAGTTGCCATGTCCAGTCAAGTACTGGACGGAGTAGTGTCCCATCTCGAGCCACTTCTCCAATCGCAGTCTCCCGTACACAAGGAAACAAGCTGTGCGTTAGACGACCCTTATTGCTAAGGTCCCATCTGGTCTGCCATGCTGTTAGTGTGGCTTCCTTAATTTCTCTCAGGTCCGCCAGGGGATGACTCCCCGTCTTCTCCTCTGAGAAATTTCACCCATCTGTACCACTAGCAGATCCAGAGGGATCTCCCCAGCTATAAGCTGGAGAGCATCGCTTGATGTTGTCCTATAGGCCTTGGTTATCCCCAATAGTGCCGCTCTTTGGGCACTATTTATTATTCTCTTTCCATGTACTCTCTCCACCTCCAGGTACCACACCCCACACGCGTACATGAAGATGGGCAGGAACACGGAATTATACATCAATTTCAACGTCCGATAGACTAGCCCCCAGTTCGATGGTGTCACTGCCCTGAGCCGATGAAACATTCCAAGGGTTTTCTTCGAGTACTCCCACTTTTTCTCTTTTGCATTCTTTCTTTCCTTTCTTTCTCTTTTTTTCCATTTTTTTCTCTCTTGCTCTCCGCCCTTTCTCTCTTTTCCTCTCCGAGGGCTCCCATTATTTTCTCTTATGCATTTTCTTTCCATATATCCTTTCTCTTTCTTTCTTTCTTTCCTTTCTCATACCTTCGTTCAATGCCATCTTTGTTTACATTTGTCTCTTACCTCCACTCGACCCACCATCTTAGTTTTTAATTTGTAATTTTCTTCCCACATTAGTTCTGGCTTTGGTCGCTAGGAGCACCACCATCTTAGTTCTGGCATTAGCCGCTAAGAGCGCCACCATCTTGGTTCAGCCATTGGACGTTTGGAGCGCTGGTGTCACTCTCATTCGATAAGTCGGTCGGCCGCCATATTGGTTCTGCAATAGGTCGCTAGGAGTGCTACTTTTTTAGAACTCAAAATACTATAATGGGCGCAGGATTAAACTGCTGGACCTTGGGTCACCAGACTAATGTCTTAGACCACTCGGCTATCGTTAAATGCGTTGAGACAAGAGTTTATAAGTAGTATATAACTTGGAATTGAATAAATAATATCTTGCCTCTCATTAAAAACATGGCATTTTTTATTTTAGGTTTATACTTTTATTTTATAATTTTTATTTATTATATAATCATTTAAGTATTTTATTAATGTATCAATAATTTTAAGTATATATTTTTATTACATAATTGTTATTTTTTATTACGTTTTTATGTATTTATTTTTTATTATATCATTTTTTTTAAGTTTTTAAGTACTTATTTATTTAATGCTACGTATTTTTAATTATATTTTTATTATTTTGGTTCAACTTATATATATGTATATATTATTTAAAATTTAATTGTTCGATTAGTCACATTTAATCCTCTGATAACTTACTCTTGCTGGAGCCCGCCATCTACATAGTTCGTTCATCGCATGCTAGAGTGCGCGAATCGTTAGTGTGCATATATATTTACGAATTTAAAGAGGCAATTTTCCATACACGAGAAGGTATATCAAAAATTATTGTAAAGTCCATTCCGTGCAGGACTTTGTAAAACGTATTCGATTTTCTATACTTTATTTTTTTGAAGAACATTATTTTGTCATAGTAAATTTACTTTATTCAATACGTTTTTACTTTGGTACGAAAATTAATTCTCCTAGCCTAGTAAACGCACATGCACGCAAGTGCTGATAGGCCTGCAAACCAGCTGCGACAGGTCCACCAGGGCAAATGCGCCTGCTGCGACCTACCAAGAGCGACATCATTAACTTGTGCGAGCTGTGACATCAACAGGCGGGGCCGCGGTGGCTGAGCGATTAGTACGCTAGCCTCCCACCAAGGCGAACCGGGCGCAATCCCTGGCCTGTTCACTGGGCTTTCACATGTGGGAATCGTGCCGGACGATGCCGCTGGTCGGCGGGTCTTCTCGGGGATCTCCCGCTCCCCCCCCCCCCCCCCCAAAATTCCTGTGAAGCTACATACTCGCTATAACACCCTCATCGGCTCTCAAGACCTCTCTTTTAAGAGTCGCCCAAATCTCTTCATTCACTCATCATCAACAGCCATTGCGTAGGGAAGGAACAAGAGCTTGGGAATATAAACGATTAATTTGCACTGCTGTGTGATCCTGACAATCAGACATATAAGAATAGTTGCATTAATAAATAAGTAGAATTATTTTATTTTATTTTATTTATCATTTGAATAATGCCGAAAAAATATTCTTTGAAAATGTAGTAAAAATGTATTGAAAAGGTATATTTCAAAGTTAATTCAGTTCAAAGGGTTTATTTTTTTTGTAAATTTTACACTTTCCCATGAGAACTGGTAACATAAAAAAAAAAATGAAAATTCTCTTGCTCGGACAGGATTAAAACCCGTGACCTTTGGGTTACAATCCCAGCGTGATAACCACAGGTATACCACGAGTTCACATTGCGCTGAGTGCTCAAATATTGTATTTAAATTCTTTCATTATTTTCTTAATCATATATGCCTTTGCTTGAGTTGATTTTCATATATATTCTTTTTAAAATAATTATGTAGCAAGTCAGGGCTTTAAGCAAGTGAATATGTACATACATTTAGATAGGCAAATATAATTTCCGAACTCTTTGAAGGCAGCCAGTCCCGGGAAATTTTTAGTTTGCAAGTAACATTTTTAACCCTGGGAATTTATTTGTTTAAGACCTTTATAAGCTTAGTGGCTAGCTTAAAATAACATTTTACTTTTTTTCAACGAGATCTTTTATAATTGACTTTTTACGGTACATTATTAAAATAAGAGAATAAAAACCGTATTTATTATTCCGTTTTAAAATTTATTTAATTTGTTTTATGTTGTACTGAAACTTTATGTAGAGTACGACAAAAAGTTCTCTCTGCTGAATTTCAGGACTTCTCTCTTCAAGACTAAAAACTAAGCAAAGTTAATTATTTCCTATCTCAACTATTTTCCGTAGGCATAACTTTCCTAAATGGATTTTATTCTATATATGTAAATGTGAATAAACCAAGCACCATTATATTCTCCAAATATCAGGCAGGATATAACTCCAGCAAGAAATTAAAGACTTTTTTTTTAAATTTATATATATATATATACTTACTTCAGACTACAATCATAAAAATTGAATTCTCACATGTTTCCACGCAATTCACATAGTGTCTCTACAGCAGCAAATAATTAATATAAACTGCTTATGCACAGCTCAAAGTGGTCAATTATAGCAAGCATCTAACCAAAACCCTTGGTCTTATGTTCTCCTCTGCAAAGTTTTACGACTGCCACTGCCAAACAGGTCCATAGAATGAATCCGACGGCTTATATAGCCACAATCAAGCACCTAACATTCAATGTTCCACTCACTGTAACTCATGCATGCCTTCTGCTCTGCCAACCATCACCAAACATACATAGGCCAGCAATAAGTTTTTCTTTTAAAGTTTAACAAATTTAGTATATTTTAACTTGCATTAATATTTTATTGCTATCCCAGAATTATGCATTTACATGTAGGAACTTGTACCTTATGTTGAACTTAGACAATGTTCCTTATCCCTATTATAGGAATTGTAAATTTCTTCCGACACCCCATCCCATAATGATACAAAACAGTATAGTATCCACTTCATCTGACATAATCATCTTGTAAGAACTTTGAATATATTTATTTTATTTCTCTCAACATTAACTTATTCTAACCACCAGTCCAAATAAAAAATCCATTATGTCACTCCACTTTTGTTGTATGCATTCCACACATATGTGTAGGACTTAGAAAGTATTTTCATAGTGTGTAGGACAAGGAATATTTTCAACTTAGACATACCCTTCTGCCCCATGACAGGACTTTGAAATATATGATAACCTAACCTAACTTCACCTTACCTAACATATCCAACACCACCACCACCACCACCAACACCTCTACCTCCACCACCACCACTTCCACCTTCACCTCCACATACACCTGCACCTCCACCTCCACCACCAACACAACTACCACTGAAGGCACCACATTTAGCACTGTACACTCTACATTTATCACCAAAGGCAATGCATTTAGCACTATAGGCACCACAGTTAACACCGCAGGCACCGCATTTAACATCGAAGGCACTGCATTTAGAACCGAAGGCACTGCACTTAGTACCGCAGGTACTGCACTAAGCACCACAGCACCGATCTTACCACCGCAGGCACCACATTTAACATCGAAGGCACTGCATTTAGAACCGAAGGCACTGCACTTAGTACCGCAGGTACTACACTAAGCACCACAGCACCGATCTTACCACCGCAGGCACCACATTTAACACCGAAGGCACTGCATTTAGCACCGATGGCAGTGCACTTAGCAGAAATGGTGCCACACATAGCACCACAGGTACCGCACTTAGCACCGCAGGCACCACAATTAGCACCAAAGGCAACATACTTAGGATCAAGGTTCAATGGTCAAGTCCTCCTTCTCCTCGTCCTCCTCCACCTAAAAATGCACTCGCCTAATATTTGATTTAAACTGAATTACTTATTTCTTTCAGAGAAGCAGATACACCTATTACTAATGAATATATATTTTTTATTCTATATTTGTTTTTATTCTTATACAAATTGTGCTACTAAATAGACATATCACCACAGTTTTGCAGAATAACTGCTCTACCAACCACCATGAGACTAAATTTACTCATACCTCTTACTAGAATTCAAGCAGACCTCAGCCCACACTAAATTTACCAGAAAAAAAATCACATGTCTCTCAAAGCAACATTAGCATCACGCCTTAGCTAATTTCACGACAAAAATGGTGACCACCACACCTCACACATACGAAACTAATTATGAAAAACCTTGATGGCCAGGAGTACAGGAGTACCAACGATAACTCCAACATACTTCAGTCATGCCAAGAGCGCATTTAATATGCAACATAAAAACTACTCATTTCATACCACCCCTATGTATTCCATTAAACTCACCAACCAAAACATACCAGGTGATAACATTCCGCCATACCAGACATTAATATAAATCACCTTATCAACCAACAAACCAGTTATTTATGCCAGCTATCCATACTAATAGTTTCTCTTACGAAACCCACCAGGTATATGCATCTCGCATACTTAACATGCATAATGTTAACCCATTTGTACCGAGTACTTAAAACAGATAACATAATAACTTTTACCATGACATTAGCTTGCCCCAGCCATGCAATGTCGAAAGCCATAAAACCAAGAATTGCAACATACACACCTTTTGTTGTATGTATTCCACACATATGTGTAGGACTTAGAAAGTATTTTCATAGTGTGTAGGACAAGGAATATTTTCAACTTAGACATGCCCTTCTGCCCCATGACAGGACTTTGAAATATATGATAACCTCTGAATATATAACGAACAGTACAGCAGATAACCATACCAACCAAAAAAATGCTAACCAAACCATATAATTCGCTCAACCCAAGCATACCTTATTCATACTTTTAACATACAGACCATATCAACCTCCATACTTTTGACTTACTCTCAATAATAACAGTCAACTATATTGACTACCATTTCAGCCCATCTAACTTCACCAGTTACACATATAAACAAGACATACCAGTTGCCGAGCAAATAGAATATTCCAAACATGCTATCATAAGATAAATACTATTAATTTAACCATCTATGACACCCATACATTCTTAATTCCAAAAAAATACCATCCATTAATACTAACTAATCATACCACATAAATTTACAGCTCCTCCCATACTTACTAAAACATCTCATAAAACCATTCCGCTCTTACAAACGAATCACACAATTAAACCAATCTCCTCGCACCTTCGAAGCTAAACTTTTTTCATACAGCTAAAATAACCGAACATGTGATCAGGTCTTCCCAATCAACATAACATCCGTACACAACTTATAAGCAACCTAACTGTACAACCAAGTCATACTCATTCTATTTAGTCACCTTCGTTGTCGACCTCGTGTAAGACATAAAGTATTTTCATATTGTGTAGGACGGGGAATATTTTTAACTTAGTCATGCCCATTCTACTCCATGTCAGGACTTTGAAAGACATATTAACCTAACCTAACATATCCAACACCACCACCACCATGATCAACACCACCACCATTAACCAACACCACCATCATTAATCAACACCACCACCAACACAAATCACCACTACTGACATCAACACATGCAACCACCACTACCACCAGCACAATCACAAACACCACCAGTTACACCACCAACACCATCACCATCACCACCAATACCACCACCTTAATAGAATCATATATGTCAACTTCAAGTATACAAAAAAAACATATTTTAACTGATACAGTTATGATAGTAGTGTGTACCACCACCACCGCTGCCATAAACACCACCACCAACACCAACACCACGACCACTACCGGTGCCACCACCACCACAACCTCTGCTACCACCAACCCCATCACCAACCATGTCACCACCAACACCAAGACCAGCACCACCACTGCCACCACCACCACCAACACCGCCACCACCACCAACAACACCACCACCATGCTCTGTTTACTACAATTCGAGCAGACCTCAGCCCGCAATGATATAAGAAAAAAATATAACAAGTCCAACATGTTTTTCATACCATCAGACACCAGCCAATTATCATACCAGACATTAATATAAATCACTCTATCGCCCCTACCTTTATAACAAAAAATTATAACTACCACGCCTCAGACTTACTGATCAATCATGACAGTCAGCTATATTGACTACCATTTCACCTCATTTACCTTCACCAGTCAAAATACACTGACCAGCCGTACCAAACACTTCTAACACAAGCATGCCTTAGCATTACACGAATACATACTGTCCACACTATTCCACATACACCAACAATCACAAGACAGATATACTGGAATACATATCACCCAACATACCTTCCATGTTAACCCAAGCCTACCAAGCACATTTTATAGTGCAGACCAACCCGTAACCTAACAGCCAAACCATCTGGTCTACTAACCATTACCAGACTAGATAAACTCATACCCCTTAATAGAAGTCAAGTTTACCACAGCCTACATTGGCCTTACAAAAAAATCACAACTCCAATATGTTTGTCATACCACCAGACACCAGTCAAATATCATATACCCCTTTAATAAACTAGCTGATTATACCAACCGTCATCAGACTAAAAAATACTCACCACTAATACTGTCCACTATAATTCAAGCGCACCTCAGCCCACACCCACTAAAATTTACCAACAAAAATTACAAATCCAACATGTTTTTCATACCATCAGACACCAGCCAGATATATTATCAGACATTAACATAAATTACTCTATCAACCCCCCCCCCCCCCATAACAAAACATGCTGGCCAAAACACCTCAGAAGTACAGAACCAAATATGAGTAACCCTGCAGACCAAGAGTACCAACCATAACCCCAGCATACTTCAGTCATGCCACACAGATAACATTGTATATGTAACATAACAAATTTTCATTTCATAACACTTCGTCAACCATTAACCCCACCAACCAAAACATTTTAGGTGACAACCCTCCAGCATACCATTGATGTCATCTTTAGCAGAGTACACGGTCGTAGTAGATGATTCCACTCGCGACGATACTTTCTGCCATGGTCGTTGACGAAATTACATTCATTCGTACATGATGCAAGCTTAGCTACTGTTTTAACAGCAGAACAATTAGTGTATTTTATCCATTTTAACTATCTCACTATAGAATCAGTATGCGGAAAGTAATATGCTTGATGCAGTGTTATACAAAGGATAATTAACCTGTTAATTATTAAACCTGCGAATTCACCCATCGCACAACCATTCGTCTTTACACTTATATATATTTTAATGTTGGATACACTTTTTTTATTTCTCCTGTAGATCCATATTATTTCATATCATCCATACATCTGAAGGAATAGTTTAGGTAGGTAGGTATGCGAGTTCAGTGTGTCGAGTGCTGAAAGTGATTTAAGTTTTCCATATGTTACATTAGCTGATAGAAATTATCTAACTGCTAGAACAACAAACCATCATATTCACTATACCTTCACGAGGAGAGAAATGTGTGTAGTGGTAACCTGGCACAGCTACACACCACCTAAAGTAGCATAGGATATAGCTGGTGTCCGGGCCCAATTGTTTGCCAAACATGCTCCGGAGTGCCCTGCTATTTAAGCGCCCTCTCATGGTGGCACCCCTCCCCCTCAGATGACACTGAGACACAACCCAGTGTGTGTGCGAGTGTGTGACGAGACTGAAGCAGAAGGCAACGGGGACCCAATGGCACAGAGGAGCTCTGGGGCGTATCAGCACAGATCTATGGATAGCATAATCACATAGCGGCAGGCCGTAACGATATTTGACGAGTCACCGTCCAATCCCTTAAAAGTAATTATTCTGGCATAATTAGGGATCAGCTGTGTGTCATATTAATTGAGTATTGAATTTGTCTCTTATCGTAAAGTGATTGTTGTCGGATATTGTTTGTATGAGCATTTGTATTGAGCTGTTCCAAGGCAGAGTATTATAATAAATATTTATATATGTTTGTAATTATCCTTCTTATTAGCTATCATCTAGAGTTTACCCCCCGTAACACCCCTTACCTCCTATTGCTGTGTAAGAGTAACTGATATTGGTTCAAGTAGTAAGAATTGGAATTGAGAAATAATTAGAGACAGGAGGAAGGACAAGTGGAGCGCCTATTGTCCCACCTCGCGCTTAGGCGAGTTAGCGTAATATTTTCCTTGCACTTTTTCACCTGCACAGCGAAATACACACGTTACTGCACTTCACGTCGCCAAGAATGCGCACAGGCATAATTATTTCCCTCCTGCCTTGTATTTTGCATTTTTATTGTACTCACAGCTGTTCACGTCAAATAAGAGTTTCAATTGATATAACCTTCTATCATTGTTTTATTATAGGTTTTATTATTTCTAGTCCTTGTGTAAACCCACCCACACTAAGAGCTGTTGTCCTCCCTCACCAGATATGTGCAGTAAGAGAGCATACCGTAGGTCAGTTTGCCACGCGTGCTAGTCAGCTGCTTACGTAGCACACCTTGCCAGACCAGCTTTTGTCACCCTCCCATTCCCTTCAGAACTGCTTGTGTTTTATGTAGCTTAGTATAATGCATGTTTACCGCTTTTAATGCACTTGGGGACAACATGTTCCTTTAGCGGTGTGAAACACTCCATTTGTTTTTGTGTGCCTTCGGAGTGGATCCTCTTCTTTTCTTTTAGTTTGTCTTAATTACAAGTTTACATAAAGTGCGCGGCACCAAAAAAACATACACCTACATTCGTTACACGCATTTTGCACGGTACATAGAAACACGTAGCCATAAGTAAGCATCCAAAGTTTCGAAAATCATTAAAAGTGTTTTGATTGGCACTTCAGATCTTGAACAATCATTAGTCGAGCGAGATAGGCAACGTGCCCACCTACACGATACAGCCACTGCCACCACTAGCCAAATTCAAAACCAATCTTGAGACAGTTCATTTAATACCACCAAACCACATTACCCCATTGACACACCACCCCCGTCATAACCCACAGACAACACAACCTCAGATTCGCCTACACCACTTGCCGACTTCTTTGGGTTTCCGCTCAACAAAGAAATTGGCATCGAACCTCCACCCTCACGCGCATTTCCACCCCTACTCACCACCCACACCTACATCAACACCACAGATAATAACACACACCTCAGCATGGTCAATCCACCACCTATAAATATCGTTTTTACACAACCTGGAAAACCACCTTTGTTTTCTGGCAATTAGGGTGTAAACGTGAGCGAATTCCTGGACACATTCAAAGAAATAGCGGACATTAATGGCTGGTTGGATACGGAGAAGTGTAAGCGTATAATATTTTATCTCCATAACAACGTGAAAAACACCCTTCAGAACCTCAGGTATGGCCACTCATGTGGCAAGATTTGAAAGCAGGGCTCACGAACACATTCACAAGTGCTGCCGACACCGAATGAGGACACGCTCCATCATATACTGATGTTAAAATATTACTGCGCAAAGTACAATCCCAACATGATAGATCCCGATTTTGTTAATGTCATATGGAAAAGTCATCTTCCTTCCATTGTGGATAAGTTAATTGGGATCCCAAACGACACCTTAGCACAAATGTTGGAAAAAATTCAAAGAATTGAAATTGGGATTTATAAGTACCAACAGACCTTGACACAGTCCCACGCAAATCCAGAATCCGAGCGCCTTGAGGCAGAAATTAGCAAACTTAAACAGGATCTCGCACAGCTTTCGCTCCGTCAAAATGACACACACCCCACACGTCAGTACACTGAGCGCAATTATCAACCACATTTTAGCACACCACAACCTCGTGTACAGTACAATTCCTATTACCTTAGACGTACATACCATCACAACAACCCACTCACTCCCAATTCCCAACCCAATACCTCCAACAACACGGGATACAGGGATTTTCACCAGATGCCATGAAACATGGCGGCGTTAACAACACCAATCACTTTTCCCAACACGCCAACAACACACGACATTACAACAGGGTAAATGCTCCCACACCAGAGATGTGTGCGTACAATGGTGTGCAATCAGCCTGCTATCTGTCAAAAAACTTCCCCACGAGTGGGTAAGACAATCCACCCCCGATGACAAAGGCGCCCAGGTTAGGGCTGTGTGTAGGACATTTTTTAACAAAGTGGTCCCCAATCGATATTACGTGAAAATTGCCAGATTTAATGCAAAGGGGAATAACTTTCTGCTTAATTCTGTTCCACCCTCAGTCAGTCCACCAAGCAAGTTTGTTGAAATAAACACGGTGCAAGAAATCAAGTCTGAAATAGTTTTTGCGACATCCAACGTGCCTCATTTCTCTGTCAGGTTAAACAAAGTTCCCGGTCAGCGAGCTGTAAGTAAACAATCACCCATGCCGCCGAGCGTATTTTGGTCACACGCAATGTCAACACCTGAAACAATGCATCAGAAGTCCGCCCGCTGCGACAATCGTAAGCACAGTGCCCCTCCCCCCACATGAATCAGTCCACCATTGCCACACCAACACAGCCACACATGACAGATTGCAGCATTGCCAAGCTGCAGCAAATTCCAGCCACGAAGCAAACAGTTCAAGCCCCATGCAGTCTTGCTAGCGACACCTGCGCTTTATGTTTTTATGTAGGCCATAAAAGTTGCAATTGTAGCCTCTGTCCTAATCAAAACTTTAACTTTTCCACAGACATGGGCGACAGCTTTCGTAGGTTCAAAAACAAATTTGGGCTGACACCATGTACCATTTTCATAACGCAACCCATACACAGTATTGACGTAGCATGTGCGGCATGTTTTTATAACACAAGGAGCAAGGCCCACGATGATGAACGTTTGTTGAAAAACCAGCTGAGCGGGGCCACACCTCTATCTAGTCCACCTAAGCAAGCTCGCGCTATGCCACACTTTCCATGTCAGCAAACAGGCTTTAGATCTGCGACACCATGCATTCTTGTTACCATTAAAGGAAAACAATATCACGCTTTATTAGATACAGGATGTTCGCGCAGTAGCGTAACCAGTACTGCTTTATCCAATCAGTGCCTTTATCCCCTAAAAGAACAAATCACTCTAGTTGCGGCCATGTCCATTTTATCCCCACCTAAATTTTAAACCATAATTAATCTCAATATTCAGGGTCACATTTATCAGCAAAAGTTTTTAGTGGTTGATAATCTCAAATAAGATCTCATTCTAGGGGTGGATTTTATAAGGAGATATGGCATTATACCTGTGTTAAAACACGACATTTTCTTCATCAACTCTCGTGATGAAAACAAAATAACTGAAATGCCCTTTGTTTCTAACATTGCAGATATGACCGATTACCCATCTCTTGAACATTTTGCAATGCCATTGATGCTTTTGAAGGTGAACCGCCACCAGCCCTCACATTAAAGACAACCTTTCTACTACTCAACAACAAGTTATCAAGGATATTATTGACAAATACAGCGACAGTTTCGCCAATTCAATCTTAGAGCTAACAGAGACAAAAGGTTTTGAGATTAAATTAGACCTAACTTCCGACAAACCCATAGTTACCCGCCCTTACAGGATCAGCCCCAAGTTGCGTGATGAGCTGTTGAAGCAAATTAAGGACATGGTTCATGCGGGCATTATTCAAGAAGCAGATTCGCTCTATTCTGCCCCTAGTCTTGTCATTTCAAAGAAAAATGGTAGTCTTAGATTTTTAACAGATTTCAGAAAGTTAAATCAATACCTCACCAGGGTGCAATATCCATGACCAAGAACAGAGGACATTTTAAAAGGCCCTACAAAATTATCCTTATATTACAAGTCTCGACTTATTCTCTGGGTTTTATAGCATCCCTGTTAGACCTCAGGATTGCTTCAAACTGGCTTTTACAATTGGCAGGTTGGGTTTATTTGAGTACAAAAGGATGCCAATGAGGTTATCCACCTCCCCTCAATATTTTCAGATTTTTATAAATAAACTTTTAGGCCCCTGAGGCGGACAGCGACGATAGCCTATATAGATGATATTTTCATACTGGGTAATACCTTTGACGAACACATTGTCAACATTCACATAGTTTTTGAAAGATTATGCATGTTTAACATAAAAGTTAATACAAAAAAGTGTACATTTGTGGAACAAACCATTTAAGTACTAGGGCATATCATTACCCCACAAGGCATGTCGACCGACCCAGACAAAGTCTCTATAATTGATAAAATGGTACCTCCAGTCAATCTCAAACAACTTCGCACATTTATTGGCATGACTTCATACCTGAGATGTTATATTATGAATTATGCTTCAACTGTACAAACGCCTAATTACCCTCACCAAGCATAATACACTGTTTAAAAGGAATAAAGATCATCGACAAACATTTTATAAATTTTAAAAGGGCCATTTTACAAGCCCCAGTGTTGCAAAAGTTCGATGAAAATGATAAGATCATTTTAGCTTGCGATGCCTTCTACAGATAGACCCGCTCTCCAAGCAACAATATATTGTCGCGTTCGGCTCAAAGAAATTATCAGTGCAGGAGGCGTGTTGGAGGACCACCGGACGAGAACTTGCTGCGATTAACTACTTATGTAATAATTTTTGCCAATATTTATATGGTAGGAATTTCACCATCGAGACAGACCATGCTAGTTTGCGGTACTTGCGTTCCATGGCAGACCATAATGTACGCATTCAGAAAATGGCAATTGCACTCAGTGAGTTTTGAATTTGAACCACATTTCGTTAAGGGCAATTAAAACACCCTCCCCGATGTATTAGGTCGGATACCCACTGTTCCACAAGTCACTACGCAAACTGTTACTGTCCACAACACCCAATACCCAGTCAAACAGAACAGGTGAACATAAACCATGTGCAATTATTAAAATAAGAGAACCAAATAATCCTCAACAATTAAAAGTTGTCATGATAACATGCACCTCACTGTTTCGGGCCTTCGCAGAAGCTATTCTACAAGATCCAAACAAGGTGTCCGAGATTAGCGACTCTGTTGCCAAAGATATTAGACAACACTCGGACAATGTTAAGCACCATTTTATATCTGCTGACGACCCAAAGAACAGAGATAGAATCGCCATGGCAGTAGCAAAAGAGGACATTTTTCCTATGCACTTAATCATTAAAATCATCATTACTCTCTATCAGGTAAATATTTAAATGATTAGACAAAGACATACCTCTACACTCGCAACAACTGCATTGATCCAGTACTTAAATGTAAGATACTTATTGTTCTGTTTTCCGACACACTACATTATCTACCTGTCTACGCACATGAATAGGAATGTATCAAAATCGATTATGATTCTGTTTTTTTACTTATGCACTATTACCATCACCAAATCCCCCTTTATAGGCGAATATGACCGTAACCCACGTATTCAAAAACTCAAACAAGCATTATTAAATCCAGACCTAGCTGATACAATATGCCATAGGTTGAGCTGTAGATATGAACTAGCCACCAACAACGAAATATTTTTAAAAGTCAACACCCCTCTCGGTCCCTCTAAATTAACTCTTGTTCCCCAGGTCTACGTTAACGAGATCATACAGGCTCACCATGACGCCATTTTTGGGGGTGGGGGAACACTTTGGCACCCTCAAGACCTTAGAGATAATCCAACAGTCTTACTATTGGGACACCATGAACGCGGATGCGAAGAATTATGTAAAGACTTGTCCTGTATGCTAAAATATTAAGGCTATAACTTCACAACCCATGGGCCAGTTAACTCCAATGCCACCACAATCCCTGCTAAAAACTTGGGTTCTAGATGCGAAAGAGCCCCTCCTCATCACTGCCCTCAAACACAAATATATTTTAGTTTTGACCGAGTATGCCACTCGCTATGTCGTTGCCAAGCCAGTTCCGTCCATTGATGCCGCCATTTGTACTGTTTTTATTAAACAAGTAATACTTCAGTTTGGCTGCCCAGAACAAATCTTAACTGACAGGGGCACAAGCGTCCAAAATGAGCTAATTAGTAACCTTTTAAAATCATTGGGTGCCAAGAAACTAACTACTACAGCCTACAAACCCTGCTGCAACGGCCTTGTAGAATCTTCGAACCGTTTAATTGGTGAGCCGCTTAGAAGTTGTGCTAATGCAGATCAGTCCAATAGGGACTTGTATGCACAATTCATTAAATTTAATTACAATACCAGTATCTATAGCTCAACTAAGTTTACGCCTTTTTATTTGCTCCATGGGGTAGAAGCAGTCCTCCCAGCTTAAGTTGTCGCCAGCCAGTATTCTGAACGGGGCAATGACTGGTGTTAAAAACTTCTTGAAGCCCATGAAGCGGCCAAACTTAACTTGCTCCAGGCCCAAAGCCTTCAAAAGACCCAACTTGACCATACCCATAGGAAAAACACGTTACGTGTCAATGATTATGTTTGGGTCCATAGTAACCAAGGTAGGCAGAAGGCTCTTACACATCGCTACTTCGGCGCCTACCGGGTCACAGATATTCTAGGCGAGTCAACCATTCATATTCAGATCAACAAAACGGGGATCCCCAAGTTTGACACTGTGTGTACTAGACACACCATGTTAGTGTATGCACGCTAGTATACTGTTGCCATGTAGAGTGTAAATATTGTGTTTTATGTATAGTTTTTAATCTCTGTTTAAAAATGTGTTACAGTATATTGAACCCTCTCTGCATCCCGTGCTAAGCTATGAGTGTCGTGTACGTCGCTGCCAGGGCGCCCCGGTGTGCTGCAACTTGGCCGTGCTGACAGAGCTTCAACTCAGCATGTGCAACATGCCACAAGCAACGACCACAGCGCGGGTTCCACGATGCATTCCTGTCTCTCGGTGCGCCGCCAAGAGTAGGATAGCGCCACATACGGTTACAACGTACGCAGCGAAATCTAAGCGGAGCTACCTTGAACTAGCAACACAATGCGTATGAGGTTTGATGTGAGAGGCAGAAGGGGAGTAAGAGTGGAGAAAGATGATAGGCAGATAAGGATATCTGTAGACAGGTGTCGAGCTTGTGATGTGAGTCAGCGAACGGCTTTGCAATGAGCAGCTCACATCTATACAACTGAACAAACCAACCATAGAACTGCTCTATCATGGCAACTAAGGCCAGTTAGTCTGTTAATGTACTGATTTTTATGTAAAGTAATCTATTTATACCCTACTAGAAGTTCGAATTTTATTGATCCAGAAAGTGCCGCGGTGGTATAGTGGCTAACAGTGCTCGCACAGGTTCAAATACAGGCGAAGTCAAATATGAGTTTTTCGCATTTTTTTAAACGAGGCGGATGTTACTGTTAGCTAGTAGGCTTTCTCTGGATCTTTGATATCGATCAATAGTATAAAAAGAAATACTAGATAGCCTTAAAATACATATTTTGAGCATTGCGCTTTCAGGCACTCTAATAACTGTAAACACTATGCATCTGTGTCCGATTAAGCAGTACATTATATGCTACTTCGAAGAAAATGCCTGCTCCTGTAAAATTTTTAAACTACCACGTATTCGTGTAACTCTTTTGCCATGCGTTAGCATAACATTTTAAGGCATTTGACACTCTTTAACAAGTAGGTAGATATATTTAATAGGTTTCCGCCAAAACTGTTTTGTCTTACCTGAATAAATGTGGAAAGGTTTTTCTGTTACACTGCTAATAAACAGCATTCATATCTATGTCTATAAACGTGCTCAGGGCACTTTTTGGACAAACTTATTTCAACCTACTGTACACCTGGACCGAACAAGATGTGGCAAGTGAAATCACTTTCGGGAGGACCTGGGTTTGAATCTCGGTCCGGCTATCCTAAGTAGGGTTTTGTATGGTTTCCCGAAATCGTGGCAGGCGGAAAGTTAGATGTGATATAAATGACTGATCAGGAAACAATAATTAGATACGGTTACGAGGGCAAGATAACTGATTATCATAAAATCAAAGTAATTTTTTTACTTAATCCCATCTTGGTAAAATGTTAAGTTACTTGATATTTTATATTTAAAATCGTCGATGCCATTTTTTAAGTGCCGACATATTTGTGAACCACCTATTCAAATTAATGTTATTTATTCAGGTTAGTGAATCGTATTGTATAGTTTCTTTTTAGTTCATGTTACGTAATGTTGGCTCAATACTTTCCAAGGATTACTTACCTAACGGACATACTACTCTAAGTTACTGAATAAAAAATAATGGTGGAATAGATTAGAACATTAATATTCCGTGTTCAGTCCCCGCGAGAAGCTACGTTTTATATGTTGACCAGATTATATTTAGTAATTAGAGTAGAGTAGATTGCAGATGATAATAAACGGAAGATAACGCTGATTTTACAGAACATCCCAAATTGTGACTGAATACGCAAGTGATGCATACTTTTTTCACAGTCGCGCACGATGATCATGATAATTGCAATTTAAGAAACTAATATGCAAACATTTATAATAGGAAGTGTATGAGGGAGAAGCGGTATTAGGCAGGCAAACACGTTTACTATATAGGCCTACTTCTGTAGTTTAGCGAAATTAATTCTGACTAGATAACTTAGACGTACAGATACTGTCCTCACTATGCTCTGTCGTGTGCTCAGAAATTGGTTTCATATTTATATCACTAGTATAATTGAATTGCTTTCATCAAAACTGAATTATAAAGTATTTTCATGTGCGTTTGGTTTTTTAGTAGTTTCGTTTTGGCGGAATCGTGTGAGTTGTGCATAAAATTATTATGAATCAAAGTACGAAAATATGAGTAAGATCATTGATCTCAGTGTTTGAAATTATTTGGAATGTAGAATTAATATGCAGTGCACTTAGTGTTAACAAATATCACTCAGAAAAATGTCTAACTCCAGAAAATAAATAGATCAAAACTTTTTTGCTGTATTTTATTTAATGTGATGTATTGCTATATTATATATTGTAATATTGACTCAAATATTCAGGAAATCAATTAAATAAACTTGAAAAAGTATGGTTGTAAGACACGATAACGTGATAAAATGTACTTGAAAATGTTAATTCTGCCACTGAAAATATTCTTAGACTTATCGTAAAAGTCAATAAATTAAAATAATAATTAATTATTGTTCAAAAGCCCTAAACTGAGTTTCAAAATAATAATCTTTCACCGCGGCCAGCTTCGGATGCATAAGAAACTTTATGCCACGATTACTGTATAATTGTCTGTTTTGTGGTCACGGACATAAAACTACGTTACTGTCCCAAACTTTGACTTGGATGCCAAAAATGTTACTTAAATATTTCTCACGTCTCTAAATCTTGTGTCGATATGTTGACTTCTGGATATCTAGATTATTCGGGGGTCTAATCAAACGAGAAGTCATTATTCTACAATTTGCGTTATCCGCCACTACAAACGTCGCTATCGAAAACAAGATTATTTAACACGACATTTCAGTGATAATATTTTAGGGCCTCTTCCTAGTCTGTACCCAGGGTAATTCGTACACAAATACATGTCTTCAACGTCCAAATATATGAGTGAATACACTGACGAATTCTAATATGAAAATTCGGGCTGCAGCGATCTCGAAATTGCCCATAACCGCGGGCTGTTCCTAAACGTTATTTAATTCTTACTTTGTTAGCTACAAACCCAAGGAAAACGGTTCTCATAAACATGTAAATGTTAAAGCATATAACACGGACTTCACAACATGTTATATAATCATTGAGGTCTATTATAGATAGAGGTGGCGTCTGCTATAAGAGAATGTAAGAAATGGTGTGTTCAAGATGGGTCACGTGACTTTCAGGAAGACTGCGCAGTGGCGAACTTGTTGGACGCACCTTCGTGAGGTCACGCTCCAGGGAGCGAATGGTGTGTTCGGAATCTGTCACGTGACTTTAACAAAACATTGTTCCATGTTGAATAAACTTTTATGACGTCACATCCCTTCTCTGATATGTTATTAAATAAAACTTGATCATATTAAATTCTGACATTGCAAATCAGTCGCTTGTGTCATGAATAATTACGTTAATATTACAGAATAAGTTAATAAGAGGTTTGGACGGCTCTTATGATCTAAGCTAAGGTCTTTAGAGCCGATGAGGGATGAATGAGGCGGTTACGGAGAAGCACCTTGGAATGCAATGACGCGGAAGAGGGGAAACAGAAGATCTCCGAGAAAACCCGTCGACCTACTGCATCGTCCAGGCACGATTCCTACATGCGAAAATCCGGGGGTGACCTCGCAAGTAGAATTGACAGTTAATGAATACTGCTCAGTATCTCTGCTCTGTATCTTTCACCACATGAAAAATTAGTACTGCTGGAATGTGATTCCGACATAACATCAACTAATTGTGGCCTCCGATTTTCTATAAATACACTCTACTGACACCTTCTCTCCTCCTAAACTGTGTTCCCAATGTAAACGGTCCTGAGTTAGTTACATAAGATTTTAAGAGTATTCCAGGTCTAATTAGAGACATATATAAGCTATATTCTGTCAGCTTCAAAACACTTTGCCTGAGTTCTCTACAGACACATGAGAGCTATTGTAGCTCTAGATCTAGACATATAAACGTAGCTTCTCTTATCTGTTGTCCGAAACACTGCAGAAAATCCGAGTAAGTACTGAAATAAAACGCGTAATTTTACGATAATGGGAACCAAAAAGTAGAATCACCTACCACTAAGAAACTTAGTAAAATCTTACAACCTGCACGCAAGATACACTAATTCCTTTAACTGCAATTTTTTATGGCTTCGCAGTCCTCTAGAGCGAGGTCATTAAGGACAAAAAGGAGCCGGGGGGGGGGGGAGGGATATATATATGGCACTTTAACAGCAGATCAGGGTGAAGTGAGGTGAAGATGGATCTGTAATGGAAAACAAACATCTACGTGTGGAACGAGAGTACAGTACCCCGAGAAAAGTCAACCTACCCACCAATAGTAAAGTCTGCCGCGTTTTTGACATGTGAAAATTATGGTGTAACCCGGCCGGAAATCGAAATCGAAAGCTTTGGTGGGCGGCGAGAACTATAGCCGCTTGTTTCAATAAAGATGTATGAAAACTATAACCTGCCTGCACAACCACAAAATATTATATTTATACATCAAATAATTGTGACCAGCAATTCGTCGCATCCACGTATTCAACCCAGAAAAAAATTATATACTGCTTATAAGCATAGTTCCTAATAAGTATAATTTTATTACATTTCGTATTTTAATGGTGCAAAAATTTCGCAATATTACATGTATAAGCTCTCGGCTATAATTTATTTCTTTTTATTTTGGAATACTACTGCATTTGCGTGAAATTCAAACCGTTTAAATCTATGATTAATCAGGAATAAGCAACAGTATTGAAATATATTTAATCGATTTTGAAAATCATCATAAGGACCGCATATCTCTGTTATTAAATATTATTTTTACTTCACTTTTTTTCTTCCACCACGCTGTTTTTCACACCTATCAATGAAGACGACATCATAAATGTAATTAAATATTTCAAAAGTAAAAGTTCCTGTGGAATTGATGAGGTACCTACGACTCTGCTAAAAAAAGTGTTCTTATTTAATAAATCTGCCTTTGACTTACAATTTCAATGAATGTCTTGCCCAGCGAATTTTTTCTGATAGACTCAAATATGCAAAAGTAGTACCAATACATAAAAAAAGGTGACAAGGCATTGATGGATAACTATAGGCCTATTGCCCTTCTTACGTCCTTTTAAATTTTTTTTAGAGAAATCGATAGCAAATAAACTGACCCAATTCTCAATAAAAAAAAAGGTTATTTCATTGCGTCAGTATGGCTTTGTAGAGGGCAGATCCACAGTACAAGCTATTTACAGTTTCGCTGAAAAATGTTAACTTTTTTGATAAAAGACAATTCTCAACAGGTATATTCGCAGACCTTTCAAAAGTTTTGATTGTGCCGACCACAATATTTTATTGCAAAAACTTGAACAGTGGGGAATAAGAGGCGTAACCAATAATCTGATTAAATCATTTCTTGAAGACAGAAAACAGATCACCTCCATAAGATATTATGACAAAAATAACATTACAAATGTCATGTCCAATACCAGAACTACTCGAGTAGAAGTGCCACAGGGATCAATACTGGGACCAATTTTATTCTTAATATTTACTAATGATTTGCCAGAACAAATAACCAACGGCTCAACTATAATGTTTGCGGATGACAAACATTTTGTTAACTAGTTCAAATAACGCTGTTCTTGAAGGAAATATAAAACAAACAGTGATAGAGATGTCCAGTTGGCTCCAGTATAATAAATTAATATTAAATGTAAATAAATCTTTACTCATGAGTTTCATGCAAAGAAATACATACAATGCAGGATGAAAGATGCACAACAATAGAAAAAGACGGGTTACAGTAAATAGTACTAAATTTCTAGGGCTTATTGTAGACAGTAATTTAACATGGACTGAGCATGTTGATAGATTCTGTAAAAAATTGAGTCCAGTGTGTTTTACGGTACATACCTTGAAAAAGATTTGTAATAATAATACAATACTTGCATATTATTTCTCAAATATTCAGTCTATAATAAATTACGGAATCATATTTTGGGGTAAATCAACAACATGAAAAAGGTTTTTTGATTACAGAAGAATATAGTGAGATGAATAAGTAATATGGAAAAAATAAGCCATTGTAGGCCGCTACCCTAAATAATAAGTAGACGATCTCTGTCTGTCTGTCTGTGCGTCTTTAATACCTATAAGTCCCTCGAAAAGTTCTTCGAATTTCACAGAGCGAATCCTCAGGGCAAAATAAAGGTTAAGTTCGAATTTCAACAAGATCAGATTACGCAATCATTTCCCTTTACCCATAAAACTAGTGTTTTAGTTACTTTTTCCCTATGAAAAGTTTTGTAATAATGCATAGAGATATGAAGGTAATGGAATATCATTTTTATTTGCTTTAAATGCCTCACGTCAATTTTTAGTTAGTAAAGTGGGGCCGCAGTGGCCAAGTGTATAGATATATTTATCAAATGGGGCCTTAGTAGCTCAGTGGATAGAGATATTCCATGAGGGGTCTCAGTGGCTCAGTGGATAGAACTATATTAAGTGGGGCCGTAGTGGCTTATTGGATAGAGCAATATCAAGTGGCTAAGTATATATATATACACATATACATATATCAAATGGGGCCTTAATAGCTCATTGGATAGAGATATTCCAAGTGGCACTGCAGTGGCTTAGTGGATAGAACTATATCCAATGTTGAGTTAATTTCACATCATATTTTTTTTTCAGTCTTTGTATGATAACAAAGTTTTGTAACATCGTAACTGTACTAGGCATGTGACAATACTAAAAATTCTGTCACGGGCTAACTCCTAGTTTATAAATAACAAAATTATCACTCTTCCATCGCGTGTATATGTACCGTAGTATTCTTTTTTACATGGAAAACGTTAAAAAAGTTAAAAATAGTGGTATACACCATTACTACATCAGACAAGCTAATCATCTTCACCTATTGTCCCACAGAACCTCGAAATTTACATCAAATCTATATTTTGCTGGGGCAAAACTAATAAATAACCTACCCAGTTATTTGAAGTCAACTCATTATTTTGCAGTAATTAAAAAGAACTGTTAAATCCTACTTCATTTAATAAGGCCTTCTATTCCGCAGAAGAATGCTTAAATAAAGATGAATTTATATAATGCAGAACAAGGCTGATATAAGGAGACTTCATGTAATACCTTGTGTTTCAATCTAATGTAGACTTTACACATTTATACTTTAATATCTATCTGTATATGAATTGTAATAACTTGTACTGCAACCAAAATGTAATCTTTACATGTTTGTAGAGCTGCTAGAATTAAGATGTGCGTAAATTATATTTTTTATCTGTTATATATTTTTTATGTTAATGTAATTGTGTGCAAATGTCCATATTGTATAAAAAAATAATAATAATTGACAAGTTCTTTCCAAAGTGTATTGGAATACAGAATGTGAATAAATAAATAAATAAAGTGATTTCCCTCGGCTTCTTTCCCGTCATGCAGAAATAAGCATTAGTCCTCCCTGTTCTTTTTAAAACGAGTGTTATTACCACTCATTGTGGTGTCTCCCGCCAAATTCAAGAGTGGTTTCGCGATACTATAAAGAAAACAATGACAGCCTCCAACACGCGCGACACCTGTGATGCGTTACTGTAACGAATCACTGCTTGCGGAGAGCCCGTCACCTATTGGTGGACACGTGAACTACGACGTATCTAATCAGTGCCAAATCCCGCGTGAACTGCCGTTTTCAAGTCTTGAAGCGCAATATATTTTACAGCTTGTGTTGCTTCTACATGCATCCTGCACTTTTCAATGTCATGTACACAAATGTGTTGTGGATTGACACTTTTCAGTTCTCCATTCGCAATGCAAATTTATTAGTATTCGCCTATTGAAGTTCGTCATATTGACGGCTATGTAATTAGTAAAATAAAACACATTTCGAAATTTTGGGTAATGGAAATCTAAAATCCAACCTTACAGAGTATATTAATATTACCCTGACTTCAAAATATGTAACGATTTTAACAGTATTTCTTGCGCCACGAACGTCGATTTTGCGACTCGCATCCACATGTCCCACGTCCTCTTAACCGCACTGCGCAGACACGGAGTCGTTCTGCGCATGCGTCGGGCGTTGCTATAGCAAGGGCCGTCCAGGGTCGGGCCACAGACAGGTGGTGGAGCGATTTCCCCGCCCACCCCTCTCACAACGCTCACACCACCCCCCTCGGCAGCCATGACTGTGTTTTGTCAACTGGACATTCCACGCCAGCGACCTACCGGACTCATTCCGGGCTGTACTATGTGACGTCAGAGCCCGAAGTCGTCTACGAACACAGCATTCCATTGCTGTACAACTCTAGTTCCCTTCCCCGTCCGAAGCGATCGACCAATATGTCCACGTCGCATGTGCTGATCGCAATTCGACGACATGCAGCAATGCAAAGCTTCTTAATAATTACTCGCAAGTAATCGAAATGGCAAAATGACAGAAGCCTGGATCAGAAAATCCAGGAACTTACAGTTAATATCCATAAAGCAAATAAGGCTTTGAATGTAAAGTTCAATGTCGTCGATGACATCACTCATTAAGTGGAAAGTAACATTAACTCTTTGTCAAAGGTTATCAAGGGAAAAACAGGTGTTTTCCGTTTACAACAAACTCCATGAACAATATTCGCACCCTTGAGTCACAATTCAATTTACTGATAACCAGTGTCTTGCAACTCATTAATAATTAGATCATTGAGCACTCCATCGAATCTTTCATGCACTCATGTCAATTACATAAGCTGCCTCTCGGCGCGGTTAATAAATCCCAGCTCACAAATGATTTGACTGTTTTAAATGAACAACTTTTGCAACTTAATTTAACACTCAGTGTTGGAATCAAATATCTTTTTAAGTAATATTCAATTGAGATTGCTGAATGCTTCTTCTCAGAAAAACAAGTAGTTATTAAGTTGCAAGTGCCAGTCGTCAGTGTTAATGCCAGATGAAAAATCTACCATATCAAATCAGTCCCCTATCAATTTCACAACCACTTATGTACATTGAAACCACCCTCCCCCCACCATCGCGATTGACCTCATGACAGACACCGTCAAGGCAATCTTCCCATCCTCCTATCCCTCCCAGGATGTTGTATTCATCCCGACCGAATCCCTCACTTGCGAAAGTGTAAAATGTGTCAAATCCTCCATTTTGTTGTCTAACGTTACCTCTTTGTTTGCCTCATGCAAATATCACTGCACTGTTTCCAATCCCTTTTTCTGTTGTATCATCTTTTCCCATCAGTGTGTGTGTTGAGCAGCCCCCCTGCAGACACTATGGTTCTATGTGTAAACAAGTCTCTCAACACCCTCATCCCCAGCCACCCCCTAGGAGCTACGGAATTGCATGTCCCCTGTGGTTACAAGGTAGCCACACCCTCTGCTGTACTAATTTCCGCCGCACATATATGTGACGTACGCGTCCTCATCATCCCCTTTCATCAATCTGCCATCCCTTTACATTGGCTCTCTGAGCAATCATTTCACTTACTTCAACTGTCCCTCCCAAAGGGAATCCATTTTTATAACGTATCGGCGGCACTTAACACTGATTGGCATATAAACCACACTGAACGTAGCCAGGGGAAAAAAGGGGGGGGGGGATATCGGGATATATCCCCGCCCTCCCGAAACGAAAATAAAACATTCAAATATAAAATATTCAAATTTAATAAAGAGATTAAATATTATATGTCATGTATATATATATATCCCTTAGTGATAAATTGCAAGATACTCTTGATTGATCCAGTGGCTTAGTGCTCTGTTGGGTAAGAAAGCTGAATTGTACACTTCTGAGATGCCAGATGGTGTCACTTAGATTGCTTCCCTTTCTGCTAGTCATTGTCCTTTCAGGGTCAAGCAGAGTGTCGAGTGTCGCTGGAGATAAGAAGACGGGTCACAAAGGTTTTCTCCGCTGAGTGGGACTGCAAGTGACATGCGCAGATTGGACTCCCTCCTGTAATGAGTGGTCCATAAAAATTTCACACTTAGAATTCCTAGAACTTTATTCTTTTGAATTTAAATATTTTAAATTGTAAATAAGTGTATCCGATTTTGATATTTATAACTTCTCATATTCAATTGGACTTTCTCTCTATTTATTTATATAATATATAAAAGAGTTTGAACGTTTATGATATTTTCAATGCACTGCTGTCATAAAGTAGGAGGAGATCAATGAACACTTTGTAGTTATATCTCTTTTTGCTATCCCATTTGTAGTAAATAATTTGTTTAGCTGAAAATATATGAAATTATTATTATTTATTCAAGTATATTACATTTATAATTCCCCTTAAGAGTGAAGGAGATTTGTAACATTTAGTGATTCTTCCGTCTCTATATATTAGCCCACATGATTGTAAACAGCTTATTAGACTATAAACATGTAAAATTATAACTTAAAAAATATATATAATAAGGTGTTTACATTTCTGTTTATTACCTCATTAATAGTTAATAAAATTTTTATCTAATAAAATATTATATTATAAATTTTATTTTTTCAAATATAAGAACTTTGCAATCACCCTTAAACATGAAAGAGGTTTATATCATTAAATATTTTTATATTAGTATGTTAGTCTATTGATTGTACAACTTTTTAAAAATGAAATATGAGACATTTGCCGTCTTTCTTGAACGCAAAGGAGTTTTATAACATTTTGTGGTGATATTTTTGTATATTAGCCCATTGGTAGAAAATAGATTTTTTAACCAACCATTTGTTAATTTATATATATATATATATATATATATATACATTTCAACCACAAAACACTTGTAATCCAACTTAAATCTGAAACATGTTTATAGCATTTAGTTGCTGCATCTCTGTACATTATCTTTGTTTATTTCATTTTGAAATATACATTTTTAAAACTTAAAATTTCATAATTTTTTTTAATGCAATAAATTTACTATTTCCCTCGATTATGACGGATGTTTAAAGCATTTGTAGTTCTGTCTCTGAATTTTAAGCCCATTGGTTGTAAATCATTTTTCAACTAATTTTTACAATATCTGCCTTTAATGTAATTCAAATATATACATTTTTAATTCCCACCCCCCGCGGAAGTAAATTCCTGGATACGGTTCCCCATTCTCCAACATATTGCTCCAGGCACTACAAATGGCAAGTTATGTCACCGAAGTTGTTTTCAATACCGTAACCAGACCATTTCGACTATTTCATCATGGCCGGTTTACTTTTGCTTATTGGTGCTTTCACAACCTTTTATGTTGAGCTGGTCAAGATTTCTGTGTTACTTTCACGCCTTATCACACCTCAATGAAATATTCCTTTTTGCGCACAGTGTAATAACAGATATACAATATTCAGTAATATTACACCTCAAGATGTCATTACACTCATTAATGTGGTGTCCAGATTATTTGCTATTGCGTTTACAAGAGTTATAACTCTTAATTACAAAGTTATTTTAATTGCTTTCACTGCTCATCTAAAGGCTTCACAACAATGTATTGATTTCCATACTTGTGTTTGCATTCAGAGTCATGGTTACTCAAGCCTAAAGACTTTAACTGCTATTCAATATTAATTGTATGACCTCAGATAACACGCCTGTTGGCATTCACACTGACATATCAAATTACAATCGCAAATTATATATATATATATATATATATATATATATATATATATATATATATATATATATATAAGGTTTAATACCATTGCACTCAATTCCTGCCTTGAGAGCAGTATTAATTATGTGAACAGCAATTTATTTATTTTTTTAATTTCTAGTCACTTCACACGAACCTTCATGGTTTCTCTAATAACAAACAATTATAAGTGTTAATTAATATTTCTAGCATCTAAGTTACCTATAAGAGTACTCCTCTCGTTTTACTTTCCTTACCTTTATCTGCAGATCTTTGCTGTGTTGCTTTGTTATTGTATGTGTCACTGTGAATAAAAGAGTTTATCAAACAAACCTCCAGTATGTAAGAAAATTGTAACATATTATGTTGTTTAATTTCTGTATGCTATTAACAGCATTAATTTATATACTATTTCTTATCACGAATATTGTGTTTCTATTTACAAGTTATTGTTTTTCATAAAGCTTAACTTCAGGCATTTATATTTGTATCCTAGTGCCACTGAGCAACTGCAGGTACAAAAATGATCGCAGTAGCGTGCACCTAACTCTCAGTATCAAATCAACAGCTAGCGAAAGACACTTCAACTGCTAAGTGAGAGTGATAGAACTTTCTTACAGAGAACAGTGTTAAAATAATTCCACTTCGTGTGCATAAACTGACATTTTCGCAAACTTACGCGGCGAGTGCTACGCATGAATGCACTCTCAGTAAATAGTGCGAGACCTTTGCCACAGTGCACAGTGTTACCAACCACGATAAATGAACATTCTTCACATTACCGCCACAGGCGATTATCTGCATGCATACTCACTCTATTTCAATGTATTAAGTTCTTTTATGTTAGGATAAGGATTTCACGTCTTCTTATCAGGATTGCATCAAACAGGAATTGATTCCAATAATAGTCACCATGTGGTGCTTTGTATAACTATAACTTTAATAATTCTCTTTGGTATGTTCACTTAGTGTCTACTATAAGGTGTTAAAAATACTTATCTTTGTATTAGCGGTGGTATAATCCACTATTAGAAAATGTAAGTAAAGTAACAACGACACGATAGTACGCTTCTCGATACTTGTATCCGCCACTTCACTCAAGATAACTAGACTAGGTAAGGTAGGCCACTCCGACACTCGCGCTCCCATTGGCTACTGCGCTCTGACGTCATCGCGTGGTCAGCGAGCGCTCGTCAGTCCATTTACTGTGGAAGTTACCGTATCATTTCAACGTGATGTTTCTCGTCTGGCGTGTTGGCGGAATATTTTATCGGCAGTTAATTATGTTGTTTATTTGCTTTCTTTAAGCATAGTTGGTTGTAGGAACCGTTGCGGTGCATTTTCTTGAGTGGAATGTGATATTAATCGGCATGTGTCTAACCGCTTCGTTAAACTGCTTATTCTGCCATTTTCTTTGCCCTGCCGTCCACTATGAAGCGGCGCAAAAATAATTTAAATTTCGATTTGTTGGTCTCAGGAAACGTGCTCAGTGTTGATTTTACTGAATGATTCTGCAAAAAAAGATTTTTAATACTAGCGAGGAACAAACGTGATTCTAGTGAAGTAATCATGCAAGGATTACCATAGAAAAACATGTATTGGAGAGGTTGTGAATTTTACAGAGTTTACGTGTTTTGTAAGTAATGCATTTGTAAACCGTTACTATAATTATTTAAATGCACGTGGCCTGAAAAAGTCTCACTTTCAACACTTTTGTAGTGTGTGAATAATATTTGTTTATTTGTATACATCGTAAAGTCAACGAAAGTAAGGTTAACTTCAAAGTGTGAGAGTGCATATTTCTGCATCTGTACGATTACGAACAACGAGCGACGTATGTATCGCGTTTTGTTTTTTCATTGAAGATACAATTTTCGAAGTTACAATAATTTGAATGTTATTTCCCTACGAGCAAAATTTCCCACTGCTCCAGCAAAACAATATTCAACTGAAAATGCCACGCACTTGTAGGAACATCAAAACAAACAATGTCCTCTCATGAAAGACGTTATAAACTAAAGCCATCTATTTTTCACTCGAAATAAAATAAACAGAATCCCAACAAAGTTAACTTGGCAATGACAAAAATAAAACAGGTTGGAATGCCAACCTAGCTGTAATGTCCTACATTATAGACCATTCACAGTAAAGTGAGCACTTTTGAAAACCATTCTCGTTTGTAATAATAGTCAATAAGTACATTCTATTCTAGCCTTAGACTAAACATCCGAGTGCGGTGGAATATATACACCGTGTTTATTGCTTGCATGGCAATATTTTTGTGAAAAGGTGGTTTAAAGTAAAGAAATCGCGAAAAGAAAAAAGTAACTAAGGTGTCAGTAGTGCACACTTTACCGTGAACAGCTTATAATTACTGGACGGAACTAACGTCAGTCTTTCAGTGCCTGCCATGAGGGGAAACACGAGAAAAGAGGAATATGAAAGCGTGCATTGGACTCCGTAACAATTGTTTACAAACGTCTTTTTCCTCAGTGATAAAACAGCTGTGGTTGAAGGATACATTGGGGCAGCGCTACTTTTTCTAGAACTGTCGAGATTTACCCCACACACACACACACACATGAAATGAACAGTATGCACATGCAAACAATATATACTTTGGCGAACTAAATTGCACACGCTGCTCAAACCACTACCATAACGTTTCGCTGTTCATTGCTTCAAAGTTCGCGAAGGAAGTGGGTGCTACAATTCTCGCATTCCTGTTACAACAATTCGTTCCGCAATGTTTTATTGTATGGCTAGTATTGTCGCGGCGCTGCCGCTCCACGCGGTGACGTCACGCGGCAGACGGCAACATGACTAGCTATAAGCGCGGGAAGCCGGAGTGAAAATCCCTCCCTTCCCACTCTTGATAAACTTCACAAGCTTTTCCTGATAGTTGAGCGTGCGCCCATACAGCGCTGCCAACTGCCGTGTCATGTAATTTTCTATCGCGCTAGCACGTGCATTACAAACTGTTCTGCTATTTGTGTTCTTTTTAAAATATACTTTATTCTTGCATTACTTATTGACTGCAAAGATGGCACATCGTATTAAATTAGTAACTTATATGTTTCAGCCTGCAGGCATGTGCCTTTCAAGTAACACAAATTTTAAACATAATCTTGCTGGAACGTTGTCAAGCGTGCACTAAAAGCGCGCACAACCCAAACTCCCTTCTTCCCATGCCCTCCACCAAGCTTCTTGAGGGTCTCTTTATATTAATTATTAAATGTGGCTTTGCACACTTCCTTTCCCCTACCCTCACGTGTCGCTTACAACTTGTTCAGGTTTGTGCATTTTAAATCTTGTGGCTAGCCCATTACTTATGTATCACTTACAAATGGTTACTATTATTGATTACCCTAGCTTGCCATTTGCCCAAATAACGTAACTTAACTAAAGAAAATTTTAATATAACAGAATTCTATCTCTTTTGTGCGACGGTGACTCGTTTTTTGGAGTTACGTCCTCGACACCGCATTAAAGTCCTCCGTGCATGCCACCTTGCGCCTACGTTCTTCAGCGCCCTTGAGCTCCTCGACCCCATCACGTCCAAGGCAACGCCCCCCCCCCCCCCCCCCCAAGATACTTGTGCCTCTCTCACACACCCCCATCACTGGTTACTTCAACTGCTGCTTACTGTTCCTTCTACATTCGGGATGGCTGTTATTTCGGGGGGAAGGGGGTAGTGTAGCGGCAACCTGGCGCCGCCTCCACGCCGCTTAATGTATCATGGGATATAGCTGGTAGCCGGGCCCAATTGTTTGCCAAACATGATCCGGATTGCCCGGCTATTTAAGCGCCCTCTCATGGCGGCCCCCCCCCCCCCGGCCTCAGATGGCACCGAGACACGACGCAGTGTGTGTGCGAGTGAGACGAGGCTGAAGCAGAAGGCAACGGTAACCCATTGCCCAGAGGAGCTCTGGGGCGTATCAGCACAGATATACGGATAGCATAATCACATATCGGCAGGTCGTAACGATATTTGACGAGTCACCGTCCAATCCCTTAAAAGTAATTATTCTGGCATAGTTAGGGATCAGCTGTGTGTCATATTAATCGAGTATTGAATTTGTCTCTTATCGTAAAGTGATTGTTGTCGGATATTGTTTGTATGAGCATTTGTATTGAGCTGTTCCAAGGTAGAGTATTGTAATAAATATTTATATATGTTTGTAATTATCCTTCTTATTAGCTATCATCTAGAGTTTACCCCCCGTAACATCCCTTACCTCCTATTACTGTATAAGAGTAACTGATATTGGTTCAAGCTGTAAGAGTTGGAAATGAGAGATAATTAGAGACCCTCGCGATTGTTTCATCTTTCCCCCCCCCTTTTTTTTTTTTTTTTTATAAATATTTGAGACTTGTGACTTAGCCAATATGGCAGGACAAGCACGAAGTTCATCAGCGATACATTTTAGATCGCTGCTACGCAATTCTCTTTTATTATGCCCAGTGTCACTTTCACTGCTTGCAGACGACATTTCATTCACAAGTATTTTTTACAAACTAATAAAGATAGACGTCAACTATAACTCGTAAATAAAAAACTATTAAAGACAAATGACAAACCAAACTATCACACATCACACCTAACCAGTCTAGGCTATGAACTGAACGAGGCAAATGGGTCAACATACTGCTGAGTCATTTCACGACAGGTTCCGGGGCGTAAATAATTAACTCTTTGGCAGAAGTATTTCCTTACAAGTAAAATTTAATCATTATTATTACGGATTGAATGATTTTCGTTTACTTATACCTTTTACTTGAAGCACGCCTTTTTTTTTGCTGCATCAACCTTTTAAGCATATATTTATTTCTACTAATACGGCCCAATTTTCCGTGTTAAATATTGCCTCTAACATTTGTAATACACTAGTGTTTCAGTTCCAACTTCGAAGATATGTACCGCAATTAGGATTCACTTTAGACCAAAAGTTATGTTTTCGCCTTCTTATTTCGTGAATAACCTGCAGCTGAGGTTTGCCGGTCTAATTTAGATACATTATGTATAAAACTAATAAAAATAAAGCTGACTGAGTTGGTTTTGACAATGCCACGTAATTAATTCTTTACTTCATGGGGTTCTAGAGAGAGAACAATCCTACCATGTTTTGCCCGCCGAGTAAGAAGGCTACAGCAGTGGAGATATGGCGCAGGGGAATATTTTATCCAGTTCTGCCGACCGGGTTAGCGATGGCGAGTGGCAGTTTCACAAGGAGCCACAGCTTCTTTGCGTGCGGCAGGTAACAAACACCCTTGGGTAACAGCGGACATTCAGACTGCAGTTTCTGCCCTCTTCCTCTGACGTTTGTTGTCAGATTTTGATCAGATACCCCTCTCCCCACACAGCAGTGTTCACAACAGAGCGACGCAGCGCGGCCGACTTCAGCTGACGGCAGTTTATAAAAGTTGTTCGCAACTTAGCGACCGAGTGTCGGCGGTAGTCGCCGATGGAGACTATGCTGCCGTTTGGTGTCATTTTGTTCTATTATGATATAAACAATAAGTGTGTATGTTTAAATTTATTTAAACATTATAAATTATGCCTCTAAAATCTAAATCAAATATTAACAGTTAAATTTACAAAATAAAAACTGATATTGTTTTTGGTTTATTGCATACACACAACACACTCTAAATCTGAATCAGTGAGAATATCCCTGGTTTAATCAGTCAACAGTACCTGGCTGAGTAAAAATGACCGTCAAACAACGTTTAAAAGTGGCAGTTAAACAACGTCTGTCAAGCAAAACAACAACGAATAAACTAATAAGACCAATACAAAATACTTTCTAAAATGTGTTTCGTCTTTAAAAACACAACTTTACGAGGTAATTTGAACATTCAGCCTTTATTCCGTTTTTACATCTTTGATTTTGTTCTCATATAGTATTCACAGCGCTCCGTTTGAAGGTTTAAACTGCATATAATGTGGCGAAGAGAGTGCACTCATTTATACTATTCGTTTTAATAACCTTACCGGTATCAATCAAACCAAAAACAATAAGTAAGGGCACACAATTTAAATCCCCACGATTTCGAAAAGAAATATAACACACGTATTTCCCCCCCCCCTTTTTTTTCTCGACTTGGTATAGTAGCGCAGATGGAGCCATGTCCCTGTAGCTCAGGGGCAGGATGGCCGACTTGCAATCGAGGGGATCATAGGTTCGCTCCCCGGCCCCCACGCGGCATATCTTCAATTCGCTTGTCGCACTGGGGATTTGACAGCAAGTCGATCTAACTTGAGCTCGTCGACGTCACTTCAACACAACAACAACGACCAAATACAAAAAAGAGAACGATGGTGAGGCGACGGCTTAGCGTCGACGAGGAAAGTGCGTGTGAGTTCAATCCTGTCCACCTGCAATTTCTTTTTGCTTTTTTGTTAATTGCGGTAACTACGCAATATAAATAGTAAATTATCGTAAATTTGTTTATCTCGCATAGTTATTTGGCTACAATCAATAAAATCAATATTTAATTCGCCACTGCAGTCATCCGTCACTTTTTCAATCAGTGAAATCGTTTCACGTCACTAATTCAATCAGTGAAAATTTTTCACTGAAATAATCAGTGGTTTCCCACAGATTCAAAGTGGAGCCAGTTTCACTGATTCGAGTAGTTGAATTTCACTGCGAATCAGTGATTTTCCACTGATTCGAATTTGGAGTGCATCCAAACCCCTGTAAACGAATCTGTAAACATGACGACAGGAATGTTTACTTATAATACTATACGAAAGGAAACTACACGATTAAAGATTTATTTTATATTATTAATCACACGACATTTATCTTTATAATATTGATCGATTAGAATAATAATCAACCGGACAGTGAAAATATAGAAGCTCCAGTGTTTACAAAAGTTTTCATTTTCATCTCTGTCGACGCCCGACGCTGACAAATCCAAAGCATACGTTGGTTACAACGCACTCGACTGTCTTCGTCAGCCGGAAACCTCTGGCTGGCTACTTGTCGGCTCATCGCTTATCAGCGCGCGTCGACACAAGCTTCTGTGGACAGTCGTGGTCGTGGAGACAGCGCATGCGCGCGTGAAAACGATACATTTATTTGTCAACGATTTGTAAATTAGTTTCAACCTTGAAAAACATTCATTTAGCTAGTATTATAGATAGGATAAGGCTTTTTTTTTTTTAACTATAAAAACACGTACTCACCCACTGTCCTAGCTAGAAAGAAACAGTGGGCACTGAAGGGCTTACATAGGTGGACCAGTTATGATTAGCTGCCCGGCAACAGTACATCTAGCGTGCCATCTACGGCAAGTCGATGGAAAGCCGATGTACACGAGACTGATGGCTGAGAGTAGGTATGCCACTAACTGGGCACAAAGAGCACGCCAGCAGTATTGCAACACGTAACTGGTCCATTTGTTGGCCACTGACGGCAAGCCTTTGGTGTATCGTGCACAGTGTTCTTCACTGGTGGGCCAGATGTGGGCTGAGTATTGTTAGTAGCCGTTGCCATTCCAGGTCCAGCAATGGTGCCGGGTGCATTCCAGCTGTCGTCTAGTTTCCAGCCAGTTGTATACCGTCGATGGGTCATTTGCAGGTTACAACATTCTGGGTGGAAACGACTATGTCCAGTAATGGCAGGGGGCCGCGGTGGTTTAGCGACCAGAGTACTCGCGTCCCACCTAGGAGAAATGGGTTCGATTTCCAAAGGGGCAGCTCCTGGATCTTCGCATGTGGCAATCGTGACGGAAGATGCCGCTTATCGGAGGGCTTTCTCTGGGATCTCCCGTTTATTCCGCCCTTGCATTCCAGCGCTGCTCCATAATCAGCTCGTTTCACCCTCATTGGCTCTCTAGGAGCCACCCAAATCTCTTATGGTTATACAGTAATGCTAGTGAAGAGATTTGGACGGCTCTTAACAGCGAGGTCTTCAGAGCCGATGAGGGCGATTGAGGTATGGAGCAGCTTACACTTATTAAATTGGTGAGGTTTTAGGCCATCTCGCACACCTTACTTACACTGAATGGTACCTGCCATAGGGCGCAGTATCCGAAATAACACAAAGGATAAAATAAGTAAAATACTCGTGATTTGAGACATTTACTTATTTGTCGGTTTTACGTAAGCCATGAACAAATTAAGTTGAAATTACACGTTGTGCGTTACGCCATGATTGAATGCCAGGGTTGCAAAACGGTCGACCCTTCGGCACTAGAGATGAAAAGTTCCTATTAATTACTTACTATTGACGATTAACATGATTACAGTTAAAGTTGAGACTGCCGAGGTTGTCCACGTGGAGCAATACTCCCGTGCTGCCGGCTGGCTCGAGTGCTGAAGTCAGGTCAGACATGGCGTCGGCTTCCGCTGATGACGGCCGAAGCAGATGCCAGAAATTACTTGAAAATACATATTGACACTTTGAATGATAATAAATAATGCTAAAAATTACTAATTAATGATTACATTCATATTGGCGACATCCCCATGATTAATTAAGTGTTTTGTATGCTTGGCAATGTGAGTTATATACATAATTTGGCCTTGATAGGCAGTCTGCTGGAAAAAGAACACTACTATACACTTCGAAACATTGTATTTAATTAGCACTTAAAAAAGGAAACGAATAACAGTTGGAAAGCCTGCATCATAAAATACAGTGTAAACAGTAAGACAATCATAAAATACGGGCAAATGGATATAACTTATGTAATTATTTGTGTAATATGGTATACGTATTTAAATATTCAACACATAATGATTTAATCGCATAAAATATTGTTTTGTATATGGTCTCAACATTACTTTTTGCCTTCACTTTATAGTAAATACATCCACAATTTCAAAATATTCATCAGAAATGTTTGACATTACTTCCGTGATTTTCAGTATGTCTTCAAACTTTTTTTTTTTTTTTTTTTTTTTTTTTTACCAAAACACTGTTTTTTTGACTTATGCCACTTCACCCAAACACCACAGACTTAAGACCTCATCCAGCATAGCTACACTTACCACCTGTATCATTACAAAATCCACCTGCTCACAGCCACTATCCGCTACAGGGCACAGCTATCACCCACAATTCCATAAAACACTTTGTAATACATACAACACATCTGAACACAGTATCAACACTAATCCTGCACTCCATAAGAAAGAAGAGACTCTCATCTCCGTCTATGATTACTCCCTCTCAGCACTCTCACCCATCTTTTCACGTCCGCTATACACAACATAATCAGCTTCCCAGGTTCAAGGGACCCCAATGGCCCCCAACACTAACTCTTCTTCCCACAGTTCGGTGACAACAAACGTTGCCAGTGACACTGCCTCTTCAACTTCTCCATCTGTGCAATCATCCACAACAACACATTCAGTACACATCCCTGCTAATATTTCTGCCAACTCAACCATCCTGCAAGGTATGATTCAATTCTCAACAAACCCCAACATCCTTCACTACATGAACGCCAGACATCAGGGACATTGCGGGGAAGAAGTCTCGATAACAGATGCCATGGACATAACAGAGGGCAGACTGGGTAAACGAACTCCAGGCAACTAGCACACAAATATAATGTTCAAATGCCTCAGAAGACGACTTTCAAGTAGTCGTAGGCAAGAGAAACTGCTGGAAAAAGAACAAAAATTCCTCTCTCGCACCAAAGGAACAGCAACATCCTCGTGACTCTCGCTAGAAGAAGACCTCTTCTCGCACCATAACGCCTCCTTCAGGCACAGAAGACAGTTCCACTAACCGTTGCAAAACCTCACCAAAACCAGTTCTTCAAATCTCATCATCTACATCTCTGAAGAACTCTTCTGCCCCTTCTACCACCTCTCAAAATCACATACAGCAGTCCACACATAACTCCACTCCATTATCATCTCAGTCATCAACAAATATGCAAACCAGACAAAGGAAGCCTCCACTGATTGTGGTATTCTGTGGTCTGACACCCCATGCTCTTAAACAAATGGCAATACTTCAGTCCCAACTCAAAGATAAACTTCAAGTCCATCACTATCCAAACTTATCAACTTTCCAGATGGTCTCTAAAGTAGACCACCTCACAATGACCAAAATGTTGTGAAAGGTTAACATTGGTTTCCACACCTGCTGTGTCTGGAAGACCGGAACGCTGGTGCATTACTTAGAAACCTGCACGAGGAAACCACTATACAAGACATCTCAGTTTGTTTGAATGACCTTGACACCAAACACTCTAAGATTGTGCGCCTGGGTAGCAAAGGAAAATACACTAAGCTATTCCCATTGTTCCTTGTGGTGCTTAAGGGAACATCTCAACTATCAAAAGTACTTAAGCTCATGAATTTGGCCGGGGTGGTCATCAAGTTAAAGATTTACAGGGGCAGACGAAAACTCGTCCAATGCTTTCGTTGCCAGGGGTAGGCCATTTGTCGCATCACCGCAATGAACAGCTGAAAACGCATCAAATGTTGCAAAGGACACCCACAAGCAAAATGCGAGAAGACTCCAAATGAAAAAACACCCTGCTACTATTCTGATTGTCCGTACCAGAAGAAGTATCTGGCAGATAAAGAGAAGAATGCTTAGGCGAAAACATCCCAGTCTCAGAACAACACCTGTTTGCCTGCCACACCTCCTGCCTCCCTATCACTGTCATTTACTCATTGTTCTACCCTTTGATGTCTACATTTTGGGTTGTTGATTTGAAAGTATTGAAAGGTAGACAATGAGGCTAAGAGCCTCCTTAATTAATAGGTAGACTTAAGATCCTCAAATCGATTCCCTGAAAATAGTTCAGTTAATCAGGATTACTCTCAAATAACATAAATCAGCAAGTTATTAAAAATATAGCTTTCACTAAGTTTAAAGACTACACAACATTGTACCCTTCAGTCAAAGGGACGGTGACTTTCTCTACAAAAGCTTCTATTGAGGCTTTCTATTAAATTCCTAGTTGTCCGAAGCTATTCACTTGGACTCATCACTGTTAAAATACTCAGCTTGGGTCAATCAAGACCACGCCACAGGGAAGGTCAATCAGGATCCCCTGTGTAGATCGTCCCCCCTGGACAATGATGTCTTTCTGCAACTGGAGCTCGTAGATGGTCAGCAGCAGCGACCAGCAGCCACAGCTATTTGAAGAAGGATGATCGCCCCCTGGCGACCCTGTTTAAATAGTCTGGCTGCCCCCCCCCCCAATTCCCCCCTTTCGTCGTCGATTGAGTGGCTCCTTGCTGCTCGAAATAATGTTAGTATCAGGCATCGCTTCATTGCCATAACATCGTGCACTAACAGGAAACAAAGCAAACCACAATCACCGTCTAAATCCACCATCAACATTCAAGAAAAATCATTGTCCGACACCATTCAATCCATCATAAACTGGTTTGCAAGTTCGAATTATGCTCTACGCTAAGATATTTGCAAGAAATCTTCAACAATTTCAAACCACCAGGACACTTGCTGGCAAGTACGAAATTCTCTTCCTTGTCATTTCCACTATCTGTAACATTTTCGAATGCTTGGTAGTGATGTTCCTGACTCTTCTTCTCCTCCTCATAATGCATAAATATATAATATGGAATGCCAGGTCTGTCATTCACAAACTTGACATAGCCGCAGTACTTCACCAACACCAACCTATCATATTTGGTATCACGAAAACATGGCTCAAACAAGCTACAAACTTTCTCAACCCAGGTTACAGGCAGGGTCCATTGTACAGACGGAGAGGTGGCATCACTATTTTAGTGAGGTCTGACATTTCGCACTACACTTGTTCCATTAAAACTTTTTCAGATCTGGAAACAGCAGTAGTCAGAATAACTAGTATTCACTCTCCCTTCACATTCATCGTATACATTCTTCCCAGAGGTCCATTACCAAATGAAAGCTTTACTCAATTACTCACACTTGACAGTTCCATAGTTCTTGCTGGAGATTCCAATAGTCAAAATGTGGCCTGGGGTAGCCATAATACCACCTTCAGAGGTAACTATCTCCAGAAATTTATCAATGACAAATACTTAACTCTGGTGGCCCCAGATTCTCCTGCACATCACCCTTCGAGGCAAAATTTTCATTTATTCATATTTTATCTGTTCATTTCTACCCCGATTATTCAACTCTTGGAGCCAACTCCCTAATACTTCTCGATTATGACCACTTGCCTGTTCTAACAGTTTTCAATCCAGCATTTACAGATCCGCCAATAAGTCAGTATCGTTACAGTTTTCAGACAGTCAACTGGAAATTGTTCAAGTCCACCTTGGATGAGTTGATCTACTTCACCAACATTCTACGCACCCCCGACCAACTAGATCATGCTGTCGCCCACCTCACCAAAGCTATCCTGTACTCAGCTGATTTCTCATCCTGTGCTGTCGCCGAATTCATCCTGGGCTCTCGTTTCCTCCACACATCAGAGAATTCGTTAGGATGCAGGACTGAGCACGAGGGAAATTGCAACATTCCCGCATGGCACTAGACTTGGAAGCATACAATTCTCTGCGAAAACAGGCTCGTTGGACCAAATCACTGTGGACAGCGAAAACACATTACCAAACTATTTCCAAACTGTCTATTTAGTCGGTAACATTCTGGTACTTTATCATGTTCTTTCGAGGCACTAAAACCCACATGCCACCATGTCGACACACAAACAGAAACTTAGAAGCACCAGAAGTCAAAGCTAACATACTAGCCACCCCTCAACCTTACACTCTATCATTCCTCCTCCAGCCCACCCCAGACATGAACTTCTTGCACAAGCATTTAAACCACATTCATCCCCACCTGTTGATGGTTCTCTCTTAAATTCACCTGGCAAAGTTGCCAAAGTTGTTGCCTGATTTAGACCCTCTGTCGCCCCTGGAGCAGACTATCTTCCTGCTTCACTAATCCATTACTTGTAATGCAAAACAATAATATTCCTTACACAAATCATGAACACTGTCATCCTCATGTCAGTACACAATCATGTGGAAGAAGGCAATCATAGTTCCAGTCCCAAAATACGGTTCACCTCCGCACCAAATACAATTGTACAAACCCGTAGCCCTGCTACCCATTCCCTCCAAGATAGCTGAATGCATCCTACTCTCACGCCTCACTCAAGAAGCTTCACTATTACACATAATTCCCGACACACAATTTGGGGTCCATAAAGGACACTCTGCACTCCATGCTGTAGTTGCTGTCATTTACAAAATCAACAAAGTTTTCTGGCATCATAAACACTCCATACTCATCATGCTAGACCTCGCAAAATCTTTTGATTTTGTTCATCATCACGCACTAATCACAAAGCTCCGAACTGTTTCCATACACGAAAGACTTCTCTCTGTTCTATTCAGCTTTCTTTCCCGCAGAACATTCGCAGTCCGTGTGGACAATGCCACTTCACAAGAACATGCCATTGCTGTGGGGTACCCTCAAGGGGCTCTACTGAGTCCTACACTATTCTCAATCTACATCCCCGACATTCTCAACATACCAAGAGTTTCAATCTATCAATATGTGGATGATACAGCTCTTCTGATGTCACATGTGGAAGCACGGACACTAGCTGCTCGTGCCCAACTCGTTCTTCGTACCATCTGCACCTACTTCCAGAAATGGTGTGTTACCTCTAACCTCAAGAGGACAGTTATCATGTTCCTCACAAAGTGACAATACCAACAACCAGCATCGTCAACTCTCATGGGCAATAATTTTCTCGTGGTCCCCCACAGCTCGCTACTTAGGCATCCACCTGGATCATACATTTACCTGGCACCACCATATTGCCATAGCTGTTGGCAAAGCCAAGACCACCTTCAACATACTTCAATCACTTCTCGCCTCCACCTGTCCACTCCCACTCCACACCCAGATCAGACTCTGGCGGGCCTACGCCATACTCATTCTGCTCTATGGTAGATTGATTTGGTCGTACATTTGTTTACTCATCTACGCTACGACCGATCATCTACAAATTCGACAACTGCCTCCGTCGCATCATTGGCTGCCCCCGACTCACACCGACCGACCTCATCTACCTATTGGGAAACATTGAGAAACACATCGAGACCATCTGCATACAATCAACAAGATTCCTAGTCGCCATTCGCCACCACTCCAACCCAACAATGTCAAACATGGCTGTATACGGCCCCATGGAACTTCGCCCTCAGACACGTTCTGGACATGCATCTTGACAGCCCTCCATAATATCCTAGCCTCTACTACCAGATCTCCTAACTACCTTCGTCACCTGTGACCAGTGCGCGAGTGATCCCCCTTTGGGGTAATTTCGAGTATGGTCATGGGCAATCCATTTTCAATAAATTTTAGTAACCTTCTGATCATCATAAAGTCTGCCTCTTTCAATATTTCCCAAATTCCATCTTTTCCAGCCTTCTGAAGTAACTTCAGTGTCAGTTCTAGTTGTAAGTAATTATTGTAGTACTAGAAAGTCCCCTAAGATAACAGAAAGACCTTTAAAGGCAACATAATGGAACTTCAAAATATCTTAGTAGCCGATATGTACATATTTGTAATATTAGGATTATCATTGTGTTGTTTGTATAATTATTTAGTGTTTTCTCTTATTTATGAAAGAGTTTGTAATTTTCAAATCAAAATTTTGCTATTGTACTATAGGTTTTTACTTAAATTTTCCTGTAATTGTTATATTCTGTTTACTTTGTGAATTTCTCTACTATGTATAATATTGTAAATATTAGTGTATAAGAGGCTATTTGGGCCAAATATAAACATTTTGTAAAGCAAGAGCTTAGGTTAACTTCTAAATTTAATATGTTCTGATTTATTTAAGTGGAAAAAAATAATGGTGGGATGGCAGAATGTATTTTGCTTCCTGTAAATGGTTGTGTTGATTTTAAATGTTAAGTTGTTGTCACAAAGAAGAATGTCTCTTTAAAACACTCTTTTATTCATTTTATATGTGCACTTTCTTATGCACCACACATCTCCTACGTACACAAAATTCACCTTAAACCGATCTTTGTTTAGTATTTTTAAAGCTCTTTTTCTTTGCCGGTCAATTTTTTGCCGACTTTAGGGTAAAAGAGGGTATTTTAGCTTGCACATGTGGGTTAAAACTAAAATCAGCAATAGGCAATGCTGCTTACCATGGTCTCAAAACTCCGCAAACTAGTGCGTTGGCTCACCTGCTCACACTGCAGGCTGTGAGCAGCACAGTACGGGCTCGAAAACAATAAGCGTGAAGAGATTTGGGCGGCTCTTAACAGCGAGTTCTTGAGAGTCGATGAGGATGATTGTGGTGAGTATGGAGCAGCGCCAGAAAAATGAAAGGGCAGGGGAGACGGGGGATCTTTGAGAAAACCTGCTAACCAGTGGCATAGTTCGGCACGATTCCCACGTGCGAAAATTTGGGAATTGTCCATCTGGGGATTGAACCTGGTTCACTATGGTAGGCGGCAAGCAGGCTAACCGCCCAGCCATCATCGTCCCCTCCCTCCCAACATGAAGAGGTAATGTGTCTACGCTGTCTTTGTCTACAAACAGAGTTTTCAGAAACTGGTGACTTTACGCAGTTATCTCAGTCAATACATGCACACTTAAGAAATATTTTCAAAATTAATTTAAATATTAACGCGCGCTCTTGCGTGGCGGACAAGTGGTTAGGGCGCTGACTGTCCTCTCGTACCTTACGAGGTGGAGGGGAGTGAAACCCAGGGTGAGTTGGAGTGTTAGGCTATCCCTTCCGGGCAGCCTTATTCTCCTTACCACTAGGGATGTTAATAAACGGGACTCCAGCTGTCCCAAAAGGGTACAATACTCAGTCAGAATCGAGAGGTGAGTGGTGAGTGTCGTGGTGAGCGATCTGGCTGTGACTGACGGGGTTTATCCGCCGCGTCATCATTGGCTGTCTGAAGGGGGTAAAGTTGGCTAGGGATTGTTCCTGGCGTGTCTTGGGAACTACCCTGGCAGGGATTCGAACCCTGATCGTCTTTCCGTATGCCAACGTTAACGTACAGAAATTGGTGAGTACTTCTGCGTTTGTGTGTCGAACCCGAATTATCTTCCCAGATTTCAACTTCACTATACTCGGTCTATTAGAGGGGTCCTGTTTGTCGGTGCTAGAACTCGATACCAGTGTAGGGGTTGGTTTCACAAGGGTTTCCTCTGAATCGGATTCTTCGTCTGGGTCACACCAACCTAACAAATGTTTCAACGGAGTTTCGTGATCTGGGGGCTTTATTATACTGTAGTCAATAGGTTCGATCTCAGATTCACTGGGTACTAGTACACTCGGATTGGAATCATTAAGTAGCTGATTTGTAAGTGCTTGTTTAAGTGTGGCGCGCCTCTCGCGTCGCCTCTGACGGCTACCAATTCCTCCGTGTTGTTTGCGTATTTAGCAGTGAAATATAAACAAAAAATATATAAGGCTGTCTGCAGGGTTTGCGGACGTGCAGTCCTGGGCGGGGGGAAATCTCCAATCACTCCCGCGGACCTGCCGTGCACAAGGGAAACCCAAGTAAGGAGATCTTGTGCCTCGTATTGGCGGCGGGTGTGCTGGAATCTCAGGGATGGGTCCTTTATCACGCCCTGTCTCTCGAGGGATACAATACACTGCACGGCCGAATAGAGACGTGAGATTAACTTATATTACTCCGCAACTGATTTAACACGCTAAACTGAAATTCAATTCAGAATTAATAGAGCAAAAATGACAAAGGAACTAAAACTAAAATTATTGTAGCCGACACACAAAGGGTTAAGTTTGGAACGTTATATTTTATTGCGCTTAAAGAAATATTTCGGAAAGGCCCGGCTGGTTTCTACACACTAAAGGATATGCCAAGAAACAAATATAAAATATCAAAACACTGACAATTATTATTGATTCTCAAATTCGCTAATCGACAGGTGAAGGTGAGCCTGGGGAAAATTAATCTATTAAAATTAATTACCTGCAAATTTCCTAATCAGTAATTAAACAATTAACGATATTAACAGCGTGAACGTATGAGAGGCTCTATCCAGGGGGACGTAATCGCGCAACGACCTGTTATCGCTGGAGTCAAGGGTAGTTGACTGAGGTAAGGGTAGTGGGTACAGGCGTGGGATGTACCAATATACGTGGAGAGTCCCTGGGCGGTCAGCTGAAGGAGGGGCTGCAAAAACGCCACTCATTTTTTTTCTTATCACCCTTGGTGGAGGCGTAGATAATTTATTGCACCCCGGAATGAGGCAGGCGAGCCGTGACGTCAGACGGTCACGGGGGTGCTGCTATCTCTAGGGTTGTTTGGAACTATTTGGCCAGGCAGGATAGCCTAATATAATTTAAATAAATATTATTATTTCTTAGTTTGAAAGGAGCTTGCATTCTCATTCTTGCTCAGGCGTAGAAGATCATAATTTCAGACGCGAAGTTCAATTACGTAGATGACTCACCAATGTATGAAGTCATTTTAATTTATTATTGCCAAGTCTCAATGGCCAAAGAATTTGAATTCGCCCCGCACTTGGCGCGCTCAGATGGGGCGGAGTTGGTCGTAGAGTGCGCCTCTCTGTAGAACACAATTTTGGCATGCATCACTATTAAAGTTCTTACTATAATAGTTTTCGTTTTCACATACGATGTTGATATTTGTCGATTATCATATAATTCGTTTTTATGTCTCCGTTATAAGGAAGCCTATAGTTTTGTTATTAAGTATGATTTTTTTATCATATTGTATTGATTTCCATTTCATTAATGTTTGCATATTAATTCTTTCGTTTTTGCACGCGTATACACTTGGAACAAAAAATTATAATAAAAATGATAATTACTATTATTATTATTGTTCTATTATCCAGCGATGGAGTTTCGGGTACGTCCACAAAGTACAAATTCACCAATGAACTTTGGACATAGGACACACGGACATGCGGTCGCGTACCGTGACATCACAGGGTCTCGTCTGTCATCAGCACTTGAGCGTCCGCGGACATCTCTGCAGACAGTGCTAACTGTAAACAAAGCTTGAGGCATTATCTTATCTTAAGATCAGGATGTCTCAGGTTCGGACTCCTGGCAATCAATAAAAGCATGTACCATTTTTAGGCGTATGCTCAGATCTTTTTGCTATGCAAGTCGCCCACTTTTCAACCGAAAGACAGGATTACCAATAAAAGTATTCCCTTTTATCCTTAACGATGTTGTTTATGGTTTAACTCGAGTTAGCCATTTGTAATTCGCTTCTTGATAGTGCAGCCACCTTCATCAACAAAAAATAGATGTGAAATTTTTTTGAGTACTGAAGTCAAATCGTTTTAAGTTTATATACATACACACACACGCGCGCGCACACATACATAAACAGGATGGCATGTCTAATGTAGACACCCCCAAAATATCCATAATGGTTGCAGATCACGAAATGCAGTTTTCACTAAATGAAATTACGTATGGGGGAAAGTAATTTACAGCAAAGTTACTATTCGTAACATGTGTATGGACAGAAATAATTAAACCACATATGATTTCTCTCGCGGAAACCTACTTTTTTTTTCAATGGCATCTGAAAGTATGTGCAAAGAGGAATTCAGTGATATAGTATATGCACTGGAAAGTAACGCAAAAATGCCAAGAAATAATGTGCAAATATAATTAAGTTAGGTAGACCGGTATCATGGGGCAGGGGACCTGTACTCACAGCTGTAAGCAAGCAACACGTACCAGTCCCCGCAATTTGTTATGGTAAGTGGTATTGCAATGTGTGGCGGTACGTATGGAATTAAGTTCACGAACGAGGAAAAATTGTACGTTCTACTTATTTACGGTGAGTGTCGCAATAATGGCAATCAAACACTCCAGATGTATGGTGAATGGTATCCTAACCGGACACCCATCTAATGGCAAACGATACGAAGAATTTGCACACGTCTATTGTCACGCGGTGATTGTAATTCCACAACACGAGTGCAACGAAAGACTGCTACGGGCGAGATGCATCAACATGATGTGTTGGCACGTGTCAATTTCAAACCCCCACATGGGTTCTCGCCAGCGACAGAGGGAAGTGAACGTATGGTATGGAATCGTTGGAGACTACGTCATAGGACCATACTTCATTCAAGGGACAATGACCGGCTTTACGCACGCCCATTTCCTCAGAAAGACCTTACCGGCACTTCTGGAAGACATGCCCCTCAACATACGTCGCCATATATGGTTTCAGCATGATGGTTGTCCTGCCCAATTTTCTGTGCTGGCGAGGCAAGATGGCCAGCTCGCTGCCCCGACCTCACACCTCTCGGATTTTGCCTGCGGGGGACACTGAAATATAGGGTGTACAACACGGTTCCTACGATGCCAGAAGACATCCAGGGATGCATTGTGGCAGCTTACAGAGGTATTAAACCAGAAAAACATCCGGCCGCTCGTCGCTCGCTACATGTGCCAGACGTGTATTGCTGTCCTTGGTAAACACGTTGAGCACATGCTGTGAAAAGACCTGATAGAAAGCATTTCAACCATAACTGTGCTCTTTTGTACTATGCATGCAGATGCGATTGCATTTCTCCTTAGTTTGGGTGGTCTATGTTTGTTGTGCATCTGTACGCACTCGTTACTCAGTACAGTTAATGACTAGGAAAAAATATCCTGAATTACGTTGGCATCTGAATAAAATGTAATATACTGATATCAGACTTGCACTCACATTGCCCATCTTCCCTCTGCTGCAGTGCTCTTCTTCGTCCAATATCGCATCCTGTGCCCATTCCCCATTAAGGTAAGTGCTACGCTGATATAAGGAAGCTGTCCCTCCAGGATGAGGCACGGCTCGTGTTGCTTGCTTATAGCTGTGAGTACAGGTTCACTGCCCTATTATACCAGACCTCTTACCTTAATCATATTTGCACACTGTTTCTTCGTGTTTCTGTGTTACATTCCATTGCATATGCTATATCACTGAATTCCTCTTTGCACATACTTTCAGATACCGTTGAAATAAATGAACACATCTCAAAAAAAGTTTTGCACCACCTGTATTTTGTTTGCTCTTGAAGGATGTTCGCTTTGAGAGTTGCTGCATTACAAAACAACACACGAATGAAATGTAACAACACCTGTTATGTGTATGTCGACTTAATGCATGTAGCCTCAGTAAAATCTGGAATAGTGCACTGTTACTGCAACCTTTAGACAAAGTATGCAAAGACAGTGTCCTGTTCAGCTGTATGAAACATGCTTCGGCGAGTCATTACCACATTTCATCATACGTACATAGTAACTGTATCAGCAAGGCCTCCCCATGAAGAGAATTGCCCGCCTCGTCGGTGTACACCGTAGTGACGTTCGGACGTACAGCTGCTATAGTGTTTCACACAATGTTGCAGATCGTCCTCGCAGTGGTCGTCCACGGTCAACAACAGAAGCTGACTACCGTCACGTGCGAATCCTGGCTCGCAGGATCCGAGAGGACACTTCAACGAATTGCGTAATGCCCTCCTGCAGGAAAGTGGGAGTGCTGTCTCTACTTAGACAATCCGAAATTGTCTTCATATTGACAACCTACATGCAAGAGTTCCTTAGCAAGCACCTGCACATACACCTCAACACTGTAGCACTTGGCGCAGTTGTGCAAGGGAGCACTTGGACTGTTCCCTGGCAGAAAGGCGTCAGGTCCTCTTCACTGAGGAGTGCCGAATGTGTCTGACGCCTGATAATAGTCGGGGGAGAGTTTCGAAAGAGTGAGGTAACACCAGGCGAGTACTGTAAACCATCTCACAGGTCCAGCAGGGAGGCGGATCCATCATGTTTTGGGGCGCGGCATTATGCATGGACGTCGGACGCCACTCATCGTCGTCGAGGGCAATATAACAGGTGTACGATATCAGTACAGAATCCTCGGGCCCATTGTTCAACATATCGGCATCAGGTTCGTTCTGCAAGATCACAATGCGCACCCGCACAGCGCCCATCTTGTTAGCATTTTCCTCAGGGGTGCCCAAATCAATCGGGTGGAATGGATTGCGGTGTTTGTGGACATCAATCCAATGGAACATGCCTGCGACCAGCTGAAATAGAGAGTGCAACGACGCAGGAATCCACCCTTCACCCTGGCCGACCTCCGGAGGACAGTTGTCGAAGAGTGGGACAGAATAGAGCAGAACAGTATTAACCACCTTGTGGACAGCATGCCACGAAGGGTCAGATCATGCTTCACTGCACGGAGTAGCGTAACACCATACTAAGAAGCAGTGTCTGAGTTCCCTGTTTGATCGGCGGATGCACGTTGACAAAGAATATTGTTTGTTTTCCTTATTAATTTGTGTTTTCTTCAAATCAGTCGTGTTATTCTTTACAGAGAGTGCGTTTTTGCATCCCATACTGTCACTTGGGTCGTAAGCAACCTAGTACCTCAGCACTCCAGGTGGTGCAAAACAGTTTGTTAGATGTGTGTATTTCCAGGGAAAAATCATAAGTGGTTTAAATTATTTTCGTCCATACACGTTTTACGAATAGTCACTTTGCGGCAAATTTCTTGCCCCCATACGTAATTTCATTTAACGGAAACCACATTTAGTTATCTGCAACAGTTCCGGAAATTTTGGGGCTGTCCACGTTAGGTGGACTGTCCTGTATATGTATGTGTTTGTGTGTGTGTATAAAATGAGCTTGCAGTGAGAGAATAGGGGACAGCTTTAAAATCTCATGGAGATTTGATGATTCCGAATATTTTCCAACAAAACTGTCGTTCTGTCATTTCGGATGTTATAGTATGTATAAACAACATGTATTCAGAGTTTTAGGCAGCTGTCCTTCTTTATTATGGACGAGTTCCCTACTTTGGATAAATGTTTTTTCCCTTCTTGGTGGAGCGTCGTAAAGTAATGCAGCGTGCCAGTCACGTGACAGGCACACTCTTCCCCCTCTAAACCCCATGGCACCTAGGGAGTACTAGGCGGGCAGTTTGACTTTTTTTATATCGCTACGTACACCCTCGAAAATGTGATCTTGAGTTCCTGCGCGAAAACGTTTTCAGAAAGTATTCCTCTCAGAATAATAACTAGCTGACATAGCACAATTCAGACGCTGCATGCTGTGGCTTTTCGATGCCTCATCTATTGTGAAAATCCTTACTAACATATAAATGTGAAAGTGTGTTTGTTTGTTTGTCCTTATTTCACGTCAAAATGGAGCAAAGGATCGACGTGATTTTTTGCCGTAAAATTACATAGGCTACTTTTTATACCTCTCTTCAATGTTTAGTTAATTAAGTGGGCCCACAGTGGATCAGTGGATAGAGCGATACCAAGTCGAGCCTTAGTGTCTCAGTGAATAGAGCGATTCTAAGTGGGGCCGCAGTGGCTCAGTGGATAGAGCGATTCCAAGTGGTGCCTTAGTGGCTCAGTGGATAGAGAGATTCCAAGTGGGGCCGCAGTGGATCAGTGGATGGAACTATATCAAATGGGTTCTTAGTGGCTCAGTGGAGAGAGAGAGATTCCAAGTGGTGCCTTAGTGGCTCAGTGGATAGAGAGATTCCAAGTGGGGCCGCAGTGGATCAGTGGATGGAACTATATCAAATGGGGTCTTAGTGGCTCAGTGGAGAGAGAGATTCCAAGTGGTGCCTTAGTGGCTCAGTGGATAGAGAGATTCCAAGTGGGGCTGCAGTGGCACAGTGGATAGAACTATTTATCAAATGGGGGATCGACGTGATTTTTTGCACAGAGATAGTTGGAGGGCGAAGAGTGACATAGGATACTTTTTTATACCGGGAAAATATATCATTCTTTACAGGAAATTGTTATTGTAATTTTAAAAAATTAACAGACGAAATTACAGTACAACGTCACAACGTCGTCGTATTTTTTGCACAGAGTTTAGTTGGTAGGCTGGGAAATGACATGGGCTACATTGCATAGTTAACAAAATTAATTCTGACATCTCGAAAGAGTTACAAGGAGAAATAACGGAGTATTTGTCAGTAAATACAGTCATGGACACAGAACAGAGAACTACATATCTTGCAGAATTCCTGAATTCTCTAGAGTTGTCAGGTTTGCCCTCACATAAGCTCCAATTAAAATTAGGCGTTACGGTCATGCTTATGCGAAATTTAGATGCACCGCGATTATGTAATACGACGAAGCTTAGCGTCAAGAAACTTCATTATTCATGCCTATAAAAACGCGCGCGAAGCAGCGGGTAGAGGCTATTAAATAAATAAATAATGATCACGTTTTGCTGTGCTAACATTTCCTGCATTTTTTTTTTTTAGTTCTTAAATAATTATGCTCCTGAGAATTACGAGGGTCGTAAAAATATAGTAACTGATGTCTGTTTAGCTTTGAGAAAGATTCTCTCGTACATCCAATGAAGGTGAGGAAGGTAGATGACCATGTGTGCAATATACGCAGGCCCTCTTTTAGTGAGGGTCCCCGATACGTGGGGCCGCAGTGGCTCAGTGGATAGAGCTATATTCCTATGATTAAGCAGCTTTCAATAAATTGCTTCTTTTTTATTTATCATATTTCTGGGGATTTTTATTGTCGTTACGAACATTTCAACATCTATGTTACGTGGGCGTTGCTCTGTGTCTGAAAAAAGTAAATTTAAAAATTTGAGTAGTACTTCAACATGAACGAAAATTGAATTATTTCAAGACATCTATTCACTCTAAACCTGAATCAGCGATTTCAATCAGTGGAATTATTTCAAGACATCTATTCACTCTAAACCTGAATCAGCGATTTCAATCAGTGGAATTATTTCAAGACATCTATTCACTCTAAACCTGAATCAGCGATTTCAATCAGTGGAATTATTTCAAGACATCTATTCACTCTAAACCTGAATCAGCGATTTCAATCAGTGGAATTATTTCATTGTATCTTCAGGTAAAGGCTGTTCAGGATAAAGTGAGCACTTTTGGAATCAACCTTAGAAAAAAGTCACTGCTCCTGCCTGCATATATTTTAACGGGCGCAGTGTGACATTCGCCCAGTCAAGTTGGTAACAATGGAGAGAACGTAGTTCCATATCTTAACTTCGAACAACAGGTGTGGTAACTTAGATAATTTTTTTCACTTTCTTTTCTTTATGCATCGAAGTTTAAAAATGAGCAGATTTGTAAAATATTCACTTCTCTAATTATTTCACAATTTTACTTTACCAACGCAAAATAAAGTGACGAGGCCCAAGCCAATGTTAATTTTACATAAAACAGAAGAATACGCAACGTGCATGCAAGCAGGACTTTTAAAAGTGTTCAAATTACCGTGAACAGACTATAACGAGCTGTTATTCACTGGTTAATCAGTGGGGTGCACTGAGGTTGCACTGCCAGGCTAGTGCAATTCACTAGGAATCTGTATACATACCACTGTTTGATCAGTGACCACCATCAAACATTTTTGATCCGTAGAGTTTTATTTATTCAAGTGGAGGAGTTTCAACTGACCTACAGTCAAATTCGCTGATTCGGAGCGATTTTAACTGTTTCTATTTCAGAGTGCTTACATAACGTAAAGAAATGAAACAAAGAGTTACTTATATTATTAAGTGCCGGCTACGTAATTTCGATTCTTTTTAAGGCGCGAGTGGTGTTACTACCTATGCTGACTGCTGCAGAATCCCCGGTCATTTTCTTGTCGCAGCGGCTGTGAACGTTTCGCGTGGCTTCGGCACATAGACTAAAGATGAGGTAGACCACTTACTCGTCTTCTGCACATGTATAGGCTGTTCGCGGTAAACTGATCACTTTTGAAAGCCTTGCTTAAGATCTACTAGTATACACGTCGTGTATTCTTACACCTTATGTAAAATTAAAATTCCCATGGGTCTAATCACTTTGTTCATGCATCGGTCAAATGAAACTGCGAAATTATTAAGACTACCGTCTTACAAATCGGCTCATTTTTACACTTCGATGCATATAAAAAAAAAAAAAACAGAAAGGAAAGAAATAATTCTAAGCTATCACAAATTGTTACCTAACACTTTTTATTCGACGTTAAGATATCGAACTACTTTCCATCCATCGTTACCAACTTTACTGAGCGAATTTCACTAAGTTCGCCGATTAAAATATATGTATGCAGGGGCAGTGATTTTTTTTTCTAAGTCTCATTTATAAAGTGCTCACGTTATCGCGAACAGCCTTTACCCAACATTGACCTATCCTAGCCGAAGACAACTATCAAATATCACATTGTCTTAATGCAAGCGTTTGTTTGTATCACAATTTTAAAAGTACAAGCACGTTTATATGAGTATAATAACTTTGTTAGTTTGAATTTAATCAAAATCCATTACAAATCGGCTACAGGACTTATACAAACATCTCAAAGCACTTGTGTACTAAACATTGTTCTAACCTCAAATCGAATCCACGTCGTTTTTGCTATATACTTGACGTGTTGGCATAAAAGCAGTCCAATGTTTGGACACGGAGACTGGTTGTGTGCAGTCAGCGAGATTAATCTACCTCATTTTTAGTCTATGATTCGGTAATTTTCCTTACACACAACACTGAGAAAAATGTTTTGTTGAGTCAAACAAGATTTGTTTGGTGGTACCAAAATATTTGTTTGTATAGGGGCAATGAAATATTTTGTTGTCGTTCAAATTTGGTTGCCCCAAACTGTATGATTTGTTTGGTGCGACTAAAGATTTGTTTGGCTACACGTAGACGCACATTAAACAGTTTGGGCCGATAAAAAGAAAAAGTACTAGGTCGCCCGAGTTTCGAACCTAGGTCACCTGCGTCGGAAAACTACGCCTTAGTAATCTCAGCTAACACGACTACTGCCCTTGATGGGAAGTTTTTAAATGGATACACTGCAAATATTGGGCAACGTGTGCAAACAAATATTTCAAGTTTTACAGCTTTACATGTCATTTTCTTGTTGCATTGTTTTATTAATGTGTTTGTACGATTCTTAAACATCAATAGATGCACTAACAAACACGGTTATTATCCTAATTGTCACAAAAAATACAAACTAACTCTCGAGCTGTATTTTCGAACAAATGTATACAGTTGGTTCAACAAAATATTTAGTTGAGTGTATATATATATATATATATATTTTTTTTTTGGTCCAACACAGAGATTCTGTTTATTCAAACATATATTTTGTTAGAAGACCAAAAGCAATTTTGTTGCTTTTAAATTTTTGTTTGCTCAACAATATATTTTGTTAGGGCAACTAAATATATATGGCCCTATACAAACAAATATTTCGTTCAATTTTCTCCCAGTGAAAGTAACAGGAAATATGGCGATGTTTCATATTTTGTGTGTAGGAAACCAGCTAGGCTTCGTTACGGACCGTGAGACCGTATATGAAGTGGAAATTTCCGAAAAATGTTGCCATAATTTACACTCTGAATTCGAATCAGTGGAAAACCAAAGAGTCACAGTGAAATTCAATTACTCGAATAAGTGTAAATGGCTACATTAGAATCTGACGAATACCACTCGTTGTTTCAGTGAAATAATTTCACTGATTGAATAAGTGATAGCCTACTGCATGCGGGAATTCAATATTTTTGATTGAATTTAGTCAAATAATTACGATAAATTAACATATTTCTGATAGTCAGGGTTAATATTGTGCATTTTGACGTAATTAAAATTCGCGATTTCGAGGATTCGAATTCACAGTATATAGGGCTAACACGCCAAAGTGGTTTTTTTTTTTTTTGGGTGGAAGCGAAGAGAGAGTTTGAGAAAAGGGGGGGGGGGGGGGAAGATATAGGCCTACCTATATATTTTATTTCTATTTCGAAAAATATGTAGCCTTAAATTGCCTGCCCTTTTGTTTCGTTTTTAGTTTAATTGGTTGCATTGGACTGTTAAAATAAACAGTACTTATGGATATATTCACTTCGCCACATTTAATGTAGCTTAACCTTCAAATCTAGCGCATGATGATTACGTGAAAACGTAATAAACGACGTAACAAGGAAATAAAAGACTGTATGTTAATGTTACCTAATAAAATTGTATTATAAAAGATGAAACTCACATTAAAATAAATGGGGTTTTTTTAGTTTATGCACTGTAATTTCATTTTATACACTAATCCATCAGACAAAAGCAAATTAGGCCCTACTGGAAAACAGCGAATGACGTGATTGAAGAATTAGTGGAAAATGTCACCGAAACAATGCGTGAGGGAAAACTGGCATTATTTCACTAATTCATAAGTTAAATTGATTGAAGTAACTGTTAAATAAGTCGGGTGCTGTTAACTGATTCGAACAGCGAAACTTTCATTGGTTAAGATTTAGGGCGTACACTGATCTTCGAAAACACAGTTTTCGTAGACTTTTTGCATATTATTTTTTATTTTTCAAAGCTTGGCTAGTTTTCACGAGCGTACGCTACGACTGTCCACAGACACCTCTCATATAATGTGAAAAGCATTCTGATTAAATGTCTCTCAACTTTTTGTCCCAACGAAACTCAGGTCAACGGCGTTTCTCATTTCGGTGGCCTACTAGTGGAATTTAAATTCACCATGTGTCACTGAGTAGGTAATACTGCCCAGCAAAATGATGACCGTTTTGGCATGAAGTTGGTCCATTTCATGTCTACATACTTATCGTCTCTGTGTTCAGATGAACGGAAGGGAACCAGTTTAAAAAAAATTAAACCAAATCTTTTATTACTTTTATAGAGAGAGGCTAATAAAGACTGCAAAATTTCTCGTTCTATAAGCTATAAACTATAAGCTGTTCATGGTAAAGTGAGCACTTTTGAGGCCATAGTTACGTTTTCCTTTCAGCCATTTGTTATCCTTTAACCACATTTTAAAATAAATATTGTCATATAAGTAATAAACACAGTGTGTACATATATTCCATCGCACTCGAATGTCTAAGGCTAAAATAAAATAGATTTATTGACTACTAGGGGCCCAGGCCATGAAACTTGTTTTCAGTATTGTCACGTGCTTAGAATAGTTACGATGTTACAAATTTTTATCATACTAAGACTGAAAAAACATGATGTGATACTAACTTAATATTGTATATAGTTCTATCCACTAAGCTACTACGGCTCCACTTGGAATCGCTCTATCTACTGAGCCACTAAGGCCCCACTTGGAATCGCCCTATCCACAGAGCCATTGCGGCCCCATTTAATATATATAATATATATATATCCACTGGGCCACTGTGGCCCCACTTTATATAGCCACTGAAGACCCACTTGGAATCGCTCTATCTACTGAGCTACTAAGGCCCTACTTGGAATCGCCCTATCCACAGAGCCATTGCGGCCCCATTTAATATATACTATATATATATATCCACTGGGCCACTGTGGCCCCACTTTATATAGCCACTGAAGCCCCACTTGGAATCGCTCTATCCACTGAGCCACTAAGGCCGCACTTGGAATCGCCCTATCCACAGAGCCATTGCGGCCCCATTTAATATATATTTTATATATATAATATATATATCCACTGGGCCACTGTGGCCGCACTTTATATAGCCACTGAAGCCCCACTTGGAATCGCTCAAGCCACTTGACCACTGTGTGTGGTCTTATTTATTTAACTCAACACTGAAGCGGGACATTTAAAATATACAAAAATGATATTCCATTACCTTCATATCTCTATGCAATAATCTCTATGCATTATTACAAAACTTTCATATAGGAAAAAAGTAATTAAAAAATGAGTTTTTAGGGTAAAAGGTAATGATTGCGTAATCTGATCTTGCTGAAATTCGAACTTGACCTGCATTTGACCCTCAGGATTCGCTCTGCAAAATTCGAAGAACTTCTGTTGAGTTTCAAGGGACTTAGAATTATTAAAGACGGACAAACAGACAGACAAAGACCGTCTCATTATATAGGATTATTCCAAATGAGAGGGCTTTAAAAAGTGCTCACTTTACCGTGAATAGCCCGTGTACATATTAAAGCCCAAGCTCTCTGGTTATTGGTTACTGTTCCAGTTAGCACGGCATTCGGATCTTGTTTTTTTCCTCCTTGTAGGTTTGCTATTGGCTCAATATTTTACAGGCCGTACCTAGTAAACTGTTATGCACGGAGCCCAGATAATTTCGCGAATTTATTTGCCAACAGGCTAGATTTCATATTCCTGTTGTGATGAGTCATGTGAACGCGGGCAAGTCAAGCAAACTACAGCGACGCGTCGACGTTTAGGCCAGGGGGAAGAATCTACAACACGTTGCAACAATTACAGTTTGTAAAACCAAGTACTGAAGCTCCAGCGGATCTCCCCTTCCTGCGGCAGACTATTCGGGACAATAACACCGCCAAGAAACTGCAAAACACTTGCCGACACTCTGAACGGAAACTGTCTGCCCTCACAATATTCAGCCTACGGCAACGATACGTAATAGTTAGTCATGTTCGAGTGGATCATCGACAATTTCTTAGGCCTTCTTCGCCAAAATATTTTATAATATTGCAACGTACATACATTCTTCTTTCATATACATCATAAATCGCACATTTCTGCCAATTTGTATGGTGTTTGTACTACTTCGTTATGAGTTCACGTTGTATAGTCGGGTGCAGTGCTCCATATGCAGTTGCTTTACTTCAACCTTAAGACATTCATATCACGCCGAGGGGCCGCGGTGGTCTAGTGGCCAGACTACTCGCCTCCCACCTAGGTGAACAATGTCCGATTCCCGGCGGGGGCGCTCCCGGATTTTCGCAAGTGGGAATCGTACAGGACGATGCCGCTAGTCGGCGGGTTTTATCGGGGATATCCTGTTTCCCCCACCCTTGCATTCCGGTGCTGCTCCATACTCACCTCGCTTCACCCTCATCGGCTTCTAAGACCTCGATATTAACAACAAACCCAAATCTCTTCATTCCACTCATATTTAATTATAACTATATTTTGTTGTGCACGTTCAGAGAAAATGTTGACAGAATTCAACTAACAAACATCGTGAAGTGATTCATTATGCAAAGTCAAATTAAAAATATACACGACACTTTCTACCTGAATTGAATATTAAGGAAAATATGGGGCCTAAAAAAATCGAGATTTGGTAACCCTACCAGCTAGGCGCTGCTCGTATATTAAGGCCAAATCCGAATGGTCATTATATACTCATGAAGCACACACATATGCTTACTTGCCCTGGAATGTACGTGTACTGACTATTCGAACGGACCATTGTATCTTCACCAAACTTGTACATTCTGGCGGAAACAGGACGAAGCACGAGCAACCAGAATCATGGGCTGCATGGAGACACGAACGTGTTACGTTTTTAAAAAGAATCTCTGCTGTTATGTAATCGTAATGTGTAGTTTAAAACAAATGAAGCACGACCGCAGCGAGTATGAAAACTCAGCCTACATGTAAGCAACTTCGTGAACTTGCCAGTGTAAGAATTCTGTGTACCAAGGATACAGTTAAAACTCATAAGTATAACGAGAGAACCTTATTTTACTCATATCATTTCATCTATAGTTCGTTCACGGTTACTTCCAACTTTCCTGAAGACCTGCTGAAGTTCTACTTCCAGGATATTCCTCCGCCTCATGTGCAAACAAAGCTTAACCAAGTCTAGAAAATTACACCAGAGGGATAACACACAGGATCCGTGCGCACTCAACGTAATGTTATTTTCCATAAGAACTATTTCTTACCAGGCGTTAACGTCATAACTTTTTTCTCCTTGTTTTTATCCATATTAATTATAAATGAAAGATTATAATTCATGGGGAGAATATAAGTAAAGTTCACTTTAAGTAAAAATAAGTTTCTTTTATGTTAATACATGTATGAAACTCTTGTAATAGGTCACATATTCAGGAAACAACCAAACACGTCATAGATAGTAGGGTATTTTTCAAAAGTTTGATATAAAAAGTGTTAAGAAACCGAGAATAGACTGTAGCTAATGGATTCGAGGAATTGTCAGTGACGTCTCCATTCCTTGGTACATTGCTAAAACTCGCAGATATATGGCGCGCAGTATAACAGGAAAGACACGTGGGAGGCGCCACAGCAAGACTTGGATAAACTGTTTGAAACCTCTGGAACACTCATCAGTTTTATTGTCGTACAGAACGACTCAAACGAATTAAAGGTGCTTTGTGGACTGCGTGACTAATTAAATGGTAACCACTATGTTCCTCGAGGTTCCAGGTTTGAATCCCGGGTACACCGTATTATATATTTTTTACACTAAAGCCGCTATCTTATCACACTAAATCTTTAAGTCAGTGATTTCAAATCCGTGGAATTTTTCTCACTGAATATTTAGTTCATGAGCTGTTGCACATTCACTCAAAAACACAATCTTTTCTGCAACGCATGAGTTGTTGCTGCAAAGAAATTTGTGTTTTAATATGAACCATTGAAATGTACGTTTACGGCAAGTAAAATTTAGATTTGATCCATATATTAATTGCAGTGATAACCTGACATTGTCGTTACAATAGTTCAGCGGTATGCTTTCTGGTAAAGTCAGTCAGACTACCGTATTCCGAAGGTTAAACCACCATGCACCATGTTGATGATGTAACAAATTTGTTATTTTTTAACGTAGCATTTAATAAGCTTCGTTACACACTATAAACTAAAATTTTCGAAAGAAATTTTTTTTTTCTATGTTCTTTACTGTAAACAAGATAGGCCCGAATAATTTTCTCTTTGCAATAAAGAAATGAAATGTTGCTATAAAACAGGCATTTGCTTAGAATAACTTCAAAACTGCGAACGTAATTTTATTTTACTTTTTCTTTGAAAGAAAGCTAGGTAGCATTATAGTAAATAAAATAGTTTCAAAGAAATAATTTTATTTTCTGTAAAAAAATCATTCAAAGTATTTTTTTTTTTTTTTTTACGAAGTTCGCGAATCTTTATACTGCATTGATGTTTTATTGCCAGGCCAATATAAATCGTTGTTAAATCACTGGATACGAGCAAGTAAAATAATCTGTGAATTTTTACTGATTGCAGTGTAGTAGTTTCAACAAATCTTCAGTCAAATTCACCGGTTTGTAACAGTTATAGTAGTTTCGATTTGTCCTATCGGCATAAAGCAAGAAGGAAGAGGAGGAAGAACAATAAAATAATTTGTAAATAAGTAATATAAATACTTTTATTTGGGATTCATATATTTTGTTTTCTGGGGAGAAAGGAAGACCAAGACCTTTACAAACCGCTGTACGCACGAAAAGTTAAAAGCTCGCTTTTTTTATTATACTGGCCTCCGAACCACATGTAACCGATGCAGAAGACATGTCACGTATTTTTCCTCACCCCTGTTCGGCGGCTTCAATATCTGTGAAGGTTTGGTGGGTAATGAAGGTGGAGGATGGGGTCAGCTGGGATCTAATGAAGGATGGGAAGAAGCAGAAGCAGGGGGGGAAAGTGTCGGTCAGAGATATATATATATATATATATATATAGAGAGAGAGAAAGGTCGATTGTTCCCGTCACGCGAGAGGTCGAATGTTGCTGTCATGCGAGATACCTGTCCACTTGAAGCACAGGCTTCAACCGCATGCAAGCGGGACTGTGCGAAAGACAAGCACACTTACCGACCAGCTACTCTTCTTTAGCCTACTGCCGAACGCTTATGACTTAGTGTATGTGTGTCTGTCAGTCTGTGTGTGTGTGTGATCCTTTTAATTTTCGAACGCTACAACCGAATTTCACCAAACTCGGTACACACACGGTATACTAAATAAGGCCACTTGACTTTTATAATTTTCCACCACGACGGGAGCTTACTTTTAAAATGGCGGCCATTTTAAAATTTAGGGTGACATGTAATAGCTATTCAACCGATTTAAACGAAATTTTGTATGTTGACAGTGCAAGGTGTAAGCAATGAATTTAGAGGTTTATATTATTGTTGGTCAGGAGTTTTGGAAGACAGCACCAAATGAAAAATAATGCTTTTTATATTATTAATCGATAACTACTTGACCAATTCTCGCCAAACTTGGCACGTAAGTACTATGATAGGCCAGATAAACGCAAGTGATTAAACTAGATTAGGTACTTTTTTTTAAATGGCGTTTATACAAATATTTGGTATATTTACATGACAATTAACCAATTTTTGACCAAATTCTGTACTATGAAAGTTTTTTATTACAAGCATCATATATGCCAGCACATAGGCACTTTTGTTAGCCATTTAGTAAGATAGCACCACATGAATAAATACATTTTATGTCGTATCTCGGAAAACAATAAACCGATTACTACCAAATTTGGCAAACAAGTACTTCTGCGACAGGTGATTTATAAAAATATGTTTTAAGTATGTCAGACGCTTATTTTCAAAATGGTGCCCATCTAGCCATTTCTGCACAGTATGCATAGTATCTTCGAAACCATGTGATATATTCGAACTTACTTTGTTTGCTGGGAGTATATATTTCAAACATCAAATGTGTCTACATGGAATCTCTTTTGTCCTCCATTTTGTAAGATAGTGCCACACGAATAATTATAGATTTTATGTCATATACCGGGAAATATTTTTACCTATTTCTACCAAATATGACAAACAAATAGTACTGCGGCAGACCATGTTAACTAGAATGTTTAAAGTTGGTCAAACATATATTTTACAAAATGGCGGACATATACTTGTTACAGTGTTGTATGCCATATAGTCGAAATCGTGTAATTAAATCCAACGTGACTTTGTACGCTGGCAGTATGTATAACAACCATAAAATATTTCCAGAAAGTCTCTTTTGTCGGGGTCGAAATCTTCAGTCTATGATTCTTCCACCGCTCAGCCCTGAGCCGGAGGAAGCCACCAGCCACCATGTTTCTACCGAATTTGGCAATCAAGTAGTACTATGGCAGGCCATGTAAACTGAAACTGACGTTCTTGAGTGGATCAGATATGGTTTCAAAATGGCGTCCATATAAATTTTGTTGCTTAGTTTGTTTTATCTACGAAACTACAAAACAAACATTAACTTTACTTTTTATGCTGACAGTATCTATTATATCCATAAAATTTTACTATTGTGTATACAAATCCTAATTTCTCCGCCATTTTGTAAGGTAGTCCCACATGAAATTATACATTTTTTGTGTCGTTTCTCGGGAAAAAATAAACTGATCCCTTCCAAATTTCACGCAAATAGGGCTACAGTAGAGTATGTAAATTAACATGTTTTATGTGCAGCATCTTCTTTTAATGGGTTTACATAAATAATTTAGATAAATATGTTATATCTATACAAATTTTCAACACAATTCAACCAAAATGTTTTACGCGAACAGTATTTATTAGAAGCATCAATTATGCATACAGAGATACTGTTTTGCAAGCTTTTTTTTTTTTTTTCCCCAAAATTGTGCCTGGCGAATAAATTTAACATTTTGACATATTTCCGGTACATTTCAACTAATTCTCACCAAATATTATACATCTACAGAAGACGATGTAGAGTTACACTTTTTAAATGGGGTCAGACAATGATTTTCAAAATGGCGGCCATATAAATATTCTAATCTATTTGGCATATCTATTTCACAATTTCACTATTCAATAAAACTGTTTATGCTAAAGGTATCTATTTGAAACATTGTAAATGTACAGCCTCTTTCTTAGGAAATTTTGTAAGATAGCCTTGTTTAAGAAAGTAACGCTGTTCCTCTGATACCAATTAACCGATTTCCACCAAATTTTTCACACAAGTAGCGTTATGGCAGGCCATGGATCTTGCGGTTTTTTTAGTAGCTGAAACACTTATTTTCAAGATGACGGCCGTGTAAATAGTCCAGGTTAGTAAACCTTATCATTCAAAACATTCGACTGATTACATCCGAAGTTGTTGCTCCGGTTCCTACCTCCGTGGTGCAGTTGATTGCACGCTAGCTCAATTTAATTTATTTTCTCCGAGTTCGAATCCCTGGTTAGTCACGTGTGTATTTTAACTATCTTGGTACTGTTTCACACGTTTCTGGTTTCACCTCTGATGATATTGCTGCAAACGAGACGTCAACGCCTACCTACCATCTAAGATTTTAAAAATTTAATTAAAAACTGTTTGCACCCATGTAAAGGAAAGTAGTAACCAGTAACTTCTTTTTCTCTTGGGCATCACGTGTTCTCTATTATAGCATTGATATTTAGCACATTTTGTTCGAGCGTTTGTAATCCAGGTGCTAATCCTATACAACTTCTGTTCATATTACGTAAAAATATGTATTACTTTTTTTTTTTTTTCACTCTATATGATCAGTACACGTATTCGGAAATAATGTTTATGTGGTTAGGTTGGCACTGTGAGATGTAGGTAGCACCATTTGTTGTCCGTTGGCAGGATTAGTCCAGGCTGTGCTTAGTTTAGAGGTGGGCGGGGTTGAGCTTTCCGTACGGAGGAATTTTACGCCGGCTGGAGTGTCGGGAGTACGAGGTGTTTATTATTATTATTATTATTATAAAATGTATTCGTCAGAATTCATTGATTACTGCATGATATATGAGATTGATTTGGTTATATCAATATAATAATCTGAAATATTCGTGATTGCAGTTACCTGGAGGCAAGACTCTACAGCAATATTCAACTGTGCAAAAAAATAGTCAATTAAAGACCGATCACGATAAAGTGAGCACTTTTGAAATCTACCTTATGAAAAAAGGCACTGTTATTACATGCATATATTTTAATCGGGTGCACTGAGTGATATTTGCCTATTAAAGTTGGTAACGATGGAGAGAAAGTAGTTCCGTGTCTTTACGTCAAATTAAAAGGGTTAGGTAACCATTTGTGACAACTGAAATTATTTCCGTCGCATTCCGTTTTTATTAATTGTCCGAAGTGTAAAAATGAGCAGATTTGTACATATTTATTTTTATAATAATTAAACAGTTTCCACGATCGATAATAAATTGCCCCAAATGATGTGGTTAATTTAGAATAATTTCAATCCGATAGAATACAAACAGTTAATTTAACTAGTAAACTAACACAAGGAAAACCAATAAATATTTCTAATTACATACCGGAGTAAGACAGTTCTGTTTAAACATTTGATCGTACAGGTTTTAGAATTAATTCATTATATATGATTAATTGATTTTGAAAATTGTGAGAAAAGGACATAATATAGATTTTTCGAAACCATTCGTTATAAAAAATGGTGATCAAATATAACATTATATTAGATGATGGAGTACAAATCGCTAAAGGGTTTTAGTAAATATAATGACGTTTATTGTTTTTAAAGAGATATAACATTTATTTTATATAAATGGAAAATACCTGTTGTTTGAAGTGTAAGAAAGCAACTGCAAAAAATAATACGAAATTATAAAACAAAGTAAATGTAAAATATTTCACTAGAATTTTGGAAAATTAAATGAAATATCTTAGATAAATGAAGGAATAAATATACATGAACAATTTTATTGACGTTTTTTCTAATTTTGCATTTGTTATTAAGTGAAAGTTAAATCTCGGTATAATGTTATCAAGGCTTTCGAATCAATTTTTAAAACAATATTAAAAAAAAAAAACTTTACAAACCGATAATGGTTCAAAGTTTTATAAAAAAAATTTAAAGAATTAATGAAAATATAGAATATCAAACATTATTCAACTTTTTTGAAATTTAAGCTAGTGTCATTGAAATATCTAATTTAACTTAAAAAACAAAATGTGGAGAAATTTACTTCGAACTGCAACTATAAATGGGTTAGTATTTTAGATGATGTTATTGAAAATTATATAATAATGCGAAACATCAAACTATTAATATAAAACTCACCAACTACATTATTTTAGGAAATTTACTGCTTTGCTATATCCAATAAGTTAACATGTAACATGAACTAATTTAAACTAGATGGAGCTGGAACTTCACTATGAAGGGGTATTCGTTACGAGAGTGGGTAACCACTGATATCGTAAATTTCAGTTCCTTGACATTCCCTCACCAAAATATACAATTTTACAGACTTGAAATGCTATTTTCTGGCCAGATTTATAAGAAACTTGCCATATTTGCTTGAAATAGCTAATTATAATGCTTTGCGAAACTGTGAAAAGAAATACGTAATATTTGTGGGAGATAGTAGAATTTTTTTGATTCATTAAATAGATTGCGCAGTCCTGGAAGCGAGATTCGAGAGTATCGAACCAGACATAAACTGGTTTGTGACGTTACTGAATTACTTAACATGCGAATTAAAATGTATGTAGCAGAGGACATAACGTGCATAAATTATACTGAAACTTCCCCTGACTTGACCATAATTGAATTTCCGGAACTTTCCTTGAGATCACAGAGAAAACCCGCTGACCAATGGCATCCTTCGTCAAGATTACCACATACAAAAATCTAGGTTGACCCCATCGGGGATCAAACTCGGATTGCGCCGTGCTCTAGGCGCTTCACTAGAGTAATCAGAATGTTATACATGAAGTAGGACACTTAACATAAGAAATTAGATTTATTATAAGAGGGTGGAGGTTAACTTTAAAGCATGGCAGTAATGTAAGTACACGTTAATGCGATTGAATAATTGAAAAGGGTATACCCGAAAAGTATTTGGATTTGAATTAAAATCATTATTACAATTTAATTGTAAGTTAAAATATACTAATAGAAATATTTAATACTGTTATTTATGTGAAATACATTTTTCATGAATGACTGAGACGCATCAAATGGTTATTTCGTAAAAATCTCTTAATGAAACTCACTGCATTTGTAAATAATATAAATTTTCATCGGTAATTAATGTGTAAAAAGCAGGACGTTTAGCAGGATCCTATTCTTAAGAATAAATTTTCATACCTTTATTGGGCATTCCGCATTCGCAGGACAGAGCTTTAGAAAAAAAGGACTGTCCTGCGAAAATCAGTACGTCTGGTCACCTTACGCTACGCCAATTGCGGCCCTGCAGTGGTTAGGTCACTTGTGAATGGAAGTTGGTAAATGGTTGGAATTACAGATACATTTGGTTGGGCTATTTGAAGACAATTGGTGGCTAGTAGGTATAAATGCTGTCTGCAAAGTTGTTAGCCCTTTGTTGGGGATTGAGTAGTTGGGCAACAGTAGGCAAGTGTGCCAATTTTATCGTCACCCAACGGTTGACATTTTCATCACTGCCAACTTTGGCCCAACGAATTGTGCAACTAGGGTAATACACCACCATCGAAGTCAATTTCAAGTAAGCAAATGTTTGTAGTTTTAAAACATGGCATTTCAATAATCCTACCAAATTATAGTGTTATTTCATCAGAAATATGGCAATGTTGGCACAATATTGGCCCAACTGAAGTTTACATACCAACTATGAGCAGTTTAATCAACAAATCACCAACGAAGTCAATTTTAAATAGAATATTGTCTGTAAGTTAAAAACATTTCTTTTTAAGCATCATAAAAAAATTATAGTGTTTTTTCATCAGAATAATGGTAACTACCATTATTGGCATAATGTTGGTTACACGAAGTTGACCCAACTTAACAGTTAGTAACAACAATTAACCGTTGTGTTACCAACATTAACACAACATAAAAGCTATTAAACATATTTTGAAGAGAAAGGTCTTGGATCATCAATATCTTCATATTATATCAAATTCAAGAAAGTGACATAGTTTTATTTCAAAGTGGTTGTTCCATACTATTACATAAAATGTTGGTTGTCCAACATTGGCCCAGCAGTAAAATACAAGTCTATTACCAACATGTTACCAACAAAAAACAACAATTTAAAATATTTAAAACATACACTTGCGATAATTTATGGCATTTTCTGATTTGATGGCACCATTGCCTAGGGGTGCTAAGTAATCACATATTTTCGTTTTACAGATTTTCGTTGGCATTTTACGTTGAATGAACGTTGTATTAATGTGTGCGTTCCAAATCAACGTGTAGCTAACCTTGTCAACCCAATGTCAACGCTGAACCGACGTAGCTTGGTACTGGGGATGTTTCCAAGCGTATAGAATTTTGACGGTTTGGGGATTGAAGAGAACGGAAAGCATTCGAATCAGCTCTCTGTTTTTTTGGTGCGCCGATGCAGTTTTTTTTATTGATAATACTCAGTGTCCGCTGGTTGGTAGACCTGAAATTATTCCATGAACTGTTGTGAATTATGTATGCCTAGATGCTAGATCTTCCTGTGTTAAGTTTGTAGGTCCTAAGAAGTAAGAGAACATGACATGGACTTAATAAACGATTGCGATGTTTGTGGTCTCAAACAGGAGATGACCTGCAGGCTATGGATTGAACAGTTCGTGTTAGTTGTACTATTATTAAAATATCAGAATTTTTGTGTAGAAACCTTGTGTATTTTTTTACTATTGCCTGCGAATAACGCCAATTCAGATGACTTAGACGGCCTGCTAGTACGTTTCTAAACTGGTTAACAATATTGAATTTATAATTTTGAACTGTGATATAAAATGGTGTCAATCTGATAAAACAGTGATAATAATGAGAATTTACAAAGTAAAATGCGGTTTCACACCGCACTTTACAGAACAGTTTAAAGGAAAAGGCTAAGCAGATATTGCAGTGAGATTAAAACTTATTTACATACTTTTAATTTTATGGAGTTTGAATGCAAGTGTTCTCGAAGTTTTTCGCATGTAATAATTAAAAATAATTTTTGTTAGCAACAATTTTATATTTTGACTTAAGTAAGATACTGTATTATCAGTTAGCGTTTTTTTTTGCACTAACAGTTGCGTAACTCCAGGTGCACTAAAATTTTGTAGTACATAACAAAGTATTAAAATTCTCTACGTCGCTTCCAAGTATTCAGAAGGCTGTCAAGAGGCGCTCTATCATATAAGTATCAAGTAACCTGCAATTACAATTAATGTAGTGTGTTTTAAGGCATGTCTTCCCTCAAATATAAGATGATTACTAGCAATAAATCGATTCCGTAAAATAATGGTTAACAGTTTTTTTTAAAGAAAAGTGTGGAAGAGCGCTTACCAAATAGTATAAATTCATACGCTGTATGAAATGTCTATAGCCATACTTCGCTCTCAGAAAAATTGTGTTCCATGAACTAAACATTCTAAGTTATGCTCATATTATTTTTACATCCTTTTAGAACCAGTAATATAAGCTGTTTATTGTTATGTGCGTGATTAATCAAAATTGTATATAGATACTTGCAAAACTATTCGAACTTATTAGTATTGTGATACTATACGATAATACATTATTATTTCTGTTTACCTTAAACACTGGTTGTTATGTAAAAACATGCATATCAAATATTATTAAAAATAAAAAACTTGTATTTTTAGAGTAATTACTTTATTAATGTGTCACGAACATCACTTTCATTACATTCGTAGCTGCAGGAGCAAATGTCAAACAGTCGTTATCACCTGTAACAAAGAGAAAAAAATAGTTTATATACAGTTGAGGTATAATTATTTTTAAGATATTGGTACCATGCACAACTGAATATACACTACACAGCTACTGACTCACATCGACAAGTTGACATACGGTTATGGTATGGATCCAGGAATATAAATATAGCTCATACGCGTATGTCTTTGGTATTTTCATGCTTAATATAAATTATGTTAACATGTAAGTCCTTCCGTAATAAACTTTAATCTATTGTAGCAGGGATGTTAGTAAGCTATATTTATGACAGTCAAATCAGATAGCAAAATAATTTATCATATTTGCATACTACATTGTCAAAACATTTAAAAATTCTTGGACGGGAGAAAATATAAAATTTGTTAACATTTTCCCATATAATATAATAGTTTTGCTTACAGTCAGCATTAAACTTAATACAAAGATGCCGTACTAACTTCAGTCCCACGTAAGACATCAAAGTCACATTAAATCTTTGCAGATACATCTTCGATATGTCCAGTGCTTATCTAAGAAGATATTCATCTTTTGAATGTAGTATTGTTAGAGAACAATAAAGGAGCATTTCTGAAAGCAAAGGAAACTATTTAAAATTTCTATGAAGTAATATGTGATCCTCCATATAATTAAAATACTCCTTTTTATAGCGGAAGAAATCTTCGTTTTAAAGGGCATTTACTGAGAACGTTCAACTGGCTAACTTATTTCCAAGTGATGGGTGGGACTTATGCAAATAGAGAGTCTTATTATCCAAGAAGAATGCTGGCATAGGTTTCTCAACCTGTTAAAGATTTGGTAAAATAACAGTTCAGAAAAAAAAAGGGGGGGGGGACTGGAATATTTCAGATCCACGAAGTGACTGTGTACCACAATAATGTCCACTGATGGACAACTGTATCTGTTAACAAAGAGCTTAGTTGAGGAAAACAAGAAGAAACTCGTGGCTATAAACAAAAACAATTCCCCTTTGCGGACAACAATGATCAGCTTTAAGAAAGCACATGAATGTGGTGAGGTAACACCTGAACTGCCTGCAGGTAACGATGGAAACTTTAAAGCACTTGTCAGGTGCCGAGCTAAAACTGATGAAACACTTCGAAAATATCGCCAGACTGCTTAAATAATGTAATGTACACAAGTAACCAAATTCAGGACGAAGTCATAACAATCTTTATCAGAAAATTCTAGAGAAGATCATAGAAAACATTAATAAATCAAGAACATTTTCCTTCCGAGCATATGAAACAAGTGACATCTCTAGCTTGTAGCAACTAACGATACACGTGGCCTTTATTATAAAACAGGATGTTGTGCATGTTGAATGAGGACTTGTTAAGGTTTGTCGCTGTTGTGGATTGCAGAGTATAATATTTGGTTACAACTGCAAAAACATTCTCGAAAAATAGTGGCATTAACTCTAATTTTCTGTTTGGTCAAGGTTATGACAGCAATGGTCGTTAGTGGCAAAATGCATGGAGCTCAAGAATACTCTCTCTGGCTCTTTACATACATTTTTCATCACACAACATTAATTTTTATGATAGTTTCAGTAGCAATCTTCAAGTTATATAGCTTATTGGCTGCCCGAAAATTACTGAAAGTATCTACAACGTTTTCAATTCTACAAAAGATAAGGTTTTTTGCAAGTCTTCTTTAAAATCGTGCCAAAGACGAAACTCACTAAATTGATGAAATACTACCAACTAGATGGGCTGAGATTCATCAATCTCTATTTACATTTATTGTGAGTTAAAATAGGGTTTGGATAAAACATCCCAGAGGAGAGAAACTGAAATGGCATCTGCAGCATTTAAACTAATAAGCACTATTAAGAACTTACACAGTCTCAAATTCGCTGCCATTTTACTCTCGAATACCACGCAGTCTCGACAACTCCGAGCATGTCTCTTCAGAAAGAGTTCCAGTATCTCACTAAAGTGGCACTGTTGGCACAAAACTCCCTCAAAGAACAGAAAATCATGAGAGAGTTTAACTTGTTTCTGTCGGTTGTTTTTGAACAGCTTCCTGTTCCAAGTGCGAGATAGAGAAAACTACCAGTCCAGTATACAATCAGACACTCCTTAATAGTGAGGAACTCTTGACAATCTAATTTCTCACAGTACTGGAAAATCTGGTACATTTTAATACATAACGCAGATATGATCAATGAGTTTCGACTGTTACAGAACGCCCCTCCGCCATCTTTTCCAAATTAAGCTCACTAGCCTGTTCAAAATCATTCTTAACTGTAATAAAAGTTAAACAAGTATGCAAAAACCTCCATCGGGCAGGGGTAAGCAGTTTGAAATAAATTGGGACCGGAAACAATTCAGGATTCCTTTAGAACAACACGACTTTCGTAATTTGATAACAATGTAGTAGACACATAAAAAACTCTGGGTCATTCAAATACCCAGGAAATCACACGACCGAGTCCGCGCTACATGTACTAGGTTAAAGCCTGCTACTCAATGGAGCAACAATCTATTCATTGTAGTGACGCTCTTGTGATCAGGTTATTTTTCGGTCTTTCTGTATTATCCATATAGAGATATTATAGTTTGCCAATAGAGCTATATAACCATACATTTATAATAAAATAGAAGTATTAAGGTTAAAGGGTGCGGTTCATGTTTCATTCTAAGACTTACAACCTTTTAAACTCAAGGTCTGAACATAAACATGACCGCCCCTGATTACAGCCATCTGTTAGTGGCCAAATTTTCTGATCACTACACTGCATTCTGCAATTTCAGCTTATCTCATCGTCCAGACAAGATGACATGCCATCACCATGACCATGATATTCATGCTCATTACCAGTCGCCAGTCATTAAAATACGATATTTAACCTGATCAACAGCGAGGATTTGATTCCTCATACTAATTTTTACCATGAATCTCGATGGAAAGCTCATCTTATAAGATCACCTTCTTCTATACGTGCCCGTGTATTTATGCGAGAATATTTGTTCACGTTACTTAACCAATTTTCGCAGGTTTTTGACATAACCAACGGTGTCGTAATCCATCTTAAAGTACTCGATTCTTAATGTCAATCATCAATGTTAAAATAGCATAATTGTTACTATTAGAGATTAGATCACTACATAAATCTACCGAACTATTTAAACGATTTCAACCAAACTTGGTATAAGTTAGGTTCTAATAGTGCCTATGTCGAGTATTAAAAACGTATTTCATGACTTCATTTACTTAACACTTTGTTAAGGTAGAGTGAACTGAAAAATAAAGAATTCATGTCATATCTCAGAAAAAGCTACTCAACCTATTGACGTCAAATATGCTATGCAAGTAATGCTTTTGCAGCTCACCCTAAACACAAATCATTTTGGCGCAATCACGAACTATTGTATAAATTATGACAATATGTTTTAAGTTATAATTCCAAAGTTACAAACCCATTTTGAAGGCTGACAATATACCTACTTATTAAATAATTTAGTTATATATTTGTGAGATTTTAATATATCGAATACTTATTTTCTAAGTGGCGAACATTTGAAGTTAGAATGCCCAAGACACTTGACCAATTTCAGACAAACTTGATATGCTCATAGTACTTAGTACAGCCAATCAAAATGTTAATCCACTGCGATTTCCGTGTGCAACTTGGTGATATAGTATCACCTGAGTTAATAAGGTTTAATATCGCGTTTACGAAATTACTTACCCGATTGCTGACAAATTTGGTACACGAGTAGTACCTTGGTAGGTCACTCTACTTATTAATGACTTTAGTTGATTACACATATATTTTCAAAACAATATCGATATATATATAATTTAGTTAAATGTCCTACATATATGGAGAAATAGATTTATTTCAACCAAACTTTGTATGTTGGCAGAAACTTGTTTACCATTAAAATGAACCATTCGTAGAATTTTCCCACCATTATTTAACGCAGTATTTTGTGAGTTACCGAGATTTGGTGTCATATAAACAAAATATCGAAAGTAAATCGCAAATAGGCATATCAAGAGAACTATTACAGGCATCATGAAGTAAATTATTCTAAAATATCAGGAGACTTATTTTCTTAATTGTTGCTTCATTACTATTTTTATTGCATATGACATCCATGGAGGAAACAAGCATATCTGAACCCAACGTGGCATACGGGCTGTTCTCATTGTCTGCGTTAAGTACCTACACTAGTTGATAGCGCCTTTAAAGTGCTATTTTAAAAGATATCACCCGAAGTTTAAGCTTAAGCATAATTTCTCGGTATCTTCTGAAACTATTTCCACCACATATTATATATATATATATATTGGCAGAACTATGGAAGACCACCTTACATTTTTATGAATTATTCTCTTTATTTTCAAAGTGGTGGCGTTATTATACTTGCGGTATTTTATGCTAGATTTCTTGTACCATTAAACGGCCTTTAATCACTTTGTGTACTCAATTCACTACATAACAGTTTAAGTTGTCAGTTATTTTGGAAGACGCTGCCACCAATACATACTTGTTATAATTTTACATTATATCATAATATGTACTCGACCGATTACAATTTGATCGCGAGGAAAATTGTTTCTGTTCGGACGTTTTTTAACACACATGTTCCTTTTGAGTGCTGTGTTCCAACTCTCAGTAATTTCGTATGGTTCAAATAGAACTCCTGTTGATAGTCACTTGTTTACCGACATGGAGGTATCTATCGAGAAAATGTGTAGTTTTATTGTGCAACACACACTATCATGTGAGTTTCACATGAATATGTAACTGCACAAATATTTATAGTCAAAAACGTATGTAGACTATGCAGTGTATGTTTGGTTGCGTTTACATTAAGATGAATCACGTTCCACGTGTTACTGGAATTAAATAATGAATGTATCGTTATTTACTTATGTGTGTATATATGCAGTTACGTGAAATAATATCTCCGCAGTTTTATTTCCCGAATTAGGTTCAAAATATACGCGGTGACGTTTTGGGATGTTCTAATTGAATATTGAATAAGTTTCGCCACACACTTAAAACTGAAAAATAAAATACCAAATAGTCATTACTTTAGTACGGAAAATTTGGTCCCGTGACGGTTTGGTACACTGAAACTGCCTGCTGGAACACGGCCCGTGTCTTCGAGAACCTATTCAACATTAATTGCAAACTCATGTAGAGGACAACACGAAACGTTAATTCCTGATACGTCAGGAAACAACATTATAGTCCCTGCTGCATTTGCAATACTCACGCCTCTCGTTATTTGTTGACGCGCCAGAAAGTAATAATCGTTGCTGAAAATAGGGCACCAACGGCACTTACAACCAGAGGTTCCGGTGCTGAAGACAGCTATAGCAGCATTAAGTTCGCCGTCTAGCTACACGCACTTGGAGATTCTGACTCGCGTGGCCGGTAGGCACGCCCATCACAAACGTCGGCAACCTCCGCGTCTGAGCGCAAGAATTGGCGTCGGCTTGCGATCTACCTTCCGACAATATGACACTTTCAGTAGTGAGCCTGTCATTTTATAGCTTTACGAACATAAAAATATGCTGCACCTCCCTATGTTCTATTATGCATCGTGTACCTGAAATTCTGTGCAGACTAATGACAGGAAAAATGACCGTTTTAGCTATTGCATTGAACAATAAATGCACATTTAAAATGGGGACCGCAGAACGCTATCTCGACAAGCAAAAAAAAAAAAAAATAAATTGGATGCTACAAAACATGTAGATACGGACTTCTCAGTCGAGAGGAACATTGAGTATGATATCGGCACAATGAACTTGATGTTCGCGTTGACACCTCTGTATGGTACAAAAAAAATCTATTTATATTTTTATAAGCAATTAAATAACCGATATTTAGAACAATGCAGCCATCTTTAAATAAAGTCGCCAAAAATATTTAAAAAAGGGGGAGAGAATAAAAAATTCTGCAATAGCAAACTTACATAATTTCGCACGTTTAGAAAATACATATTTTCGGAAATGAAGGAATGTTGTAAAGTAGGTGATTCATCTCATACAGCTACATAATTAGGGTTACACTGTGTTTGTATTTGTAGAAAATGTTATAATAACAGTACTTCCTGTAATTTTGCCGTTTTTTAAAATCACTATGGCTTTCACTTCAAAACAGCAGTGAAACAGTACAGTCGACATAGATATGATGTTACTTTAGCGTCCTCAGAGTTGACGCCGCAACCTGAACGTGACACAGATTAATAATAAATTACTGATAACTAATGAGCCTACTTTCCTCTACATGGCTGCAAACAAATTTTAGTGAAGTTCTTGAAAGCTTAGATGGTAGGTAGTCGTTGACATCTTATTGACAGCAATATTATTAGAGATGAAACCAGAAACATGTGAAACAATACAAAGACAATTCAAGTACACCCGTGACTTACACTGTATTAAAATTCAGAAAAACTCATAAAATTGTGCTAGGTTGCGATCAACTGCACTCCATTCATAACTAAGATACTTACATACTTAAAACATATAAATTAATAAAGCTTACCTCAGTACAACTTCTTCACCAAATTTGAAAGAAATATATTGTTTCTCCAGTTACGGCATGAAAACTATATTATTCCATGTGGTGCTATCTTACAAAATGGCGGAAAAATTAGGCTTTGCATAGACAATTTCAATGCATATGACTGATAATGTCAGCATACAAAGTTAAATTGAAATTGGTTTTGCAGTTTCGTAGATAAAAAATCCGGAGCCAAAAGGTTTATATAGTCGCCTTTTTGAAAACATGTGTGTCTGATCTCAATATTTTTCATTTTACATAACCTACGATAGTGCTAATTGTCAGCAGAATTTGGTAGAAACCAGTTGTTTTTTCTGTTTCAAAATTGTAGACAAAAGAAATTTTGTGTACGCTTCTGAAGAGAATCTGAAAAACCTGGAAAGGTAATCTAGCACTAAATCACCGCGGCACCTTGGGTAATCTAGACACTGAGACGCCGCGGCAACTCGGGTAATCTAGCCAATGAAACCCCGAGGCAACTCGGCTAATTTAGCCAATGAGAAACCGCGGCACCTCGGATAGTCTAGCCAATGAGACACCGCGGCACCTCGGGTAATCTAGCCACTGAGACAAAGCGGCACTTTGGTTAGTCTAGCCACTGAGCCATCGCGGCGCCTTTAGTTTGTCTTGCCACAGACACACCGCTGCACCTTGGGTAGTCTATCCACTGAGACACCGTGGCACCTTGGGTATTCTTTTAACTGGATCACCGCGGCATCTTTTAATTGTCCAGCCACTGAATCACTTCGGCATATCTGGTAGTCTAGCCACTTTATCACCGCGGCACCATTAGGTTGTCTATCCACTGATACACCGCGGCACCTTTGGTAGTCTAGCCACTGACACACCGCGGCACCTCAGGCAATCTAACCACTGAGATACCGCAAATTCACAGGTAAGCTAACCACTGGGACACCGCGGTACTACGTGTTATCCAGCCACTGAGACACCGCGGCATCTCTGATAGTCTAGCCATTGAGTCAACTTGGCACCTTGGGTCTTCTAGCCACTGAGACACGGCGGCACCTTTTGGGTTTCTAGCCACTGAATCTCCGCGTCACCTCGGGTAATCAAGCCACTGAGTCACAGCGGCACCTTTATGTTATCTAGCCACTGTGTCACCGTGGCACCATTAGGTTGTCTTGCCACTGAGACACCGCTGCACCTTGGGTAGTCTATCCACTGAGACACCGAGGCAACTTGTGTATTCTTTTACACTGGATCACCGCTGCTCCTTTTGGTTGTCTAGCGACTGAATCACCGCCGCACATCAGGTTTTTCTAGTCGCTGAACCACCGCGGCACCTTTCGGTTGGCCAGCCACCATATCACCGTGGCAACTTTTGGTTTTCTAGCCACTGAATCACCGTGGCATCTCATGTAGTCTTTCCACTGTATCACAGCGGCACCTCGGTAAGTCACGTCACTGAGTCACCGCGGCACAATTTTGCTGTCTAGCCACTAACACACCGCGGCACCTTTAGGTTGGCCAGCCTCTAAAACATCGCTGCACATTTAGGTTGTCTAGTCATTGAGACACCGCGACACCTTATGTAGTTTAGTCACTGAGTCACCAAGGCACCTTTTTGTTGTCTAGCCACTGAATCACCGCGGCACCTCGGGAAGTCAAGTCACTGAGTCACCACGGCACAATTTGATTGTCTAGCCACTAAGACACCGTGGCACCTTTAGGTGCCACGGTGTCTTAGTAGCCACGGTGTACTTGCAAAAATATTACCACAGTGTTCTAGAAACAACATTAAAATTGCTAAGGAGTTAATTAATTATATTTTTGCCTTCAGCTTTGTAGAATTCGAAATTTGTCACTTAAGTCAATGGTGTGTTCTATAAAGATAAGTTGAAATCCTACTAGTCTCCTGTTTTCATAGATGAGTGTTTGTATGTTTTAGTCAACTGTACCTCAGATAAGTTGCACTACCGGTAACTAAAGATACACGCAGTTTCAGCAAAATTCCAAATTAATAAATAAATTGGGCACATTACAGTTATGTAATGTAAACTCAGTAATGTAACTGTAAATTTATGGCTCCTCGTAAGAGCGCTAATTTACGAAGCATATAACGTGACTCAGAACGTAGGCAAAATAGTCCCTCGTAAGTGTTCCAAGTTTGTTGCGAAGGTGTACATATATACGTTGGCATAGTCAAGTATGTAGCATGTAACAACTCACTCATGTAGGTGTATGTGAACGTAGCAGGATGTCTTAGAATCAGTGAACATGGGCGTGTACACCTCAATAATAATTGTGCAATAAATAGTGTGAATATAGATATTAACGCAACCTAAGAATAAATCTATCTGCATACGTTTAAGTGTTAGGCCTAGGAGCATGCACTACTGTCACTTCCAGCTACACAACATTTCATTTGTTTATTTGAGAGGTGATTGAAAAAATGTAAGTATAATTAGGAACAAATGAACACACAGTAACGATCTGGTAAATAACTTGTGAGGTAACTGTAGCCCTGTCCTCCACAGGCTGTAGGCAACAAGCACTCAGATAATTTACAAACCTCGTATAAGCTCTGCAGGTGCACATACAATTTGCATGTGAGCTAAAATAACAACTTAATTGTTGTCACTTTAGGAAAAAAATCATCGCCATTGAACATAGAGGAAGAGGGTGAAGCGACTACGTATTACAAAAACGTAACTCATCACGTTTGGTTTCAGCATAAAGAATTTTAATGAAATTGTTATTTTCCAGTATTCAATTCTCTAATGTTGAAATTTGATTAGGATTTAACACACTAGATGGCAATATCAACTAGGAAATTCAGAAAAATGCTCAACTGCCGTTGGATATTGGTCGTTCTAAAATGCACCATACCCATGAACAAAGTGTGAAAAAATTGGAAAATATTTATAGCTCAAATTCTCAAAATTTCGAAATTATACTGTTTCCGGACCAATATTTAAGATCTTTCATTAACGTACTTCGTTAAGCCCAGGGAAAACATTAAACCCTTCCTTAGGGTTTCCGAAGTTGAAGACTGCTGGAAATCGTGTTCCTGACGCATTTCAAAATGACATCGTTCCAGACCTTCCAGAACAAAAATTAGCTACGGGTTTCACCATTACTAAAGTGGAACACACAAATACTTTTTATCCTTAGTAGGTTTCTGCTCTCGTAGGAATCAAATTTACTAGGCAGGAACAGGATAGGATGCAGTCTTCTCCCACTGCAGATACAAATCAGTGTGTGGGGCGTTTTAATACGTGAACCAACCGTTCACGGACCAGAGTCGTAACCGATACTAGCTACCTCCTAATTCTGCTACGCGAAAGGGGCGTCATGGCAACTCATCTTAATCGCGGATTCCGCTTAATCTAAAAAAGGAAACAAGGGGGGTATCGGACACACTAACAACTAATTTTACACCTAAACTTACCCCACTTGGGGCGAGCATACTGCTACAGATCCTACCTCTTCGAATGGTGACGACGGAGAGAGCGATCTCCCTTACTGACTGGCGCTTGCTAACCATATCCTTCATAGCCAGCCAATCCTGGCGCAGGGTTTAAACCTGCTAGCCAATCGGAAGGCTTCCAACTTAAAATTACCTAAAACGATCTATTCCAATGGTCTACCGTACTAAAAACCATAGAATATGTCTCGAAACGGAGGTACAAATATAAATAATCCCTGAAACATGAACAATAGAGCTCAAAAATATAAAATGAAATAAATATCACCTAAATGTAAATACAAAAATTGAAATGTAGCTAACTAACACATTCAAACATTTTATATCGCCATCGGTACATCTAAAGTTAAAAATCCTGCAATTGAAAAATAATAAATAAAATAAAAATATGGAAATTAATGAAATTTGCATACATAAAAATATTACTTGTGACAAGTGTGAAAAATACATCAATTAATTAGATATTCACAAAGACGTGTAAAATGTGGGTGCTACATCACCTTGTAGGATGGACTTACAACTGTAATCTAAAATGTCCTATGATCTTGCTTTCTGAGACACCTTTCTTGCAACATCATGTATCTCACTACACATCTCAGTAACATTAATAGCATTTGTAGTCTTCTCGAGTCAACATTTTTTCAGCTTTGCACACTATTCAAATACGTACCGGGTAGGCTTTACCTTCATTATTAAACTCCACTAATGATATAATGCAATAAATATGTCACTAGACAATATAAATAATTATTTAATTTAAATTACCTTTATAATGAACCAACCAGTTATATGGATTTTATTAATTTATATAATCGAATTGTAAAGAATGTTAGATATTCCGTAGTTCGTCCTGCTGCCCTCAGCTTCTGGGCGCCCTAGTTCACCTATATGAACGCACCGGCCTTGTCTCCTGCTTATTAATCACATTTCAATCCAAAATATAAAAATTACTTTTTGTATTAAAAATACGTACAATGATGTACGTCTTTTCTTTAAAGAATGTATTTTATATTTAGTGAGAATTTCACTACAACTGAAAAATTATCGTCGGCCTGTAATATCTTAAGAATTCGAGTGTGTTTCAGTCATGGCGCCCATAAAACAGATCAGTATATTCTAATTTGTCACGTACAAGTATAGAAACAAGTAAAATATTGGCACACTTGGATGCATAACGACTTGTATTTTGTATGAAATACAACAGACATACGTGATTGTGAAAATATAACTTAGAATCTCATAAAAAAAAAACCATGATCCCGAACCCAACTTTCGTTGTTTGTTGAGTTTATTATTGATTTTATTTTTATACACAATGCGAAAGATTTTAATTGAATTTTGTTTGGGTTTCAATTTTATGCTGTAATTACATATCAAAGTTGTATAGCATCAATGTCATCTTGAAGCTTTCCAGTCATTTGCGTTTGCAGAATGCTGGAATTTTTCATTGAATTTATTTAACAATTCGTTAATTTATTACATGGTAATGGAGACAAGGTAAGTTAATGCGTGACACCTGATCACACCTAGTAAGTAGTCTAGAATGTGTATGCAAATCTAACCATTAAATATCGTTCGCTTAGAGAATTATCGAAGTAATTTACGCAGCTCATTGAAATACTAAAATCAATAGTCATACAGGTAGAAGAACAATGTTGAACTCTGTTAGCTTATTGTACGTAATATGGGTTCATTAAAGTAAATGGTTTGTAGATGTAGTGCTGCCTCTTGAAAGTCTGTGCTGACATTTAAAGATTTTTTGATTGAATAAAATTTAACTATGTAATTTTTTCTCGTAATTTACGAAAATCACTTAATAAAGATTTAAACATTGGCGGCAATTTCAAATTTTCGGTGATAAAACATTTAAAATCTGACACGCAGATTTCCCATTGTGGAGATACCACAAAATAGATTTTTTCGGACATTTCAGAAACAGATCAGGCATGCCTATGTCATATAATATTATACAACAAATCCACATTTAGGCTACTGGATATCAGGATAATATATCGAATGATTTTCATACTTAAATGTTTTCAAGTGTCTGTGTGTCTAATTATCATAACTGACATGTGTATATTCTCGTGGCAGATGAACGAGCATCGTTGTCGAGATCACTCAGCCCATACGTGCAGACAATTTCGCAGCTTCAATCCCGAAATCGTCATGTACACGTGTGCAGTTTCATAACAAAGCGCCTCGCGTACTTCCTCTGCGTTGATCAACAGCAATAAAAAGTTAATTTAATTTCGTAGGGAATCTATCAGAAATATACTTGCATATATTCATTACATTTCGCTACACCTTCATATCTTATATTACATATCTCAGCAATAATATCTGATAACCAATAAGATTGGCCGAAATATTGTAACACAGATCAGTGGTGCTACAGTAATATTTTAGCAGCCCAACGACGGGCTATAAAATCCCCACGCGTTGTGTCTATTTAACACATGACAGTAATATTTTGTCTCCCCATACGTGTGACAAATTTAAAAATGATACATACATCTCTATAAGAGTTAACACTCGCCTTGCAGTAGTTTTCGAGAAATACCATAAAAGCTTTTTCTTTCCACGTGGTGCTATCTTCCAAAATGGCTGACAAACGTGGTTGTTGTGTGGCTTATATGATGCATGTTCTAGATACTGTTAGCGTAAAAATTTGGTTGAACTTAGTCAAACGATATGGTAGTAATACCTAATAAACCTGCAATATTTGTATGCCCACCATTTTGAAAAAAATTGTCTCATTAAGTCCAATTACTTTTATTTACCTTGTCAATCATAGTATTACCTACGTGCTAAATTTGGCGACAGTAAGTTGAGTATTTTTCGAGATATAATGTAAAATCTTTACTTTTTCACGTGGAACTATCTTCCAAAATGGCTTACCAACACCAACCTTCACATCTTAACTCAATGTTTACAACTTCCGCTGTTAGCATATAAGAATTGATTAAGATCGGTTTAACGGTTTCCGAGATATGACATATCGCCCTAAATCTTTAACTGGCCGCCATTTTGAAGGTAGGGCCTATGTGCGTGACGTAGTTGAGTCAGATGCCATTATTTAGTACTATATGAGTACCGAGTTTGTTGAGATTCGGTTCACGCGTTAAAAAAATTGGAAGGGGGCACACACATTGGGGGCCACGGTGGCTGAGCGGTTAGCCTGCTCGCCTCCCACCAAAGCCATCCGGGTTCATTTCCCGGCCGGGTCACTCCAGATTTTTGCATGTGGGAATCGTGCCAGACGATGCCGTTGGTCGGCGGGTTTTCTCGGGGATCTCCCATTTCTCTGCCCTTTCATTCCGGCGGCGCTCCATACTCACCTCATTTCACCCTCATCGATTCTCAAGATCTCGATGTTAAGAGCCGTCTAAATCTAGTCACTTCACAAAATACACACACACATTCATACACACACACAGAAGAAGTCGTCTCATTAGCCTTCCGTTCCTTCGGAAAGTACACTAGAAAAGAATAGAAACAGATTTCATAAGCAAATAAGGACGATCGTATGTTTTGAGTTCGTTCTTGCGTATCTAAAGTCGAAATGGAACGAAGGAAATCCAGTTAGCCAGAGACAGCAATGAAAGGATCAATCCACATCAGACAAATGACCCGCCTATGTTACCACACAGGGAACGCAACTACTGAATATATGTATGGGTTGTTCACGGTAAATCGAGCCTGCTTAGGATCTTCTTTTCTTATAATTTTGTCTATTTCAGCCACATTGACATTAACATTGCCACAAGCCTGTTCACTTCATTCATGCGCCCCACGTGTAAAACAACGGAACTGTTAGGTATGTATACGTGGTAGTAATATGCAAATATGTACCCTAATGATTATAAAATAAAAATACATTAATTTCATTGATAATAAATATAAACATCGAAGTCGCAATACTTCAACTGTTAAAACTATTTGTACGAATTCGCTGCCAACGTAACAACTCACCAACATGCCAGAGTGCACTGTAGGTTACTTGTAGCTCTAGACAGTAATTGGTTGTTCAAAGGTTTATTTCCAAAGTGCATCCTTTACCATGAACAGACATTAACCCGTTCATTCATTGCTGAATATTTAATTATAGACATTACAACGAATAAATTTTTTCTTTAGAACAATACAAAAATCACTATAACGCTCTGTCTTATGTTGGGACCGACAAATATGCGCTTTTGTTTAACATAGGCAACAACTGTCTATAAGACTACGTAATATGGTTCATATATGAGTCGTGTCTTCAACCATGTAAGCAACTCCTTTATTGGACGCTGCTTTCTACTGTGTAGAGTACGCATCATTAAAGTCACTTCCTATCCAATGTCCCGTATGTAGGACACTGAGAACTGAAAGAAAATATAGACTTAAAACTATGAGAAAATTTTTCCCCGTGTGCTGGACTTAGTTTATCGGCATGGCACAAGAGAGCTATTCAATCGGTACCGTGGCGCAGCCATGCGGCGATCCGAGTAACTTGACATTGCCCAAACAGAATAACCTTGCAGTGGGAGTGCGCGTCATGTCCTTGTTTGGTTGTCAGCCAAGCTCTTTCCTCCATAAACAATACCGACGTGGTCGCCAACAGACTCAAGGCCACAGTATTGGCGTGAGAGGTACATTTAGCGTGCGGATCACGTGGTACTGGTAACCACCACAGCTCAGCGATTTGCTTCCAAAAAACGGCTGTAACTAGTTCACGATTAAGCGGTAGTGAAGCCTGCCTCCTTGGATTTATGTTTTTTATTCGAAACCTGACAGTTTTGCATTTTTCCGCAGCAGGGCCTCTTCAGAAAAAATGGGGAGGGGGGCATTTTCCCCAGTCTCCCAATGATAAAGGGCCCCACGCATTTTTGGTAACAGAGTAATGCTTCTATCGTAGTTTCGCATGTATCCAGTACGTACATTTTTAGATGCAGCAGTCTGAAAAGCCGTGTTAGCTGTGTTGGAGTGCGTGAAAGTAATGTTTCCATTGCGCGTGATGTTTTGAAAGTGCAATTCGATAATCGTTTGCAAGCTAAGGATCTGATTAATAGTTTCTTTCAAAACGCATTTTAAAACAACCTACAATGAATTTCAAACCCCACAAAATGGAACGTTGCAACCGACTGTACAACACGTAGAAATTATTATAAACTTCCTATTACAAACACGCATTACCGAAAATGTCACAAAAGTACGATTTACGTTGCATATGAAAGAAGAATGCACATATTTTGTCACACTGTAAAACAGGTTGTTAAACTTTACTTATCCGTGTGTTTAAAAACTCAATAAAATGGATTCTAATTTTAATCAAAATTTAGCGTGTTTCCATCACAAGTAATATCACCATAATTCTTCTAGTTCTATACAATAAACTACAGTAATAACGTTAACAAATATTTAAATAATTTATTTTATGCATATCCAATTCAGCTACGAAAGTTATAAGTTTTACAACTGAAATAAACGCACAGTAAATCAGTTGTTAAAAATATTTTTAATGTTGGTACCATTATTTTCTCACATATAACCCAAGTGGTTATTATAATGGCCTTGCGTAGTGTGTATTTTTTAAGATCCTCTTTCTGAAGCATCTACACTGTAAATATGCTTAAATATTTTTTAAATGAAAATATTTTTGGTTAAGATTCTAAAAAAAAAATAAATAAATAATAACACATAAATATAAATGAAGTAAGGAGGAGGTATATGATGTGAAAGTCGGAAGATATAGCAAGTAACAATTAAAGAGATAGTGAAGGTGCAGGAAAATGTCACTGTAAACTAGGCAAAGTTAGTAGCACGTGAACGTTTTAGAAGAGTAGACGAAATAAGGTGGTGAATAGGGGAGGTCTGCACACCGGAGAACGAGGTGATTATGGAGTAGCTCCGGAATGCAAGGGAGGGGTAAACGGGAGATTTCCGAGAAAACCCGCCGACCAGCGGCATCGTTCGGCACGATTCTCACGTGCGAAAACCCGGGAGTGGCTCCGCCGCGAATAGAACCCGGTTCGCCTTGGTGTGAGGTGAGTGCTCTAGCTAGACTCTTGTTTTATTGTTTGTTTGTTTTATTGCATCCGTAAGATCTCCTTTCAATACGTAGCTGTACAAAGATAATGGACAAGACAAATTACAGTATACAAAGTTTATACATTGGACATAGCCGCGGAAGGGGAAGGGGGAAACTTCCGTACTAAACAACTGCGTTTGAGTGCAAGAAACATGCCAGGGTGGCACTCGACAGCTGATGTCTTAAGCACCGACGGAGATGAAGAGAGAAATTGGAACAGTGTCGGAGTGTAATTATGGGAATACCCCGAGAAAACCCTCCAGCCAACGTCGACGTTTACAACGAAAACTCGGAAGTGGCGCCTGGTTAGCTGTGTTTGAAGGTGTGTGGTGTAATGTCTATGTCGCCGTGGCTGCTAGGGAAGAACGAAAAGAAGAGGAGAAAGGTACGTGGAGAAAGAAGCTGAGAGAGAAAGATGCCAACGGCAGAGTGGAATGTGGGCTTGTAGGCAGGGGAGTGAGAAAGTAAGTTACCTCGCTGCAGTTAGTCGTACACGGGGTTCTTGCAGACGCTTCCGCAGCCGTTGCTGCAGCACAGCTGCCCCGGCTGGCAGTTTTGGCAGAGCTCCACGCAGATACCGACAGTGTCGGGCAGCAGCGGGGGACACCTCCCGGGTCTGGTTGCAGCCTCACAGCCTCCAGTCGCCATCGCCGCCACCACAAGGCCGACCAACAACACGTGCTTCAGATACATGGTCGTCTCTCGCTCTGGTTTGTCCTTGCAGCATGGCCGGCTGCTTTTATACCGGCAACTATTCCTGCCTGACGGGGTTTCCCCGTGCAATAATATTCACGCAGGTGTTGCCATAACCAGGAAAGAACAAGAGCAGTTCTAGGAAGTCTGCCTACCCGATTCTCAGTCACGCGAAGCCACGATATAGCTTGCACTTCATGCCTACTTCAGTTAAGGCTTTAGGTGTTGCAAATAACATATTTTATGATGTGTTCTGAACTTGAAGAGCGCTGGTCACCGAGAAATGCATTTCCCGTCATTTCTACGAACTGTTATTCAACGTGTACACATTGTTTACGAACACTTTTTCCTCGCTCGGAAAAAAAATTGGAAGGCATGAGTCTTTTTAAATAATTTCCTGACAAAATCACAATTTTAGCGAGATTGTGACGTACAAATAATAAAAACAGACTCACTTACCGAAATTAGATAACTCACAATCACTAATCAGTGGCGTCCGGCAGTTGGCACGAGCCCCGTGCTATGGATGTAGCCTGCTTAAACCGTCCCCCCACCCCCCCCCCCCGCACCGATAAATTTTGGTGTCATCACTCCCTCGCTCCCTCCCACCCGAAAATATGACATTTAGTGAGCTACAATGGGACCATCATCATATAATTTGTGAAAAGTAGTTGCATATACAGTTGTAGTCTTATTAAAACTACACTTATCAGCCCCAATTCGATTTAAAAACTGTATGGTATATCACATAGTTTCGCCCTTACGAAAACGATATTATGCTAATGAATGTCTGTTCTTATAACTGGTTGTAATTCGCAAATTTATTACAAGTTACTCTTATAAAAAACTACTACGTCACACATTTTTACCCGTACCATGTTACAATTAATATTGTATATCATTGAAAACAAACAAAAAAAACTAGCAGGTTGGCCATTGAGATAACGTCCGGTGTCATAAAAATGGATTGGTTCATAAGAAGCTGGACGTGCACAAGGGTGCAAGTTCGAGTCTTGTCTGGGTGAGAAAATTTTAACCAGACAATAATGTATTTTTGTAATGTATTTAGCATTACAATACACATTTAACATCATTATAAAGACAGCATTGGCGTAAGAAAATGAAACCATCCCATATTACCAGTGCATAGGGGTATGCTATGAGAATTTAACAAATCAATACGAAATAATAAGATATTACTATACTTATTGTGTTGTCCTCCATCCTGCATCTCCTCGACATATATTAAGGCAGCGGCGGTCCTCGGTACACCCCTCTCGTGGCCCTTGAGAGGTCGGCCACTGGCTGACATTCTGACTCTCTCTCCGGCGTCTGGATGGCGCCTGGCCCCGCGACGAACCTTGCGCTGGTCTATATCCGCACGTGGTTTGAAGTATCGCCATACTGTTCACTGTCTATAGTTTATCGCAGTCCCTGGCATCCTGATTTCCCACTAAATGTGATGCTAGGTTCACACGAGGGGCCAATAAGGGCTCGCTCAGATCACAGCAATAACATTACATCATAAATTAAATATTGAATAAGTTTCAGTTGACGGGAAATTTTGGTCATTAGGTAAAGGAACAATATCTGTTTGAATTGATTGAAGCTACTTTTAACATGCGTGTTGTCTCACAAGTGATATTCCTTTCGTAGTAAAGGTTTTATTTGAGACAAAATAATTTGCAATGCGCATGCACAGTAAACCTGGCAACATAATAATTCGATAATCCTTTGACTAAAGTTAGTTCAACCCTAGTCGGTGTTTATGAATACGATATTGTCAGTCCACCCTTAGTCTGGTCTGACCTCAGCCTAACTTCGAGGAGGATCATCTCTAGATAATTTTTGCACGATGCTCTGACTATGAATAAGGCCTTGATGTTTTGGATGGGATTCGAACCCACGTCCATTCGAATATGGTTATAAATACAGGAATTGCCTTCGCAGATAGAAGAGCAAGAAAAAACACTGTCCATTTCTTGGCTATGAGAAATTTTATTTAAGAGTTTTTCATAAATATTGTTTTTTTTCGGCTTGCATGCTACATTACAAGAATAATTTAATTTCCCAGGGAATGGTTTTCATATATGACAATTTTGACCTCGTGTGTTACTTACTTCACGAAAAGTACAAACGTTTGGTGTGTTTAACTAATTACTTCCTTCTGTTTGTGTGTGTTTACATGTAACGATTGGTAAAAGCGAAATTTTAGGTATTTTTCAGTGAAAACCACATAGCCTCTACTTATGTTTACTATGCGAAACAATAGCAAATGAGGTAGTAGATACTCCATCATAGTCTGTTATGTTAAAAGTAAATATGCATTATTCAGAAAAAACTTCGCAGTAAACAATGAATTCACAACAAAAAGTGATGTTATTATGAGAAGGAGTATCTTGAAGTGGGAGCCCTTAGAAAGAGATTATATTTTAAGCATTTTTTTAATACTTTTTTAATAGTTTAATTAAATATGAGTAAGGCAGTTTTATATGTAAGTTTATTTTATCTTTACATAAGTATATGCCAGGCAAGTGGTGTTGGAGAAATTATAATCCCAGCAGACTGCTAAAGTTTTGTTTGCGCAGGCGGGATCGGAATGTGGAATGTCAAGTGTTTCAAAAAAGCTTTCTAATTACAAGGTCGTACTGTGGAATATTGTTTGTGCAGGCGGATCGCCACATGCGGGTTGCTAATGCTCTCCTTTGCAGGTCGGCTGGGCATCCTCACGTCTACCGTTCAAGGGATCATATTTACACTGTAGTTTAAATGATATCCTCTCGGAAAGATTGCTAGAGGTGTGCGCAGATTCTCTTGTATTCAAACTATTCTATATGATGGCCTGGATGTTATTTACATGATATCAAATTAAAATTGAAATGCATTTAGTAAAATGGTATATGCATATTCACCTTCGCTGGGATTTGAAGCACAAAATGAGTTACTATAACTGTAAATACCATAGTTAGGGCTGAAGTAGGAATATTTCAGTAAATAACTATTAGTTTTGTCGGGGTTCCAAGCACGAACTTATCCAATACAAAAAGTTATTTTCATTGGCAAATGAAGCATGGTTTAAAATCGTAGTTATCCTCAATGGGAATTTATAAAATTCTTGTCTGATTGGTAAATGTATTGGAAGTTAAGAAAAGATAAAAAAATTATATACTTTTTAACATAAAACAATAATGTCAATTTGGTTTTCGAGGCATATATGGGAGAACATGTGTTTTTAGTAAATGTAAGGGTATTATTATTTTTTAAATGTTATTATTACGTAACAAGTACAAATTTACTTTTGAAAAATATATTTTTATATCGGTATCCTTTAATTAAATATATGTGTAATGCAGTTTGTGATATTGTAAATGTGAAGAAGATTAGTGTTGATGTAGCCTTGCCCATCTAAAGCACTCATCTGTATCTTTTTTCTCCCTTCCAGGGATGAATTCAGACTAATGTAGGAAGATGTTTGGCTAACCCTTTGTCGCTCGATGACCTGCAGTAAGTTGTTAGAGGAATGATGATCGCACCACGAGAGTTGTAGACAGATTGAGTTATGTAATGGAAAGGCATATCATTTAACTCTCTGTTCTGTAGTGTGTTTTATAATTACAACATGGTAGGCATATAAGTGAAATATAATATAAAAATTTGGGTCAGTTGGAAGTAAGGAGTGCTTCGGGTAGGATGTGTACTTACGTTCTAATTAATCTAGGTTTTTTTCATTATGTAAATACTAATTATGCATATTTATTCATTATGCAAATAAACTCTAAGTATCCTTGACGGGGTATGAAGCAAGGAGTACATCTTCAATTCTATAGTTGTCTTCCACCCTAGTTCATTGTGTTTCATATGTCGATGGGTACTTAATTTCAGCTCATTTGCGCCATTTCTTCTTGCATATGGATATTCATTATGCAAATACTCTCGATATGTATTCATTACATGTTACGTAATTTAAAAAATCTAATTATCCTGTATGGTTCGAGACCCATATACGTAAATATTACCTGTGTGTAGTCATTTCATAACATGTACATATTCTCGCTAGTTATACTTGATTTACTACATGAATAAATCTATTTACTCTTTATGGGTGATGAAGCGAGTCTTCAACTCTCCTGATGTAAGCCTATACAACATCCCTAGTCTGACAACCTCGACAAAAATTTCTTAAAGTCTCTCAAAATGTTGTTTAGGTGTTTTATCCATCAAAAGGTTAGCGTATCCAAATTACAATTAATTACGACGTTCTTCAAAAGCGTGCGGGAACTTGTCAGCCATTCATAACACACCCTTCCTAGAATAAATATAAAAAGTACATCTTGGATGCATTCGGACTTGTTAGGACCTGTATCGACATGCTCGATGTGTTGGCGGCGTGCACCTGATGGGATTCCATTATGTCGGGTTGAGGTCAAATCTACGGATATATGCAATCACAGGTTATTATAAAGTGGACAGTCCTTGCAAGAGAATGTGTAATTAGATTTTGTATATATTAAATTGTCATTGTGCAATAAAATATTCTTTGCACAAGTACCTATACATACTCTTGGTACATGTGACAAGTTATTATGTATGTGTGTACCTAACGATTGCATAATTAAATAATTCATTGTGAGATTACATAATCTAATTATGCATTATTTATTGCATGTATTCACTTTATACAGTTGTATAACCTTCACCCCCAGGAACTACTTCCTTCCCCTCTCCCATTCTCCTTCTAATGTAGTCATTACACTATTAAAAATATTATTTTATTTTTTTCCTTAAGGGGGAGTCAAACCAAAGTCCGAAACCCTAAACCTATACCCCTTACCCATACTTAGTCGTTACATGAATAAAGAATAAAAAATATCTCTATACCTTCACTGGGCATTGAACTATATAACCCTTACCAATATTTAGTCATTACACAAAAAAAAAAAACAAATTACTTTTTACCTTTACTGGGACTCGAACCAAGGCCCGAAACCTCAACCTTAGACCGTCCTTACCCATACTTAGTTGTTATGTGAATAAAATGATTTTTTTTTTGCCTTAAGGGGAGTGATACCATGGTCCGAAAGCCTTAAACTTAGACCCCTTTATTCATACTTAGACAATGTGCGAATAAAAACCAATTTACCCCTGTCACCATACTGGAGGTCAGCTGAGAGCGGGCAGTCCTAGGGAGAGGATGTGTAAGTAGTCTCATTATGCAATTACTAATTGTGAAATTACACAATTACTAATTATTCTGTATGTGAATTGATTCCAGTAGGAATCCACCCACTGGTGGATCATTGTATATTATGTGCGTGATTACAATCCCCATTGCCCGTCCAGAATTATGCATGCAAATGGCTCCCACAATATTGGAATTAAAATTTTGAGAATTCTACTACTCGTGGCTAGCCCTGGAAGAAGTTCCTGCAATCACGAGAGATGGGAGCACCCCTGTGACCTTGTGACATCACAGCCGGCCCGCCTCAGAGACAGGAGTTTTAATTTGTTGTCGCCTCCATGCAGGGCGATAAGAAAGTCGCAGCCACCAGGTGCCAAAGAGTCAACATGTGTTATGTAGTTGTGTAACATCTTAGTCTCTCTCTGAACTCCGAAGAGTTAACATGTGTTATGTAACTGTGCAAGTGAGCAATTATCTAAAAAAAATATTTTCCCCTCACCCCTCCCAACCCCCTCACAATGTGAACTAGCATCCGATAGACCAACACTTCAGTCTCTCTCCAGCAGGTGAAGAGTCAATATGCATTATGTATTTGTGCAGTTTCATAGAATATGCGAGTGCATGATTATATAGTCTAATCTAATTATTCATTATGCATAAACACCCCCTTCGCTATGCAACTGCATATCCCCTGTGCAGGTGAATTTCCCCCTCTCATACCTCCTGAATTGTGAACCAGCACTCGACGGACCAACACCTCAATATCTCTCCGGCAAGTCAACATGTGTTATGCAATAACACAAGTTCACAATAAATGAAATGCATTTCCCCCTGCTCTATGCAACTGCATTTCCCCTTCCTAAATCGCGAGTTGACCAGCTCCACGTGTCAGTCTCTCTTCAGTAGCCAAAGTGTCAACCATAATCGCGCAAGTGTGCAAAAGTAATTTTCAGTACCCTGTATGGGAATCGAACCCAGTACCATTCCACCCACCGGTCTTCAGAGCTACCCACTTTGGCTGCTCCCCTGCCCACGATGCCTGCCAAAACAACTCCTCACTTCTCCGGACAGGTTGGAGTGTGACAGGTGGGAGGGGAAGTGCACCGGAAGTGCATTGGAGGAGGGGAAAAGTGCATGTGCAAGGTGCAAATGCATTTTGAGCCAGTAAGCCTGCGCGCCCACTACCTATATGAATCAATTGAGGTTTTAAGGATACTTTTCTGAGTTGCAAACATTTATTATCATCAAAGTCACGCCAAAACATAATTATTATGTCTTACTGCACGTGTTTAATAATAAGTCCATTTTAGAACACCTGAGGAATAAGGAAACCAGTGTTGCCATTTTGACCATTTGTCACATTTTAGAAGAACCTTTCTTGTTGTGCAGTCTGTTATACACTCTGTATTCTGTGTACATGACAACAAAGCCCAGTAATCATGGAATGTTTTGGCTATTTCAGAACTTTACAGATACAAATGGCCAAAACGGCCCAATATAGGCTACTTTCTCCTGAGAAATCCCTTCACACAATTCTTCAAGAGATATTTAAAATCTCATGTTTGAAAAACTGATCTCTTGCTTCACTACTTCGTCATGTACTTAAGTGGGACCATATTACTAGGAGCCTGCATCTTCCATTGATGGCTGCCCACAAAAATGTCTTAATAGCGTGGTGCAGAGGACATCGAATGTTGATCAGGTAAGTTACGGAGCAACGACCATAGCAATGAAAAATGAAGGTGGCCAAACAGGCCTGTTAGCAATCTAAGAACTAGACAATGCCAGTGGAAAATTAAATATTAAGAAAACTCCCTGTCCAAATGGAGTTTGGGGGAGTTCCGTTTATGGACAAGTAGGTTCAATATTCACAGCGATGCCCGGCATGTTTACATAAGGAGGAATAGTTACCATCCAGCTAAAGTCATCGAAGAGGCTCATTATGGAAGTGGTTGATTTTTTGTCTGAGATATCATGACATCAGACTCACATACATCTCACCACGTTGTTTATTGTGACTCTGTAACAGGCCAGATGTACAAAGATTTTTATCCTCCAACAATAAGTGAACCTTCATAAGGGTACAATGTGTTTGCAAATCTTCTGCCAACAGATGACTACTCCGTCCACGCAGAGTTGGAGTTTTATGTGACTAAAGGCTGTTGTTGGTACAGTGAACCCTTCGGAAACCATTTTAAGTTTATAACTTCAGCCTATTGGTTGCATATCTTTCCACATACCTATAAAAATAAACACTGCCTTGCGACTTTCGGTTGGGGTTTATATAAACTGGCTGACTGTCTATTCATTAAATAAATATTGCAATCAGCACTATAAACGCGTGCGTGTTAATTTCAGTGAATAATACTGGTTTTTATAAATATTGATTGGTGTTCACGATTCTGTTTCTGTTTATACATAAATTAATACATTAAAATTGTGGTCAACACTTCCGAGGTCATAAGAAAATATGCATTGTTCACGTTGTCAACGTACTAGGAGAGGATTGAAACATAATTCACTCTTTTAGATAATGCAGCATGTTTACTCCTTCATACAGAAGACAACGTGCCTTAAAGAGTCTTCAAATGACTTAAGAATTATGTTTAACAACACTTACGAGTATAATTTTAATGCATAAATACATCACAAATAATTATTATAATTAAAAACTATGCACAAGCAAATGCGAGCATTGTTGCTGGATTACGAGTAACGAAAACAATAGTTTCATGCTGTCATGAAATTAACTGGTTGAACAGAATTGATCGAATTTTTTTCAGCATACTTCCACAGTAATATTTGTTACTCGAGGCAAGTTTCGTAAAAATTAGTACAGCCACATAGTTTTTAAAGAGCATAACTCTAACGTTTACTAAGGCCTGCTACATTGCTTACGAAAAAAAATCTCTTTTCACTTGTAAAATATAAATGCCTACACTGATATGAACATAAATTGACCAGAATACGTACTAAAAACACTATAGCTAGCTGATAACAATATATTTCATGAAACTGCATCCACACATTTAATGAAGAATCTTATTTCCCCCCAAAACTTACCATGAATGTTAGTCACAGAAGCTAGTAATAACTGTTAGATATATCGGCTCATACAAATTAAACCATCTGGACATATGTTATAATATTGTTTTAATCTATTGTAACACTCCGTGAATGTTTTACATGCATTATGAAACATTTTCATAGTGTTTTTAAATATATTTTTCATTTTCTGAATGTGTTTGTGAATTAGATATGAATCATGCATGCAAGTAGCATGGTTTCTTTACCATTATAATTTATATGTTTCTCTTTAATATTAACAATTATATACGGCACTGGTTTATTCCATTCGTCTTTTTTAATTTTTTCAAATTTTGTAGCCGCCCCGCAGAATTTTTTTTCTCTCGCTTTTCTCCTTCACTAGCACATTCTCAAACCATAGTTGATTGACCTCTTCATGTCTAATTTCACTGAGAGACTGTGAATGTGTAGCTGTCAATTCTGGGTTTCAATATTTTGTGAATAGTATAACTCTTATTATATGCTGAGATTTAATAATTAATTAAGCACAATAAATATTCTTCATATTCGTCAATATTGTTTAATTATTTCAGCTACATTTTCGTTTCGGTTAAGACTCCAATTTGGGTATTTTTTTTTTTTTTTGGATGTTTGTAGTTGTTTTCTTATATCCAAGCTCCCTCGAACTTCATGTTTCAATGTTAAATATTCGCAAAGTTACAGATTTCTTTGTTCTTTTCGTATGTTGTGAAGTTATAAGTGCTTAGTTTCCTTAGCGAGGGTCACGACCACATAGCTAATATTGCCATATGTTTGAACTGCCAGTTTGCAGCCGTATGACATGTTTGTTATCGTTACGAACTTCCTTACATAGTAGTGATCACTATTGATCTCGGGTCAGTGTATCCGCCGATAGAATAATACAGGCCCTGTTTTTAAAACAAAATACACAAAAAAAATGTTTTTACAATTAATTTAGATTTTTTTTTGCGGGCGCAATTAGTTGTTATCACTGTGCTCCAAAGCCCGTCGCACAGAGGCCCTTCTCGTGTGAGATCCGCCGTAGCTCCAAGTCTGGCGGGAGGTTGCGACGAGCTCGCGGAGCGGGTCCTTCCCGCTTGAGCACCGCAGCAGCCGCCACCCGCCCCTCGTGAGTGGATGGCCTGGCGGGGAAAATATTTTCTCAGCAAACACCGTGACGCCTTTTAATATGTTTGGAAGGGTTTATTGGCCACACGTATATATAGATTGTGTCACGTGCCCACGTGCGCGCGCGTGTGTGTGTGTGTGTGTGAGAGCGCGCCAGGACGTATCAAACTTTATCGAGTATCGACCCGGGTCATGGAGCCATGGGATGTGGTCAAGACTCCACCCAGGATGTCCGCCGGCGGAGTTGTATTCCTGGGGGAAGGAGTGAGCGAACCGTCCCTGCGCCGACAACGTTAACACATCCTGCCTTTCAAGTCGCTCTGTCGTAACTCGCCTTTCCTAGTGCCGCTACACTCCGTTCGCATTGAAAATATCGACGAAGAAGTGACCCCACAATAGATATGTAATAGGGTTCCATGGTAGTAGGGTTGGGACGATCAATATTAAAGGTTTGGCAAAGGGGAAATTTTTGTCGCTAGGTAAGAAATAGTGTCGGCAAGGAACCAGCTTTTCTCTATTTTATAAGTTAAAAACAGGATAATTGCATTAATAGTAAATCAAAGGCAAAATAACTTCGTAACTAAGTAAACTATTACTGTTTTATTAATCACGTTGCTTAAAATTGTAATTATAAACCATTCACGGTTACTTCATACTTTTCTAAAGCCCTGCTTAAGTTCTACTTCTAGGATATTCCTCCGCCTCGTGCAAACTAAGCTTAACTAAGTCTGGAAAATTACACCGAGGGACAACGCACCGAATTCGTACGCACTCAGTGTAACAGTATTTTGTATATGAACTATTTCTTACTAGGCGCTACCAACACACATGTTTTCTCACTGTTTTAAATTCAAATTATTTATAAATGGAGCATTATAATTTATAGATAAAATATGAATAACATTTCAATTTAACAGAAAAAAAAGTAATTCTTATGAACACAAGTGTAAAAAGCTTGTGATATATGGCATATTTAGGAAATAACTTAACATGTTATACATGGGGAGATTTTTCAAAGGTTTGATTAAAAAAGGGCGAAGAAACTGCGAATAGACTATAACAAGTTACCTTTCCGAACACTGCGAACCTGCCGGTGGAAAATTTTCGTGCCAAACTTTCTCATATGAAACTGTGTTTTATTCGAAACCTGTAGTATAAATAATGCTTATGGTAGCAACAACAGACTTCATGTACCAGCAACAAAATGTTCTTTATGTAAGAGACCTGCATACTTCTCGTTATGATTTCAAGATCAGATGGACTTTAAACCCGTGTGTATTTGTATCGATTTTGTCATTGAACTACATTATTTTCTGTAACGCCCTGGACCTTTGAACAAACAAGAAACAACTAATAACCAAATTTCCCAATAACATCCAACGAAGCATAAAGAGGAAACTGATTCATTACCATTGTACAAGCCAATGAACAAACAACGCTGCCTCTAGTATACATGCGATAGTGAAATCTACCAGATATTAGATGACAAGGCGATTTTTGCATGTGTCTATTTATTACAGTTCTTTTTGTTGCCGGAACAATCCAAACGGGTTTGAAGTTGTTCTGTAGCAGGAACAGAATTCTCTGCTGTAGGAACTATATTCATGGTTACAATCACTATTACTATTTACGTTACCAGTATTTAGATTGTAATAACAACAAATCTGATTGCTGTCCCTTTATTAACGGTCTAGATCGGTTTCTACACCATATTTCAGCGCAGTGGTGACACACGGGGAGACTAACGTCATCACGATGCCGAAAGAAGTATGAAGCGTACACAAATAAAGGCTTTTCACGGTAAAGTATGCACGTATACAATCAACATTAGAAAAAAAAAATACTACCCGTAACTACATGTACGCTACAGTAGGTTGCTATTGGATGTTCACGGTAAAGTGAGCACTTCTGAAGACCCTCTTATTTGGAATAATAGTAAATAAATACATTTTATTTTAACCTTAGGCGTTAACTACCGAGTGCGGTGGGATATACGCACTGGGTTTATTACTTACATAGCATGACATTTATTTAGAAAGGTGGCTGAAGGACGAAAATGGCATAAATGGAAAAAAAAAAAAAAAAAAAAAAAAAAACGAGATTTTAAGCCACATTTGTACAAAATATCGGCTCTTACGTTGAAGGTCCCGATAACATACAATACTGCTCCGAGAGTAGTCATTGTATTTTACTTCGTTACTGCTGATCTGCGGCCATTTGTAGCCACCACGTTGGGGTTTACAGGAAGACAACCGATAGGTTTTCTTGTCTGTAGTAAGTCCTGCGAACGATGTTCACTGCTCACGGACTGCAAGGGGAGGATTTTTTTTTTTTTTTTTCAGTGTCTTGGCGATGGATTATAATGGAAGAGCGAACAAAGGCCCTTCCGGTATCGCGTTTCCTTATTTGAATTCGAAGCTCTTTTCCGCTCAGAAGCTGCCTGCTCCGGAGGATCGGCAAGCTTCCTTGTTCGCCAGCTGAATTATGATGCGGCACAGAAGGAAAAAAAATAAGTATTTTTTTTTTGCAATTTAGAATATAATAGAAGCAGCCGCCACCCTCGTTCTCTTGCTCCAGACTCCACCTATTTTATTTTCCTTATGTCGTGTTTGCACAAGCGTGACAAATCGCGGACGTCTATCTCGCGCGCTTGTTATCGGCGTCGTCCGGATGTTCGCCACCAGGACACATAATTGCCAAGACCGGGGAAAATAAGTAATAAGCCGCGGCAAACGTTGCCAGGGAATTACGAGGAATGCTAGAAGACGGCACGAGAAGTCAATGGAACCGAGGGAGAAACGTGATACTTGGGAGGCGGGAGACGTAAACGACCCCCCCCCCCCCCTTCCCCCCGCCACGCCTTTTGACGCTCTGCGCGGGCGTGGATTGGGCGCCATTTTGCCTTGTGTCGCGTGTCTTCGACCTGGGACCTCGATATACTATTGTGCTCGTTCGTAAGTCGATGCCGTGTACAAATGAACGGCCGGGGCCTCACTCCTTGGCCGCCCCGATACATCGATACCACATCTTCCACGTACGTGCGGAAGTAATCGATACAGCTGTAGGACGTCTCCGGCGCTCGTACTCGCCGAGGCGTCGACGCTCGTGTGGCGTATCTCAAAATCTACTCACCGAGTAGGAAACCTTTAGTGGTTCGGAGCCCACGACGATTAGGAAGTCCCGAGGCCACAAGTCGTGAGCGTTGACTGTACGGCGTAAAACCTAATGCACCTTAACTTGAAACAAGTTTTAGTGATTATTTTTACGGCAATTTTCTATGAGGTGGGATATTATCTTCTCACGCCCACCCCCCACCCCTCCCTAGACCCACAGAATAACAATCGAGGGTTTCTCCTTCACTTCACGTGTAGTCAACCGTTAAAACAAATATCAAGAAAAAAATAAGATTTATCGTTATTCGAGTGTTTTTAGTCTGCGAATACTTTATTTGAAAATTTTGTTTCGCTAGTTCCTTAGTTGCGTTATAACTATTAATAAAATTTTTAGCTTATTTGCATTGTAAAATATTATAGATAAATACTGGTCCTGAGATCACTTCTTACCATTTCTTCTCAACAATGTGAAATGCGAGAAAAAATCTAAAATTTGGGTTTGCTAATCCACTTAAAAGTAGTTACTTTGCTATCATTTGCGTAAACACTGTTGAATCACTCACGCTGGGAAAATTCTCTTGAAACGTGGCAACCCGGGGATCGGGCCGAATGATATAAAGGCTTGGATAATAAAACAGTACACGAGTGTACAGAATTTAGACAATTTTGAGATGTGACTGTGTAAAAGAATGTAGACAACGAAACAGACGACAAAGCGAGTAAAAATGGGAGGTCATGAGGTCAATGGGGAAAAAGGGAAAACAACATGAAAAGATGATTAGATTTTAAATTCGTAGAAGATAATTGACAAGAAAAGCAGTGGAAAATAACAGGATTGATAAACTGTATACAGGAAGGAAGGTTGACAAAGCGGTATTTTCTGGAGTAGCTTTTCTTTCGAGCCATTAGAAAATTGTTATTACTTATGAAAAGGTTCAATGTTGCGTTCGTATTTAGGCTGTTCACGGTAAACTGAACACTTCTGAACGCCAGATTAAATTATCTACACTACTTTCGTGCACAATTTGCATTCTTTCGCCGTATATTAAATTAGCTGTGCTATGGGTTTGATCACTTGATTCGTACGTAGGTCTAGTGAATTGCATTGTATTGGGCTTTTTAAAGTCCTCGGTTTTATGCTTGAAATCTTAGCAGGGGGCGGCATACAGACTAACTTATAAACCTTACTTAAATTAACGCCCATGCCGTGCCCGGGATTCGAGCCCAGAGCCTCCCGCTCCTAAGATCTGTGGCGCATCAACCGGCCACGCCACGGGAGGTCGGCGGCCAAGTGAAACTGCGAATTTATTGGAAAAGTAAAAATTTTACAAATTTACTTATTGTTACACTCATTTGCGTTAAATAAAACAGAAAGCAAAATAAATCATTTTTAGCATTCAGAAATGTTTGTCCAACAATTTTAATTCAAAGCTAATACGTGAAACTGCCTTCACTTCGTCGTTACCAACTTAATTGGGTGCATGCCAGCCAGAGTGCACGGGCCATAAAACTTTTTAAATCTTGTTTACAAAAGTGCTCATTTAACCTTGTCGAGTATATAATGTTGAGTGATGTAAACAGCTCAAAACACATCAGTTCTTTTTGTAAAAGGTGGATTAATGTTAATAAGATACAAAGATTTCTAGTCTGTGATTTACGTCGCACTCTTTACCAGTGGTTATCCAATTTTAAAGGTGTTTCAAGATGAAGCGAGCACTTTTGAAATCAACGTATGAAAAAAACCACTGCCCGTAACTGCATATATTTTAACATAAGAAATGGCAGCAATACTCACTGTTAAGTTGGCAGCGAACTACGAGAATTATTTCCATATTTTCATGCATTACTAGTCGCAAAGTTAAAAATTTCAGTCACCTGCGATTCAGTCCATTATTGTTGTATGCGAATAAAATAAAAATCGGCGTGACTTTAACAAGTTTATATTACTAACTCTTTCGCACAATCACCTGGCTGACGCAACTTTCAAGTCAGCTGGTTCATTCTTCTGTTTTGGTTTACGGCAGATGCGATTCTAAGTGCCAGTTTGTAACTCCTGAAATAAAGTAAGAGGTAACGTAATAAATTAAAATATTTTTATACACGTTGTGAGTGAAGTAGTGTTGTTTGTTACAAAATATATGTTTTTTCTTCTTTCATATTTGATATAAACAGTACTTTCCTGACAGTTTGAGTAGAGAGTGTACAGAATGGTGCAGTGCTTTATCGAAAACCACTCTCCACAGACGCAGGTCGGACGCCATTTATGGTTAGTGATTTTAAGAGGCCACTCCATTATTCTAGGAGCACTACTCAATTCGCATTAACCACACTTACTTCAAGGTAAATTTCGTTGTGGTTGTGATAATTAAAAGAAGTACAACGAGAGAAATTAATTTTTTATTGAAAGTGTGTTCATGTATGGAATAGGTTCAGCATAATCGTTTAAACGCTTTTATTCTTCAAATTTGTGATGAAACAATACATAATGCTTGGTTTCGAGAACGCGTTTCAAACAAGAGAGAGACTTGTTACAATATAATAAAAACACTAACTACAACTTTGTATAAATTTTGTCCTAGTAGTCATTACCAAACTATCCTTGAAAAATATGAAGTTTCTGAGGTTTGGTAGCGCCCACGGAATTGTTTTTGAGATTTCACATAAACAATTTTTTGTACCCGGGAAGCTACAAATTAGCCAACTAGCGTATTTTTCTTTATTTCATGAGACTATCCTAAGTGTAAAATGTTAAATCAAACAAATATATACACGTACGGAATATGCCAGGCTATAATCGACGATAAGTATCCTACGTCATAAGCACGAACTCTTCCATCAGCTTATTTACTGAAAGGAGCATAGGCGGAACTGATCCTAATTTACTCACTTCAGCTAAGTAAGGTGTAGAGTATGGCAACTGAGTAACAAAATGGTACACACACACGCTGACCAATACTCCTGAGTACGAACTGATTACGATCATTATATAAAGAAATGTGTCATGTCCGGTTATAAGTTTTATTTTCTCATTTCCTCTGTGAAGTTTTCTTCCTCTTTCTGGAGTAAAAGCAACTCAAATAGATGCTTCAAAGTCCAAATGACTTTAAGGTGCACAAGTTCTGGCACGAAAAATGAAAGGAATAAATAACAGAACTGTTGCAGCATCATGGAGAGGGCCTCAATAAATTATCACGTGCGTCACGGTATGAAACCGACCTTGGACTTCAAGCAAATCCAGGACGCCAGGGATTGCGTCAAAAGTCTGAAGCACGACAAGGAACCCCCACCACTGAAGCGGAAGGAGGCCAGTTGGCTAACAAGGGATTGATATAGGCCAGCGCGAAGCGAGAGTCGGGGCTTTATCCACGACAGCGGCCGAAGACGACGGAAGAAGCTTCCACGCCGGGACGTCGGGCAGGGAGGAGCTCGCAGCCTTGGGTGTGTCGCACGTCGTGATCCGAACGAGCCAGACACAGCCTCCGGCCTCAAGATTCAAGTGGGGCTGTCCTTATTAGCTTGAGTCAAGAAGGCGTAACTGATAGCCGATTAAAGATAAAGATAATATCATTCAGTTGCGTCCCGCGTCAATTAAAAATCACAGAATTAATTGGAATATTATATGTAAGTTATTGTGTTACAACATGGATTAAATCAGTGTCTTATACGACTTGCCTACCATTTAATATTAGCGTAGTAGCTACACCCCCAAACTATATGTATGGTGCATTGTGGAGCACAATAGAAACCATAACGGTGCAGTATTGTTATTACAATCACATACAGTTATAGGTTCACCCACCGAAGTCTGGCATTGAGCTTCGCAAGATCTTACAGCAGTCTATCAGCACCGATGCTGTAAAACATTCGATCGGTTTGCCAGTGCCAACCTTATAACACCTTTACTTTCGCTAAGTAAGTATTGTAAATTCGGTCGCTCAAGAGCAGGTCTCCCGGCTTATGGAGGATTTTTTTTTAATTTCGCACTACAGATTTTGTTCCAGGGCAATAATTAACGATTTTTCGTTATAGTGACGCTACATTTGACGAATTGCCGCATATTATTTCATCTAATATTTTGTGTGTGTCGTTTAGTAGTTGTAAAAATGCGACAGCTTATTAAAATATTAAATTGTATATCGTGTTATTTGTGACATAATAATAAGTTAACAGTTTTGACGGTATACTTGCACTGCAGCATAAATCAAATAGCTAAATACGAAATGTGACATTAAAAAAAATATATATATTTTTATAAGCTTGAATCAGCAAGAAATTAAAGAATCCAAGATGGCGATGAAACCTCGCATTAGGGTTGTTTGATGTTTAATACCAAAATATTAATTATTTTATAATTGTACCAATCATTATCCAAGTTGTACACATTGCATATATAGCCTTTTTCCTCGAATGAAAAAAGTAACATTATATATTTTAAATAATTTGCTATAAAATCCAACATTTTCTGTTCTTCTAAAGCCATAATAACAAACACTAACTAAGTTGGAAAAAAAAAACAATATAAAGTTATGCCGTGGGATATTGCTTGACATATGTATAACCACCAAGTAACAGTTCATGCATTAAAACATATGTTTAAAATATGCAATTTTTATATTTAATTTTTTTAATGTGTATGTCGTGTTATTTGGCGATCACATATGTCACACATGGTAACCTACGACACTAGTTTATATTGTACATTTTTTCATTTGTAAAACTTTGTTAGTACCTATTTGTAATTATGGTTGCAGCAAAACAGAAAAAAAAATTGGATTTGACATCAAATTATTTATAAAATATAAATTGAAAATTCTTTCATTCGAGGAAAATCACATCAGATACAATGCCTACAAGTTGAACAATGTTTGGTACGAATATAAAATAATTATTTTTTTGGTATCAAGCACGCATAAGCATTGTTGTTAGGACTTTATATATTTGCTTCCGGACAAGACTAAGTTTAACTCTAAGTATTTTCCCTGTTGAAGATAGAACGTTAGTGCGATACAACAGCTGATAGGCGATGCTATAGAAAAAAATTAGGTAAAAGAGCTAGATACAACTTGCTGTTAGAAGTGATTGTTAAACGTAATACTCATAAGCTAACTCGAAAATGGGAAAGTAACAAGAATTTAGTTAAAGGTATTGGAAATTATTATATACGAAAGAAAATAGATTCGCACAACTTATCAGAAAACCAAGATATTAATTTCCGAAACGTTAATTGCAAATAACATCCTTAGTCAGACACAAAATAAGGGTTGCTACGTCCACATCGCAGTAAATAGTTCATCCCTGAGTATCTGTTAAAATTATGAGACGGGGATTACTAGTTACAATTCTCCAATGTACAAACAAAATGTCGCCTTGTTGTAATACTATAACTACTCTGTTTGCGAGAAAACAGCCCCCACGAATAAGGGTGGACCTCGAGTACCTTGAAGGTATGTAAAACATTCACCATCCAAGCCTCCCAGTATACATGAACTAATAAATTTGCCTTTTAAAAAGAGATCTGCACAGCCTCTGCAACTTTTACAGGCAGCCAGTAAACAATCACATTTAAACAATAATTTGTCGTTAACGTTGTAACTATAGGAAACCAATGAGACGAACAAATCAAATAGTTAATAAAAAGTATTATGCGTCAAAATTAGTCATGAGAAAATATTAATACGCCCAATTAACTTCGGCGCTTAGTGAGTGAAGAGAATTGGACGGCTTTTAACATCGAGGTCTTGAGAGCCAGCGAGGATGACGTGCGGTGAGTATAAAGCAGCACCGGAATGCAAGGGTGGGGAAAACGGCATATCCCCGAGAAAACCCGCCAACCAGTGGCATCATCCGGTATGATTCCCACATGTGAAAATCCGGGAGCGAACGCGCTGGCCCCATGTTGCGTAGAAAGTGGCTTTAATTGTCAACACTGTACACAGAAGAAAACAGCGTCCAATGAGGGGAGTCCTTCGTGTGTGAGACTCTATTCCGTAGTCTCATAAACAGCTGCTGCCAACAACGCGAAACATAAGCTCATTTTTATTGGTCCCTATGTCGTCATCGAGACAAACGCCACTCTGGTGTGTGAACTAATGCACGACACTAGTACAGTTCCGAACAAAAAAAATTTTGGTTATATATAAAACGATATGTTTATTTATGACTAAATGGATTAAGGTACGACTTAGCTACAAAGTATCCAACAGTGAAAATACTCTTCTATAAATGCGTAAATTATAAGTCACACACATCATACCGATTACATCAGGTTGCTTTGTGACAAAGTGATATATATATATATATATATATATATATATATATATATATATATATATATATATATATATATATATATATATATATATAGGATCCGGGTAGTTTTGTTTGTAAAGGCTTAAGTGCTACTTTCCCACCTCGAGGTTTCGGGTAGAGTACTAGATGGGCCACAAATACAGGCGCTGTTCTAAGATGCAAGATGAGGTTAGTTCAGCTAGTAGCATGCTCCTTTTATTATATTAACATGCTAGCATAAATGTGTTGACGCAAATAATCTCCATACTATCAAAACCTTTCTAAAAGTTAAACAACTTTTTTTATAAATTAATGTTCATTTACAAAGTAATACTTTAATTAAAAATATATGTTTACATATGCTATCAGACATTCTCAGAAAATCTGTTTGTGGGCGCTCTCTAAACACAGCTCACGGGAACCCGTAAAACGTTTCGCGAAACATACCGGCCGGAGTAGGAGTGGCGTGGCCGGATTTGGGAACGCGCCCGGTGGCGCAGAGGTGTGCTCTGTGATTGGCTGCGCTCCCTCCAACATGCGCGACGTATCAGCGAAGCGCACGGCCTGTCTGCCCCGCGGCGGCTACGGCGTGGTTGTTCCACGTTATTTCCCGCGGTCCGAGAGTCTTCCGGAAGGGGCCCGGAAAAAAAAAATTGTGAAAGGGGTGCGGTACGGAATCAACCCTTCGGTTTTCCTCCCTCCTTCGCCCTTCATCAAAGGACCGTCCATCGCTCGCGGGCTAAACGATTGTAACTTGACCAGCCGTCCGTAGTCCGAGCAAAAAAAAAAAAAAAACGCTGCAACCCTCTTCGGCCTTTTCCACCTTGGCAACCCCTCATCATCGCCATCATTATCCACCATCGCCTGCTACCCCCGTGAGCGGTGTTGTGCACATCGTATCGTGTTTAGTGGCCGCGACTCCACGCTCGGGGCGAGCAATCCAATTAGCTTGCACGATGAAAGTTAACTCCCTGCTGCCGCTTTCGGCTGGGGTGGGAAATAACAGACAGAGAGCTGGTGCGTCTGCGAGTGTTTTTTTTTTTGTGCTTCGCGAGCTACGTAGTATAATTTTTATAGAAAATAAAAATTGGGAACAATTTTCGTGTGTTTTGGTAACGGGAAGATAATAGTTGTCGTATTTACGAAAGTAATGAAAGTAACTCAACACTAAACCAGGATGAAATTCTGACTGCAGTCCACCTTCATACGCCTGTGCGTGTATTTCAATGTTGATATGAAATTGTTTGCACAGTTTATTTAATGCCATCATGTTCCAGCAACATGATGTACGTTACTGCCATAATTGGTTAGAATAGTACTATACTTAAAAGTAATTTACAATAGAAGAGTCAATTAATTTGTTAACTTCCTAATTGAAACTAGTGATTGGTCTCGCTAACTCTCAAATAAGCATCCACAACTACGTTAATGCGTGTTTTTTTTTTTTCGCAGCCTTTTTGTCTAGAAACGTGTCTTCAAAAATGCTCTAGGTCAGTTTTTCTCTCATTACAGACCTGGGCTCAAAACACTGAATTAGTAAGCACACAACAGAAGCAGATGAGGGCTGTGCGATATAATATGTATGATATTATGAATGTTCTTTAAAATTGTTTTGTCACTACCACCAATTATTTCCTGGTACGTTGATAAGAGTAGCCTACTTATTATTTTGACCCAACTTGCATCACAAATCTGCTATAGCCATACCTGAGATGGTATCAGGACCCGCTTAATCCGGATGTTGCAACGCCAGGAATTGATAACCTATTAAAATTAGTAGTGTAACACTACATCTAGGGCCGGTTGCACCAACATCGCCTCCGATCCGAGATCGAATGATCCTAGTTCCGAACCAGAATCCAGTTTGAGCCTTGTGCCAGTGTAAAAGTGTTGTACCAACGAAATTTCATGATTCTGGATCTCCGATTCGTCGATCTGGGAGAGATCGATATTAAGTATGAGACAAATTTTGCTATTGGTTCGTAATATATGACGTCATGAAAGTAGGCGTATTTTTCATAATAGATAGAACTAGATGTGCGATCTTTGATCTGTTTTAAGTGAATTATTGTTGTACGAACTTTACTGAATAATATTCAAGTACGTATAATATTGTTTTGGTTTCCCAAGAAAACAATCGAACGTAGTTCTGTCTGTTGGCGTATTTTCAAACTACATTTGTTGACGATGGCTGCTGATCTCGGATCGAGATTTCGAACCGCCAATTTCGGTGGTTCAAAATGAATTTAATCTCGATATCCAGTCCAGCTCTGAACTACAATGGTGCAACAGTTTTTAGTGTCGATCTCAGATTCGATCTCAGACCGAGTTTGAAACCACGATGGTGAAACCGGTCCCTAGTGTGACCACATTTTCAAATTAAGTTTGTTAAAAATTCTGCCATTCTAATATGTGAGAACTTTTTGCATTTCTGAAGCAGGAAAGAGAGTAGGCAAGTGCGCTCTCAGCAACCAAGGGAAACCGTCGGACTACGTGTGGGTTAGAGAGAGATAAAGAGAGAGACAGATATATAGCTAACTAGAGAGAGCAATCCCAACGAACTGAAAGGTATAGATTTCCTAAAATTGAGTGATTATTATTAGAAAGTCGTAAATTTCGCGGGTCCATTTGACAGCAAAAAACCGTTCTGTCAACACCCCAAGCTGGTGCCTTCATGATGAGAATTTTATCCTCTGACTGGGTTGTACGAGATTCGCCTTCTCTCTTTCTACCAGGGTAATACTGGTTCACAGCCCTGCAGGGCGACAGGAAACGAGCGGAGGGTCTGCAATCCTAACTCCGTTTAAACTCGCGGAATTCCACAAAATTCATTTTATCCTCTCGCCAGGTTGAATGTGGACTAACGTCGTTTGAATTTTTTTTTTTTTTTGTTACTGTCGTACTGCCGCACTTTGATGTTTTTCTAAGTCAGCTCAAATGAATATAGTGCATTAGTTCACACACCAGAGTGGCGTTTGTCTCGATGACGACATGACGCTTGCGTTCTAATGAAGATTTTGTAAATAGTGATAATAGTGTGTCAGCCACCATTTATGGAATTCCATGTCGAGGAGAGCATGGCGAAGTTGCCAGTCCGGGCAACGTGGTCATCAGCTGACACTCCGCTGGAGAGTGCTGCAATCTTGTGGCGAGGATTTGAAACAGTTCAAAGGGAAGCCATCAATGGTCTGAGAGCAACTGAGATGTCTGTCGTATAAGTTGTTTTGGTTCATCTCTGTAAGAGAAGCATATTGTTGATTTTATCTCAATAGGAAGGAAGTTTATAATTATTTACCATAATCCTGCTAAAGTAATTTGTCCAGGTTTTAAAACTACTCTTAGAAAATTACATTGTTTTTTTTTTTTCTCTAGACAAGCTTAAGTGTAGTGGCGTCCATATGGGCTAAGTGTGAACTGAATAACACGTTCCAAAATTCACCAGTGCAATGATTGCTGTTTGTAACATGAGAGGTTATACTAATTGACACTAAAACTAACGCTAGGAACATTTGCAGACGGTTTGAATGATAAATGCGTTTGCGAAACGCTCAGCAATGGCAGAGGCGTATTTGTATTGTTATGTGTGACTTACTAGGATTAAATTTGGTTCCTAGCTGACGGATATTGGTTCTACTATATGGCTTCGGGTTATTCAATACTGCCTCACTCACCCATATTAAAAAAAAACGAAAAACAAAGCATTTTCCCGGAAATTCCCGGTTGGAAATTTTTTGGATTTGGAACGCTACTATTTGAAGTTATCACAAACTACTTCAGATATCTTAATGTGGCAGCTTTATTCAAATTTAATTCCAGATGGCTAACAGTAATATTCAAAATTAATAAACTAACTACCGGTAATAGGATTTTTATTTATTCTCATGCAAGTGTACAAACATCTTCATAAAAAAATATTTAAAAGCGTGTCCCATACACTATAATACCTTTAATTGAAAATAGCACATGCGTGAAATAGTTCATAAAGTTTTTCTCAAATCCTCCAATGCCTTCATATAAAAACCCCACATGCGTAAAACAGTTGCTATTAACACCACACCTTTTTAGAATAAAACGTTCGTGTGAAATATTTTCCTCTTTCATGTGCCAACACGCCAAAACACCATGTTAAGAGACACAATAAAAGTATAGAGCAAAGAGGGGAGGCCGCTGTTTGAAACGGCGCTGAAGCGAATTGAAAAAAATGATTATAATAAATCAGTAAGTCAGCTTCAAAGAAACTGCTCTCGAAACGATAGGGCGTAAAAACCAAAGCGCCGAGACAATGCCTTGATAAATGTCGCAGCCGTCGTCCTGTGGCGAAAGAGACGTGACTTTCAGCGGGAAGACAGCTGCCCCATACCCCAGCCAGCTGCCCCATAACCAGCCCGTGGTTCCATACTCCAGCCAGAGGTCCCATACACCAGCCAGAGGCCCCATATTCTAGCCAGGATCTCCATACTACAGCCAGTGATCCCATACTCCAGCCAGCGGGCCCATACCCAAGCCAGCGGTACCAAACTCCAGCCAGAGGTCCCATACTCCAGCCTGTGGCCCCATACTCCAGCAAGTGGTCCCATACTCCAGCCAGCGGTCAAATACTCCAGCCGGCGGCTCCATACCTCAGCCAGCGGCCCCATACTCCGACAAGTAGCCGCCATACTCCAGCCAGCGTCCCCATACTCCAGCCAGAGGCCCATAACCCAGCCAGCGGTTCCATACCCCAGCCAGCGGCTCAATACTCCTGCCAGCGACCCCATACTACAGCCAGCATTCCCAAACTCCAGCCAGTAATACCATACTCCACCCAGGGGGCCCAATCTCCAGCCAGCGGCCCCATACTCCAGCCAGTGGTCACATTCTCCAACCAACGGCTCAATACTCCAGCCAGTGGCCCATTACTCCGGCCAGTGGCCCCATACTCCGGCCAGTGGCCCCATGCTCCAGCCAGCGGTCCCACACTCCAGGCAGCAGCTCCATTATCCAGCCAGCTGCCCCATACTCCAACCAGCGGCCCCACACACCAGCCAGAGGCTCAATACTCCAGCCAGAAGTCCCATACTCTAGCCAGCGGTCCCATACTCCAGCCAGCGGCCCCATACTCCAGCCAGCAGTCCCATAATCCAACCAGCGGGACCATACTCCAGCCAACGGCTCAATACTCCAGCAGAAGCCCCATACTCCGGCAAGTAGCCCCATACTCCAGCCAGTGAGCCCATACTCCAGCCAGTGGTCCCATACTCCAGCCAGCAGTTCAATACTGCAGCCAGAGGCCCCGTACTACAACCAGCGGCCCCATACACCAGCCAGTATCCCCATACTCCACCCAGCGATACCATACTCCAGCCAACGGGCCCAATCTCCAGCCAGAGGCCCCATACTCCAGCTAGCTGTCCCATACTCAAGCCAGCGGTCCCATACTCCATGTTCCATACTAGATGTTCGATGTTTTATCTGTTTTAAGGGAATTATTGTGGTACGAAATTTACTGAAGTGTGTATAATGTTGTTTTAAATTCCCATGAAATTGGCGAATTTCAAACTACATTTGTCGACGATGGCTGCTAATCTAGGATCGAGTTTTCGAACTACCAATTTCGGCAGTTTGAAATGAACTTCGTCTCTATTTCCAGTCCTGCTCGGACTCGAATGGTGAAACAGTTTTCTGTGTCGATCTTAGGTCCGATCTCGAATCGAGTTTCGAACCACTGTGGTGAAACCGGGCATAGGCCAGGATCGACGATTCTTCTTCTTTATATTCCAAGTCTACGATGTGTCTGGCACTAGCGGGGAGTCCATCCAAGAAAGAAATAATCAATTAAAAAAACAGCACTTTTAAACATGAAAGCAAACGGGTAACACCATGTTCTAAAATAGCATCAAAAAAATTGAAATACGCGTTCAATATCGGTCGGGTTATACCAGTACAGTTCTCACTTCACCAGACGTGACCCCGATCGCAACCTTATTTTCCAAAGGCATATGTCTCAACACAGCTGTCCACGTCGCCGAAAGCGACAAATTTTTGTCGGACCTTTCATATTCCGTCACCTACAGCGGCAGTCCAACCCTTCGTTACTCATCGTATAAGCCGCCAAGACCGGCGCACACATCGCGACAGTATTTTGCCTGACCGCTCCTTATCACGAACAGCCGCGGTGCTGGCTCACGCCTCTCTCTCAGTACTACCAGCGCCCTCAAACGGCAGCTCCCGCAAACAAAGACGTTACACAAAACTGTGTAAATACTAAACAGATTAAAACATACAAAATAAATTTAAGGAAATGAAATACTTTCTCAAATTAAAAATACTGATTGTTAAATAAGGTAATTTGATACAATAAATTTACTGCACCAGTGCATTACAAAATAGGATTAAAAAATTACCCTAGTGAGCAACACAGTAAATAAACAGTTACCAACTTAAGAAAAAGGCCACCAGGCACATAAAAATTAAACTGGTGACGGATCTACTCGTCACACTATATCAAAGGACAGAAACTTTAAATTGCGAAGAACTTACTTAGTCAGTCATTGGCCACTTCAAACGACCCCGCACGTCCAAGTAGCCATTTGATAAACAAATATTTAAAATCGTATTAAAATCATTAATTCACACTACTTAAAAAGTAATATGTTTGCTGTTTGTAGAACTATATTGTATGGAGAGTGATTTTATCTGTTTGTTGTATTACAGTAGATGAATTAAATAATTATTGTACCTTAGATTTGCAACTTTACCATACAGACCTTAAAAAATTGTAGCTGAATTCTCAGACAAGATAGACTTTTTGACACTGGTACGTTTGTATTCTTTTGTAATTGGCCCACGAAGTACTTGACACGTTCTGGTGGACTCTGCGCCAGTAACAACCTGCCAGGAAAACAGTCCCAGCCGTGGGCTCTCTCTAGCAACCAATGAGCAGTATTATATCAGCTTCAGTATACAAGCTAATATGGATTGCAGCCTGTGCGGAACTGAACACTCCAATTTTTCCGGTATCTGACGATAGAAATATTGATTATAGAACATCCACGGTTACTTCCAATTTCTCTGAAGCCCTGCTTAAGTTCTACTTTCGGGATATTCCTCCGCATCATGCAAACAAAGTTCAACCCAGTCTAGAAATTTACACCAAATGGACACCCGTGGGTGTTTAGTTTAATAATATTTTGTATGAGAATTATTTATTACTAGGCATTACTAACACGCATATTATCTCTCTGTTTTATTGATATAAATAATTAATGAAAATTTTTTTATTTATAAAGAAAATAATAATAAAATTTTAATTTAACGACAAGTTACATGCCTTTATGTTAACAGAAGTATAAAGAAGTTGGTGATACATGACATATTTAGGAAAAAACTAAACACCTCATACATGGGTGATTTTTCAAAGGTTTGATTTAAAAAGTGAGATTAAAAATCGAATAGTCTATATCAATTATGCAGAAAAGGTACTCAGTCAGTAATACGCAGATGTTACGGAAATGCATAGGCATTTTGTTTTATAACGGGCATGGAAAACCATTTTTAGGGAAAACCGTGCAAGTGGAGACTGTCGGGATTGAACCCACGACCTTGAGAACGCGAGACAGCCATGTTATCGGTAGGCCTCCACCAGTTGCAACGTGGACATCTTCATACACCACAGCCTCACTCGTATATGGGAGCAGCTGTCACGATGGACTTAGCATACTGCGCGTGCTGGAACCTTCGGCACTCGCTCAGGAGCTCGCTAGACCACAGTAGACTCCACTGAGATACACTGATGGACATTATAATTGCGGCACCACGGAGTATGTAAGATATCACGACCATATTTATTGGATAGAATATCTTTCATACATATTTTCCATGGTTACTCTTGCAGCTTGGCATGACGTACAGAACATGGGGAAATCAGTACCGCGTGGCCCGATCATGGGCAGCAATAACCACTGCTACACAATGCGATATTGAGAGGATAAGACTTTGGATGTCTGTCTGGGGTATCACCGACCATGCTGCTTCAATGCGTGCACAAAATTAATCTGCTGTGGCCTCTGGTGTCCTACTACAGGCCAGTTGTCCGATAATGGCGTTTTCGATGGGTGAGAGATCCGGTGAAGGGGCAGGTCAAGGAAACAGTTCATAGTGGTCATCCCTGAAATGTCGGACGATGTGTGCCACATGCGGCTGCGCGTTGTCCTGTTGGTGTAGGGCCTTAGGCTGGCCTTGAATAAGGGACAACAACAGGTCCTAACACCTTCGTGATGTAACGGTTGCTTGTCAGCATACCAGTAATGTGGACTAAGCGCGAGAGGGAATTGATTACGATATATAGAGCTAGTGACTTTTGGGGAAAATATATGAGTAAATGGTGGACTTCATTACTATAAGCATCCAACAATGATTTGTCTATTACCATTGGTTGCTGTCTGCTTGAGAAGGGGTTTTCATATTTGACCGCACCACTCAGAGTTCGGCAACATCGGCACGGCTCCTACGTGATTCATTTGCAGACAGTCAACACGTTTCAGAAAGTAATTCAGCCAATAAAGATAAGTAAATGACCCTACAGTGTTTTAAAATATAACTTTTCTTCAAATATTTTCGCGAAATTTCACTACCCCTAATCATGGCTTAAGGTGCTGGGCCGGCATGAAGGTAAATTACTCGGCCAGGCTCGCTCCACGGTTACATTTGGGTACGAATGCGACCGTCGTAGTGCAGTAAGCAGGAGCGGAATTCGTCGGAGAAGAAGATGGCATGCCATATATCCCTCCAGGCCCGACGTTCCACGCGCCATTGCAGCTGCTGGCCTCTGTGGTGAGCAGTCAGTGGCAGCTGAAGTAATGGGCGCCTGGACCAGATGGCCTGATGCTGCAGACGGTGACGAACCGTGTGTGCGGACACAGATTGATGTGCCACATGCCCCAACTCCTGAGCGAGGGTGGATGATGTAGCAGTGCGGTCCGTAAACGCCACTTGCTCCAGATGTCTATCCTTGCACTCTTTGGTGCGATGGACGGGGACGTTGGCTTCCTGCAAATCGCTCAGCCTGTCCCTCCTTGACACACTGATCTCATGTACGCATCACTGTGGTTGCATTTCTTCCAACGCGTCAACCAGTTCCGCGGTACGATAATTCGCAATCCTGATAGGGCACAATTCTTCCGCGGTCGAAGGCGGAAACCTGTCCGTGTGGTTGTCGTGGTTTCCGATGTGACATGCTCAATCCGTATGTACACAGACGTACAGCGGGGAGAAAAAGCCACTATGTCTCAGTGACTCCCCGACCTCCACTTATATGCACATTGGCACACATGCTGCACCACTCGGATGAACAGCTAATCCGCTCACTGTCCTCTCATGCTCTACGCGTTCCCCAAATGTCGGATCCTTCAGGCGCGCCCTTCTTAGTGTTGCAAATTTTAATGACCAGCATTGTAGATTTTTTTTTATTGTTGCTCTTTTCCTATTCCAAACAAATGTCGATGTAAGTTTTTAATACTTTTATTTTGTCTCCTATATCTGAAATGTTGTACAGAAAGTGTCTTTAATGATTTACACTGCACACAACGGAAAACAGTGTCTAGTGAAGGAAGTCCCTCACGTGCGGGAGACACATTATATTGTTTTCTGAGGCCCTTCACGAAGTTCTGCTCCCAGGATATTCCTCTACCTCATGTAAACAAAGCTTAACTGAATCTAGAAAATTACATCAAAGGGACAGAACACCGCATTGGTGCGAACTCACTTTGATAGTATTTTGCATGAGATATATTTCTTACTAGGGTTACCAACACGCCTTTTTTCTCCCAGTTTTTATATTATAAAGTAAATATAAGTAAAGGTTCAATTGTACAAAAATATAAGGAATTTTAATGTTAACACAAATATAAAATGCTTGTGATATATGGCAAATTCAGGAAACAAAGACGTCATATATGGGGTGCTTTTTAAAAATTTTGATTTGAAAAGTGTGAAGCAACTGCGAATAGACAATCCGTTGTCTCGCAAACAGCTTGTGACAGCAACGTGAAGTACAGACTCGTTGTTATCGGCCCAGATATATGACAGAGCGTTGTTACCTGTAATTAAGGACTCGGGAGCTCTGCCAGTGACGGGCCTCTTCTCCCCGGGAGACGAAACAATTAGACGACGGTGGTACAGCATGTGGAGGAAGTGCCCGTTGCCCGGCTTCCTAGATACCTGTGGTTGGAGATTCGCAAGTCGTTCATTCGTTCTCTTTCACTTGGGTAGGCGGAGCCAAGTCCGTTCTTAGGCCGGGCCGGCGCGAGTATAGTGCAATCCTTGCTGGTTGCAACTCGTGGAACGATATATTTCATTATGACGCTAAAGGTAAATACGAACCTTTCTTATAGCGGTTTTCACAATAGAGCAATGCGACGCGACACGACGCGTCGCGTCGAGCATCGAGAACGTTGCACGAGCGACGAACATTGGTCTTGACGCTCGTCGCCAGCGCCGGGGAATAAGAAGAATAACTAGAGCAACGAGTATTTAGCGAATTCATTCGGTGACGAGGTAGACTCCAAATACTTGTTCGTTTCTCCTCCTGTTGTGATCGGACGACAGTTCTTTAGACACGCCTCGTTTAACTGTGAGCCAGTAATAAGCAGGACGCAGTAGTGTGAGAGAGTGTTTAACAGTTCTTTACACAGGCCTTACTTGTTCACAGCAACCAATAAACAAACGGTAGTGTCTCCCGTGTATAAAGGGTTCTCCAGCCTAGTTTGCTGCCAACGCAATCCGCTAAATAGTCGGGGCTCTAAGAATAACATTTCTGTACTTCATAATATACTGGTGAGTAGCTGAGATAAATAACATACATAAACTGTTTGCAGAGATACTAATTGGAGTTCAACTTTATATCAATTTTATCTACCTTTAGGAAAACAAAAGTATGTATTCCGATGCCTGAAGAGTCATTCATGTTCTACAACATAGTTTTATTTAATATAATACTTTTATTAAACAAAGTGTATATCACAAAAAAATAATAACTTTATTAACTACCAAGAAACTTCACTGCATTTCGTCCGTTTTTAGCATTTCATTGCGAGCTTCCTTGAAGGATAGCAGATGGCGAACATCGCTCTATTGTGAAGACGCAAATAACGCTCGTCGCATGGCGGCGAGCGTCGGACGCTACGCGCGGCATCGCGACGCTCTATTGTGAAAACCGCTTAAGTATTCTTGAAATGGTAGGTTACAATCTAAGTTAGAGTTGGTGAATAAATTTAAAAAAAAAATCGATAACAATAGAAATTACAAAAAATGTTACAAATAAAAAGTAGCATGGTTATGTTACGCCTAGGAATCTCAAAATTACCCGAATTAATTCGATTACATACTAGATCTCGAACACATGTAGGATACATTTTAAAATTTTTTTACGGTTGTGTCTCAATTTACTATGCAGGGCCAGGATGACACTGAGCCATACACAAACCTGCAAGAATACAAGTACTGAATGTCGCTCCTCTACCTCGTATTGGGCAAAACTGACTACTCCCTAAGAGTGTGCCCAATGGCGAGACAGCTAAGGTTCGAACATGTACGGGATTGCGGAGTCTAGTCTGCAGGTCAGTGAACTGGTGAAATTTTCCTCTCACTAGTTATGCAGTGTTGTGACTGGTATAAATAAAGTGGTCCCAACATGAAAAGTTGTTTCGCGAGATATATCCCTGCCACGCATGGTATAAATCTCACTATAACTTGCCTTCATACTTGCATCTTGTGCAAAAGTTTCAACTCATCACCGAAAATAAAATTCTGTAAGTATGGGACCGCTCATCTCTACCTATTCAATTTTCTGAGAAAATATTAAGTCTTGCTTCAAATAACATCCTTTAAAAATGGTGATAAATCAAGAAGTCATATAATTTAATTCTTATTTTACCTCAACATTAGAAATATTGTTTTCCCGTGGCTCTGGCAGATTTATACATTTTGAATTCTCCTTCCCCCTCCTACTTGAATATGAAAAGAATTTATAAGGCAAACAAAATTATATTCGTATTTTGCTATAGCGAAATACATTTCCCAAGGATAACAAGAGCTTATTTTGTAACGAAGACATTGCAATTAAATAGTCCAAACCTGCCTCAACGGTTGTACGCGTCCATGGTATTTGTCATAGTGTCTTATACTCCCTCATGTCGATTTGAGGGATCATCGGTTCGAATACGGTCTCTACGTATTTGCGTATAGGCCTACATGAGTTTGTGCGAGCACGTGTATTGCGTACGTGTGAAAATCCAGTTTCTCTTACTTGCCGAAGTTTTACGTAAGTCATTTAACCTGCAATTTTTAATGTCGCGTATCTGGGTTGACTTCGGTGTCCTGTTTAGACTTCATCAGTCTATTTAGAAATTACACTTCTGGTAGATACACAATTGCGATCTCAGCTTCTGTTTATAGACACATGTTGAAAAACATTAGTATTATTGTTTACTGCCTGTTAGGCGTAAATGTAACTATTTATGCGATATTTCGGAGTCAATAATCAATACAACAATTATCTATAAGTCCGTGGTTACTTCCAGGTTTTCCGAAGCTCTGATGTTAAGCAGTTTCTTTCTCCACTGTGTTTCCCTCCGCCACAAGTAAACAGAAATATTGCCATGTAGCTTTAGTGTAATGCAAATGGAATGTTTTCTTTCACAGTCTTCAGCTGACCAAAGAAAGCTGCCATATATATAAATTTTGTAGTGTTAAATTCTAGGATTTATTTATAACTATATTTAGGTAGGTGTAATGAAGTTAAAATGACTACGTTGATATGGCGATTTTATCACAGGTCATGAAAATATTTGTGGAATTACGTCATAACACTTGATAAATATTACGCGCAATAGTAATGCCGTTACTCTGTGTTCATCAGTGGTTCTCTCTGGCCACCTACCAATGTGGTTGGACTCGTGCTGGCAGTGGTTAACTCCGTATGCTGGAGAAGGTCTGGAGAGATTCCCACTCTCGTTGAAAGGCCAGGAGGTGAGCGGCAACCTGCTCCGGTTGTGCCCTGGCGATGCACTAGGGATATGGATAGAACCCCGGCCAGATCACACGCTTGGTTTCTGAGTGCAAGGGTATCGGAAACTGTGTGGTAGAGGGGGCTAGGATGTGCGGACGTGCCAGATTTGGGCTTTGGATCTGGCCAACGGACGCATTAATCCGTGGTCTCCTTACGGTGAGAGGAAGTGATTCCTCTTCCCCGCCTATTGGCAGGCCGAAGCGCGGAAAGGCCTTGCACTAAGAACGCTGCGATAAAATATAAAAGTACAATGACCGAGAGGTCTTACTGTATGTATGTGTTCACCATTACTGAAAATATGAACAAGAAGTTATCAATATAGCCAATGAGCCCACTTTCCTCTACAAAGCTGCAAATAATTTTAACGAATTTATTAAAACCTTAGATGATGGGTTGACGACAATGTAATTATAGATGATACCAGAAACATGTGCAACACAACATTAGTGGGACAAGTACACACACACACACACCTTACGTTGGACTTTAGCCAAGAAACACTATTACTATCAGCCGGTGTAATATCTACAACAGTATCAACGTCAGTTGTATTCATTCTAACGTTTTGGTAGGTAGGTTACAGAAACTTTAAATGTGTAAAGGTCTGCTTATTTGGAAATAAGTGTCCCTGTCTTTTAAATCACTTAATTTTACACGACTTACCATAACTCTACTTGTGGAAATAATTTGGGGGTAATAGGTTGATTGGTTTCCGAAATATACCATGAAAGCTCAATTTTCTCACGTGGTACTGTCTCACAAAAAGGTTTTAACGAATTGTATGCACATGCATGATACATGTAATAGATGTTATCAGTAAAAGAGTTTGGTTAAAACTTGTTAAATTGTTTATATTGATACAAACTAAAATAAATTATATATACATTATATTATAAAAAAAAGTGCCTCACTTGTCATACTGTAGCACAACTAGTAAGCTAGTATCATATGACAAACTAATTTCAATTTATCCATTTCTACAATCATATTTATCTACAGAGCCTCATTTCTACGCCATTTTGTAAGATAGCCGCATTTGAAAAAAATTAAATTGTTATGAAATATCTTGTGAATTAACTTACCTATTGTAGGGTAAATATACATTTGTTTGTACATGTATGTGAATTTGCATGTGTATGTTGAGAAGGGGTGAGAAATAATCTGATTAGTGTCAATACTTTAGCACTGTAATCTATCTTTGGTCTTACTCTCGTTTACTGCAGGGGCGGATCCAGGCTTGATGTTCATAAGGACCCATTAATTATAAAAATAAAACACATTGTAAAAACTACTATTCCACATGTTACAATATTTTAGTTGATTTATGATACAAATGGTAAAATAATTCAGTTACATTACAGATTCAAGGCACCGAACTTTCTCTTTGGCAAATCTATCTATGACTTTTTCAGGGTTAATTTTCAAGTCTCTACATACATGTAACAGGCAAAGACCATTCAACCGCTCCTCAGTCATTCTTAATCTAACCCATTATTTGACTCGCCGGAGAGTAGAAAAAGAGCGTTCGGCTGTAGCAACACTGGCCTGAATAGTACACAGGATTTGCAGTAGAACTCTAATTGTAGGAAATATGTCAGCGTCACAGTCGTCCATACTTCAAGCACTGTCTCTGGTATTTCCTTGGTCTTTTGGTCTCTTCTCCATTTGGCTTCTTATAGTTTAAATTCCCCAAGAAGATAAGTCTCAGATACTGTTGATACAAATCTGTTTGCAAAAAGAAATGGTATTTTTTTGGAAATTTCTTCATTTCTTGCTCCATGCGTTCGTTAATGTATATTGTTTTAAAATACTGAAAATCTAGCTGAAAGATCGGACACCAAATAGTCTAACAGTGGTGTATAAATCGACCTACGATAATATTCTTTACAGGTTGATGATGGATGATTTTCTCTGCATGTCTGCATTCTGACTGCTCAGGGCTTAAGAACAGTGCAGCCAAGAGGAGAGGCTAAAGTTCCACATTCCACATATACTTTCCATTTACATTATTTTCACAATTCTTTTTGAGAGTAGTAACAGTATCAGCAATGGTGTAAGCAGTACAGTGAACACCAAGCGATTTTGTTTGGAGGAAACGGCTTAGTGGGAGTGTAAATTTAAGTATTTCAATCAGAGATACGAGATATATATATAATGACATCACTGCTACGTAGAGAATGCACAAACGTTAATGCTTTCGATGATGTCTTAACATCGTTCCACTTAGATATCTTATCAGTAACGGTGATAAATTTAGAAAGAGGATCGCGAAAACGAATGATGGAATCGTGACGTTCAACCCACTTTGTTTTTCACAAAGACTGCAATCTTTTTTCAGTTCCTAAAGGTTTCTTAAGAACCAAATATCTTTTTGGAGAGTCTTTAAAATAAAGCAATTTCTGATTTAATAATTGCCATGGAATCTCGGACACTTGGTACGTTTGAAGATTTAATTCATGAGTATTGCAAGGGACCATAACAGAAGAGGTGTAAATTTCATAACATCACTAATCGCACCAACTGCCTCAGAAGCCATTGTAGAACCACCACCAGTTTCAATGCCAACACAGTATGCTACAGCCAGGTGGAAAGTTTCAGTAAGAATATTAACAGCAATATTTCCCAAAGCTAAACCAGTTAATAAAGGCCTTACTTCATCTTCCTTTTCATTACAACCAGCGTCAACTCTGTAGAAACATAATCAATGTCAGAATCGGGAATTGCACTAAATGAATCAATAAAGACGACAAAATCTTCACTAATAACTCCTTCATCAAGGTATCTCAAACTGAGGGAAAGCCTCTCTGTGTGAAATCAGAGCTTTCGTAAAATACAATGCTAAAAAATTTAGCCTTGCAAACTTTACTTAAGATTCAAGATTTTGTCCCTTCACCGCATGTTTCTATTATAGTATTTTGGGTACTTTTGCTAATACACGTAGATCTTGAAGATGATGATTTTAGATGCTCCTGAAGATTTTTGTTCCCAGATTTAATGCGTAATCTTAAAGTATCTCTGGAATTTACCTCATTAACTAAGCTTGGTTGATCACTATCGTTCTGCAATAATCCCCCATCGTCCCAGTGACTACGTAGTGGTATATTTTGTCGCCCCAAGAATAAGATCGCATAAAATACCACAGACACATTATGCATTTTAATGTCAATTTTTGGAATATATTTCTTCCCTTATTTCCATATTTTGTTCTTATTGGTGACTTGAGGTTCAACATTTTGCATATAGCCAATCACGAAACGTTTTCTACGACTTCAACGGTTTTCCAAAATGGCGTCTCGACTCTCGTGTTTCTCGTGCGAATCACGCCACTCGTAAGAGATAATGCCTTGTGTTACTGTTAACCCAGTGGTATAAACGTAGCATATCAGTTAACTTTTGTTTGACTTTGCGACGCTCTGGATATAGAGCGTGGCAAAAGGGGCACATAAACCAGCCCAGCATCACAAAACAGATCAATAAAAAAATTTGAAAAACCCCAAACCCTTCAAAAGCAAGGTGTAAAGAGCATACGCCAAAATCCCAACAGCAGAACACTCGAAAAACTGTATATCTTCTTTTATTTGTAAATAACTTTCTTTTTCTCCTGTTTGTATCAAACATTCAATATACAAAAGTATATGAAAAATATTAAATTCCTAAAATTTCTTTCCTTCTCCAAGTACACGCAAGATAAAAGCTAAGCGCAAAATTCTATATAAAGAGCAATAAAATATGGGCAATACTTGATATGTATAACTTTTACAGAATTCTCTAGAATATTTTACATGATGTTTATCTTAATTCCTTTTAATTTATTTTATTTTCCTTACTGTCGGAAAAAATATTTCTGGTTAAACAAACAAAAGCAAGCCATAAAACATAATTTTTACTTGACTTGAAACTTCCAAAATACAATAATGAATTTTAGATACATTTATTTTCCCCACAAGAGGGAATCTTTCAAAATGACTTTAATGATTTTTAATTTTCAAGAAAGGTTTACTGGTTGCATGGTTTGTTCATAAGTAATTGATGATTATGCTTTTTACATTTAACAAAGATGTTATTACGAATTCCTAAAATATTGCTTTGCCTTTTCACAATCTATCAAAATTGAAAATTATAATTTTACTTTTCAAAAACTGGCTACATAGGTTGGTCACAGGCCATTACTAATTTTTTTCTTGTTACATTTATCAAATATATTCTTACTATTTGATAAAGCATTAGTTGACTTGAAAGATTTTTCAAAATTACAAAATTGCATGGTTTTGTCACTAGCCATTGATGATTACATTTTTATCAGATATGTTGTAACAAATTTATTAGTACAAATCGACTACTTTTAAAATCATTGAACCAGAAAAATAATGGCGAAAATCTGCGCCCAAAATTCTTAAAATTCTGGTATTTTAAAAATTATCACTTTCAGGACATTTTAAAAAAATTACTTTAATATTTCGCAAAACCCCTGCATTTTTTAAAGGAAAATGGCAAATTTACAAAGTCTTTCCTGCGCTCCAGCATAGTGCCTATTACTAAGGACTCTTAGCTAAGGACTTCAACATGTCCTTTCCTATCTCCGACCTTATGGGCCCATAAGATAATTTTCATAATTACAAGTTCATACTTAACTAGGCATGAAGTTCCCAGTGCTACAGTGCTCACCGACTGAGCCCGCCCTGGGAGCTTTTGTATATGAAAATCTCATATTTTACCCTAAAGAGATACCCCTAATTAACCAGCCAATGAAATGGCGCGGAAGTCTCTGTAGTGTTCTTTACAAATCTCAAATTCTTTAAGCACATTAACAACCGGTGGTTATGATGTCGGCTGCTCCTGGCCACGTGGAACTATGCGAGCCGATGACATCATGCCTCGTACGCCCCTAGTGGAGCACAGTCGAGGCTTAAGTTGAGAAAGAATCAGGCTTGTAGGCGATCATGCTGTCAGATCACTGCCGTGTCGGACGTCTACTTTGTCGAAACAAATTCCAACAGAGACCTTCCAGGGACCACAGGATCAGCAGGTTGGTGTTTTAGCATAAGTGTGTGTTATTTAACAGTTATTTCAAGCGTAAAAGTCACTGAAATCCAGTTTTCCCCATAAAAATTTCCAATGCGGGGTAGCGTACTGCGTAGCACTGAGGCAGCGAGACGAGCCAGCTGAAATAGAACATGTCGGTGCAAGTGGGGGGGGGGGGGGGGCGAAAATATGTGAATATGAGACCTCCTGCCTCAAACTCCCCCCCCCCCCTCAAAGGAAGAGGCTGCGGTGAAAACCCAAAAGGCTGCCAGAAACTTCTCCAAGATGGCCAGGCTTGGGAACGTCCCCAACCACTCCTCCAGGATGACACCCTTGGAAGAGGACATCATATTTACTTCCAGATACATCATCGGCTCCAGACTCAGAACAAACCAATAACAAGGGTGCCAGCATCAAAGGGTTCCAACATCAAGGACACTCCATGCCCCTTCAACTCCTCAACTCGGGCAAAAAAAAAATTCAAGATATCATCAGATACCTGGAAGGTCCCTACATTCTCCTTTAAAATTTGCCATTTTCCTGAACAATATTTTGGAGTTTACCTTTTCCTAAGTCCTGAAATACACAATTACACAAAATCCTCTTACATCTACATGACAATGAACAAAACGAAATGAGCATGAACACATCTCAAAATATATAAGAAAATGAAGACCTAAATGACAAATGATCATGAGTACACCTTAATTCTGCACGAAGGTGAGAACCCTTAGTTAAATGTGCATGGATAGGGCACAACAGTCTTGAGAACTTCCAACAACAGTTACATTAAAAACATATACATCCAAAACCCTAAGATGATAATATGAAGAATAAAATACAAAACCTAAACAAACCTTAACGACAACAGAAAAGATATTCAGCCCAGTGGTTATGCATTAATACCTGCAACTTAAGAAATGCTTTATTTCAATTGCGATAAATGGGCTTTATTTACTTTCCCAGAACTATTGAAGACCTCTAACAAAACTGTTACAAGGGCAATAAACTTCTTAATAAAAAAATGTCCAGCATACTTGGGAGCCAGCTTCTTACTAAACTGGGCAGCTTTATTGCTCACATAGTACACTTCCAGATAAACTTTATCGCCTTGTTTCAAGGAGACAGTATCGCTATGATAAGCAGAACGAGATGCTAATTTTGAGTGATATTATCTAAGTTTCTGGGTTGCTTCCTCCCAGACCTCTTCCATATCCTTCTTATCAATGCCATCACAATAGAAATCATGGAGACCCCGTGTATGAATTAAAGGCTGGAACAAGGCACGTCCGAAAAACCATTCGGATGGAAATTTCTTGATGGCATTACTCACTGTGTAATTAAAGGCTGGAACAGGGCACATCCGAAAAACAATTCGGATGGAACTTTCTTGATGGCATTACTCACTGTGTAATTAAAAGCTAAAGGAAGTTAGTAAAAACCAACATCCCAGTCATTATGGAAAACCCATAAGGCCACCTTTAAATTTCTATTGTAATGCTCCACCAAGTTGGTCTTGGGGTAATTTAGCATTGTTCGCACTAACTTTATCCCCCAAGAGAAATTAAGGTTATTCATTTCGGATGACACAAAGTAAGTAGCATAGAACCAAACTGCCTTCCACCGTTTGGCATACCATAGAACACAAAGTCTTCGAGCTAGCATCTACCTGGAGCACGAATGGTTTGTCAAAACAGAGTAACTGAAGTACGGGATGGGTAGCCAATTTTTATTTTAACATACAAAATTCTTTATGCTGCTTTTCTCCCCAATGGAACTCTGCTCCTTTCCTTTTTAAGGAGTTCAATGGCTCGGCAATTTATGCAAAAGTGGGGATGAATTTGGAATAAAAACCAACCATTCCAAGGAATTCTCTCCAATCTCACATAAATTTTTAGGTACTAGGAAATTTACCACTGGTCGGAAATTTTCTAGGTCCATTATCAGTTTACCATCTGAAATCGCGAAACCTAAGTACCTGACATATGTCGAAGCCCAGATTACCTTGTCTGGATTCACAGTGAGGCGAAGATGTTTTAAGTGCTCATAAAAGGTCTCACTGTAAACACAAACGTTATCAATATATGTGAAAAGAAAATCAAACAGATTTTTACCTATAACCTGGAATAAAACGCACGACATTGCTTGAGGCCCACAATTTAACCCATGGGCAACCTTTTCCACTGGTATTGGCCCCAAGGTGTTACGAATGCCAATACACCACGCGAGTCGGGATGCAGATATCGCACTGGAGGAAAGCAGAGTTTAAATCAAAATCAGAGAAATATTTAGTTGTACCAACATGCTGAAAAACAGATTCAATTGTAGGCAAAGGTTAGGGGTCTACATACATTTTCTTATTGACTTTTCTATAGTCACAAATAAATCTGTAAGTTCCAGGAGAAAAGCTGGACTAGAATAATTACTGTCTGATTGTTATACAATGACTTCTTTTTGCAATTCCTGCACACAATCCCGAAAAGCTTTTAATTTCGGCGGCGAAACACTATAAGGCACTGAAGACACCGGATCCTGATCTTTTAACTTCAAAACTATAGGTTTCTTACTATAATGCCCTAATTTCTTTGTTGAAACATCAGAAAATTAGGTTTGCAATTCTGACAATAACATGTCCTTATTACAAATTTGAGACTGCATCTGAATCGAATTGAAGGCAAAAGTTTTGCCAATAATACACACAGGCTGAGATTTGCAAAATGCGAAAATCAATTCTTTTTTGAACATGTTGATAATTTTAGTTCTATTTTAGTTTTGAATAGCGCAACACATTGCGAGCTAATAACCCCACCATTGGAAAGAGATAATCCCATTTCTTCACTTTTGAATATCCTTATAAGCCACTTCGACATGTGTTTAAGTAAACAATTACAAAAATCATGGTTAATAAGTGAACAGGTAGCCCCAGAATCAAGTAATGCAGCAGCCTTAACTTGGTCCACGATAATCACTGAGACATACAACAACCCAAACTTACACTCAAAATCCATAACATGATCTCCCATGACTTCCCCCTTCGCAGGACAATTGGTCTTAATGTAACCTTTCTGTTTACAAAGGTAAGAAGTGTAATCACATAATCTATTCTCTTGTCCCGCGCTTTCACTCCCTATTTTCCCAGTTTGCGAATAAAAAGATCTAGTTTCTACCTTACTAGGACTAGGGCTGTCCACCGTGGTCACGGGGGAATACCGACTTTTTATGGCAATAGTCTTTCGCAACATGGTTATGTTTGCCACAAATTATACAGAATTTGGTTGACATGGGTCCTAATGTTTCCTTTTCCCTATCTGCTACCCTATCTTTACTACTCGCCCCTCCCTTTGCACAATATCCAAATGTGCGCTCGACCTCTGTCACGAGAGTTAACAATTGTAACTTCGTAGTCGGACGAGTCGCAAACATAAAGAAGAGTCTATTATCGGGAAGCAAGTTGTAGATTGCAATTTGTGTAAAGTATTCATCGGAACATGGATATCCTAAAACACCAACCAATCCTAGTATTTCACTAACGAAATTTTGCATAGTTTTATTTGGTGATTGCTTTTTTTTCCTCCAACATTTTAAACTGCAGATTGGCTGCTGCTACTTAAGTGTAAACAGCATTTATACAGGATTTGATTAATTGTTCAGAGCAACTCTCAGACTGAGACTGGCTTATTGAGGCTGACGGAGATTGTCAAGGTTACGGGGTACCCAACCTTCTCTCAGCTACACAGGCAGCGCAAATTACAGTTAGTCATCTTGCCCCGGTCGTCAACCTGCCTCGGCCTCCACTAATTTTGAGCCATTTAGGTAAGTAACCTTTTAAAGAAAGTTCATAAGACTATCTCATCGGGTTAGTGAGCTAATGAGGAGGCCTCGAAAACACATTTAACCACCTTTACATTATCATTTTTAAAAACCTGAAATCAGTTTTTAGGTACTTATAAAGGCTACATAGTGAAGCTACGAACATAAAGATACGTCATCGGATTAATTATTCGAAAACACATTTTACCTCTCTTCGCCATCATGGGTCGAATTTAGAGGAAAAAAAAATTCATTCTCAGTGGATGCTTGGGCCCTAAGTGGAAGCCATCCCTATATTTTCATATTTTTGCACCCGGCGGTTTGGGCTGTACGCAGAGTAAATGAGGGTGTCAGCCAGTTGGGGCACTCCATTATACTCGTATACATAGAGGTAATGGTGTCTGAATTCGTGATCCATAATTTAAATGTTATTTTATTTTCAAAAACTTACTATATTTGTATTTATGTGATGGCGGGGCGATTAAATCTTGGAAGTTGGCAAAATTATTGACACGAAAATTGTTTGATCGGATGTTTATTTTTTGTCTTCCGGCGAAAAATATTTACACTGTCAAATTCTACGCGTACTTTTAACCTTCATTGTTAAGTTGAAAATTTGTGATAAAAGTATTTTTTTTTTTTTTGCAGGTCTAAAAACATTTCAACGTGTGTCATGTTTGTTGGACGGATTAAATGATATTCTAAACAAATTAAAGTTGTTCGTTGGTCCGTAGGACTTATGTTGGTTATGTATGTGATGAAGGTGAGTGTTGAGCGTTCTAAGTTTATGTTTTGTACACTGACGATTTATGACTGTAGTAGTTATTTAAGTGGCACGTCTGTTTATACATCACTACATTGTAATTTGCTCTAGGTTGTAATGATTACGTTTTACAGACTTCTAACATATGTCAATTAGTGTGTGTTGATATTACACTGAATATTTATTGTAATGTACATCATGTTTGCATTTATTTCATACTATGTAATTTCGCTTTATTTATATTTTAAAGCAGTATTTTATTTACTGATTTTCATTTGAAAGCGGAAGTCACCTATATTTTGTGTATTTAACATAATTAGTTTATGGCCACATATTTATGTGTACTTCTTATTTTCAGTTTTACATCCACGTACTCTATGTAGTTTCGTGGTTTTAGCAGTTACCGAGGCATTCTAAACAAGTTTTTAGTTATGCGACTTTTGATTGGCTGAGAGGTTACAGAATATGCTATAATCTGAGAGCTAGGCCTAGCTTAGCGAGATGTAAGACACTCCATATTGAATCCCGTCAGATACACACACTTTTGTGTGCTGTAGCATTAGGACCTTTAAGGTAACGTATAGGGAAAACCGAGTTCGCTCCCCGAAGTACGTCAAAAGAAGAGAGTGTGAGGTTAACCTAGTAATTTGAGGCATGCTTTTAGCCCCCCTCCCACCTCTCTCCTTGTAGATCCAGGTAGTTAGCTGGAACTCGTGATTCAGCTCGTGAGCCCGTAGGCTAGAAAACTTGCGTTATACCTCACCTTAATCCTACGTCACAACTGAAGGATGTCCCGTCACCGTTTTCTAACCACGAGACCTTCCAGAATGTCCCCAGAATTCCCAACAAATGAGAGAACCCAGCTAAGAAATTTATTCAAATAAAGTCTCGCTTTGACACTGTCTAAATCGACTGCCATTACAGCCAGGATATTCGTAAGCCGCCATATTGGTACACGAAAAATCAAATACTTTTCTACAGTTTACCACGAGAACCCCGTTAGAGTTATTGTACTGCCGAGGGTTAATCAGAAAAGGTGTTTAATTTGAATTATCGTACTACATACATTTCAGTGAATTCTGTGATTTTATTGAACACCTTAAAGCCGATAGTTGCCAATCACAAGGGCACCAACTTAATTATTTCACCGCTACCTAATACAAGTTTTTTTTTTTTTTTTTTTTTTTTTTTTTTCCCAAAGTGAAACCTAGGATTTTAAATGCCATTAAATATTTTAATTTTAAACTGAATTTCTTAGTGTTGTCTGTCAGTGAAACAGTAGCCAAACCCTATCCCTCCTGCACTATGTGTTTCGCATTATATGTTTTTCAGCATAAGTGTCTTCTAGAAAATGTTCCAGCTTTTAGTACAAACACTATACATGAAGGTAAAACTGGTCAAGAGTGTGTATATCTCTACAAGGTTCCAGCAAGGACGCAACCGGGCCTAAATAGTCCGTCAATCTGGAAGCTACAGTCACTGGACCCCTTAACCATATGTTTCTATAATAATATGCTGTGTGGTTAGGGGAAAGAGAGTGTGAAAACAGGTTCTATCACATATACATCGAGCCTGGCACAATTCTGAGCTGTGGAAACTCATCATCCAGCAGGCGCGCTCTACTGGGAAAATGCGTTACAGAAGCTACCGCTGGCGCAAGTTTATGTTTTCGATTGTATTATACTACAATGTGTCTGAAACACAATGATCTAAAATGGTTAGACGTTTCAGTGATCTGAATATTTACCAAAGCTCCAATAAAATGATCATGTAGCTAAAGCTCAGTCAGGAAGAAAAATAAAGCCTACTATAACCATGGCATGCTGAAGAAATATCAGCGCAATTAAAGTTAAGCACTAGTGAGCATGTACGATATTGTTACCAACATCTTGTTTGTAGCAGCTAAGTTTACCTGATAAAATGAGTGACACTGTTGTGTGCTTGGTTTTCATCTTTTAATTTCATTGCACTGAATGCTTGTTTGCTTCAATTTGGCCGGCATTTTATCGGCGTAAACTAACTCTCGTCGATAACAAGATATTAAATACCTTGCGTACAGTTTTACCCAAAAGTGAAACAGGTAAGCTAAGTTACGGCAAAATATTAGCCCGTAATATGCGGAATACGTTATATCGTGAACAACACAAATATTTTAATAGCCTGTAAAATAATCACCACTCGAACCATTATCAATGAAAATAAGGTAAAATATAGTGAACATATATAATGTAACAAGTCGCCTGGGGCTTATACGAGTTAGTGAGCGATGAACGTCTTGGACGAAAATGGAAGAGCTTAATTAAATTCCCTTATTTATTCGAGGAGTTTTAAAAATTCACAAACTATTATTTTCAATATTAGACTACCTATATATATTATTAACACTTAATATAGCTATATGTGAGTGCAATATTATTTATCGATCTCTATTATAATCTAAGTCTTTATGAGTTTATTTTATACTAGCTATGGTAATTTAATCCTCAGTAATAAGTCACACATATCCGATCCAAATGTCAATTGCCGTCCATTAACATCATCCCAACTGCCTGCATCCAGTCCCACTCCCCCACAGCGTACCCGACCAGCGTCTCTCTACTCTCCCGATGCGATGCTCGCAGACTACATTCTCACTGGGGTTGTCACTCGTCGCTCCGACGGTGTCACACCTGGCGCTAATGGCCGTACAAGGCGCCAAACTCTCTATACAGACACACACCGCCTATTATATAGCTGAGCCGACCTGGCCCAGAATGCTCTATGTACCTCGAGTCGCACTGAGGTGGGCGATGACCAGAAAATTCTCGCAACGACCACCTGAGTCATTCAAGTCTTCCAATGTCGGCAGTGGCATCCGTTCCAACAGCCTTATCGCGGCACGTGGCACGTGCGCTTTAGTCTTCAGCGGTCCGTTCCTATCTGTGCCTTTCATTCCCCAGTTACCGGTGATATCAACGCCCGCCTGTGGGTGAATAGGGGGGGGGGGGGATTATAAAGGCTCGAGGGATACGCGGACACATATAACAATATGTTACGCTTTTTGAAATTTAACATCATTGTTTAAACGCAGAAAAAAGCAAACTGAAGAATGCAATCAAACATTTGACAGTTGACACAAAGATGTCACATGGCAATTTATTTATTTACATCTAATGGGAGGTTATCGGCATCTGAACACAGAATATTAGCAGAGCTTAAGAAATGCACCATATTACCATGAGTTGACTTTTATATTATGAGGTACCACAAAACTGTCTTTAAAAAATTACACATTTATTTACGACTTCATTCCTTCTGTAAAACTATTTTATTTAAAACGTTCTACTGAAATCACCTATTTCATTCCCGGGTTTGCCTATTTAATTACCGGGTGCCTCTTTAATATCTGGGTGCCTTCTTAAAACCCGAATTTGCCTATTTAGAGTTAGATCCGGATTTGCATATTTATCACTCGAGTTTGCCTATTTTATACCCGGGTGCTTATTTAATAGCTTACGTCGCCTATTTAATAGCCGTATTTGACTATTTAAGCGACCCATGTTTGCCAAATTTAATACCCTGGTTTGCCTATTTAACACAAAGGTTTGTTTATTTAATGCCCGCTTTGCCTATTTAATATCCGGATTCGCCTCTGACAATTCTGACGGCAATTTTTGAACCAATGTTAGGGAGAGAGAGCAGAAGATGAAAATCTGCGGGCCTATACCTCGTCTCAATGATCGGACACCTCACTGTTAACCAACGATCCACTGAAGCCGGAAGTCAAGCAAAATTGTAACAACAAATTTACCGCTTAGAGTTTGGCTGCAACACCGGGCAGCCATCTTATTTCCAACGCCATCCACTAGGAGCTTCAGCAGTCGTCCTTCCTGTCTCTCCTCGGCTGCTAGGAGCGCTGGTACCGTGCATCATGCACGCAAGTGCCGAAGTGCCATTTGCCGTACACAAGACTTTCACCTCTATTAACATGTTTAATCTACCTTACAAACTTTTAGGACTGGACTCGTGAGGTTAAAGAGTTGGCGCTATAAGGCCGAAGTGGCAATAAAAACAGGATTCAGTGTTGAAAATCCATTTGCGTTAGTGCGTAATATTTTATGATAAACGATTAAACATGAACTTTATGATGTTCTAATTTGCCCCATTGTTCAAAACAAATACTTCAAAAGTACTTGTCAATTTAGTAGACATAAAATTTCGAAGAAACACGTAAGCTGATCATCCTTTCCAATCATCTACGGTCATGGTATAAAACTTAACATGTATGTTATTGGAACTTTAAGTTTAGAGGGCATGGGACATTATTTAATTACAAATACGTCGATTGAAGTCTACAGATTTTAGATGACAACACAGGAAATTATAAAAAAGGAAATCATAGATAACGGCTTTGTCAAATTTACTGGCATTTATTTTTGGAATATTGGTGCATTTATCTCGCATAACATCAAAATAATATTTTGCGCCTTGATAAACCAAAAAAAAATATATATACTTCGTTAGGAATAGCTCAGCAGAAATACAGCGGTGTCTAGACGCTACCAGCGACCTGCGTCGCCGAGAAGGAAAGACTTGCTGTCGACGACTCAGGTCAAAGGTATTGTCTTACCAATCCATTACGACGGGGGCGGCCCCGTATCACAACACCTTGTCGCGGCCCTGATAGGCCTGGCGGCGGTTAGGGAGTCGGAGGGTATCGTGTTCCCTCGCCCCCCCCCCCCCGCTCTTACACTCTCCCCGCCGCCCTACTCGCAAACACATCTCCGCAACAATGCGGCGGTTGTCTCCACCTGCCCAGGTCGCCCGCCTGCTTCACGCAATCCATCCGCTCCCCCCCCCCCCCCAGGTGTTTCTTTTCCTCTTCGCTTTGCTCTACGTTCGTTCCGTTCTGTTGCTCTTTCTGACGCCTCGCGTCTGGCAACGCATGTTGCGCTCGCCAGCTTAAGGTCACTTCTAATCAGGTCGGGAAGATCAATGTTAAAAGTTTTTCGCCACTAGGCAAGCGCTAGTGTCGCATGTGTAAAAGATGTTCACGATAAGGCCAGCACTTTTGAAAATCAACCTTAACGGGCGCACTGAGTGGCATGCGCTAAGTAAAGTTGGTAACGATGCATGGAAAGTAGTTCCATATCTTTACGTCGAATAAAGAGTGTTAGGTAACCATTTGTGTTAACTTAAATTATTTCTATCGCTTTCTGATTTTTTAAATCATTCAAAGTGTAAACATGAGCAGATTGATAAAATACTTACTTACTTAAATAATTTTACATTTTCACTTGACCGACGCATGAATAAAGTGATGAGACCCATGACAATGTTAATTTTACATAAAGCACAGGAATACACAACGTTCACACAAGGAGATCTTGAGCAGGGCTTTAAAAACTGCTCATTTTACCGTGAACAGCCTATACAAATGTTTTCACTATTTTCTAAGTTAAAAAAATGATATTGCAATTAACATAAATAAAATATAAAATAACTTCTTTAGTAAGTAAAATCGTTCTCTTTTATTATTCACGTAGATTAGAATTTTATTTAAAACTGATCTCTTTGGAACACTGCGCGCCTAGCGGCTGAAATGTTCCCTATGAAAAACTCTCCCACAAGAAAATCGTTTCGTTCCTAACCTGAGTAAAATTAACCTTAGCCAGCGGCGTAATTTGTATTCTACATGTAAGGTTAATTCTACTTCAGGTTAGAAGCAAAACGACTTTTCTCATGGGAGAGTTTGGTGTAGGGGAAATTTCCACCGCTAGGTAAGCGCTAGTGTTCCAAAGAGGTCACTTTTAGTTAAAATTTTAAGCTACGTAAAATAATAAAAGCGAAATATTTCACACAGTGAAGTAGTAATTTTATATTTGATTTATGATTATTGCAATTATCATGGCTTTTTTTGACATAGAATATATAAAAAATCCTGTACACAATACGACACTAGCGCTTACCTAGTGGCGAAGAATGTTATTTGTCGAACTAAAAGCACTGAGCTTGCCAACTTGAGTACAATAAACCTTACAACAGGTTAGGTTCTTAAGCTCCTGTCAAACTGTCAAATTTTTCCGTCAAACTACGTCCAATAAGTTTGGTCAAATAAAGATGAACAGTTATGTATGACGTCATCAAAACGTCATAAACCCCTACCATATTTATCTGAGAAAATTGGATGACTTCAGTTTCCATCAAACATTTGAATATTGGATAGGTTATAAAATTTATCTGATGCTTAACAGTCTCGGCCAATCAGAACCGTGCACGACAAAACTGGACGTAAAGAAACTTTAAAATAACGAAAAATTGCTGTTAACGAAGTATGTTATGAAGGTAATTAATTTATGTAGAAGCTGTCTGCGCATGAATGCTATTTTAAGTGAATATTGTACATGCACGAACTCAGAGGCATTAAATTTCATTGAGCACGAAAAACTTTGATAAATAAGATTTGAATTTAGTAAAGAAGCGAAAATAAAGTGAAACTTTCCTTACATTTCTTTCTGTAATGGACTGCGTGGAAAAAATAAATCAATAACTTACTATGAAAATAATTCTTAAATAATATTTCAACTTAGATTCTCCCAGTAAAAAAATTTGACAGTGTAAAAAATTTTCAAACACATTCACGATTATTTGCTAAAATTTGTTGGAAGGAAAAATTTGATGGTTGTATTTTATCTTTAATTTTTATTGTCAAATTTAGTAGAAGGCGAAAATTTGACAGTGTGAAAGAGGCTTTAGGAACAAAGCGAGATTTCCAATGAGACAGTTTGGCAAAAGGTTAATTTCCACCGCTAGGTGCGCAATGTTCCAAAATGTAACTTGTAATTAAAATTTTAACCTACGTAAATAACAAAATATAAAGATTTCACTTATTTATTTAGTTATTTTATATTTGATTTATGATTGTTACAAATTAGCATATTTTTAACGTCGAAAACAAAAAATATAGTTCACATGCGACTCTAGCGCTAACCTAGAGGCAAAAATGTTTTCTTTGCCTAAATCTTAACTTTGATCTTCACAAGCTGTAGTAGAAGTAACCTGTTTCGGGGCAAGGAAGATCAGTACCTGCCATTTCGGATTTACAAATCCTTGGCCCTAAGTTTTGTTGTAAGAATGTTTAATGAAATGTTCATATGGCTCAGCATAAAAATAAATCGATTCTCAAGTTTCATAAAATAATAATTACAAGTTTACTGGATTTATTTATTTTTTGAGCAGTGGCCACCGGCAAGAAATGTTTTTTTTTTCTTTTTTGGCGGCGTTTACAAAAAATGATACTGTAGTCAATTCGCGGTATCTTAACACTTTTTGAACCAAAACTTCGAAAAAATCACCCCATTTAGGGGCCTATGACGTTTTCCGTTTTGTCCTTAATATGCCATGTACCACAAGAGTTTTTTTACACTTGTGTTAACAAAGTACTTTATTTTTGGTTAGATTAAAATTGTATAACTTTGGCAGGGCTTCGGAAAAGTTTTAAGTAACCGCGAATGGGCTATTTTTTGCTATGCATGTTTTAGGAAACGTTCAAAACAATGCCCCAAGCCTTGACAACGCCTAAAATAAAAATGAAGCTACGGTGCAAGTTATGGCGAAAATTCTGTCAATCCAAAATAACGGGCAGTGGCCCTCCCCATGCGGCCCCAGCTACAACGAATGCCCGTCTACATTAGGCCGAACTTGTTGACGTGTACAAGTCGCAATCTCGACGCCAAGTGACGTCTTATACAAGTGCGTTGTCCGAAAGTGAGCCTTCACAATCGTGAGCACGCCAGGCCGCAGTCAGTTCAGCGCGACGTCAAGTGACGTCTTATACAAGTGCGTTGTCCGAAAGTGAGCCTTCACAATCGTGAGCACGCCAGGCCGCAGTCAGTTCAGCGCGACGTCAAGTGACGTCTTATACAAGTGCGTTGTCCGAAAGTGAGCCTTCACAATCGTGAGCACGCCAGGTCGCAGTCAGTTCAGCGCTCCGCATGCTGGAACTCTCTGCGTGGCGGCGAACTTGATATTGCAGAAGTGTTGATTACTTTGTGTTTGGGAGATAGGTGTTTTCAATGTTTGTTTAGCTTTATGAGATAACTGTTTGAATTTAAATCAGCTCGCTAACTGAATCCCAGAAGTTTCCTTTCAATTTCGCCACGTTCGGCTCGAGAAAGTCTACCTCGCACACCCATTGTCTACTTTTAGAACGTTGACATTCTACGAGTGCTCCAAAAGTATTCTGAAGTAGTCATTTCGAGATGAATACGTCTTTAAATTTGCAACCATAGTGGGAGGTAATCCAGAAAATCCAACGATAACAAAATCGTCGGATACTGTTTGGCATTGCAGCTCCGAATCTATAGTTTACATCCGAAATTCAATTACACCACTCGATTGCCAAAGGATCAAAGAATATGTTGCGTTGAGTGAGGACTGCAAAGCATCATGCGTGGCGTCGCCGCAACTTTGAGTTCGTTTCACCGCGTCTCATAATTTCCGCGTAGTGTAACTTTCGACTAGGAGAAGCTACGACGCCCGTTGAAGTTTTCATCGACAACTCTCGTCAAGATCAATCGATTGCGCATATAAAAACATTTGTGTGGCGTGATTATGGTGAAATTGTTTGTGTTTAATTAAAAAAATTAAGAAAACTCAACACAATGTCGGGCTATACTCGTCAAAAAGCCAAGTCGAAATACAGAAATCGTATACGGTTGGAAAAAGCATTTCAAAAGCTATCGAGTGATACCCATAAAACCCCATATGATCCAGTGAAGCGATTCCGGGAATATCAAGGCGTCCGAGCGCGTCAACGTAGATGTATTCACGAAAAACAAACGGCCGTGTCCCCAGCACAGCCAAACCCTATTTTTACTATCGCTTTAGGACACAACTTGGGACATAAGTTCAATATTCTGAATGCGTTGACTTGTGACACAGGTTGACTTGGTATATGGGAGGTTGAGACAGCGCCTTGACTTCAGACAGTCACGTGCTCCAATCAGCTTATTCTTCTCTTAAGACATATGTTGAGATAGTGCAATTGTAGACAGGCCTTTATCTCGACCCTTGGTGTTTTTTTTTTTTGGCCTAGCCTCTTCGACGACACCAAAGCTTGCATACAAACCCGCTGCCACAATTAAGATGTCTAAATGTGTCCCATCCTATACATTAAAACAATTACATCAAAGTGCAATTACTGTCGTGCAAAATATTAAACGTTTGGTTTAAACATTTTTGTCATAACGTTTGCCTTGTGTATTATTGTGGTGACTGAAAGACGCTTTTGAATATATGCGTGTTTAATTATTACATGCAGTTTCTTATGTTTGTTAAACTACGTGCTTACATTAAGTAGGCTAAATTAAAGTTAACTTGTGAATTGATTGATTTTAAATCAGTTAGAGTGTTTTATTTTAAATACCGGTAGTGCACGATAAAGGCCGACTGTTCGTCATTAGTGCTGTCAGCTTCCGCAATCACCAAAGGCACACAATGTATGAGGAAAAATATGTTCAAGTAATATAAAGCATAAGTGTTAAATTCCTAAATTCATAATTTTTTTCATTAAAATCAACTGGTTTACAGACTTCACTCTCACCCTAACCACTGGCAAAATAAATTTTATCTAGGACATAAAACATACGCTATAATTTCATATGTGATATACATTATCTGCCAAACGATTTTGTATTGTCAACATTTACAGCAATGCTAATGCATGCCTGACATCACCAACATCCGCGGAAAATGTATATATCAAGAGAATAAACATTCCGACAAATCCGTCATTTGGTTTTAGCAAAGTGCACTTGCGCTATAATATGTTGGTTCTTTGTAAAATTTACCATTGGTTGTGCAAAAAAGAAATATAAATGTGGCAAGATATTTTCACAAGTACTTACTATGAGCAATAAGCATAATATGAGGATCTCTCGGCAGCCGAGACACACATTGGCTGTAACAAATAGACGGAAAGTTATATACGCATATATTAAAAAAAAAAAAAAAAAAGTAAAATCAGCCTGGAACTGAAAAGTATGTTACTAAATAGACAAACCTCTCTTACTGTTGCCATATGATTCACAGCGTAACACTCACTATCCTACGTATTTTAATATTTAGGAATGGTAATCGAGCAAAGGTTCCGTATCCGAATCTCCATATAGCTATCGGGAAAAAAATTAAAAATTAAAATTAAGAAATTGAAATTGGGCACACCGGAAAGGTGAGTTTGACATACTTTCGTATATTTGCGTACACTTTGTAGTTATTATATTTTTGTTAGCCTGCAAATCGTTTTAGCTCTTATATTGCCACTAAGAAGTTTGTACAGGCACTTGACGTGTTATCCGGTTAAGCCAGTTCCGTGTTTAATTTGAGAGTTAAGAGATTTTGGGCGGCATCAATAGTCTTGCGTGAGAGCCAGGGAGGATGAGATCGAGGAGGATATGGACCAACGCTGGAATGCAACGAGAAGGAAAACGATACGCTCACGAGAAAATCCGCCCAACAGAAGCTTCTTTCGAAGGATATTTTCACGTGCCAAAACCCGAGCGCAACCCCGCCGGGAGTTGAACCGAGATCGACTGACAGAGAGCCCTAGCCACCATTTCAACTGCAAACCCACGCTCGACTTGGAAAACACGACTTCCGTCCACTTGATATTCTTAATCATTTCATCAATCATACATCAAGCTACGCTTCAATAAACTCATCGTTAACTGGTGGAAAACATTTCTATGTTCAGTAGTTCGATAAGTTACGGCTCGAAAATGTGTCGCTAAGGAAAGCAGCCAGCAGAGTGAAGCACTTGGACAATCTCTCCAGCGATCTCTGGAGATGTCTAAACCCTGCAGCCCAAGTTCGCCTAACGAGTCACACTTGGACTTGAGAAATACCCTCCCCTACACTTTAACATTTGACTTTACCATTTGACTTTACGTTTGATTTCCGACATGTTGTTTCTTATGGAGCTTGGCACAATGGACCTGTCAAAGGTAAAGTCAAGCACTCTTGACTTAACGATTTCGAAAAGTTGAAATTTAAAGTAAAGACAAGCAGCCATTTCGTCGAGAATCTAACATAGGTTATATGGAAAGTGCGTTATTTTATTTTAGTGCGATTTTAATCTCGTTATATTTAACAAAGTTCGTCTTATATTAAATAAATGCCATACTAATATAATGCGATGATAAAATATATCAATTGACATATTATAATAAAGTAAACAAATGAGTATTTATTAAATAAGCTTCTAATATAAATTTTAAGACTATTAAAAAAAGGTACGTAAAATGCATTCCTGGATGTCATAATTATTTTCATTCTGAGTGACATGCGCCCAGTAAAATTGCTAACGATGCAGGGAAAGTAGTTCCATATCTTAACTTCGAATAATAAGCGTTGGGTAACAATTTGCGATAACTTAAATTAATTCTTTCACTTCCTGTTTCTTTAATGCATCAAAATGTAAAAATGAGAAAATTTGCAAAACATTTAATTTTATAATAATTTTACAGTTTCACTTGAAAGACGCATGAATAAAGTGATGAGACCCGTGGCAATGTCAATTTTACATAAGGCGGAAGAATACACAAGTATATATTAAGCAGGGCTTTCGAAAGTGCTCAGTTTATCATGAACTGCCTTTAGTAGGCTGCACCACGAGACGCGACTCAAAACGTGCTAGACATACCCACAGTCGTAAGTAAATTACTTAAAATTCAATTCTGTAACACTACCTTTTTTTTTGCATGATTTTACTCACATAACTATAGCTGATTCCAGTATGGCTTTTGTTTCGCGTATTTCCTTTCCAAAGTACTGAAAATCATTCGCAAAGTTACGCAAATTCATCATTTTAAAATGTATATTTACCACCGATAGAATGGAAAAGTAAATGCATAGCTCGAACAATTCAAGTTGTTACTTATACGGGGAAAAAAAATTTCGTCGCTATATCTTTAATAGTTCCAAAAGAACCATTGTGACAAAACCACTGCGTGTTTCTCACTCGAGATGGGACTATATACCGCTCTCAATAGTGAAACTGGTGGTTTAAAAAGGGGCATGCACAGAAAACGCTTGAGCACAGAAATGATGAACGTCTATACGTACACGCACATGACCAGGCCGGCCCACAGACAGAAGTAGGCAGATATGCGGACAGGGCAGGGTTGCCAGATTGTTTTCATTGAGTCGCCTAAATGGCCAATCTTTTGTTGCCGAAATGTTGCCCAATTTGATTACACTTTATATGAAATGCATTTGTTTTATATATTGTAAATTTTTCATGTAATATTTTATGTGTGAAACACGAATTTTTTTTTTCAAATTTAAAAGTTACATAGACCTACACAAAATTTAAAAATATATGTCAAAAACATAAACAATCGCGTGATATTCAATTCGCCGATTCATAGAGAACTGGAAAATTCGCGAGTTCAAAGACCTGCAGGCTACATTCTACAGTCTTACTTACAAATTTATAGATATCAATTCTGCATTGATTGTCTGCTGTCACAGTGGGAGGCGACTATTGGGCCAGCGTTCTCCAGGTGGTGTCAATCACAGCGTGGACCAATGGCCAATGTTATATAAACACACATGTTTTGAATTCTAACTATTCAAGAAATGAAACCGCACCTTTTTTCGGGTGTCTTCAGCGAGTAACAAGAGTTTGAACAAAATACCCTCTTCAATTGTATCCAAAGTTATTGCCGTTTAAAAACTGACCTTACTTATGAGAATTGGTTATATTGTTCACAATAAAAAAAAGTAACGAATGAACTATGTAAATATTTCCAAGTATCCCAGATATCGCAAAATCATTACAAGAATCGCCCAAATTGCGACAGTCGCATTTTCGCATTTTCGGTCGCAAATTTTGCCTTGAAGTAGCGCAAACGATGACATATCGCCCAATGTGGCAACCCTGGGACAGGGTTCCCACAACGTGTCACCGAGGGCGAAGACTCTCTCTCTCTCTCTCTATCTCTCTCTCTCTCTCTCTCGCGACACGCAGCCAGTTCGTCGTCTGGCCTGGTGCTGGTGCGCGCGATGCCCGAGCCACCCGCTGACAGCGCGATTGCGGCTCACATTCGTTTTCATTATCGCTTGATTAGAGGGCGTGCGGGGGTGTCGACGCGGGGGGAGGGAGGGGGAGTGGCTTGACGAGCGGTCGGGGAGGGAGGTTGCGAGACAAATGAACAAATTTCCGGCTCGGCGCTTGTGGGGGTTCCCCCAATCGACTAGTGAAACACCCCCCCCCCCCCACCCAGGGGGCCGGAATTAATTGTCGTCGCAGTCGGGACGCGGCGCTCCCCGGCGGCGGGCTAGCTGCTGCGGCAAATAGCTCTTTATGGCCCGGCCCCATTTCACTTGTTTACGTGTTTTACACCTGCCCCCCACCCCCCCAATCCCGCTGTCTAAACACACTGCTCTTGAGCTGCGTCGCAGAGCGTTTGAAATACTGGATTTTTGACGAAGCTATTAAACGAACCCCTAGCATGGCCTGCCGTAGAACTACTTGAGTGTAACATTTAATCAAGGCTGTTCACGATAAAGGGAGCACTTTTTAAATCAACATCAAGAAAATGTCACTGCCCCTGCCTGCGTATATTTTGACGGGCGCGCTGAGAGACATGCGCTCGGCGAAGTTGGTAACAAGGGATAAAAAGTAGTTCCATACGTTTACGTCGAATAAAAATTTTTGGGTAACCATTTGTGATAATTTAAATTATATCTTTCCCTTTCTGTGTTTTTTTTTTAACGCCTCAGCGTGTAAACATTAGCAGATTTATAAAATGTTTACTTTTCTAATAATTTCACAGTTACACTTGACCGACACATGAATAAAGTGATGAGACCCATGTCAATGGTAATTTTATACAATGTGTAATAATACACAACGTGCATGCATATAGATCTTAAGCAAGACTTTCAAAAGTGCTCAGTTTACCGTGACCAGCCTATAGGAATCTGTTGATTGGTCCTTGAGATATGGCATAAAAACTTCATTTTTTCATGTGATGATCTTCATAAATGGTTATAAGCTGTTCACGGTAAAATGCGCACTTTTGAAAGCTCTGCTTTAAGATCTACTTGTATGCACGTTGTGTATTTTCCGCCGTATTTAAAATTAACATTGCCACGGACATCAGCACTTTATTCATGCGTCCAACAAGTGAGACTGAAAATATTAGAAAAATTAGATTTTACAAATAAGCTCATTTTTACATTTCGATGCATTAAAAAAACAGAAAGCAAAAGAAATAATTTAAGTTATCGCAAATGGTTACCTAACACTTTTTATTTGATGTAAGATATGGAACTACTTTCCATCCCTCGTTACCAACTATACTGGGCACATGTCACTCAGTGCACCCGTTACAATATATGCAAATAGGAGAAGTGACTTTTTTCGAAGGTTGATTTCTAAAGTGCTCACTTTATCGTGAACTGCCTTTAACAAGAAAGTTATTTTCCAGCATATGTTTATTTATCAGCACATTTGATGATTGTCATATACATTGCCAGCAAATAAAGTTCGGTTGAAATCGTGTGAGATATGTGACACATTAAGCAAATGGTTTTTATTGCCGTTATTTTTAAAATACATTACCGAACTCTTAATTCCTATAGATCTGTATGACTACAAAAATTTAACTTTTAGGGTTAATTTTGTGGTAATTATATAATGGTTTTCTGAGGTAGGACATAAACGTTCAATCTTGCATGTGGCGCTATCTTCTAAAATGGCGGAGAAAATATCTTATGTATTAAATCATATTGTGCTTGCATAAAAACTGCCAGCATACCAAGTTAATTCATAATTAGGCGTATGTCTTCGGAGACAAATCACACTTACCTTAAAATGTTTACATTTCCGCCATTCTGATAATAAGTGTTTGGCAACTTAAAACTCTTTATTTTACATGGCCTGTCATACTTCAACATCTTCGCCAAAGTTGGTAGTTATCAGCTGCTCGTTTCCCGATATATGACAAACATTTTATTTATGTATCGCTATGTTGTTTATGTAGTGCTCTGTAAAATCATATTTGATGGTTGTAATAGATACTGCCAGCACACAAAGTTAAGTTGACATTTGTTTCGTGGTATCGCAAATATACGTAGAATAGTAAGCTAAAATGTTTGCATGGCCGCCGTTTTAAGTACAAGTGTTTGACACATTGAAATCAAAGCGGTTCACATTAGCTGCCGTAGTACAATTTGTTTGACAAATTTTCTAGGAATCGGTTAATTGTTTCCCGAGATATAAAATAAAATCTTTATTTATTCATGTTGTGTTATCTTAAAAAAAAATTACGGACGAAAGAGGTTCCGTCCTGACACATTTGATGTTTGTAATAAACACTGCCAGCATACTAAGTTAAATTGAAATAGGTGACATGTTTTCGTAAATCTAGCATAATAAGCTAAAATGTTTATATGGTCGATATTTTGAAAATAAGCGCCCTATAGATCTAAGCTTGATATGTTTACATGGCCTACCATAGTATTTTATACGTGTCAAATTTGGCAAGAATCTGTCCAGTAGTTTTCGAGATTTAACGTAAAAGCATTATTTTTCCATAGCGCTGTCTTCCAAAATGGCGGACCAAAAACAATGTACATCCATAAATTAAGTGCTTCTTAGACGATTCACTGTCAACACAATAACATCTGGTTTAAATCGGATACATGGTTCCCGAGAGATGATGTACCGCCCTAAATTCTAAAATGTCCATCATTTTGTAAGCATGCGCCTGGCATTGTGCAAAGCTATAAAAGCCGGATGTCCTTACCAAGTACCTACTGTATGTGTACCATGTTTGGTGAAATTTGGTTCCCTAGCTCATGTGTTTAGAAGTGGGATATACACACAAAGACCCACACGCACATACACATAGGCAAAGATCCAGGAAAGTTATCTAACAAGCCCTTCTTCCCTTCGGAAAGTAGACTAGTAAAAATTGTTCTCCATTACGAAGCACCTAATGAACAAATTATGTTGGTACATACAGGACTGTGAAGTCTAGTATCATACAAAATAAAGATGTAAATTTTGCGTATATGTACTTATTGATTCATGAACGAAGTAGAAATTTTGACGTGAATACGTCTTCTAAGGGCCGCTTCACACGAGGCGATTATCGCCGACCGACTACCGCCGGGCGACAGTGGCTCATAGGGCAACTCTCCGGCAACTGGAGTCGCCTATAAAACTGATACCAACATACATCCAGTTGTAAAATGGATTCAGAAGAAGAGGAGGTGTTGATGCCAATTCTTAGGAGGAGGCGAAAAAGAAGGAAATATAAGCAAACTTTGAGCACAATACATGTGCACCCTTATTTGAGTGAGAGGCTAGAGAAGGGATTTTTATATACTAGCTATGAAGATTTGCGCTTGGACGATGACAAATTTTTCAGGTACTTTAGAATGTCGAAGTTATCTTTTGACGAACTTCTAGTTTGTAGACAAGATAAAATTCCCAAAGTTGACTCCACAATGCGAAAGGCTATATCACCAGAAGAAAAATTAGCTGTCACACTGAGTTAAGAGCTTATCATTTATATTGTCACTATTTCTGATATAAAGTAGCTGTATTAATACACACATTCAATATGCACATATGTATTGTACCCAACAATGCAATATAATATGACGTGACAAGATATTTATAACAAATTGTTATAAATATAGTATCAATGTTATCACATGTTATATTAATTTATGTGCAGGCAACTTCGCTTTACTTTAGGCTATATGCCACATGTCATTGAAAAGTCTATGTTATATTGATGGGAAATACATTGATGTGAATTATTGTCATTGTAGTAGAAATACATGTGCATTGCTGTATCAATATCTGCAGACAAATTAAATCTGAAATGTTTAATTTACTGAAGCTCTGAAAAAAAATAATTATAACCGATTTATTATTTACTACTATTCTCATGTAGTATTCTGTTTGACTTTCATACAGACGTCCACCAAAAGAGTTACACGTAATACAAACATATGTTAAAAAAATAATAATAGCAAAACAACTAAAATATTATAAAAATGGTAAACCTACTTTACTACTCTGTGCTAAATAATGAATCGTCGCTGCGAACAGATGCTGCTGGGGTGAAGTGTTCCTCTCCTTGGCCTTGTAGTTGATGTGCTGATTCCTGTCCATGTCTAGCTTTTGGGTGCAAGTGCTGAACTGATTGCTGATACTGTCGGTCGACTGTCACTTGCCACTCTTGGCTGGATCCAACCTGATGCTGTAACGACTCATGTCCTCCATAACAGTGGGTGCCATAAACTCCTGACTTGTAGGGACGGGCGGCTGCGCAAAACTAGGACCAGGGTTGGTAGATGGTCTGGAGTGATACTGTTGGGCATTTATCAAAAGATTGATAATGGAAGATTTCACCTTTAATATGCAGTCTTGGGGAACCTTCTTTAGTTCTGGTACAAGGGAAACCATGGACATGTAATCTCTGTCTTGGTCTTCTTTTGCTTGGCACTTCTTGAGATACTGTTCTTTCATATGCTTGTAAAATGCATCTTCATCCTCTTCATGATCACCTTTTATTTTGCCACATGTGCTGCGAGGTAGTTTTACTTTCCTGATGATCATTGCTTGTCACTTGTCCTCCTTGTGAATCCGAGTCATTTTCCTCCTGTGGATCAATACTTGATGGTGTTTTTGTAGTGTGCGGTTCCAGAAAACTCAAATGCTGAAGACAAATGTATTCTTTTCCTTCCCGAGCTGAACCACTTGGCATGTTTCTCTTCTTCGCTTTCGCCCTGGTGTAGCAGGTCTTTAGACTCTTCCAGCGCTTTAGGGAAGCTTTACCTTAAACATAAGAAAAATTAATAAAGCTGCTGTGACAATTGTATGTGATGTAATAATGTAAACGGGGGCGTAGCCAGGATTTGTTTTGGGGGAAGAAAGGAGCGTAGCCTGGGAATTTTATAAAGAAACTCAGATTTCCCCACTAAAGTTGGGGGTCCGGTAGTCCTCCCCCTGGGATATTTTGGGTTTAAAGGTACGAAATAGTGCTATTTAATTAGTTTTGTATCCAAACATAGAATATATCACTGGTAGAAATATTCCTATTTTTATGACAGTTTTTTTAAGATGAGTTAAAAATATAAGGGGGTAGGGGGGTTGTAACCTCCAATAAACCCCCCTTTTATCTCTGGCTACGCCTCTACATGTAAGCGTAATTCATTATATGTAATAAAACTGTTCTTAATATTTCAGATACTTGGGGACAGGAACATCAATGAGTGATCTTCATTTCCAGTACCGGCTTGGCGTATTCACTATATCTGGTACTATACGGGAGGTATACTCTGCTGTATGGGAAAGTACGAGAACTTTTTGTTTCCTTGCACTGACCGAGTACATGTGGCGAGCTTCTGCCAGGGGTTTCTTTTCGAGAGCCAATTTCCCACACTGTATTGAAGCCATTGATGGAAAACATATTAGGATTATCAAGCCTACCCAAACAGGTTCATAGTATTTAAATTACAAATCTTTATTTTCTATTGTTCTGCCGGCATTATGTGATACAAACTACAAATTCTTGTATATTGATGTTGGCGATTATGGAAAATCATCAGACTCCACAGTTTTTCGAAATTCTATTTTGTATAAAAAAAGTTAATGATACAACTCTGAACATCCCTGAACCTGATAAACTGGAACCCAGTGATGAATATCTAACACCATACGTTGTTATTGGCGATGAAGCATTTGGTCTTTCGGAAAATGTAAATAAGAACTACCGTGGGGTAGTTCTTATTTATCACCTCTCAAAAAGTGTTCAACTACAGATTGTCACGTACAAGGCGGCATATTTAATGTTCCTTTGGCATTTTGGCAAACAAATGGCGAATTTTTCATCGACCTCTATATGTGTCTGTAGAACTTGCATAACTGATAGTGAAAACCTGCTGTGCACTGCATAACTTTGTACGGGATAGAGATGGTGTTCGGTTTGAAGACACATCAACAATTGAAGGGCTTGCTACATTGAATAATAACAAATACCATGCTAGGGTACCAGTTTATGAGATTAAAGGCAGGTTCGCAAATTATTTTGTTCCCACCAACGGAGCTTTGCCCTGGCAGTTGGAAATGATTCTAGTGGACAATGATATTCCTAGAGCTAAAAATGTGTTGTACAGAAATATTAGTAAATATGTTATAGTATCTTTATGACCACAAATGTATTGCATTGAAATATTTGCAGTCCTCTGTTATTTACCTTACATAGACATATTGTACAATTACGCACAACAATAAATATTTTTATGTGATAATATGTATTTTAACTTTGCATTCATTCAAGTGGATTTACCTATTAATCATAAACATGCGACGGGTTACTTGGATCTTCATTCATTGTAATACACTAGGATTGGGTTAAACTACTGTAATACACATTTATCCACTCACATTATGCAATTTTGTGATTCTGCATGGAAATAAACATAGCTTCCAATATACTGCACGATATTTACGTGTTATTTTCCGCGGTTTGGCTTGCAGGGATCACTTATGCCATTCAAGTATTTTGGCCGCTTTTTTGATGGAATGTAATAGGCGACAAATTTGGAAAAGTAGTAACCAAAATAAACAATAATAATGGTACGCAAACGCAACAATGGAAGAAATGCACGATTACGAATTACATAACAACAAATCCAGTAAAGCAGATTCGCCACTTTATATTTTTACTCACCTATTTGGTTTTTCTCTTCTTGCGATTTCTCATCAAAGTCCGGTATAAACTTCGAAATTACTTCCCACGCTGCCCTTTTTAAAATCTTGTTCGAATATTCATCAATTGACGTGTTCTATATTGCTGGTTGTTGTTCAATTACTGTAATAAAATCGTCTATATTAAATTACTCACACAAATTCATTACTGCGCAGAGCAACACACACACTGTCATGTTTGCTCGCCAGACTCAACTGCAACGTTGGGTTTCTCTGCCATGACGATATAGACTAGCGATAGTTGCCATGTCTGAATGCTCGAATGTAAAAGCATGCAGCTGGCCCGGTGACAATCTCCCAGCCGGACAATTGTCGCCGTCAGTCACCAGTAGTGAGCAACTTCAGGGCGACTGGCAACCGACAAGCAACCATAGTTGCTCTGTTTGAATGCTTCCATTTATGTTTACTAATAATAAGCTGAGGGATTGTTGCCCGGCGATAATCGCCTCGTGTGAAACGGCCCTTGTTACGAGTTGCTGGTCGGCACAGCGCGGGTGAGCGAAGAGGACAGAAGTTATGAGATAACGGCAGGCGACCGAGCGGCGTATCAGCTACACAGAGCAGACCGACAAGATAATCTCTGTAGCGGCGTATTCTGCTGACTGTGGTCTTATTTCTTTCGGTCGATATCTGAAGAATGCTCTGGATTACTGACCTTGTTTTCTCAGCGTAACTCGGGGTGTATTGAACCTTCGAGATGGTCAGGACAGCGCTATAAATTTGCGTCAGGCCTCCGGGCCGGGAGTTGCAGTTGCGTTGGAGTTGATGAATGAATAAGTAGCTGAGTTCCGAGCGATATAATATGAGCAGTGGGAGAACCAGTGGACCAGTGGAAGGGAAGTCTATGACCACGGGTGTCATGCAGTGGAGTGTGTGGCTGGCAGGTTGGACTATTGGACTAAATGTGTGAGTGAAATACATTATAAATAATGGCAACAGTTAGACTGCACACCTGCTGATAATGAGTATGTGTTAATTGATTGTAACCAACCGAGACAATTAAGGACGTTAATTAGAGTGGAAACAGGCATAAAATATTGCACTCGTTAAATTAAAAGCGTAAAAGTGAATAAAACTAATTAATGCTGTAGATAATAACAGAGCAAATAAATTAGAAATCAAATTTAGTTTCTCTTATTTGTTTTAATAAGACCTCCTTCCCTCACGAACTCAGATACGCCCCTCAGGCGTCTTCAAAAGTAACAATACCAACACGTTGGGTGTCAGGATGGAAACAACGAAGTACCTGCCATTTGCAAAGTGATAGATTCCGACACTATAACTTCTCGACTTATAACATGATTGAAATCAATGTTAACTCGTTTTCTAGGGCATACGACTCCGATGCGAGCACGAAAGTGAGTTACCGCTACGCATGCGCATGCCGCGGGTGGGGGCACGCGACGATGCACGGCATTTTTGCTCGTGGGTGAAAACTCCCGGGCAGTAATTCTCACGACTGTGATTTGCTAGTGCGCAAATCTTGACGGAAACGAAACATATTGCCTATATCTGTCGATTTAAACCATAAAATCCACGTAAATTGAATTTCGTTACCATATCCCAAAGGAAAAATCAAGGGCTGAGTACATATCAAAGAACCGTATATTCAAAACCTACTATTTCAGTACAGCCAAAGTAAGTTTTGTTCTGTGCTTACAGTGGAGTTGTATGTCGTCATAGAATACTGCATAAATGTTATATTTTAAATATGTAAATTAATTTACTTGCAAAGACCGCTATATAAGTTTGGTTTGAGATTAATTTGTATTATTAGTTAGGAAACATTTACAAGAAATATATACGCATGACGTCAGGTTCTTTGTTAAAAGCTAGAAATACGAATATACTAAATAAGGCATTTTATTTCTTAGAAAAATACACAAATGCCCTCTAAGTAAAATATTTTAAATGCTAATTTACGAAAATTAGTTACTCAAATATATTTTATTAATATTTCTGCATTACCACACACTAGATTGACACCATAAAAGCAATATTAAATAAGGAAGATATAACAATGTTAATTTTAATTTTCTTAAGTGCTGCTTCATTTCTCTCTCTATAAAATGTAACACAATACTGTAATATATCAATCCTTAAATTACTGCAATCTAATATATATTGGTCGTAAGTTCTTTAAACTTGTCTATTTAAGCTCATTTACTGTGATTACAACAAGCTGTCTTCTATACAAACATAAATTAACCAAAATATCAATATTAAATTTCAGCAATGAAAAATCCCAGTCCTAGACTCATAATGTATAATTGGCCTCCTGGTGCAAAGCGGAATAGTTTCAAATGTAACAATTAAGAATAGTTACTGTAGAAAACTGTTGAATGTGCGGGATTTTAGCATCTATGAGTTGTTCACGGTTAAGTGAGCTCTTTTCAAGGCCTAGTTACTATTTCCTGTCAGCCCATTTTTAAAAATCCTTTTACCACTTTTTTTTTAAAATAGAAAACCTCTACATGTATGTGATAAACACACAGAATATGTTCAACCGCCAATTCGAAAATAACGCTTTAACATTTTAAATCCCAGTTGTTTACATGGCCACCATAGTATTTCTTACTTGCCGAATTTGGCGAGAATTGGTTGAATAATTTTCGAGATATAAAGTGAAAGTGGTGGACCAACAACATTATTCATTATTAAATTCAGTGCTTTCATGATACATTGTCAACAAACAATACTTAGTTTTAATCGGTTGATCGGTTCCCGGTATTAAATAGCACCCAAAATTTTAAAGTGGACTTTTATTAAAGTAAGTACTCGGCATGGTCGAAAACAATAAACGTCGGATGACCTTACTATGTGTGTTCCAACTTTGGTGAAATTCTGTCCACAAGTTCAAAAGTTTATTGGGACACACATAGACACACACCTGCACACGCCTAGACGCCTAGACGCACACACACATAGGTAGAAAAGTGGACTCGTAACCCTTCCGTTCGTTTGGAAAGTAGGCTAAGAAAGTAGGCGCATACATCAGATGGACTAGAACAGGCCATAACGACATCACGGTCAAGTCACCACGATGTTAACAGCACGGCAACATCGGCTGTTTCTTGACAGCCAAATGCTGTATTGAGCGGCATGTGGCTGCAGTAACAACAACATAAACACGTAGTTATTGTAACGTATGCGTTTCATAACAGATAAAACTACACGTGGAAGCTTTTACAGAAGTATTGTAGCTTCGTCCTAAACTATATGTTTTTAATCTACAAGGTACAATTGTATGGATTTTCGCTTACACTTAATTTGTTTCGCGTGTTTCGAATGCACAAATTTTTACATGTTCAACGATCACAACGATGCGGTAATTCAGCAACAATCGTATTTCACTGCGAACTTTCCAGTGCATTGATCAAATTATACTTCTTCTGCCAATTAGAAATCACGGAATGGGGACTAGGGTGGTTTATAAAGAACACGGAAACGTCAGTGTTCGCATTGTTTGCAAAATTGTGCGCAGAAATCTTTCTGTTGTAGAGGAAAAGTTTTTCTTGGGTTTGAATGCGTTTTGTTGACCTAAATGTGCATCTTACTAGAGACATAATGTAAGTGTGAACAGCAACATATCACTTTTGTGTACAGAAAAATTGATCGATGTTAACTGTCGAGACGAATCGATAGTATGTATGTAACACTGGACGTGCCGATCACCGATAATATGATTTTGGTGTTAAAACACAAGCCTGGACTAACGCTTCCATAACACCACCTTTCACTATCGTGGCTTTTATAATTTTTAATTGACACTCTAAATTCTTCCCTCCATATAAAGTTTTTTAAAAATATGTTATAGTGCTTTTTGCACTAATTTGACACGGAAAAAAATAGTCTTTTAAACAAATCGTCTTGAAAAAGGTCATTTTTTTTTTTAAGAGTCTGAAACAGAAGAATCTGCTAGAGTGAGTGAGTGAAGAGGTTTCGGGTGGCTCTTAACATCGACGTCTTGAGAGATAAGGAGAGTGAAGCGAGGTGAGTGTGGAGCAGCATCGGAATATAAGGACGAGGGAAATGAAAGATCCCCGAGGAAACCCGCCGACCAGCGGCATTGTCCGGCAACAAAACTGCTAGAAATCAAGAATAAAGAACAGTAGCTTTCATACAATGTACCAAAATCATTTTTACGCTTTTGACCCCGCCATGAAACCATAATGAAATAAGACAGCAAAGCTCTGTTTTTCGTATGTAACAGCGATATATGTCTTATTTACACACAAAATATGTTTGTGAGCTACAGGTACAGCTCACACACATCCAATATCTCCCACAGTAAAAGGCTGAGTGTGTGGCATGCTTAATCGAAACGAAATCGGATACACAGGTTAAAAGGAATTTCCATGGACGACGGCACAGGGGGTGGCATGCTTGTATGTTACACAGTGTTATGTTGGCGTGAACGCGCCTTCAATTACAACGTCTCCTGGGCCCGCCCTATCACTCGAGGACAAACCAGGAATGAGGTTGCTGCAAACGGGTGCGTGCATCGCCAAACGCTGGTAAGCCACAACTCCCCACTACCAATCAGGAAGCAGGGCGGATTGTAACATGCGACGCGAATATCTGTCATTGTTGAGCGGTAGGCGGCGTCTCTCTGCGTAGTGACGTCGACCAGAATAGAGGACCCCAGGAGCTCGCTGTGCTTTCGCCGTAACCCCTTATCATTAAAACAACCCCGGAACTCAACGCAAGGTGAGACAGGCCCGGTTACTTTCAGGCTCTCATTAGGTTATCATAAATATATACAAAGTGCTTCGCCGATAATATATGACTTCTTGCAATTGTAATGTTCTGTTAACACAATAATAACCCGGCTTTATTCCAGATAGCCTTCCGTCAATCTACACCTTAGCCCTCCCTACCTCTGGCTACAGCCCCAATCATGATTCTCAGTCATGAACACCCATAGCCCTTAATTACAAGTACGGTCAGAAAGAGTACATTAATACAACAGGATGGCTTCTGAGGAAGGCTACGAAACGTATTTTTTTTCAACGATAAAGCAACATTTCATGCCTGAGGTGTCATCAACTGGCATAGCTGCAGAATTTGGGGATCAGAGTAACCACATGAAGCCCGAACTATCGAATGCGACAACTTCGAAGTAAACCGGACTATCGGCTCATTACTTTTCGTAGAAAAACATTAACATAATGTGTTGACTTAGACATTCTTAGTGAGCTGTTTACTCTCCGATTGAAAATAATACAATCGGACATTATCGTCTTGACGGATGGCGCATCCTCGCACTGGTATTTTGTGCTTGTGAGTTTCTCGATGAAACACTTCCAGTCAGATAGACTGGATAAAACGGTCCACTTCCTTGGCCCCTCCGTTCACCTGACCTCACTTACCTTGATATTTTTCTGTGGGAAAATGTTAAGGGGCCTGCGTAGTCATCACATGGAACTCATTGGAAGCACTTGGGTCTATGATAGTTAAAAAAAAATCTAATATTTCAATATAACTATTTTTTCAGGGCAGAAATAAAAATCGATATTTTGTTACCAATGTATAAATTAAGTTTTTGAAAAATAAATGTGCCCATTTAAAAATGGCAAATACAGAAAAATTCACGATATTTATTCTTATGTAAAACAGTGTTTTCAAGTATAGCGACAATAACGCAGCCTTCATGAACAGGTTACTGTATTAAAACCACGTAGTCACTTCAAAATTCCAAGGAAACAGGCGCGCGAAGCTTGTTTATGCCGTTATCCATCGCCGTTCCAATGCTTCCTTACAGACGGGCGTGATATTGAGGCGTTTAAAATTTTAAATGGAGAAGTCCCTTAAGGATATTGCATACCGCACATATGCAAAACACGTTGATGAACAAAAATACACGCTTAAAGCTGCCATCAACATAATATTGAAGACAAGCCGGGGAGAACATGGCAGTGTTGAAAATACCACTTCCCACAAATTTAAACACCTTAACGTAAATTGTATCTTGAAAACTTACAGTTATGTTAGCAGCAAATTGAGTAAAAGAGTCCCATGTGTATGCTCAACATTTATTATAAGTTGAAATAGCTATCGACTTATTTTTTATTCATATTTCAATGAAAAATTAAATATAGAAACATATTTAAGTTTCTGATTACTTAACTTTTTTTCTGAGTTGAATTGAGATATTTGAGTGGCTTTTAACAACGAGGTTTTGAGGGCCGATGAGGGTGAAATGAGGTGAGAATGGAGCAACACTGGAATTAAAGAGCGGGCGAAACGGGAGACTCCCGAGAAAACCCACCGACCAGCAGCATCGTCCGGCACAATTTTCACTTGCGAAAATCCGTGTGTGACCTGGCTGGCGATTGAATCCGGTTCACTTATTTGGGAGGCGAGCAGTCTAACCGCTCAGCCACCGTGGCACCTTATAAGTAAGCTATTTATGTTTCTAATTATATAAAAGTTTCATTTGCTCAGCGAATGGATATAAGATTAAGTCACTGGCAACGTTAAGTTTTACGTTTGTTGGAAGGATACGCAATAACATGATTGGAGACACGAGGCAGGGTTTTGAAAGGTTGTCAGATAACAGCAGACCGACTATACGTAGGCCATTTCAGGGGAACGAGGAAGGCACGCTGCTGGAAGTTGTTTGTATTTCCACGGAAGTTGAGGGGGTGATGTATTTATTTGCTCACGTCTCGTGCTACGGTGACAAGGAAGCTGGCCGGGAACGGGAAAGGATTTTTGTTCTTGTTTTTTAACATTCTTGTAATTACGTAGCGTGTGTTCTCAGCTGCTCGCACATCCAATTTTCTGCCTATCGCACCCTCTCCCCTTCCCCCTCAGGTCAACGGGTACATAGTGTCAGGTGGCGGAGCGAACACAATAAGGGCTCTGAGGGTTTTGTTTAAGTTGCAAATTGAAAAACTACCCCAGGACACGCCTCTCCCAGCCCGCACGTAGATGAGAGACACTGTGCCCTCTAGAGGCTGTTCACTCTTGTCCACACTTGGAGAATCATTCAAAGGATCTCACTTCGATTGTTTAGCATACTTATTGACGAATTTCTTTTAAGTATTATCGTATTTTTTGGTAACATTTAGAGTTTTATTTCCAGGGAAAAAACAATAATTTTGCATTTAGTTTCAAGGGAGGATTTTGATAATAACATTTTTTTTTCAATCGGTACCTTCTACAACAATTTTTGACAGCCCCAAAGATGATTTAGATGTACTAAACGAGAATACCAACAAATACCTGAAGCGACTACTTCCTTTTTCCACAGTATAAGAACAATGTAGCTGCGGAATTCACAGAGCTGGGAACCGAAAATTAATTAAATATAAAAAATGTAACGAAACGTAAAGGGTGATGACGAGACATAATGACTGACTCGTGCACACTGCACACACCGGATTTTCGCATCTGGAAATCCTGCCGGACCAGGCCGCTGGTTCTCGGGTTTCCTCGGGGATCTCTTGTCATTCCGGTGCTGCTCCACTCTCTTCTCGCTTCATCTCATCCGTCTCGCGGAAGGCAACAGCAAAGCACAGCCATCCTGCTTTAGTTGCCTTGGTGGTGCCGCGGCTTCCACTCCAGCGTTGTGTCCTTGGTTCCGGCCAACCTTCGGGTTACTAAACCTCCACACATACGGCGCGGTAAAATTTATTCAATAAGGCATTATTGACGTAGTGCGTAAACAGAGATAATCGTATATTCTTTTGTTACAGGCTGTTCACGGTAAAGTGAGCACTTTTGAAAGCCCTTAAGATCTTCTTGTATACACGTTGTGTATTCTTCCGCCTTATGTAATATTAACACTGCCATGGGCCTCATCACTTTATCCACGTGTTGGTCAAGTGAAACGGTGAAATTACTAAGAAAGTAAATACTTTACAAATATGCTCATTTTTACACTTCGATGCTTTGAAAAAACTGAAAGCGAAATAAATAATTTTAAGTTATCACAAATGGTTACCTAACACTTTTTATTCGACGTTAAGATATGGAACTACTTTACATACATCGTTACCCACTTTACTGCATGAATGTCACTCAGTGCGCCCATTAAAATATATACAGTCAGGGACAGCGACTTTTTTTTAAGGTTCATTTCTAAAGTGCTCACTTTATCGTAAACAGTCTATATCTAATGTCTGTTTGGATAGGCGAGTGGGGTATCGTTGGCTGCGATGGAACCTTGATCTAGCTGTGCACACCCATAATATACTCGCCTGTAGGGAGTCCTGAACCTTGAAGATCGTCGGGAATTAGGTCGAAACACTTATAACATTGAGTTTAATTCCCGGCCTACAACAAAGTAGTGCGGTGTTGCGGGTAGCATACTTGCAGGGGTACAAAACATTTTTCCTTAAGGCCACGATCTTTCATTTCTACAACTTTTGCGAGAATTAATTTTTTGTACCCAAACGGGAGCCGATATTGTAAAATCCTCTAGCAATTTTGTTACAAATAGTTTTCATTATATGGTTTAATTTTTCCAACAAAATTTAGACTTTTATCCAATTAATTAATAAACGAAAATTTTGTTTATCTAATAAGTAATTTAAATTATTCATTTTTCTGTGTTGGAAAATTAGATTACATAATAAAAAAAAAATTTCGAACAAAATTGTAAGAGGATTTTTACAACATCGGCTCCCGTTTGGATACAAAAAATTAATTCTCGCAAAAGCTGTAGAAATGAAAGATCGCGGCCTTAAGCTCCTGGCTGAAGACACCAACCCCACGACAGAATTTTTCTCCTTCGATGACGTCACGAAGAGAGTGGGGCAGCAGGCCTCGAGAACGCAGCGAGCAGCTATTCACACCACAGTCGCGTAGCCTAGCCTGTGTGGGAGTGATGATTTATAGCGGCCCATAGGCTATTCCTAGCTGGGAAAGATTATAGAAGGCGCCGGAATTCATAGTTGGCGTAGTTACGGCCGTCGCCTTGGAAACGGAAATTTGGCGCGGCCGAAATCACGACTGTTTGAAATAAAGGGTATTTCCCGAGACACCACAAACATACTAGGTGACCGTCAATGTATATTTTCGAACTTGAGGCCCACGTACACACACTGCGTAACATATGAAGAAACTGGAAATTTTCTCACAGTATTCTGCTGTGAATTATTTGTATAGCCGAGTCACGATTTCTTAACATTATTTGTATAGTCGATTCACGATTTCTAACATTATTTGTATAGTCGATTCACGATTTCTTAACATTATTTGTATAGTCGATTCACGATTTCTAACATTATTTGTATAGTCGATTCACGATTTCTTAACGTTATTTGTATAGTCGATTCAAGATTTCTTAACATTATTTGTATAGTCGATTCACGATTTCTTAACATTATTTGTGTAGTCGATTCACGATTTCTTAACATTATTTGTATAGTCGATTCACGATTTCTAACATTATTTGTATAGTCGATTCACGATTTCTTAACATTATTTGTATAGTCGATTCGCGATTTCTTAACATTATTTGTATAGTCGATTCACGATTTCTTAACATTATTTGTGTGGTCGATTCACGATTTCGTAACATTATTTGGTTCAAACCTTTGAAAGATCACCCCATGCATGAAGATGTTTTATTGTTTCCTTTATGACAAGTATCACAAACGCTATATACTTGTGTTGAAAAAATTAAAGTGCCTTATTTATGGTTACATTGAACTTTTAATTATATTTTCTCTAGAAATTATATATAAGTTAATTTAAAGTTAATACCAATGAAAACAGAGAGAAAATAGATGCTTTGGTAATACCTAGTAAGAAATAGTTCTTATGCAAAATATTATTATATTAAGTGCGTACGAATGCTGTACGTTATCTCTTATAGACTCGGTTAAGCTTAGTTTGCTTTGGGTGGAGGAATATCCTTGAAGTAGAAAATTAACAGGATTTCAGAAAAGTTTGAGTCGAGTTGAGTTCAGACATTTGAGCGGCTCTGAACAACGAAGTCTTGAGAGCCGATGGAGGTGAACTGAGGCGAGGATGGAGCAGCGCCGGAATGCAAGGATGGAGGAAACGGGAGATCCTCGAGAGAAAACCCGCCTACAAGTGGCATCGTCCGGCACGTATCCCATTTGCGAAAACTCAGGAGTGGCCCATCCGGGGATTGAACCCGGTTCGCCAGAAAAGTTGGAATTAGCCATGCATGGACTTTGCTGCCACTACAAAGCTCTGGTTAAATACAGGATGGGAAGAGCGCACTCAGGTAAAGATTACACAGAACATATGTACGCATTCCATCCCGTGGCTTATAGAACAAAGTTCTCAAATAAATAAGTTTACCAAGGTTAAATTTTCTGTATACAGAATTTATTCTGAACTTATGATAAAAAAAGAAAAACTGCGAATAATTCCTTAATCAAAATGAGATAGAAAACCTAATTCTATTAATCACCTAAGTGATTTCAATTTCTTTTCCTTTGAATAATTATAAAATATTTCAAATGAAACGACATACTGCTGAATAGCGTTCTCTTGAAATGAAATCTGAAGCCTTTGACAATATGGTGAATAATTTACCTTTTACTCTCGTTAAGAGAATTGTTGAGGAAGGGGTGAAAAAAAGGGGGGGGGGGGTGTGGGGGGCAAGAGAGACTGCCGATGTTACTGTCTTTCAAAATTATGTAACCCTGGACATACAATGAATTTAAAACGGTTATAAATTGTCAGATGAAACTGAGCAATCAGGCTGCCTTGGCACTCGTTGGAGGGTCGTTAGTTTCTACAAAACGAAGCACTTTCATGGGCGTCACACAAAATCACGCGAGTTACGCTGGCTCGTATGTTGGCTGCGAGTTAAAAAAATTTACTGTCGACCTCTGCAGCATATTTAGCTACTCGCCGTTTTACGGTGGGAAGGGTTTCGAGTAAGGCATGGGTGTACATTTTGTGCGTTTTTATGGGCCGCATTGTATATAGGACAAAGTCAACGAACACTGTATAACATCCCGTAAATAGTCAATAAAGGACAATCTGCAAGAAAAAAAAATCCTCAAATCTTTTGGATCGTAACTCATAGGCCTTTCTGTTTTAAATGCTAAAGTTTTGTGTTTTGTATAAGTCGTGAAATACGAGTAAGTATTGCCAGATAGCAACATTTTTTGAGAGGCAACTTCTGCTAATTTGTGAATTGATACATAGACCAGTGGTATAAGTGTATAAGAGATATAAGTGTACGTTAGTATTTTGGTCTCTAATAGCATACAATTTGGAATGTTTCGGTGCTGGCTCAGAAAATTTAAATTGGTTAATTAAATGTTTGCAGGTCTACTGTATTATTACGCACCAAATTACAACTAATACTGGCTGTGATTAACTTTTAATGCTCGCTTCAAAAAAATTTCGCCCCATCTGTAATTTGTCGCGCATAAATGGTGCTCGCCGTGATTCGTCAATTACGGCGTGATACTCTATACAGACAGTATGTATATTCTTCCCATACTTTCTCTTGCGTCATGAGCTGCCTAGTCACTCTAAAAACTAGGCAGTGCCTAACGAACGTATTCGGCAATAAATAAACAAAATTTTCCTTGCACAGATTACTTAAAGAATGAACAGACAAACATGTGTCATTTAATAATTTTGAACCCTATTAAATAATGACCAAAACCAATAAACTCAAAATATACGTATATGCCTAAATATGCTCCTTTTAATTTCTACTCTAGAGTACAAAGGGAGGAAATGTTGTGTAATGGACACAACATCCTCTACATTCAGAGTAACAGGTTAGCGATAATATTTAGCAAGTCATTTAAAAACAAAAGAAATATTATGAAGTCAGTGATACAGTAAATGTCACTTATATTAAATTTACTAAAAATCATCACAATTCATAACTTTACGGTATAGTAATGGTACTATTCTGCTGTCATAAAGTTTGGGAATATTAATATAATTATAATGATATATGTACATTTGCTTCGCCTATTGTAAATCAGGCTAGTTCAATGTGAAATATACGGTTAAACGTTGCCAAATTTTCTTCGCACAGCCTTGCAGAAATATTTCTTTTTCGACAAACACAAATCGTTTATCAAACCAAACCGGGCGACGGTCGTAACACACAAACTTCAACATCTCACGAAATAAAAGATTTACTCATTGTTTAACGTGACCACCAACCACATTTCGTCACATTCCCAACAAAATTATAGATACGTTAATGTATAAAGTGTTTATAATCACTTTTTTATGTAACCATGTACTACATTTCACGAGCTGCAAAATGTAAAGTTCATTTTTTTGTAGTTTTGTGTTTTATTTTTCAACAGATTTGTGCTATTTGAAAACGAGTGAGTCTAGTAACAATTTTGTTTGTAGGTTGTCGAACATGTGCAATGACACAAACGTTCGACTAGCTTAGAATGGGGGGAAATTCGTGTATTCAATTCCCTCTCCTTTAGGCGTAAGGGGCCCAGCCCTGAGATGCAATTAGAACCCGACCCTAACTTCGGACTTACACTTAACACTTAGAATAAGGTAGTTTAGAAAAAAAAGGGTGGAGGGGGAAACTAGTTACCCTGAAGATACCCCGAATGTGCCTCCGAGATAAATTACGATTAAAGGTTGTTCGCGGTAACGGTGAGCAGTTCCAAATAAACATTTGAAAAATGCCACTGGCCCTGCTTGCATGTATTTTAACGGCCTCTCTTACTGGCATGTGCCCTATAAAGTTGGTAACGACGGAGAGAAAGTAGTTCCCTGTGTTAACGTTGAATTGAAAGTGTTTGGAAAACATTAGGCAATACAGAAATTATTTATTTTACTTTCGGTATTTTTAATGCACTTAAGTGTAAGAGTTAACAAAATTGTATAACATTTACTTTCCTAATAAATTAAGTTTTGCTTAACTGACGTAAACATAATGTTATCGGGCCTATGGCAATGTTAATTTTACTTATGGGGGACGGATATGAAATGTGTGTACAAGTAGACCTTTAACAGGGTTTTCAAAAGTGCTCAGTTTACCGTGAACTGCCTTTAGATCTGAATACCGTATTTAGGCGGACGAGTATTTTCTTCGGCTGCGAGACAGGCGGTTCGTAACTATATCTGCAGTCACAGACGAAACTTGTAATATATGCTGTTCACGATAAAGTGAGCACTTCTTAAGGCCCTTCCAACAGGTATTAATCCCTAATAAATGAATTCTATTGCAGCCTCAGGCGTTAACTTTTGAGAGAAGTGAAATGTATACACTCTGTTTATTAGTTAAACGGTAATGTTTACATTAAAAAGTGGCGGAAAGATAGAAATTGGGCGAGAGGAAAAATTTAGCAGGGTCTTAAAAAGTGCTCATTTTACCGTGAATAGACTATAAGCACCCAGTCCCGACGCCAAAAGTCAATTGTCCGTCGTCAACCAGAAGACCGCCGAAGACCCAGAAGAACTGCGGCCCGCTGAGTCTGGGAGAAGTCCCTCGGCTGGCTTCTGGGGCTGGAGCGAGGCGCAGTCGGAGGAAGAGAGACAGAGGATCAAAGAGAGAAGGAGAAGGATGAAGGGGAGTCGAGTGTCTCAGATTGCTGTTCGCCCGCTCCAGCATTTTAATTGGTAGCATCCGACACCGTAGCCCTGCTTACAGCCCCTCCCCGCCTCTCTCTCTTCCAAGGAACCCTTCGACTAGTGTGAGCTGAAGGGGAGGGTGAGAGGGTCGACCCCGGAGCGGGAAATTGAAGAAGACTTAGCGCTTGCTCCGTGATAGGATTTTTATCCTTTTCCTGGGGGAACGCGTAGCTTGAGAGAGAGAGAGAGAGAGAGAGAGAGAGAGAGAGAGAGATTGAAGGGGGGGGGGGGTGGAGAAGAGGGCAGAGTACTGGCGCTCCTGAAGGTCCCTTCTCTCGGCGCTGTTTTTCGTAGAAGCTGGAAAAGTCTTGGAAGGCCACAAGCTCGTTACAACAGACGCGTATAATTTACTGATACAAACCACTCAGTGAGCCTTACCCTCCTTTTTCCTATTTTCTCCCTTCCCCACCATCACCCAGCCAATTGCACGGTAGCAGTTCTACCCCTTCACCCTCTCACCTGTGCGACTATCGTCTTACGCGCAATAACAAAATGTTCTCGACTCGCATGCGCTCCACCTCCGCTTGTTTACAGCGGCTTCTTTCTCTCTATGCCCACTCCTCTTACCCTATCCTGCATTTTACAACGTTTCGTTAGCGATTCGTACCAATTAACATGCTGGAACGTCGCTGCAGACGCGCGCGTAGTGACGTACCCTGGTGGGCCGGGGGGGGGGGGGGGGAATTTCTCTCTTTAGTCCCTGCGGCGCGCGCTTTCCCGAAAGTGACGGAGCGAATCTTATCTAATCTTTATTACATTTCATGCAGCGAAGCTGATAGCGTTATTTACACAGAGAAAGCACCGCAGCACTAGCTGGCCGGCACGAGTGCACGGCACGCTTGAAACCTCTTAAAACTTAGCCACCCAGTCAGTGGATCTCATGTCCCTGGTATCGTCTCTGCCAGAAAGAAATTTCTGCTCACCTAATTTGAGCAACAGCTGGCATCGAAACAAGGTTCTCTAAGCTCAGGTCTGGTGCGACTGAGCACTCAAGCCGTTCGGGGACCAAGGCTTGAATTTTACGGCGATCGTTACAGAAACTCTAGCTTAAAACACGTTGCAGCGAAAATTCTAGTGGTTCCATGGCAAGATCTATTGGTCCTACCAGAAGTTCTTTCTGGAGATCAATCAAAAGAAACTGGAACCACATGTTGGAGGAAATCTTCAGGGATGACCCACTTCTCATGATGGGTCGTTGCAGTGAGCGGTGATACACCTAATTACTGTGGTGGACAGACATATACAAACACTCATATGAAAAAAAAAAAAAGATCACCCTGAAGATTCCATCGCAGGGGTACGTAAGTGTGTACAAGCACAGAACGTGGTATTATATAACCTTAAAAATATTAAAATATTGTTTTACACCAAGAATATATATCAGGGGACCAACACCTGCATTATAATGTAGCATGAAGATAGGTGGTGATACGGTCAGGCATGGGGACATACAGACGTCGGATGTTCTCATGTGGAAGATCCTGCCACAGATGGCGCAGCTGACCCTCCAAATCCGCCGTAGTTTCCACTGACCGAAGTTGCCGACCATTCTGGTCCCAAAATATCTGGATGGGTAAGAGGTCTGGGGACCTTGCTGGCCAAGAGACCATGTTGACATCACGAAGGCAGGTAGAGATACGCATGCTGTGTGAGGCTGGACACTGTCCTAATAGAAAACGGGGTTGTCAAGCTGCACCAGGAAGGAAAGCGCACATGGTCGCAGAACTTCCTGGTCGTATCACCTTGCCGTCAAGATTCCTTCAACCACCACCAATTGGGTGCGGAAATCGTAGGAAATGGCACCGCACATCATGACATCTCTCAGAGGGGCGGTGTGCCGCTCTATAATGACGCGTGAATCACGGCGCTGGCCCTCCAGACTCGAATCCGGCGGTCGTCTGTATCCAGACAGAACCGCGATTCGTCACTGGGCACCAGCCAATCCGCAGGCTGCCATGCTGCCCGTTCCCAGCAGAAGGTCACATGTGCTCGACCATGCTCAGGTCGTAATTGTAGACGCAAGGGACGCGGTGACGAAAGATCTCGCTTTGCTAGCCGCCTGGATGTGGTACTCGTGGCGTATCCCCAGCTGCCGTGACATGTCCCTGGATGGTGCGCAACGACTCTCGTGGAGTGATTACAGCCTATCGCACAGTGAAACGATCCTACCTGCTGATGGTCCGCCGGGGTCGACTCGAGCCTTCTCGACGTGTGTGTGTGTACCCTCCTATTCCCACTGCGTATAACACCGGCACACAATGTAGGCAAAACGGTTTAAGTGGTGAGCAATGAGCCGATATGTTCATTCCGCTTCTCGGAGGCCGATGATGCTGCCTCTTTCGATCTCATCCAACTGGGAATAGGCTTATCGAATGCTTCGTCGGGGAGTACTGCGTGTTCACTGAACTTGGTTCTGTGGCTCGCACTGCTACTAAGGCTTTATTCAGTGTCTTGCAGCTAAGAATGCTGGAGGTGCGACGACAATGTGATCGTCTCAGGTATTCGACTAGTGACGTTTGAGTGACTTTTAGTGTTGCAATGCAAATGTTGACACTTATGTAATGCTGACCAGGCGCTGTGATGCACAATTGTTCATAAACTGTGAATTAATTGCATAATGTTGAAGTTATTAGTTTTCCAACCGGTTGGAACGTCATAATATTTCTATTGGTAATTTATTTCGATTAACAGTATGTATATATATATATATGTGTGTGTATTTAGAATGTTTAATGGGTGTAATTGTTATTATATAATGGTCTAATTGTTAGCCGCTATTGGGGGGGGGGGGGAGGTGGTCTGCCGGGCACTTTGTCGTGTGTTTGACGGCGTCGTGCGCCGGGTCGCTGAGTGTTTCGAGCTGCCTCTGTATGAACAGCTGATCGCGTTCGTCAGTTAGGCCGGTCGTTTCTCACCACCGCAATACGGCAGTTGGCATAAGCCTGACGTACAACAACTTGTTTTACGTGTTCGGTACCTGACACTCTTGTGTATGTGCTGTGCAGTTAGTGGCATGGTTTAGGCCTATATTGGGTTTAGCTTAACGCAAATTATTTCGTGGAGATACATTAATGTTACGTCACCACGTAAATGAAATTACGGCCTTCTACGTCGTTTGCTTCGTGCTGGTGGGGGCATGGCTCGAGTGGAAGCCACTTCAGGTGGGTGTCGGCTTTGTACGTCACGCCGGAGGGGACTCCAGCCGAATACCGCGGCCGACGCCGTCACAATGATTAATACTTAGGCAGTGTTCCAAATAGTCGGAATGTTTACACTCGCGCACTCTCGCCTGGAAGTGACGTCAGAGAGTGCTGTTCCATATGACAGAGCGCGAGTGCACGAGTGCATGTTGCGAGTGTGTGTTGATGCATGCTCTATGCTTCCTATCGGGATATTGTTTGATTATTTACGTTTGGAAATTGTCGTCATCCACACAATGCCGAACGAACAAACACTCTTTCATTGTAAGTAAATAATTGCAATAGTGAAAAAATATGTCTTTTGAGTTTGCTATTGTCTATCACGTTCAACGTGCATCGCAATGTAAGTGTTATTTAAATGTTACAAAAAATAATACCAGCCACAATGATTAAGATGATTTGTTTACTTCAAGTGAACGAAAACAATAAACAACACACAGTAATAATACTCGTAAATATCGAGTGCGAATGTGGATCTGCTCCAAATGAAGAGTATGCAGGGGATTGTGGATCTGCTCCAAATGAAGAGTATGCAGGGGAATGTGGATCTGCTCCAAATGAAGAGTGTGCAGGGGATTGAGGGAGGGAGTGCGAGTGCAGGTGCTTGCTATTTGGAACACGGTCTCTGTTCTTCAAAGGCTTGTTCTCCAACATCAATCATGCAGGTACTGCGATGACGTTGCATTTTAAGTGCCATTATTGCAGGCACGTTTTTGCGACGATTTTGTGTGCCAAGACATTATTGAAAAATTCTATTCAGCCAATAAAGTAAGTTCTAAGCTCTCCTCCTTGCTGGCCGATGCATTATATACCTTTGTGGATGAGTTGGTAATGTAAATGTTACTGATGGCCAGATGTAATGTAACTAGTCAACTACGGTAATACTGAGTTACAATAGTACATTATTTTTTAAATGAAAATAATCGTTCTTTGGTTTGTAGTTACTGCTTTCACATAAACTGAGGGAAAGATCAATTATTTTACAATGAAACAACCAGTCTTTACACAGTGAGGGGGAAAAAAATTTACTGTGTAATACGTGGACGAGCGAGACACGCTTCAAATTTCCCCCTCCCCAAGCCATTACCTTAAACCTAGACGGTTGGTTGCAGAGGGACATATATGTTTTCTAGTCGCACATCCGCGCAACCCAACCGTATTAGACGCATATGGTACACATGTCTGGCTATATACCAGCGCGAGTGGTTCATGGAAATCAGATATTTTGCAAGTGAGTGTATTTCATCTTTATTTCCAACCAACACGGAAAACCAATGCATTATTTATTTTTTTATGTTAACATGTAATATCTCATTAATTTTATTGACTATCAATTGGCTATCCTAGATCACTACAAATTGCTTGTAATCTTCGTGGTATCTATTTCGCTTAGTGCATATAGCGTCAGGTGAAAAAATTTGTATCTCGTACCAAGGCATTGCTCTATCTTCTTTACCTTAGACCTTATGCGCATTTTCTTTAATTTATTCCTTTGGCGCTGAAAGAAAATTAAGAAATTTTTCTCCTACATTGTAATGGAGACTACTTTGTGTCGCAAATTTTTGCCCTCATAAAACCTGTTCTTTTTAAATAAAATCATACCTTGAGATTTGTATTTATGTCTGAAAATTGCACAGAAAAATAGTTGGAGGTGTATAAGTGAAACTTATCATTTTACTTCTTTCGATGAATCTGTAAATATAATTTGCATTCTGAAGCAAATCAGTAAAACGATAGCGAAAATTAAGAGATAATGTGATTGTTATTTAATTTCTTTCCTTTTAACAAGACCACTCAGGAATTTTAATCTAATTTGCAAGGTATTTGGAAAGTGGGAACAGCAACAGAATTCGCTGTAAATTAGAAAAACTATTTGGGGAAGAATTATCCTCCGCATTTTAGCCTGCGGAGATCAAACGTACAACTCTCCGAGTATTTATGTTTCAAATATATCTACTCTACATTACAGTAATTGATTTATTTAGTAGCTTTCTTTTGTCTTTCATAATAACTATTCGTTTTTATTATTCCTCTCCTTATATTTTCAGGCCATAAGATATCGGTCTAGCTGGCGTTCACATTAATGAGCTACTGGAATCGAATGTTTATTGTAACGATTGTTATAATACCCGTTGCACATGCACTGTAAACATTATTCCGGTAAACTTCCAAAACTGTAATAGAAGTTTTTAACTATACACTGTATGGAAATAATACCACACATCAAGCTGCAGATATAGGAATATTTAGCTTCGCTACTATACAAAGTTGGGAACTTCTCTACGCATTTAGCTGTTTCCTGAGAAAACGCGGGAAAGCCACAACAAATGTATAGGGGAAAAATTACCATTCCCGCTTTCTCACTAAGCGTATACACTGGTATGGTAAATTTCCGAATAATTTCTTAGAGAGTGACATCATATTTCTGGCAGGTGCGGCTGAAGTTTCTGATAGTACTCTCTGTGGCGGGCTTATTTGAATGTTTAAATGACACCATGTCTTGTAGAGCAGGAAAGAGAGACTGCTGCTGTGCCGGTGCAGTAGACAAATATTCAGGAACATGCTGAAATATTACAATGTGTTCAAATTGGCCAATTAATCTTTCGCGTCAGCAATTTGGTACATATTAGTAGAACAGTACAAATATGCATACCAGCGAAAACAGATCAATAAGATGACAATTACTTGAAATATTTTTGCGAATTACTTCGAAGAAAGGGTAGCTAAGTGTACTTCGCACACATGCACACATGGATCAGTTTGACAACTGGACCACGGTTTATTCTGGGCGAGTTTCATTCCAAAGCAAACCGGTGTGGAAACAAATATCTAACACCCTGATATGTAGTCTGTTGTCAAACTTGCTAAACACTGGGGCAACAGCTTTCGAACTGATAACACTGACTCGAGTATACAAAGAAATGTAGGGTCTAGCGTATTGGACATTAAACTGAAAGAATTGTCTGCCCTTAGTCAAAAACTAAACAATGAACCATACAGTTAAGTAACACAAATACCTTAAGTAACACTTTACAACTACCACCGAAAAAAAAAAACCCCCCAAAATAGTGATGTATTACACAATGACAAGTTTTAAGTAAGTCACTATTTTTGATGTTAACAAAATATTTCTCTTACTTCTGACATAAATTAAATCTTAAGATCAGCGAAGATAACCATTTATTAAAAACAATAGAATTTATTTTCAAATGTTAAAACTGACGCGGTAGTGATGTGGATATAGTCAGTCCACGGTTACTTCAGATTTTTCCGAGGCCGTGTTTAAGTTATACTTTCGGATTGGCTGTTACATACCCTTCCGCCACATGTGAACAAATAGAAAACCATTTGACTTCCACGTGATTTGCTGAACTGTACGAAAAATGAAGGTATGTTTTTAAAAAATTTGGGTTCTACGGAGGTTTTTTTAATTGAAAGTAAATCTTCATATAGTTAAATATTTGCATAATTTAAGATGTAATGCACTTTCATATTTAATGTAAATATGAAACTGTCACTCTCTACTGTCTTACTGAATCTTACTACGAGTATAGAGTAGTTAGAAGGTGCGTGAATGTAAAAATATATCTTATCTCACGGTTGTGCCTGTGTTTACACATTGGTTTTTTTTAGGATAAACAATATTCGAGTAGCAAAACATTGCCCTCTTTAATACTTCCTGCGCAGGTTATTATTATTTTTATGTAAACAACAAGTCGACTAAATTTTGATTAGGTGAGCTATCTTATCACAGTCACTGTTATAATGTGATATTTCCTTCATGCTTCTTTGCTGTGATTATTTTTCCAACATATTGGTTTATGAGAGAGAATTTGACCTGTATAGAAGGAGGGCAGCATTGTGATTGGATACGAGTACGTTTTCCCCCAAGAAAATAAAAAGTTCACCAACATAATACACGATTACGATTAATTGTTCGCAAGACAAGAACAACGAAGCGACCCATACTAGCTAGTGTACGCACGACGAACAATGTTTTGTGGAGATACTTACCAAACTGTTCGGAAACGCACAAGCGTGTTCCCTTTCAAATCACAGACAGTCTTCTGACAACTGTAAAACATATTTTTCTTTTATAATCCGCACGAAACGTTTGGCGAAGTACATTTTTTAGATTTTTTTTTTTTTACTTTCCTTTCATTTTATTTATTTTTAGTCACTATTTCACGAGGGATATATTAGTTTGGTTTTATTTACGGCATCTTCAGTGCCAATACTATTCCATTCACGGTTACTTCAAACTTTTTTGAAGCCCCGCTGGCATATCTACTTCTAACATATTCCTCCGCCTCATGCAAACAAAGCTTAACCAAGTCTAGACAATAACACCAAAGGAACAATGCACCACATTCGTGGACACTCAGTGTAATAATATTAAGCGTAAGAACATTTTTTACTATGCATTACCGAAACACCAATTTTCTCCACGTTTTAGCTCATATTAATTGTACATAAAATATTATAACTTTTAGATAAAATAAATGCAAAAGTTCACATCTACCAAAAAATAATTCAATTTTATATGAATACAAGTATAAAACGCTTGCGCTGGATTGCATTTATAGGAAACAACAAAACACCTCATAAATGGAGCGATTTTTTTTTAAATTTTGATCTAAAAAAATGGGATTGGCTGTGTTGGGGACACGGCGGTTTGTTTTGCGTGAATATGTCTATACATTGACGCGCTTGGACGCCTTGATGTTTATTTTACGTTCCCGGCACCGCTTCACTCGATCGTATGGGGTTTTATGAGTATCACTGGATTGCTTTTGAGATGCTCTTTCCAACCGTATACGATTTCTGTACTTCGACTTGGCTTTTTGACGAGTATAGGCCGAATTTGTGTTAAGGTTTCTCAGTTTTTTTTTTTTCTTTCAAATATTGAACTCATACAATTTCACCATAACCACACCACACAAATGTTTTTATACACGCAATCGATTGATCTTGACGAGAGCTGTCGATTGAAACCTAAACGAGCGACGTAGCTTCTCCTCGACAAAAGTTATACTACGTGGAAGTTATGATACCTGGCGAAATGAATTCAAAATTGCTGCACCCCCTTTTTTTTTTTTTTAACCGGCCTATGTTTCGCAGTCCTCACTCAGTGTAGTATATTCTTTGATCCTTTGGGAATCGAGCGGAGTAGTTGAATTTTGAATGTAGACTATAGTTTCGGAGCTGCAATGCCAAATTCTATCCCCCAATTTTTTGTTATCATCGGATTTTCTGGATTGCCTCCCACTATGGTCGCAAATTTAAAGACGTTTTCATGTCAAAAGGGTGAATAAAACGCGAACATACTATTAAAAATATACATATTTTCCACGTACTATAATATCGTGTTGCGAGCGATGAACTATCGAGGCACCGAACAAGCGTGCTGGCCGCAGGAGGGCGAACGTCACACTGCTGCCAACTCAAACTGTGCCAGGGCTGCCACACGCACCGAGACAAAAGGACTCTCCGCGGGCGGGCAAAGTATTAATCCCCACCCCACTCCCCCCTTAAAATGATGCGGAACAACCCCTTCCCCCCCCCTCCGGAACATCTCGGCGGGGTTCGGCTTAGTATCGCTAATATTTTGGCCGACGTACCTGACGCAAGAGCGGCCCCATCTACCGACACCCTCCCCCGGCAGGAATATTAATAACTGGAATGGGGCGAGGGGAAAGGGAAGCGGTTCAAATCCTCTGCTAATTAAAAGTGCGTGGCGCAAGGGAAGGACGCGTGCCCAGCCAGCCGGGCACCGTCTTATCTTTTTAATTACTTGACTGCGCTCTCGTCCCCTCGTGCAGACACACACACACACACACGCGCGCGCGCGCGATGGTGGAAGAATGCAAGACTTCAGGCTCGCCTGCCGGGTAGGTTCGCCTCGCGTCCTTGAGAATAAACGCCTCAGCAAATTTCCGGGGAGAGAAGGGCGGGGGGTGTCAGGAAAGAGCGTCGCCCTCCCTCGAGAGATAAGACACCTTAAAAAACTGACGGGAAAATCCAATACGCCGCCTGATTCTTCCGCCAGCCCCTTCCGCCTCTGGAGTTTTTTAATGAACACAAGAGTCGGTTATTAACAGCGCTATGAGAAGGGGGGGGGGGGGGCGAGATTCCACGCTCGCTGCTACGAGGGAAGAGAAAATTTAAAAAAAACCCTAACCATATTTCCACACCGCTGACGTAGCGTTAGAAGTTAGTGGTGGAAAATGTTTTTATTTTGTGGATGAAGAAGGTGCAGGGGGGGGGGGGGGAGGGTTGGCAGTTTTGCATTCTTCAGATGCCGTATGCAGACACTTACTAGTTAAACACAGAATGATTAGCATTTTTATAGGCTGCAATATCAAGCCTCTCAAAGTGCCTAAAATGTATCTATTTTCTGTGGATATTTTATTGTGCAATGAAATTAGAGCCATGGTAAATATAACAGGAAAAAATTATCCGTGGGAAAAATAACTCAAAACGTAACGAGTACTTTAATTTTAAAACTGTACCCAACAATTTTCAAAGAAGTTACTTAAACCGAAAAGTTTCATGCCAGCAAACGTACTTCCTGAAACCATAGAAATGCTGTTGAACAGATTATTTCAATCAGGCATTTTGTTTACATGCGACTAGGGTTTAACTTCTAGCCACTTTCATTTCGAGCAGTACAGAAAAACTCGTACCTCTGGTGGAACCACATAATGAATTTCCATGATTTCTTTTTTGTATTTTGGTCTCGAAGCCAAAAGTAGTAGGCAAATGGCAACTGACGCGCAAGGCGATCGGGGATAGAAGTACAGAAGCACTTGAAGAAGATGAACTGTGCATGCGAAGGACTGCCTTTGACCTCGATGATCATATAGCTGCGACCTGCTTCATCGCTAACTGGTTGCCGCAAGTGCCGATTCTGCGAACGAGTTTTCACCTATGTTCAAAATGCTCGTCGGCGAGAGGGCGGTCTGTACGAAGAGTCCTTTTCGCGTGATGGCCAATCGAGAAACATGGCGGTGTCCTGCCGTGGTGCTGCATTGTTCAGTACAAAGTCCAAGTTGTGCATCGACCAATGGCGAAGCGAGGTGGGAGCTTGCTGTAGTTCTAGGCGTTTTTATTTCAAATGAAAATACAGTTTACCCAGGAAATTATTAAATATATCGAAGGACCTGGATATATACATTTTAAAGCGAGATTATTAAATAAAATGTTCACATTTAAGCTTTTGGAGGTAGGGATATATAATTTTATTCTAAAACAGGGAGAATTTATTTTAACTTGCTAATCACACTCACGCACTGCACTTAAAATCATACTTAGCACCACAATCACAATCAGCACTGCAATCAGCACACCAATCAGCACCGCAATCAAATCAGCACGGCAATCACAATGAACACCGCGATCACAATGAGAACTACAATCAGCACCGGATTCAGCACCGCAATCACAGTCAGCACCGCAATCAGCACTGCAATCACAATCAGCACCGCAAATCAGCACCGCAATTGGAATCAGGAATCACTTTGGGGTCATTTTGGAGTCAATATGAGTCTGTCTGTAGGAGTCATGGACTAACTCCCGCGTGTGATGTTTCAATTCCTGCATGTGATGGTCAGCTGCAATCACGCAGTAACTCGCTGATTGGCTAGTCGGTGTCAGAACAATGTGTTAACGAAGCAGTACTATTAGTTCAACGTCAATATGACGTCATAAGGCTTTCACACATTTATATTATAAGCAGTAGGGAGGTCAGCTGAGAGATTTATTTTGACAACGGCTGTCGTGAAAGATACATTGTCTGGGCTGGCTTCTGTCTCTTCGCATCTAAGTCTTGTACTGCATCTGCGATGTATTCGGGCACTCCAGAGCTAATGGTAGCTACGGCAGTGTGATCGACTTCTTCGGGAGTGAAACCTATAACATCGTTTCCGGCGTTACCTGCTTCTTTAACTCCAGCACCTACATCTCCAACAGGCCTGCCCAAGTCTTTTCCTGAACCACTACGTCGTCGTCAGTATCACTTTCGTGACACCGTATTTACTGTCGACCATAATGTACTGCAACATGAATGCTTTAATTGTTTCAAATCTCCCTGTCGTATGTTATATTTGTGTGACAGGCGCGGTAAGCAGTTCAGTCGTACAGATAGTTTACTTAGACATGGAAAGACCTGTAAAGGTTAAGTGCATTTCTCATCAGTACCGAGGTTTGCTGCAAGCAGGTCTCTTGTGACTTCGGTGCATGACATCAGAAGTGTAGTTACCCACATAACCTGCCCTGCACAGTATGTTGGTGTTATAAATGTCACGATATTTCCGCCCAAGGACGACACGAGTGTGAATAGCGAGATGCATAAAAGACTATAACCTACAACAAAGTTGCATGTATTGAGATGCATATATTTTGATTTTTTTGGATATTTTATTTTTTGGGTATAAGGTCATGGGGTCAAGGTCGAGGTTACCTACATCCAATATGGTGTCACTAGTCTGTAACATAATAAGCTTGGCGACCTTTATGCATCATTTCTCTACTTTTTGTTTTCAAGGTAATTCTAGTTCATTGGGTCAAGGTCATCTGCATCTAATATGGCGGCAGTAGTCTGTAACTTCTTATGCTTGCTGAATTTTATGTATTTTTTCCAAGTTTTTTTGTTTTCAAGGCCATTCAAGGTCATGAGGTCAAGGTCAAGATCATCTGCGTCTAATACGGCTTATATGATGGCTGACAGGGTATGGGCGAGGATTTGGAAGCCTGCCGACTAATTTGTTCGGTGAGGAGGTGTGGGAGGACATTAGATTTTATTAAAGAATATTTATAAACCAATTTTTAATAATATTTTTCTTAGCAGTTAAAAAAAAAAATTGTGAATTTTTGAAAAAATTTTTTGGAATAAATTTTTTTTTGGATGATTTGTGCCAAAGGGCAGATGTCAACACCAAAGGTTAAAGGTCAAGGGCCCTTAGTCGTTCTTGCCATGACCCAAGGTACCTGGTTGGCTTATCGACGTCAGCTGCTCCAGGGAAAATGGAAAATTTCTGTTGTCCTTTTTAAAACAACTTTTAAATAATTTCTAATAATTTGAAAATAATGTAAATTTGTTTAAATTATTTTTAACTATTTTATATATTTGGCATTTTTTTTTTTTTTAGATTTCTTTGGAATTTTTTGGTGTTTTATGTGGCCAAAGGACACCGGGGTCAAGATCGAAGGTCAACGTTAAGAAATAGTTTTAATGCAAATTATTATTACATTGATTGCATACGAATGCGATGCGTTGTCCTTTCAGTGCAATTTTCTAGACTCGGTTAAGCTTTGTTGGCATGAGGCGGAGTAAATATCCTAAAAGTAATACTTAATCAGGGCTTCAGAAAAATGTGAATTAACCGTGAACTGACTGCTGCCCGCTTGCAAATTTATGAACTGAACGAGCGAGTTCATTGTGATTGACGCGACGAGTGACTGCAGGCTATTCAGTTTCATTTGACGTTTAATTTTTTTATTTTTTATTCTGTAACTGGGCATGGATACGCTTCCGCTGTCGTGGATATTCAGCAGCACGTGTCAGCGAGCCCCGTGAGGAACAGGGCAGGTCATCGACCACACTCGCTGGCGTTCGGTTCGACCTGCGGTTTTGCCTGCCATTGGTACCTGCGCGGAGTAACACACAAGCTGCCCCCCTTTACAATTGAACCGTCGCCCCCCGCAATACACAGTTCCGAGACGAAATGAAATATAACCTGTAATACGGGCCCGGCTTGTTGCGTTATTAAAAAAAAAAAGAGCTTGGTGGACAAATGAGCGCTGGTATTTCAGCAGAAAGGAGGAGGGTCTCTTGTGTCTCCCGACCAATCCCTTCATCCACCCCCACCCTCCTTCGACTTTTGTCTCGCGGCCGCAGCAGAGCCGTCTGCGGAGCCCAAAAAAAAAAATCGAAATGCAGATAAAAGAGACAGGAGTGGCGAGCTAGCAGACCGGCAATTTAATATCCGACCCCCGCCGGCACAAAGCAGGCCAATTTGGGACAAAGGGGGTAGGGTGATCTCAACCCCCTCCCCTCGGGGAGCCGAGCCACTGGACTAGCCTGCTGCGGATGTGGACTCCTGGCCTCAAGAACGGCACCCTGGCGACGTTTATCCTCGTTTAATTCGTCCTTATAGGCTGTTCACGGTAAAATGAGCACTTTTGAAAGCCCTGCTTAAGATATACGTGTATACCCGTTTTGTATTATTTCGCCTTACATACGTAAAATTAACATTGTCATGAACCTCGTCATTTTATTCATGCGTCGGTCAGGTGAAACTGCGAAATTATTGGAAAATAAAATTATTGACATATCTGGCCATTTTTATACTTCGATGTATAAAAAAAAAAAAAAAAACAGAAAGCGAAAGAAATAACTTAAATTATAGCAAAAGGGTTACCTAACACATTCTATTCGACGTTAAAATATAGAACTACTTAACATCCTTCGTTACCAACTTTACTGGGCGCATGTCACCCAGTGCGCCGTTAAAATATATGACGTTAGTAGCAGTGACATTTTTCTTAGGTTGATTTAAAAAGTGCTCACTTTATCGTGAACAGACTTTACCGGTTTGAAACCTGCTGTCATTTTTTTTTTCAGATCACGCATCCTGAGATTCTCCATTCAGAATCACATATACTGAAGTCAGGTAGTGGAGTGGAGTGATTTGGGTGTCTCTTAACATCGTGGTCTTGGGAGCTGAGGAGGGTGAGATGAGCAAATATGGAACAGCGCTGAAATGCAAGGGCGGCAGGAACGGGAGATCCCCCGAGAAAACCCGCCAACCAGCGCCACGGCACGGTGCGATCACATGTGAAAATCCGGGAGCGACCCCGCCGGGAATCGAACCCGGTTCGCCTTGGTGGGAGGCGAGTAGCATAACCACTAACCCACCGTTGCTAGATTATAGACACAGGCTAAAGATGTCGGGTTACTTATGACTACAGCGGGCCCCGAACCACTTGGCTCGACACGGTAGTTGGAAGTTGCTGAATCATTCCCTGGGTTGATAATATGTAAGACGTAACACACTATAATAAACTTCGTCTGACCCCTCAGCGAACACGACTGCCGAAGAACCGCCCTAAGTGGTGGGGCCCCATCGTTTGATGGTCTGTTTTGGAAATCGGCGGGTAGCTTGCGACACGCAGCCATTCACCTATTGACCCATATTTCGCAAGAGAGGGCGAAAGAAGATTTTCAACTGTTCTCCTCCGTATATTTTCAGGGTGAGTGTAAATGGCTAATGAAGTCCATAGAAATATGGCCGTGCACGGTGGTTGAAAAACAATCGGTAGGACTGCCTGACAGCCACGATTAATTCATCAAGAGACGGAAAATTCTAATTTTAATGACTAGGAGGACATTACTAAGGCTAAGTAATGATTTTTTGAGTATCATCTCGAGGTTGGTACTGAAAACTAAATTTGAGGGAGGCTTAGGCTGTTTCCAGATTCTCAAGAAATGCATACTTGTGCGTACCTATCCCCAGAAGCGACATCACCATGTGTATACTAGCGCTGTACAAATTTCCAGTATAGTACACGCAGGCTTTATACTTGAAAAGTATTTAAAATTGTATAATTGCTGGGCATACTTGCGTATTTACGGCAGTCGCCATATAGTATTCCATGTGTGAAAATTAACGTGTACGTTTTGTGGTTATAAAGCTCACACGTTTAGAATGTTAATAAGTATTTACAAAATGTCGTTCTGTTGTATGTGGAAATAGCTATCAGTTTAATAAATGTGCTTCCAATTATGAATAAAATTATGATTGTCGTATAGACGTCTGCAGTATATTTCCTAGGTGTATGTTTGCAAATAATATTACATTTGCAATTCGCATTTCCAAGTTGTTACAAACCCCAATGAATTGTATTTTTCTTTCTTTTGTTATCAATGTGTATATTTCAAACACATGGTAAGGTACATATCGAGGGACGAGGAACGAATGCCATTTTCTGTTTAATGCCCCTTTACATACGATAAATAAACGCAAAAAATCCTATAACAACTGCACGAATCTGTTTACAATGTTCCACTGACGTGATAAAGCAATATCCTAAGGCTACTGGTGTGGTATGAATACTCGTGAAATCGAGAGAGAAGCTGAACAGATAAATGTAACCTCGGGATACCGAGGTCCAAAGAAATTCTATATTCCTGCAATTTGTTTTCCTGCGGTACAACTTATATTAAAACTGTACATTATATTGGCATATTTGTGTGTATTCGTTTTCGTTCAAAACAACACTCACCTGTAGTCTTGCTGATCTGCCAAGCAACCAGTGTACAACATTATTTCTGCGCCGCCTTTCATTTCCCTTCTGTACATAATACGCGTCCACTAATGCTCCTATTAATTCCTCGTTCCCGGCTAAAGGCATGTTTCAGCGCTTAAACTCGTAAGGTACGAAACCATGACACAAAAATAAATAAAAAATCATTTTATTGTTATGTGTGTCATCTTAATGCATAACCATAGAATTTGTAGTCGTATATGTAACACCATGCACCGCATTTTTGCTGTTGTCACATAGTTACTGATATTTTCGCCATAATGTGCGATAAGTCTAACATTGAGAGGCGACGACCTGTCCGAATAGTTTCAACAAGTACACGAAAAGTACTGCTAGTGTGAAAATGTACGTACTTACACGTGCATACTGACAATCCGGAAACTGCTTTAATTTCATCTCCTCCGTTGGCTCTCGAATTCCAGCAGAACTGCCAACATCACGCGAGGATACTGCAATGTGTAATTTTTTTTCAAGTAAACAGTATTTTAATTATACAAAAACTATTTTGCGTTACTTCACTGTATCCTAAATGTATTTAAACTCTGTCGGAGGAAGTATAATGAAATGGAAATGCCCAAATTCTATGTGAACAGTTTGCTGGCCACGGGTCCAAATGGTTGACAGATCGAGAGGTAAAATGCTGATAGATGCCGGAACCTAGAAATTATTTACTGTACAGTTGGAATGTACACTACTGAAAAGCAAATTTGGGCTACCTATCACAAAGCTTGTACAGTAATTTAAGAGGGATTAGTGATAGTTATAAGGACCTTAATCTTATCCAGTACCCTTTAATCTAGTTACTAGAAAAATAAGTTATTCCACAATTCCTTTAATATTTTAAAAATAATATATATGAAATTTTATTTAATGACTAGCTGATCCCGGTGAATGTTACTCCGTCTCTATTGCTCCTATTGGAACCTAACTTACCAAATGAAAAGCACAATAAAACAATTTCTTTTGTATAAACAAATATTTCCAGCAAGTATGAGCAAAATCGGCCCATAAATATAGAAGTTAGACTCCAGCGCCACCTATCGGAATGAAACACAGCTAAAAACCTTACTTGCCACCTCAATAACATATGGTGTGAATGTGGTCACAATTTGTCCAGTTGTTTGTCAGTGATGACGCGGTTTAATCACGCACGAAGGATTTTACTCATAAAGAAGATAGGAGAGGTGTGTGTATTTAAGAAACTCACCAGAAGCCAAAACGCCAGACGTTACTGATCACTAGTTTTTAACTTGACTACGCCTGATCGAGGTCGCAAGTGGGTTCGGACCGATACAGGCAGAAGTGTCGCCTCTCACACTGAGACGCCTTGGAGATAACTGGAGAACCTCTTACGGCCAACCAATCGCAGTAGACCTGCAGAAAGGCGGAATACAACACTCGTCGTCGGCTGGCGGCGAAGCGACACTTGAAGTCCTCCCGCTTGCGTCTTTATAGCTCCCGCTGATCTCCATATTCCGCCGGGGCTCAGCTGTTGTCACAACAAACAAACGTGACAACGTAGCAAAATGCGGAGTGCTATGGTGTCGGTCCTCCTGTTTGGTCACACATTCTCAGTTGCGGACTGGGTCTATGACTTGGCGTAGATGGCACTGATGATGGCTCTTCACTATAAAGTGATCACTTTTGAAATCAACCTTAAAAAATAGTGACTGCTCGTACGTGCATATATTTAACGGTCGAACTCAGTTGGCAACGATTGCGAGGAAAGTTGTTCCGCCTCTTAACGTCGAATAAAAAATGTTAGGCAACCATTTGTGATAACGTAAATTATTTCGTTAGCTTTTTGGTTTTATTTCTAATGCATCGAAGTATAAAATTAGTAGATTTGTAAAATATTTAGCTTTTTAATAATTTCACAGTTCCACTTGGCCGACATTTGAATAAAGTGATGAGGCTCATGGCAATGTTAATTTCACACAAGGCGGAAGAATACACAACGTGTATACAAGTAGTTCTTAAACAGGGCTTTCAAAAGTGCTCAGTTTATCGTGAACAGCCTACAGAGAAGTTATTCATATTTAGCCTGAGATAGTCGCAGTCTCAAGGGTCGCACATTGATTTATGAGAATCCTGCAGAGATGACTGTTGGCCTGATTAGGTGGAAGTTGCGGGGTGCCATGGCCCAAGAGACCTAATGCTGATGTCCTCTATCGCCCTACTGTCGACTTACACTTTGGTGACAAAAATAATACACAACTAAGAATAATCACTGAATAGACAAATCACACAATCACGACTAAAGAGGATGGAAACAGAAGTGTGATTTGAAGGATGTATGTGGCTGTTGCCATAGTATGGTATTATTGGGGATTGATATGAATGTCCCAGAACTGTTAAACATTCTGTGAAGTCATGAGAAGATTATACATATTTACTTCTCAAAGAGGAAGAAAGATGTTTTGTTGAGTTTGAAATTGAATCTCTCCGAACAACAATGTTTTCACGGGGAAGCCTTTCGCCGAAATCACCTGCAGGATCTGAACTGAATTGCTTAAGAATTAAAGAATTGCTAAAAGTACACCTTGTTGGGGCTTGGCTCTGGGAGGAAGTGGTGGTGAGGCTCTGGGAGGAGGTGGTGGCGATGCACTCGGAGGAAGTGGTGCCAAGACTCTCGGAGGAGGTGGTTGCGAGTTTTTGAAAGGAGGTGGTTGTAAGGCTTTGGGAGTATGGTGCGAGGCATTGGGAGGAGGTGGTGGTGAGGATCTGGGAGGAGGTGGTGGCGAGGTTCTGGGAGTAGGGTTTGGCGAATCTTTGGGAGGAGGTAGTTGTGAGGACCAGGAAGGAGGAGGTGGTGAGGTCCAGGGAGTAGGTCGTGGCGAGGTTCTCATAGGAGGTGGTGAGGCTCTTGGTATAGATGGTGGCGAGGTTTAGAGAGGAATTAATGGTGACACTCTGAGAGGAGATGGCAAGGCTCTGGGAGTACGTAATGGCGAGGCCCTGGGAGTAGGGGATGGCGAGGATTTGGGAGGAGGTAGTGGCGAGGCTCTGGGAGGAGTTGCTCGCGAGATTCTGGGAGGAGGTGGTGGTGAGGATCTGTGAAGAGGTGGTAGCTTGGCTTTGGTAGTTGGTGGTGGTGAGGATCTGGAAGGAAGTGGTGGCAAGGATATGGGATTAGGTGGTGACGAGGCTCTTGTAGGAGGTTGTGAGTCTCTGTGAGGAGGTGGTGGCGAAGCTCTATGAGGAATCAGGGGCGAGACTCTGGGAGTTGGTGGCGAGGGTCTGGGATTATGTAATGGCGAGACTCTGCGAGTAGGTGATGACGAGGCTCTAGGAGAAGGTGGTGACGAGTCTCTGGAAGAAGGTGGTATCTGCATCTTGTAGGAAGCGGCGAGGCTCTGGGAGGAGCTGGTGGCGAGTCTTTCGGAGAAGTTGGTGGCGAGACTCTTGGAGGAGATGTAAGGCGATGCTCTGGGAGGTAGTGGTGCGAGGCTATGGGAGGAAGTTTTGGCGAGTCTCTCGGAGGAGGTGGTGGCGAAGGTCTGGGAGGTGGCTTTGGCATGGCTCTAGAGGGAGATGGTGGTGAGGCTGTGGGAGGAGGTGGTGCCATGGCTCTGAGGGAATGTTCTAATGAGGCTCTGGAAGGAGGTGGTAGCGAGACTCTCGGAGAAGGTGGTGGCGTGTCTCTCGGAGGAGGTAGTGGAGAGGCTCTGAGGAGAGGTGGTGGCTAGGCTCTGGGAGGGAATGGTGGCGAGGCTCTCGTAGGAGGTGGTGGTGAGACCTTGGAAGGAGGTGGTTGTGATGATTGAGAGGATGTGGTAGCGATGCTTTCGTAGGAGGTGGTGAGGCTCTGGGTGTAGTTGGTGGCGAGACTCTAGGGGAGGTGTTAATGAGGCTCTAGGAGGAAGTGGTGGCGAGGGTCTCGGAAGGAGGTGGTGCCAAGACTCTCGGAGGTGGTGGTGGCGAATATCTGAAAGGAGGTAGCCGTGAGGATCTGGGAGTAGGTAGCCAGGTGCTGGGAGGGGATGATGGTGAGGCTCAGAGAGTAGGTCGTGGCGAAGTTCTCGTAGGATGTGGTGAATATCTGGGTAGAGTTGGTGACGAGGTTCTGGGAGGAGGTGGTGGCGAGACTCTGGAAGGAGGGGGCGAGGCTCTGGAAGGAGGTAGTTGTGAGGCTCTGGGAGGAATTTGTGTCGAGACTCTCGGAGGAGGTGGCGAGGATCTGGGAGTAGGAAATTGTGAGGCTCTGGGTGTAGGTAATGGCGATACTCTGGTAGTAGGTGGTGGTGAGGATCTGGGAAGTGGTGGCATGGCTATGGGAGGAGGTGGTGGCGAGGCTCTACAAGGAGGTGGTGTTGAGGAACTGGGAGGAGGTGGTGGCGAGTTTCTAGGAAGAGGTGATGGCGAGAATCTGGGAGGAGGTGGTGAGGCTCTGGGAGGTGATGGCGAGTCTCTGGGAGAAGGTGGTTGTGAGTCTCTGGCAGGAGGTGGTGGCAAAGCTCTGGGAGTAGGTGGTTGTGAGGTTCTGGGAAGTGGTGGCGAAACTATGTTAGGAGGTGGTGGCGAGGCTCACGGAGGAGGTGGTATTGAGGATCCGGGAGGAAGTGGTGGCGAGTCTCTAGGAGGAGGTGATTTCGAGACTCTGGGTGGAGGTTGTGGTGAGTCTCTGGGAGGATGTGGTGGTGAGGCTCTGGGAGGAGGCAGTGGTCAGGCTGTGGGAAGAGGTGTTGACGATGCTATGGGGAGAGGCAGTGGTGAGGCTCTAGGAGGAGGTGGTGGCGAGCCTCTGGGGGAGGTAATGGCGAGGCTCAGGGAGGAGGTGGTGTTGAGGCTCTGGGAGAATGTGGTAGCGAGGCTCTCGGGGGGTGTGGTGGTGAGGTTCTGGGAGGAGGTTGAGGCATGTCTATGGGGAGTTATTGGTGAGGCTCTGGGAGGAGATGGTGGCGAGTCTATCGGAGGAAGTTGAGGCGAGGCTCTGGAAGTAGGTGGCGGAGAGGCTCTCGAAGGAAGTGGTGGCGAGGCTCTTGGAGGAGGTAATGGCGAGACTCTGCGAGGAGGTGGTGGTGCTCTTGGAGGAGGTGGTGGTGATTTCCTGGGGAGATGTGTTGGCGAGTCTCTGGGAGTAGGAGGTGGCGAGGTTCGGGGGTTGGTGGTGACGAGGCTCTGGGAGGAGGTGGTGACGAGGCTCTGGAAGGAGGTTGTGGAGAGGCTCTCGGGGGATGTGGTGGCGAGGTCCTGGGAGGACATTGTAGAATGTCTATGGAGGAGTTATTGGTTAGGCTCTGGGAGGAGGTGGTGGCGAGTCTATCGGAGGAAGTTGTGCGAGGCTCTAGGAGGATGTGGCGGAGAATCTCCCGAAGGAGGAGGTGGAGAGGCTCTCGGAGGAGGTGGTGGTGAGGCTCTGGGAGCAGGTGACGACATGGCCCTGGGAGGAGGTTGTAATGAGTCTTTGGGGGGAGGTGGTGGCGAGATTCTCGTAGAAGGTGGTGGCGATGCTCTTGGAGGAGGTAATGGCGAGGTTCTGAGAAGAGGTAGTGAGGCTCTTGGAATAACTGGCAAGGCTCTATAAGAAGGTGTTGTTGAGGCTCTGGAAGGAAGTGGTGACGAGGCACTGGGAGGCAGTGGTGGCGTGAATATGGGATCTGCTGGTGGCGAGGCTCTGGAAGGATGTTGTGGCTAAAGTTCTCAGAGGAGGTGTGTCGAGTCTCACAGAGGAGGTGTTGGTGAGGCTCTTGTAGAAGGTGGCCAGGTTCTGCGAGGAGGTGGTGGCGAGGCTCTGGGAGGAAGTGGCGGCGAGGCTCTCAGAAGGAGGTGGTTGAGAGTTTCTGAAAGGAGGAGTGGTGAGGCTCTGGGAGTAGGTGGCGAGGCGCCGGGAGGAGGTGGTGGTGAGGGTCTGAGAGGAGGTGTTGGCGACACTCTGTGAGGAGGTGGTGACGAGATTCTGGGAGGAAGTGGTGGCGAGTCTCTGGGAGGACATTGTTGTGAGGTTCTGGGAGGAGGTGGTGGTGATTATCTGGGAAGAGGTGGTGGTAAGTCTTTGGGAGCGGGTGGTGTTGAGGAACTGGGTAGGAGCTGATGGCGAGGATCTGGGAGTAGGTGTTGACGAGGCTGTTATAGGAGGTTGTGAGGCTCTGGGAGGAGGTGGTGTCGAGCCACTGGAGTAGGTAATTGTGAGACTCTGGGAGTAGGTAATCGTGAGGCTATGGATGTAGTTGATGGCGAGTCTGTAGGAGGAGGTGGTGGTGAGTGTCTGGGAGAAGGTGGTAGTGAGTCTCTTGGAGAAGGTGAAGAGGCTCTGGGAGACAGTGGTGGCGAGGCTAACGGAGGAGTTGGTGAGTCTCTGGGAAGAGGTGGTGGCGAGGCTCTGGTAGTAGTTGGTGGTTAGAATCTGGGAAGTGGTGCGATATTCTGGGCGGAGGTGGTGGCGAGGCTCTGGGAGGAGGTGGTGTTGAGGAGCCGGGAAGTGGTGACTATACTGTGGGGAGGAAGTCATGAGGCTCTGGAAGGAGGTGGTTTCGAGATTCTGGTAGTTGTTGGTGGTGAGGCATTGCAAGTAGGTGATGGCGAGGCTCTGGGTGGAGGTGGTGGCGACCCTTTGGGAGCAGGTGGTGGCGAACCTCTCGGAGGAGGTGGTGGCCAGGCTCAGGTAGGAGGTGGTGGTGAGTCTCAGAATGGAGGTGATGGCGATGTTCTGGGGGAGGTAGTGGTTAAACTCTGGGATGAGGTGGTGGCTCGGCCTTGTGGGACGAAGAGGTGAGGCTCTGGGAGGAGGTGGTAGCGAGGATCTCGAATGAGGTGGTGGCGAGGTTCTCGGAGAAGGTGGTAGCGTGGCTCTGGGAGGAGGTTGTGGTGAGTCTCTCGGAGGGGGTGGTGGCTATATTCTGGGAGGAGGTGGTGGCGAGGCTCTGGAAGGAGGTGGTTTGCGATACTCTGGGAGGAGGTTGTGGTGTAGCTCTAGGAGGAGGAGGAGGTGGCTTGACTCTCGGAGGGTGGTGGCCTGACTCTGTGATGAGATGGTAGTGTGGCTCTAGGGAGGTGGTAGTGATGTTGAGCGAGGAAGTGTTGGTGTGACTCTGGAGGGAGCTTGTGGTGAGGCTCTTTGAGGATAAGGGCCAGTCTTTTGGAAGAGGTGGTAGCGAGGCTCTGGGAGGTTGTGGTGGTGAGGTTCTGGGAGGAGGTTGTGGAATGTCTATGGGGGAGTTATTGATGAGGCTCTGGGAGGAAGTGGTGGCGAGGCTATCGGAGGAAGTTGTGGTGAGGACTCTCGGATGAGGTGGTGGCGGAGGCTGTCGGACCAGGTGGTGGTTTCGATCTTTGAGGAGGTGGGGGTTGGGGCTTTGGGAGGTGGTGGTGTCGCTCTGGGGAGAGGTTGTGGTGAGGCTCTAGGAGGTTGTTGTGGCGTGGCTCTCAGAGGGGGTGGTGGCGAGGCTCTTGGAGGAGGCTGTGGCGTGGCTCTGGGGGGAGTTGGTGTTGAGGCTGTTGGAGTAGGAATTGCCATGGCTCTGGGGAGTTTTAAATGAGGCTCTGGAAGGAGGTTTTGGCGAGATTCTCGTAGAAGGTGGTGGCGAGGCTATTGGAGGAGGCGATGGCGAGGTCTGATAGGGGGTGGTGGTGGGTCTCTTGGAGTAATTGGCTAGGCTATAGAAGAGTTGGTGTTGAGGCTCTGGAAGGAGGTGGTGGCGAGGCTTTGCGAGGAAAGGTGGTGGGGCTCTGGGAGGAGGCGGTAGCGAGGCTCTGGGAGACAGTGGTGGCGAGTCTATGGGAGAATGTTGTGGCAAGGTTCTCAGAGGAGGTGGTGGCGAGTATCTCAGATGCGGTGGTAGTAAGGCTCTTGTAGGAGGTGGAGAGACTCTGCGAGGAGGTGGTGGCGAGGCTCTGGGAGGAGGTGGTGTCGAGTCTCTGGGAGGAGGTGGTGTCGAGTCACTTGGAGTAGGTATTTGTGATGCTCTGGGAGTTGGTAATGGCGAGGCTCTGGAGGTAGGTCATGGCGAGCCTCCGGTAGAAGGTGGTGTGAGGCTCATGTAGAAGATGGCGAGTCTCTGGGAGAAGGTTGTGGCGTAGCTCTCGGAGGAGTTGGTGAGTCTCTGGGAAGAGGTGGTGGCGAGGCTCTGGGAGAAGTGGTATTAAGGCTCTTGTAGGAGGCTCTGTGTCTCTGGGAGGAGGGGGTGGCGAGGCACTGGGAATAGGCAATGGAGAGGCTCTTGGAGAAGGTAACGGTGGGGCTCTGGAGGTAGGTGATGGCGAGTCTCTGTGAGGAGGTGTTTGCGAGGCTCTAGGAGGGGCCAGTGGCATGGTTCTGAGAGGAGGTGGTGGCGATCCTCTGTGGGTGGAGGTGGCGAGGATCTGGGAGCTGATGGTGGCGAAGCTCTGTGGGGAGGTGGTGGCGAGTCTCGTGGAAAAAGTTTAGGAAATGCTGTGGGGGGAGGAGGTTACGAGGCTCTAGGAGGAGGCTGTAGTGAGGCCTTGGGAGGAGGTAATGTTTAGACTCTTGGAGGAGGTGGTTCCCATGCTCTGGGAAGTTGTGTTTGAATGGCTCAGGGAGGAGGTGGTGGCGAGCTTCTTTGAAATGGTGGTGGCGATCCTCTGGAGGAGGTGGTGGCGAGGCTCTGGGAGCTGATGGTATCGAAGCTCTTTGGGGAGATGGTAGCAAGGCTCTCGGAATTGGTTTAGGCAACACTATGGGGGGAAGTGGTGACGATGCTCTAGGAGGAGGCAGTGGTGAGGTTCTGGGAGGAGGTGGTGGCATGTCTCTCGAGGGAGGTGGTGGTGAGCCTGTAGGAGTATATGGCTGCTATGCTCTGGGAGGAGATGGTAGCAAGCTCTAGTAGGAGATGGTGGTGAGGCTCCGTGAGGATTTGGTGGCGAGTCTCTGGGAAGAGATGATTGAGAGGCTTTGGTTGGAGGAGGTGGCGGGTCTCTTGGAAGAGGTGGGGGTGAGGCTCTTGGATGAGTTGGTAGTGCTTCTCTGAGGGAAGGTGGAGGTGAGGCTCTGGGAGGAGTTTGTGGCGCAGCTCGGGGGATAGTTGGATGTGAGTCTCTGGGAGGATGTGGTGGCGAGGCTCTCGGAGGAATTGGTGTTGAAGCTCTGGGAGGAGGATGTGGTGTTACTGTGGGCCGAGGGCTTGTTGAGTCTCTGGGAGGAGGTGGTTGTGTTGCTCTGGGGGAGGTTGTAGACACTCGTATGAGGTGGTGGCGATGGTCTGAGAGGAAGTAGTGGCGAGTCTCTGGAAGTGAAGGTGTGGCTCTAGAAGGAGGAGGTGAGGCTCTGGATGAAGGTGGTTGCGATACTCTGGGAGGAAGTGGTGCATATACTCTGGGAGGAGTTGGTGACGAGAATCTGGGAGGAGGTGGTGGCGAGGGTAAGTGAGCAAGTGGTGTCGAGGCTCTGGGAAAATATGGTGGCGTGGCTATGGGAGGAGGTTGTGGTGTGGCTCTGGGAGGAGGTTGTGGTGTGGCTCTGGGAGGTGGTGGTGGCAAGGCTCTGGGGCGAGTTGGTGGCATGGCTCTGAGAGGAGGTGGTGGCAAGGCTCTAGGAGGTGGTGGCGTGGCTCTGGGGGGAAGTGGCGGTGAGGCTCTGGGAGGAGGTGGTTGTGAGTTTTAGAGAGGATGTGTTTGCTTTGCTCTGGGAGGGGGTGGTGGCAAGTCTGTCGGAGGAGGTCTAAGTGTGGCTCTGGGAGGAGGTCTTGGTGAGGCTCTGGGAGGTGGTGGTGAGACTCTGGGTGAGTTCGTGGCGAGTTTCCTGAAGGAGGTAGTGGCATGGCTCTGGGGGAGGTGGTTGCGATGCTTGGTATGAGGTTGTGTTGAGTCTCTGTGAGGTGTTAACGAGTTTCTTTGGGAGATGGTGGCATGGTTCTGGCAAAACGTGGTGGCGAGGCTCTGAGAGTGTGGTGGCGAGGCTCTGAGAGTGTGGTGGCGAGGCTCTGAAAGTGTGGTGGCAAGGCTCTGGCAGGTGGATGTGGTTAGGCTCCCGGAGGTTGGGGTGGCGAGTCTCTGGGAGTAGGTTGTGACATAGCTCTTGGGGAAGGTAGTGGTGAGCATCACGGAGGAGTTTGTGGCGAGGATCTGGTAGGAGTTGGAGGCGAGTCTCTGGGAGGATGTTGTGGCGAGGCTCTGGGAGGTGGTGGTGGCGAAGCTCTGGGGTATGTGTTGGCGAGGTTCTGGGAAGAGGTGGTGGCGTATCTTTGAGGATGTGGTGGCGAGGCTCTGGGAGGTGGTGTTGGAGCTCTTTTGGGAGGTGGTGATGAAGCTCAGGGAGGAGGTTGGGGCGTGGCTTTGGGAGGAAGTGCTGGCGATACTCTGGGAGGAGATTGTGGCATGGCTCTGGGTGGATGTGGCAGCGAGGCTCTGGGATAAGGTAGTAGCGAGCCTTTTGGGGTAGGTGGTTGTGAGTCTCTCGGAGGAGGTGTTGGCGAAGCCCTGGGGGGAGTTGGTGGCATGGCTCTGGGAGGAGGTGGGGTGTAGCTCTGAGAGGAGGTTGTGGTTATACTCTGGGAGGATGTGGTGGCAATGTTCTTGGGGATGTGGTGGCGAGGCTCTCAGAGGAGGTGGGGGCAGGGCTCTGGTGTGAGGTGGTGGTGAGGATACGGGAGAAGGTGGTGGCATGGCTCTGGGAGGATGTGGTTTCAAGGCTCTGGAAGGAGGCGATGGTGGCGCTCTGGAGGAGGAGGAGGCGAAGGTCTGGGAGGTGTTGGTGGCGAGTCTCTTGGAGGAGGACATGGTGAGTCTCTGGGAGGAGGTTATGAGTCTCTGGGAGGAGGTTATGAGTTTTTGGGAGGAGGTGGAGGCATTGTTATTGGGGAGGTGGTGGCGAGTCTAGTGGAGAAGTTTGTGGTGAGCATCTGGGAGGAGGTCGCAGCATGGCTCTGGGTGAGATGGTAGTGAGTCCCTTGCAGGAGGTGGTGACATGTCTCTGGGAGGAGGTTGTGCTTAGTCTCTGGGAGGAGGTGGTGGCGTGGTACTTGGGGGGTGGTGGCAAGGCTCTGGTAGGTGGTGGTTGCATGGCTCTGGGTGAAGGTGGTTGCGAGGCACTGGGAGGAGTTGGTTGTGAGTCCCTGGAGGAGGTGTTGGTCGGGCTCTGGGAGGAGGTGATGGGGTGGCTCTGGGAGGAAGTTGTGCTTAGGCTCTGGGAGGAGGAGGTGGCATGGTTCTTCGGGGAGTTTGGGGCAAGTCTCTCGGAAGAGGGGGTTGTAATTCCCTGGGAGTAGGTGGTGGTGGTGAGGCTCTGGGACGAGGTGGTGGCGTGGCTCTGGAAGGAGGTTGTGGGTATGCTCTGGGAAGAGGTGGTGGCAAGGCTCGGGGAGGAAGTTTTTGCATTGTTGTGAGAGAAGGTGGTGGCATTGCTCTGGGATGAGGTGGTGGTTAGGTTCTGGGAGGAGGTGGTAGCGAGACTCTGGGAGGATGTTGTCGCGAGGCTCTAAGAGTAGGTGGCGGCGAGTATCTGGGGGTGGTGTTGGATACACTCTCGGAGGATGTGGAGGAGATGTCCTGGGGGGAGGTGTTTGCAATGCTCTGGGGGAAGTCAAGGCACAGCTCTGGTTGGAGATGTTGGGAAGGTTCTCGGAGGAAGCGGTGGCAAGGCTCTGGGAGGAGGTGATGGTGTGTTTCTGGGGGAAGGTGGTGGCGAGACCCTGTGGAATGTGGTGGTGATGCTCTCGGAATAGGTTGTGGCGTGTCTATAGTTGGGGGGGGGGGGGGGAGGTGGTGGCCAGGGTCCAGGACGAGGTGAATGTGAGGCTCTGAGAAGAGTTGGAGGCGAGGCTCTGGGAGGAGGTTGTGGCGAGTCTCTAGGAGGTGGTGGCGAGGATCTAGGGGGATGTGGAGGCGAGGCTCTTAGAGGAGGTCTTTGCGAGTCTCTGGAGGGAGGTTGTGGTGAGCTTCTAGGATGAGGTGGTGGGGTGGCTCTGGGAGGAAGCAGTGGCGAGGCTCTGAGAGGAGGTGGAGGCGAGGCTCTGGGGGAGATGGTTGCGAGGCCCTGTGGGATGTGGTGGTGATGCTCTCGGAATAGGTGGTGGCATGGCTCTGGGGGGGGAGGTGGTGTCGAGGGTCTAGGACGATGTGAAGGCGAGGCTCTGGGAGGAGTTGGGGGCGAGGCTCTGGGAGGAGGTGGTGGCGATGCTCTAGGGGGATGTGGAGGCTAGGATCTCGGAGGAGGTGTTTGCGAGTCTCTGGAGGTAGGTGGTGGTGAGGCTCTAGGATGAGGTGGTGGCGTGACTCTGGGGGGAGGTGTTGGTGAGGCTTTGAGAGGAGGTGGTTGGGAGTCTCTGGGAGGATGCTTTGGTGGGGCTCTGTGAGGAGGTGGTGGCGCGGCTCTGTGAGGAGGTGGTGGCGAGGCTCTGGTAGGTGGTGGTGGTGAAGTTTTGGGTGGAGGTGTTGGTGAGGCTCTGGAAGGAGGTGGTATTGAGGCTCTGGGGGGAGGTGTTGGCGAGGCTCTAGAAGGAGGTGGTGGTGAGAGTATGTGAGGAGGTGGTGGTGAGGCTTTGGGAGGAGGTGGAGATGAGACTCTGGGAGGATGTGGGGGTGAAGCTCTCGGAGAAAGTGGCGACGCGGCTCGGGAGGGATGTGGGGGCGAGACCAGGCACGTCTTCTGGCAGGAAACATTGTCATAACCTCAATATGCTCAGTATTTCTTCTGCGCGTGAACCAGTCCTCATCATTGCCTTGATAAACTTTCGACTTAAGGGGAATGGTTGCCGAATACCGTATATTTACATAATTTTTGTCACGACTTGTTTCACAGAGGATTTTTCGAAATTTTTGGCTCGACAAGACGTACATAACAGTTTTGAACACTTTCTTACACTGTTACGATTTAACTGCGTTCGTTACTCTCGGAGCACTGATTAAAGATAAAAAAAAATGTATTTTCTTCCATCAGTGCACCGAGAATAAAGAAGGCAGTGGATATATAAGAACGTAAAAAGGCATTCAAAATTATTATTTACGTCTTGTCGAGCCAAAAATTTCGATAAACCGTTTGGAAAATGACATATGGAAAATCGTGCAAATATATCACTTTCATGCATAATTCCCCTTAAAACTTATATTTGTAATGTTCTAATTTGTAAAGTCTTCTAAGACTTGTGGTAAAATTATGTAATATGATTCAGTTTTAGTTTGAAATATATTTCGCCTTGGAAATATCTTTTTTTTTTTCGAGGGAACTGTCTTCGTGATATAAACACTCCAACAACCTAACTAAAATCATAGTTTTTTTTGTTTTATTTTTTTAAAGGTAAAGCAGCAAAATAAATTTTTATTCCAAAAGAACTTACGAATGTCTTGTAACTGAAATAATATTGCCTATGAGATAAATATATTTTGGTCAACTGTACAAGCAGCATAAATCTATAAACTTTACTATTTCTTGTGTCGGAAGCGCCTAGCAGTGTACGTTGTCCACAGAAGCCAAGACTGAGTTGTGCATGTTTCATACCATGCACAGCAGCGACCGTAATTTTACATATATTGTAGCCAACTGCAAAATAAAACTGTTCACTTGGAGTTTTGTAGAGGATGGTCATGAGAACGGCGTCTATCAGGACTTAGTTGTAATCCACATGAAAAAAATTACGTTACCCGTGTGAAAAAATAGCTGGCACACGATTTAGTGATGCATGGGTGATAGCACCATGCTCGTCGACAAACGCTGTTGCCAAAAAATAGTGAACATTCTTTAACTTGCCACTTTAATTTAACGAAAAATGGTCATCGTGGACATAACGCTATTACAGAGAAATGTCACCACAGAAACGTAGGCGATTAAATGAATACGAATACTGAAACAAGCTTAAATTGGCTCTATTAAGCATATATTATCTCTGACGGTTACAATATATATTTTCATGCAAATATCTGCGTTTCTGATGGCACAGCTCTGCAATGTCACATGTATATAATGATATTCATTTTCATTGAACTACTCGCCTCATTTGCGAAAGTAATTCAAGCAACTATTAAAGAAAATGAGAGGTAAACGTTTTACGTAAAGTAGAGATAGGTAAACAAAATAAACGTCGGGTTACCACGTAAAGTCACGCATAGAATTTTATTTCATTTAGAACTGGGCGCGTATTACAAGTGACTGATTTAAAGGTGTCATCGCATTTCACACACAATGTTAGGTCGATCTCACACTTGCTGACGGATTACTGTACATTTCTAAATGAAATAATTCAGGTCGACTAGGGGCGTTTATGGAATTGCGCAGTGTGAGTAAGATTCGAGTGTTGCAACAACTGACGTTTATAGCGCCGTGAAGATGAAAGAGGTGTAGAAGGAACAGCGACGTAGTGCAGTAGGTGGAAATGATTATACACATAGAGAACTCACCCGCAAAAGCCAAGAGACCTCACGGTACAAGCACACTTATTCGCTTCTTCCTTTCCGTACACTTCCTCTGCGTTACTTTACATCTCGAGTGTTTTTTTTTTTTCATCGCTCTTTTTCCTCTCTCATGGTATTGTGCTTACAGCAGTTACACCTAAGTTTCCGTAGTGCGCAGAAGTCAATACTTTACATGCACATTCATTTACTTTTCCTTTACTAATTTCTTATAACCTCCCGTTGATAACATCTGCCTATTTTCCCTGTGTTATTGCTTTTTCTTTCCTAATACTCGTTCATTATTGATGACATGAGTAGCATGTACAGTGTACCCGTATATTTAAATATGAGATATTTTAACGTCATTGACCGTAATTTTCCCCTTCTCTTTTAGAATAGGTTTTTTGTTTTTCTTTTCATGTAAACGTTTTTTATAGTATTGTTTAGTTTTGTCCTTTTTGGAGTTTTGTAGGATTTCTCCATATGTTCATAGTGTTTTTATTGCAGTTATTACTGACGTTGTCCTTTTGTTCACAGATTAACCACATCACTTAAAGGCAGAAGAGTATAGGTTTCTGGCTGGTGTGCTGTAAATTGTACATTTCGTGTTGTTGTTTTCTCTATCTTTTATGATAATGAAAAATTATAAATCAAAATCACTCGCAAACGGCAGCATCCATCGCGTTTTCCACGTGTCGAAATTCGGGTTTCACCCCGTCGGGAATCGAACCCGGTTCGCCATGGCAGGAGGCGAATCGTCTGATTATGGAGGCGTAAGGGGCAACAAGAGCGATGAAATGTTAATCGCGAGCCAGTGAACAGATGAAGACCTTCGCTTATCTGGCGCATGAAATTACATTTACATGTAAACATACTTTATTAAAACTGAAAGTTACATTAATATATGTCTTCTTACGAAAATGTCTTACATTTATGATTACTTCGTACAATTGTCCAAGTCATCTTGCTTTTAGGAAATATCAATTTGCTGATCTTCAATATCCCATTCAGACCCATTGTGCACAATTGTGCCCATAACGCACCTGTAGGCAATTTATTATATGTACTTCACACTGCGAAGCTCAACCACAAAATAACGATATTACCTGTGGGTAAATGATCCGCAAACTGTCTTTCTGGTCTGGGCCACAATTGGTTCATGTATTTGTATGCGAGCATAGAAGCTACAGCTCATTGGATTTCACAACGAAACAAGTGTTTTGTCGATGTTAAAACAGCACGCTCCATAAAATATTTTATCTGCAATACCTGAAACCGCAAATTTACACTGGTCTAAAAGGGTTATAAACTGAAAATTGAATCTGATGTTAAACGTACTGATGAACTAAATACACATTTTATGGCCATTGCTTTGGCCCTTAAAGTATTAAAGTAAATTTTCCACTAATGAAATTTCAGGTAAACTGACTAGCAAAATGGTTAGATGCAGCGCTACGAAAACACTGCGCACCAGTTCAATGGCTTACAGCGAGAGGAACTGGGGCGTTTGCCGGCCCATTTCTCCCGCTCTGGAAATTCGCAAAACAACCCACAGGTAGGCAAGGCACATTCAAGTATATGCGCGCTTTAAGAGGTTTTGAGGGATGTGCGGGGGTGGGGAGAGGGTGCGTGCTTACAGTTCAACAATATCCTCCCTCCTGGCTGTCATCCCGCGCAGCTAGGCATCCCGCACGCCCCATCAAGCACTTGCCCGCGCGGGAAATGAAGTGTCACAAACAGTTAAGTATCCGCCTGCATCGAGCCGGGTATACCACCCGCCGCACGGGCGCGCTCCGCGGGTTGCATATCTCTCCTCTACCCCTTGCCTTCAACCACACACCGCGGTGTTACGTAAGAATAAATAACACACACGCTGTCCACAGCCTGACGCAGGGTTGGCGTGGGTCAGCCGAAGAGGACGCTGACTTGACATTTCCACACAATGTACATTTTCCGAGACTGAACACTGTCCATTCATGGTTTCTTCCAACTTTCCTGAAGACATACTAAAGTTCTAATTTCAGTAATCCTTCCGCCTAATGCAAACGAAGCTTAACAAAGTCTAGACAATTAGACCAAAGGGACAACGCACCGCGTTTGTGTGTATTCAGTTAAATAAAATTTTGCATATGAACTATTTCTTACAAGCCGTTACAACGACATCTACTTTCTAACTGTTCTTATTTTTATTATAAATAAAACATGTATAAAAAAAGTAAAAGTTAACTTTAATAAAAAATAATACACATATCTTAACGTAAGTATAAAATTCTTGTGACACATGACATTTAGGAATCACACACACACCATACGTAGGGCAACTTTCCAAATTTCGCTTTAAAAATTGTGAACATACCACGAACGAACTATAGTTATCATTTACGGTATTTTGTCTTGTATCGATGTTTAATTCCTGTTACAATTGATCTTATAAAGATAACAAACATTTATTCAAAGCAATTGTTGAGGCGAGGAGCTTCGGTTCAAGGTAGAGAGATAATGTTTTAAGAGCACTCATTATCTAATAACTTCCGTGTCGAGGTCAAGTCCAACTGTCATAAATACACCTCGTTGCGAAAAAATACCACCGAAATCCCCTTAAAAAAAAGTTTTTATTTGGGAAGGGGTTGAAGATAATACTTCATAATAGAGGGCATGCATTAGCCTTATTATGGAAAAATAAAGCCAATTTTTTTTTCAGGTCTGTCTGTCGTATATGTGATGCCTGGGCCTGATCTACAATAAGAATGAATGAATAAGTCGTCTGGAGCTTCAATATGTGTAGTATGGCAAAGTGGCTCCCAGTTAGCGGTAGGCAGCTGAACTACTGTGCATAGGAGGGGCCACGGTGGCTGAGCGGTTAGGTAGCTTGCCTCCCACCATGGTGAACCGGGTTCAATCCCCGGCCGAATCACATCCAGATTTTCGCAAGAGGAAATCGTGCCAGACGTTGCCGTTGCTTGGCGCGTTTTTCTCGGGGTTCTCCAGTTTCCCCCACCTTTGCGTTCCGGCGCTGCTCCATTCTCACCTAATTTCACCCTCATCGGCTCTCAAGACCTCGTTGTTAAGAGCCGTCAGAATCTCTCAACTCATCTACTGTCAGCGTGGCTGGGACAGCAGAGGGGGACAGCAAGATAGCGCATACTAGCACGTCCTATCTTACATTGACTATTAAGATTATTAGTGAAGGGAAGAACCAATAAGCTCTTTTTTCCTCGCATTTTTTGAGAAGTTTACCTAATGTGACACCAAGCAGTTTTATAATCTGTCACTTCTGCTCATACTGTTACCGCGTGTTTAGCAGCGAGACTTGAGGCTAGTCCTTGCAGGCGGTTCACGGTAAAGAAAACACTTTTGAAATCCACTTTTGAAATAAAAAGCATTGCTAGCTAACCACGTATATAACACTGCACACACTGGCATGAAAGCTCGCAGTTAGCTGGCGGTGAATAAAGTAAAATAGTTGAAGTTCTTGACATCGTGCTGTGTGTGCAATGTTTAAATTTATGAGAAATCAATTCAGTTATTTACTGCTTAATACACATTACAGTATGAACTGACGTATCAGTAAAATATTTTGGTTCCATGCAATCTCGCGTTTTCCCTTCGCTGACGCATGAATGCAGTTATTTGGCCCGTCGCTATATACGTTTTATACATGACTGATTGATACAAAATTAGGTAAAAAGAAGATCTTAAGCAGGGTCTACAAAAGTGCTCAGTTAAGGTGCGCAGCATATAGCTTATCAAATAAGGTCAAACATATACGCTACAAAAGTTTACTCTAAAACAATCGGCACCCGACGTTTTGAGATAACATTATTATTACTACGAAATTGTTATGGTATTTTTAGGACCTATTCTGCGCGAAAATGAATTTTGTTTACAAATGAGGCAGACTATTAAACACCCGGTTTTTATACATGTATAAACTTTGAATGAATGCATTATAATTATCTACGCTGCTTACTTCTTCTCTTGAGAGTTTCTGTAATACACTGGAAACTGGAGGGGGTGAAGGGAAGATGAGGGTAAAGTTCACACGAGTTAGGCGAAACAAGTTGTAGCAAGGGACCTGTTTTATGTAAGTGACGTTCTTATATCAGCTGTGCCCGGGCATTTAAAAGCTATAACTACTAAAGTTAATCTTGATATGAAGCACAGACAAGGATTCTCAGAGCAATGAAGCATCATGAAGTTGTAACTTCCATACTAGCAACTGAAGCAAAACAAAGCCTCATACATAGCAATCTCTAGAGCGTGGACCCGTAAAATGTAAAACTAATTGCCACAGTCCGGCTGTTCTCGGTGTCCTGCGATGTCTATCCTAGCAAGGTCCGTGGGCCTCATGTACATCCAACGTCCCTTACATCTTAGCACATAAACGCGGGCTTTGACTCTCGTATAAATACACTCGCCGTTCGCGGACATCGCCTGATAAGGCTCTTTCTCACTGCGTTGCGGTCGCTACACGTCTTCATTAGACGAATCATAAATCTCAGGAACTTAACATAAAAATTCCCTGCATATTAAAAGCCTACTAGGGAAAAACCACGTCGGTTTACTGGGAACTGCGTCCAACAATATCCCCTAACAACATCTTCAAAAATTTGGTTGCCAATCAGCACGCTAAAAAATTTATAACAATTTCCATATTTGAAAAAAATAATATTCTTCATTTAGAATCTTACGTTACTATGGCAACAAAAATTCCACAGCTCACTAAGTAAAAACTAATTTCCCCAACAAGAATAAAATTTAAGTAGGTGGAATTATTTTAAGTATTGGGAGGAATTTAAAATTGTAAATAAGAGTCAATTTTGGAAAACGAATTACCTAATTTGCAGTTATTCCCTTTAACAATAATAATAGCCATGCTAATAAAATTACACACTTATCGTAACTGTGAAAACGTTTACTGTTCGTTAAGAAGGCGCGGTAATTCAAGACGTTACATCGTAACATTAAGCTCGCCCACTTACTTCGGTTAACGTATTACGACGAACGTTCCAATCTATACACCGTTTCAAACTGTACAGTTCTTATACCAATTAAAAAGTTGAAGCTGGTAACAAAAATAAACATCGCGTTAGAATTGTTTTCGGCTCTCGTGAACTTGTGGAGTAAAAAAGAAACAGAGGTGTCGTCTGCCCTACTGGCATAGAATCCCTATTCGCATTTATTTAGTATCCAGTGTGCTTAGTCTCCGTTGGTCCTGAACGGAACGTATTTTAGGAAATGCCAAGTTCAACACGTAAATCTACAACTCGTTGTTTGTAGAGTATAAAATTCTTGATTGTGTTTCGTCTTAACATTCCTGTCTTGGCTGCGAACTTCCGGTGCCGGGTTCATTCAACCGGATAAACGGAGAAGTTACGGGAGCGCGTCGTAGACGGGACGGGATAAAAACCACGCGGTAACAACACTGTAACAAGAAATGGGAAAATTACCCCACAAGCGTAAGGTAATATTCGCAAACTCGTGGGGGAAACATAGTTTTTCCTTACAGGTGATGTTATAATTACCGCACTCTGGAGAAAAATTCACGTACATGGTAGTGGAAAATCCCATGTATGGGTGGGAAAATTACCTTACAACGCGTGCATCTCTTCAGTATTCTCAACTTTTGAAAAAAAAAAAAAAGGGGGGGGGGGGCGAAAGAAACACACTAATATTCACTAACACTGTTACGTTGTCGTCATGGCGTAATAAATAGCGCTCGGCCTATTGGGATAGAGGGCCGTGGTTCGCGCCCACCTGCCAGCAAGTGTCGAGGAATTGAATGTTAAAGTTTCGATTACTATTTTCAACGGATATACGTAATGATAAAAAATTAATAGTTGCTAATGCTCTGGTATATTTTTAAATATAATTTTATTATATAATATAGTTAATTCTCTCTTGCTTGTATGGGGTTTTTCCTCCACTTTTGCCAGGTACTTTTCCCGCCCGATTAGGGAATAGTACATTACTTGTTATGTAAATTTACTCTACATTCATGACGTAATCTTACCTTACATGTAGAGGTAATTAGCTCCTCTTACACGTAAGGGAATTTTACCTCAAATTTATTTTACAGTGAAGGGCATCAACAGAGACATGGCTGAAATGGAACGCTACACCGAATTAACCCGGAAGCTTCGTCACCGGGCAATCAAACCGGAACAGACACAAGCGCGCATTCCGTGGTCCTCATTCAATTCGGATCTGCTTCCACGTTCACCACGCAGTCAACCAGGGACGTTTTCCGTATGATTAATGGGATTACTGCACGGCTTTTGTAATTATTTGTGGCTCGTGCTGACCACTACCCAGGTCATTTGACGGAATTTTGTGTGTGGCTGCCTTGTTGTGGTTTGAGGAAATAGATAGTTAGATGTATATTATTTGGAATGTCCATGCGGTTTGCGCAACTGCCAACTCTTTCCGCAAGAACAATTTCACTTCATTACATAATTTTTTCAGTTTTTATCGTTTTTGTCTGTGAGCGATTTTTACAAATATTTTTTTTTTAACTTCTCATTTGCCTGAGCTCTGACCCAACATAACAATTAGAACTATATAATAAGTTCATAAAATATATATTTTTTACATTTGGAGGCTTTTCTTTATACAAAATAATAATAATAACTATTGCGCTAATTTTACTCGAAGCAACGTGGTTTTTGGCAGTTCTAAATGTAAACAACTTCTTCAGTGTTCCGATGCCGATAAGGTTACTATGTAGCGGGCATACAAAACAATCTCTACCCGTACCTGGCTATTGTTTACGTACACATGATCCCAGAAACGTTAACATAATGGCTTACAGTATAATAAATGAATAGTCTTGGGCCCATAGACTTTGAATATATCGTGGCAGCACTTTGCGTATTAACCTATACCACAAACAGTAGATCAGATCACTAAACAGCAGACAGAGATATCATAGAGTCTAAATAATGCTTATTATACAACGATAACATTATATATATAACCAGTGATGATGTATACCTGAGCTACACTGGCGAAGTTACACTGAAAATTAGCTGTATGGGCTATCTCGAATTCAGTCTGTAGATGACATAGCACAAGAACTGGCAGCTAAACTTTATAGTCGATACTCACATCACACTATTATGAACCAAAAACTCGTCAAATGCTCCTTATGACATTGAAGTACCAAGTCACACCGCCGCCTGAAGAACAACAGTACCGAATCATCATAACCACCAATATTGTCATGAAGACATGCTAACACATCATTTACTAGACAACGTTTCTATTCCGAAAAATTTTTGACTGCCATGTCACCTTTAACTGGACTATCTCAGTTAATAATGTTTTTCTCCTAATTCTTATATTTTTTACTACTTTTATCATATTTATAATCAATTTCTATGTTTTTTTTTTCATTGTCCTGTGTATGTTTCTAGTAATCGAAAATTGACTTGATGGGTTGAAGACTGGCACAAGTAATAGTAAAATTTTTTATGATAAATAACAAAATGGACACACATTCGACAATAGTGAAAACCATTTTAAATTGTGGAATAAAGAAGCTTTTGTGTTATTAAAGAACACAAGAAAAAAGAACGGGCATTTTAGAATACCCAAGGGAAAGAAATGGACAATTCAGAGTTCCGTGAGATCATAGCCGTCTTGGTACTAGCGAACGGGCCGGGAAGACAGGCACAGCAAAATTGAAAGTCCTCGGCTTCTCGTCACGAATAGTTTACTGAACTACTCTACAACGTAGGAGTACAAAACTACAAGCAACTGGCGACCAGCTACACTTTGCTAATTAACGACTACAGAGTCACTTTGTTTCTCCGACAGAAAACCCATGTATCACTCTTCATATTTATTTCAGCAGAACCAAACGAAAGAGGAATGGAAAAAGACTGAAGAAATTCTTGAGCAATGAACTAAAACCGACACAAATGGCGCAGAACCTTCAAGCTAAATAAGAACACGGCATAAAATGAACCTTTAATAAGAAAGACGTGGTTTGTAGGAGAAGAGAGTTACTTCAAACTGATTAAAATACAATACTTGACAGACATGGACTGCCTACTGATGACTGTTCTATGTTTTAATAAGTACTAAATGTAACAAAAGGAATAATAATAATTAGTAGTCACATTATGAGCTTGTCGCTTGACTCTTATTCGTTATTACTGAAGCAGCTATTCACATGAAGAATAAATTAACAATCTGCCTGTTTTTTTTAGTTTCAAGAGTGATGTTGAAAAGCTGTTAATTGTATTGAATACGCGATGTCGTCTACGAGAGCTTGTAAGTTATTCTAAATTTAATTTGGTGGTTAATTTGTAGAAAGAAAGTTTCTGAAAGCGAATCCTGCAAAATTTTGTTAGTACTTAATTACTTCTTTATTATTCCCACTCTGGCATTGTTATCCACCAATCTGAAGCAATGCGCGCAATTTAAACATGTCGATAGTCAAGTATATTTATCAGTCACTGTAATAATCTAACACTTGTTATATTTATGGGGTCTTCATGAGGTTGAACGGATTGTGTCGTCACAGTTGCCACAACAAAATATTATTATGGAACTGTAACAGCTATAGAAAGCATCGCTGAAGATGTTTCAGCGTAGACTAAAGATGAGGTAGACCGCTTATTCATATTCTGCGCATGTACCCAACATTGACCTTCCCCAAAATAACACAACTGTCAAAGCCACATGGTCAATAGTAATGAAAGTGTTGGTTTATATCTTAATTTTTAAATTTCAAGAAATATTATATGGAAATTTTTTTTTTTTTATAAATTCGTATCAAATAGAATTGCATTACAAATTGACCAGAGAATGTATACATACGTCTCAAGACATTTGCTTACAAATCAGTTTTCTAACCTAACCTCCAAACCATGCCGTTTTCGCTAGATGCGTTGGCAGAAAAGCAGTTCGATGTTGGGACGCGGAGATTGGTTGTGCGCAGCCAGCGAGATCAGTCTACCTCATCTTTAGTCTATGCGTTTCGGAAAAACTCCACAGACGTTCCGCTCAGTATTTCGAAAGCTAAATGCAGAAAGAAAACAAACAAGAACTAAAAATTGTATCTTAAGCAGTGGAAAAAGACCAACTGGAACTGCTAGTAAATCACCAATGGAATCAATCACGGGTGACTAATAATGATATAATATAGATGGTGAATCATAAAATGCGTACTTTTATGATCGTGATCGTCCTTTCATGTAAGAGTGTGAAATCACTAATTCCATAAATGCATCTTCTCGTTCTTGTCCCTGGTGCAGTTTTTTATTGGGCTCCAATCACTTCGCGAGCAATATTGTTATTACCATGCTGCCGTATATTCTAACAAATTCCACAAATTTACACGCTATTAATCTGTGTATTTTAGAGTCAAAAATTGGCCAGAGTAAAGTGGATTCTGCTCATAAATTAACTCAAAAGGTCTTTCGAATGCATGTGACATATTAATTTCTTGATTCGGGAATGAAGATGGACTGTATGACTGTCAGAGACATAATGGTGACTTAAAGAGGGACTTACAAGCATTTAAGTCGTTAAGACTATTTACATAGTACTACACTATGAGAATGTCAATTGAAGAGAAACACCATGCAATGCAGAAAACTGTACATCCACTTAATGCATCTGCTCCAAAATATCAGCAGAGAAATACAATTACTTGCAGGCTCTATTCACAAGGAAAACTCCTGTCATCCGTCACAGTACAAGCCAACTATTCTACAGAGATTTCCCACACCTCTAAAAAAAATTCAAGATATTATTTGTATTTAATTTTATTCAGCATGGGTTTTCTTCGATTTACATAGATAAGGTAATAGTCGGAAAGTTTAAATTCAAGTACGTAAGAAATTTTTTCTGAAATTCATAATGTTGGTAAGGAACATTTTAAAATTGTCCCATGTACTTATGTTAATATTGATTGAAAATGTTATAGTTTAGAAGTTTTCAGCCAAATTACATGTTAACTTTTTAATTGTTGTCAGTGTGAAGTTTACGATTTTGTTCGGTATTTCATGTAATTTTTGACAGTATCGTAGTATGTTAGGTATTGGGATATCATCCTGCAGTACTTGGATTATTTGCAGTCTCCTATATTGCATTCCCCAACGATTTTATAGCAAAATTACATCATTTGTAATAATATTAACTGCATAGCATGGGGTGTAGATTACATGTAGGGTAGGAGAACAATTTTACGAAAGTAAATATCTCCATTAAAGTACCATTTTGCTGTGATGGAGTCTGTTTTAAAATGTGCGAAGTATGCACTTGAAAGAGTATATGCTCAATAATTAAATAATTGTATTAGTTAGGGGATATCAATATTTAATATTTCAACAGAGCACTTTCAATTCTACTCGCCGTTTTTATTAAAGTGCTCGCCCGTAAAACATGACTTTTGTCCCTTACATCTCTTCGTCATATCGATGGCGATCCGAGTCGTAACATTCGTAAATGTTGACATCCCTCCCATGTCTAACATTCAAGCGTCCGGCTTCTGACATACATCACTGCGCAGTTGCAATCATCTCCCGCACTCTACTTTCTTCCTGTGCTCCTTCTTTTAGAATCGCCTTTCACTGTTTGTATTCTTACCCTCCATATTAAGGAGATCCTCGACTAGAAGTGTCTTCATCGCGTCTGTAGAAATGCGACAGTGGAAATGTCAATCCCTTGCCTTGTTTCTTCCGAATGGAAAAAAACATGAAAAAAAACTGAATTCAGTTTTTTATATACCTGAAAGAAAAAAAAGAGATTTATATAAACTTTTCGCCCTTCCAAGAAGTTTTCATCTTGCCTCAGGGTTTTTCTCGGAGACTTACCTCTCTCTATCCTCCTCTCCTTGACACTGTTATTCACTTCGGGAAATTTCAAAAAGCTGGAGACAATTTTAAAAATTAAACACCTTGTGAGCAGTTTTCGTTGTTCTCCTGCAGCCTCAAACAGCCTGGAGTCATTTTCCCCTACCGCGCCCCTCCACTGTATAAACTTACCCCCCCCCCCCTCTTCTTCAATATTTGAGGGGGTTATGGCTCTCCCCTTGCGCTCTTGAGTACTTTACCGACCTGGTTAAGCTTACGATACTGTCTGTCCACGATAGCTGTTTTGCAGACTGCCTACAACCGTGTCAGACTGCAGACACATATCTTGTTGCAGGATTAAACTTCAACACCAGCGATACTCTCTAATTTTCGATGGAATCGGAATATAATAAGACAATACTCTCCACGTCGAATGTTTGACGAACTGAAATTTTAATCGAAATTCTTATATACTCTTGAAATCTGCATATCACCATTCTGAATTATTGCGGTTCGATCTTCGCGCGTAGTATGTAAGAAATAATAAAAAAATTTTGAGAAACTTTATTGGACAATTTTTAATATATGGAAAACTGGAATACGTAGGGATTATATTGAAAATCAACTTAAAGCTACTATTTCGCAAACAGCTTTCTATGGTGAGCTACATTCCAGGTAAGTTAAGGTATGTTTTTATTTGTCTGGCTTAATTCTACTCTGCTCTTTATTTGCGTTTAAATCCACCTCCGATGCCAAATAAAGTTTACCCTGGACAGACTACCAATGTAGCTGTAAGTCTTCTTCATTTCTTTGATATCGTTGCTCAATTAGATTTTAGTAACTAATATTGCTGGGGTCTCTAAGATGTCTTTGGGTCTAGAGATTCGTGGTTTTCATCTCGGGTGAAGCAATGACTTATTGTCGATTTATTTATGTCAGTTAAACTTTTGCATTTTAAGTTGCAATGCTCCCCGATTAATCTATTAACCCAAAAATGAGGGGGTAATAAGCTTAGTAAAAAGTTTCAGAGATATAAATTCGTGTTACAAAGATCGCATCCGGAGATTTTCTTGTAACTAGTGAGTGCTGTTTATCAGATATGTTACATAATTCTGTTATTCCATTGTTTTGATATACGGTGATTCTAAAGTTTACATCTAAAATGATCCAGGCATGTATAAATTAAGTATGGATAAAAGGCAATAGTAGAAGCACTATGTGGAAACAATGACGCAAATTTCTCACACAGCTTGCTGTTTGCAATTAAACTTAATGTTTTCAGTACTGAGAGCTTGTGTCCAACATATTCCAATTCAATTTTGTCTCGTCCAGTTGCTCTACCAGCTGCATAACGAGCTATTCCTACCCAAAATTAGCATCTACGGCTTGAATATGAATCGCAAAATTTCAAAACAATATAACTTGGTACAATTTACCATTCATTTTACAAAACATTAAGAAGCCACTTACTGCTTCGGCCTGTCACAGGGAGGAAAGTCCGACAAAGGAAGTTAGAAACGACCGCGAATCTAACCCGCCTGTCTGAGGACTAAGAGAATCTCAGCGGGGATCAATATTTCAGACCGTGCCATTCCTAGAATTTTCACGGAGCTAGTGTGTTTTCCGGCCTGGTGTAGAGAGAGGCGACAATCGTTCAAGATGATTTAACTGAGTATTCTAAGGAGTGGATGAGAGTGTGTTGGAACTAAGGGATTTATTGAGTGAGTGTTTGTGTTTGCCTAGTGTTTTATCGTTTAAATTAAATAAAAATTACAAATAACTCTCTCTTTTAGATAAGAAACAGAATTTTCAGTAAATATAAAAAATTGAAAAGCTCCAAACACGAAAAAGTTATAAAGAAGAACACAAGATCCGAAATGAATTCAAGAGGAATTGAAGGAAATATGGAGAAAAATAGAAGAACATGAAGGAGGAAGAGAAGAAAAATAAGAAGAGAAAAGAAAATAGGGAGGAGAACAGAGAAGAAAAGTAGAAGAACGCCAGAAGAGAGAAAAAGAGGAGGAGAAGCAGCAAGAAAGAGAAGAAGAAAGATAAGATCTGAAACGGATGAAAGAAGAACGGAAGTAATTGCGGAGAAGAATATCCAAATGAGAGAAAGATGTGATTTGTGGTAATATGTTGGTTAATGTCTGTGTAAAAAAAGGGGGGCGCCGTAGGAGCGGAGCTCCATTCTCTCGTCCGCCGGGAAACGAAGGCCTGGGTGTCCAGAAGGGGTACTTCGATGTCCTGTATGAGGCTTAGGTTCGAGCAGAACGGTGAGCGAAGGGGAAAAAATAAAAAATAACAAAATATAACAGTACAGGAAGGAAGGAGGCTGGGGGCCTTCGGGTTCGTGGGCGGGGCCATTCGACCGTTGGGTGCCATGTCGGACCGGCCGAAAGGCTAATTAGCTGTGTGCGGGCCCGATGGCGATTGGTCGCGCGGGCGGATTCGTGGGAATCCCAGTCCCTGGTCTGTTCCGGCGGGGCGGCGAAACGGGGGGGGGGGGGGGGCGAAAGGATACCCGTGAGGGAGCTATCTCGGTCGGGGCAGAATAGCTCACCACCTTCCTAGGAAGTGCGAATGATGCTTCTGAATAAAAATAGAATTTGTAGCTTAAATTACGGGCGTCCAGACAAACAGCCGCCCTCCCACAAAAATTGTTAATTAAATAACTTATATATTGTTTGTTAAGTTGTGGTAGTCATTATAGAATTGAACACCCTGGATGGCTGTACTACTAAGTAGGGTTAATGAAATAAATTTAAAATAAAAATCGTTCAAGAACTGTGTGTGAGTTGTCTTTCTTCTTCATCACTGTTCCATATATAACTCAATTTTACGCCAGACTCACGGAGGCTCAACGTGATAGCTAGACTGCTTCATCTGCAACACTTCTCTCTGGTTGCATCCATCTCGTTGTTCTTCGGAGCCAAGAGCCACTGCCGCAAGAAGTATTTTCGCGAGCCAGGTAGGTGTAAGGCTAGTGTTGATGTACGTCGTAGTTCAGCGTATCTTCTAGTTGGTGACATAATTATTCTTCTGGTTTTGCCTTCCTGGCATCACCTTCCTGGCAATACGCATATGAGCGGTGCGCTCATATGCGTATTGCAGTTCACACTAACGCTCGACTTTCCCTTATTGAAGAAATTCTTTGTTTTCGCGTGATAATTTCGGGTTTATTGTAATTACTGACATGTACGATTATAAAAAAAATTACATTTTAGAAATAGTTTAATATTTTTGTGCGTAATTATAATTGTGTGCTAATTGCTTGCTGTAAAATGTTGACAACACTGTTAAAATTTTCCTTATTTTTACGAAAATGCATAGTAAATATATGGAAACGTAATCCGTAATGACGAAAAACGGAGTTAGGTGCGTAAATACAAAATTCGTAAAATCTCCGTATTTTTTATAACTTCGGGTTTCGGGTACAAACAATGCCGTGTCTACACGAAACATTATTCTTTACTGTAACCAGAAAATTATCGTTTCTGCGGCAGTTAAGGTTATCTATGTTACTAAGACCTGTTCTTTCAAACATTAAAAAGCAGCACTTAACATACACTAACTTAAACAGGAACTAAAAAAAAGTAGTTTATGTGACTAATACAGAAGTTCAAAAGCTATACCAGCTGCATCATGTGAGCATTGTAGGTAAGGGTTAGGGTCGTGAATTTGCAACTTATTGACTCGGGTTTTAATCTTGGGTAAGTATAAACAATTTTAAATGCTTTAAATAAATTTTTGTACACAGTAGAATAGCCGCCTAAATGAAAATTTAAATAAAACAGAAACTTAAAAGTATTTAAACTAGAAGTACAGAAAACTAACTAGTGAATTAACGGAGAGGTTCCGTGAATTTTACGGAAAGTCCGTTTTTGAAAATCAATGTGTCCGTAATTTTACGGAGAGTTTACGGACGAATCAAAATAAGTTTTTACCAACATCTTTCCATAAAATGAAGGCAATTTTTTTAAACTGTGACCTTATTAATACAATATAAATATGTTCTCGCCGTTTACAACAATCAGATAAATTACGATTAAAATTACGCACAAAAATATTAAACAACTCGTAACATGTACATTGTCAGTAATTACTATGAATCCGATATTATCACGCTATAACGAAGAAATTCTGGAAAAGGGGTTAAGCCGAGCATAAACGAAAAGGGAATAAAATTAAGTGCGTTACGCACAGGGATGTATAATAATGATTTTGAAGCTCTGGTATGGCTTCCAGCCTGAATTTCTGTGTTGTGATATTGCTTCAAAAACCGACGTGCTTGGGCACCTAGAGCAAGGATAATATTTTGAAACGAGGGCGACTTAAGTTTATTATTTTATTCACCATTCCAGTCATTTCGTTGAAATTTAACTGTGTGAGAAATTAATCTAATTGTGTTGTGGTGATGATGGAAGTCCTCAACGTGGTCAGAGATCACCAGGCGTCCATTCCTGTTGGTTACAAAGGTGTCGCCCTTGTAACTAACAGCTCGTCAAACTTATCGTTGTTTTTCATTTTTTGTTACTACAGCACTAACTCTTAGGGGTTTTTTTTTTTTTAAATTTCAGGTACTCTGCTGACAGAATTTGTCTCCACTCTCACTGTAGCAACTTGAATAGTTGGCATTAGTTTGTTGGTCGCGTGGGCATGACACGTAAACGTTGCTCCAGCTCATACCAAAGATGCACTGTCGAGTCGGGACTTTGAGCAGGTCAGTTAGGCAGTCCCACCTAGCTGCCTTCGTACAACGAACAATTCAACTTGCTTTGTACAGAGGATAACTACAGTGCTAATACTGAGAGGATCTATCAAATAGTTTCGCTACATTGTGATACGCGTACTTGCTGAGCCTTGTATATATACCTATGCAAAACATTACTCTTTATTTTCAAAAATAATAATTAGTAATACAAGAATACTGATATTCATGAACGCCATTCACGTACAGGCCACAACTTCTGTCTTCACAGGGCTAAAAAAAATAAATCACGAAATCTTTAAATTATGCTGGTACAAGTTTCTTCAATAAACTAGCCCAAGCCCTAAAAACAAATAATCAGTACTCAACATTCAAATGCAAGTTAGTTTAATTTCTTATAAAGAAAACATTTTATGAAATATATGAGTTTTGTGCATAATTACTACAATAATGCATATTGTAACCGTATAGTATATTTAGTAATAGTATCATAACCCCTAAAACTTCGATGTATGTTAATATTTTAAGTATACGTGTTCTTGACATATGTGTAATAAATGTACTGTTTGTATTGTGTATGCACATATGTTGTATGCAATATATTGACGAGTTCAATAGCATATAATGCTAAGTTGAATAACAACTCTTAATCTGAATCTAATCACGTTATTGTCCAAAATATCATAGTAAGTACGTGCCAGTTCACCAGTCGGTCGCTTAAGTTAACGTCCCAAGCCAGAGCAAAGGTAAGAAGTCCCAGATTCTTACACTGCCACCACCAAGTATCACTACCGACAAAACACATTCAGGTAAACACTGTTCGCTAGCCATCCGCCAGGCACACACACATTTATTACACTTATTCGAGTGCCAGATTGTGCCATGACCCATCCTTCATAAGACCTTTCCGCCTGTTCGACAAGACGACGTCGTCTTTGTCTGTATAGTCCATTCACGGTTACCTCCAACTTTTCTGAAACCCTGCTCGAGTTCTACTTTCAGGATATTCCTCCGCTTCATACAAACAAAGCTTAAGTGAGTGTAGAAAATTACAGCAAAGGGACAGCGCACCGCATTCTTGCGCAGTCACATTGATAATATTTTACGTAAGAACTATTTCTTACTAGGTATTACCAACACACATATTTTCTCCAAGTTTTTTTTATTCATGTTTAATATAAAATAAACATTGTAATTTAAAGGTGAAATGTGAGTAAATTTTCAATTCAACCAATAATAAGATACTTCTACATAAACAGAAGCATAACACGATTGTGATACATGGCATAGTTAGGAAAGAGCCAAACACGTCATACAAGGGGTGATTTTTCGAAGGTTTGACATAAAAAGTGTAAAGAAACCGGGAAGAGATAATGCAGCTCGAAACCACGTGGCGTCGGGGATTGTCACTTGTCATCACTGACTGCTGCCCAGCAACAGCGCGCCACGAGAACCAAGTTCGCTCCATCTCTTGGCGGAGTGTCCTATCACTGGCTCCTTTACCTCAGCTGCAACGCAACGGAAGTCTTCTGCAATCGTTGACGTGGTTGTCTCACGACTGTTTCGCCAACACCCTTCACAGTTCGCCAGTCCCGATGAGTTAGATTATTTGGCCTACTGGAGCAATAGTTAAACCTAGTGCTTCCACAACCCTTCCCCTTGATGACGACATCGCTGACAGAGCAGAGAGGAAGGTTTAACTACTGAGACACATCTCTGTTGGAATGCCCGAATTTACGGGTCTCAAAAACAATGCCCCTTTCGAACGCGCACAACTCTCTCTGTTACTCTTCATAAATGCAAATCGCTTGTGCGTTAGTTTACATGGCATCCTACTGTACAAGTTCATTTGGATGTGTGACTTATGGCCACATAGTGGCGGACATAACGCGAATAAATGCAAATAAACATATTTTCCATAAAGCATATGGTTTAAAATTACAACAGAAAAAAAAAACTATTTCAATGTACTGCAGTATCACATTAACAAGGTTCGTATTCAAGAACGCAAAAAATGGCCAGTATATTATTCTTGGAAAAGAAGGTAATATACACCAAAATTGGTGTTAAAAATGAGCGAATGATTGATTTAAAGCAAAGAAATAAGTCAAAAGTTATAAAATTATGAAATTTAATTATGTACAATTCAAATACAAAATGAACTACGGTTAGCGATGGCATGTTAAGTCAGTCGTTAACACGAAGGGAGTGCATAAGACGGTATAAGCGACGGTGGACGACGTCAGCATTTCGTCGTGATGGTTGTTGGTGCAAACACTCGCTCGCGCAAAGCCTCCGAGCTTACTTCTTCTCTTCGCGAAGGCTGGAAAGGAACAGACTATGTTCAACGAGTATCGCCTCGTTATCATAGTGCGTGGTTAGTAACTGTTGATTGTTTGCTAAAGTTTGTTATTACAATGAATGAACACATTCTGGTACAATGAAAACAGACACGGGGAATAACGGTACGTTTATATATTCAGCATGCCAGTTATTAACGCTTGGTTCGCATTGTGGTGGGACCACACGCAACTCTTCAGACACACACTTACTGTCGCGGAGAGAATTTTAATATGAAGATGAGTAATTTGAATAGAAATCTCCCAACTTTTTTTTTTTTTTTACAGTTACGGGAATCGAAACTATTATATGTATCGTGGTTAGATGTAAGGCATCGCTATGCTATGATGACCTCATTTTTCACAACTACTTATCATCGTTTAGACGTACTCTTCATGATAACCCTCAAAATAGCTAGTAGGTATCGTAGGGATAACTTTGGGAACAGTGCTTTTCCAAAGACGTAATTTTTGAACCTCGTAATAAATATCGTTAGCTAAACTAGATGACTGGGCCAGCGCCCGCAAAATATGAATTTCGCCCCCATTTTTTATTTATTCGTCGTGTGGCAATTTTTGAGATCATTGCAGTTTTGCGAGTGAGTGAAGAGATTTGGGCGGCTCTTAACATCGTGGTCTTAAGAGCCGGTGATGGTGGTCGAGGTGAGTATGGAGCGGCGCCGGAATGAGAGGGCGGAGGAAACGGGAGATCCCCGGGAAAACCCGCTGACCAACGGCGTCGTCCGGCACGATTCCCACTCGCAAAAATCCGGTGACCCGGCCGGGGATTGAACCCGATTGGAATGGGGGGGGGGGAGACCAGCAGGCTAACCACTTAGCCACCGTGGCAACATCGCAGTTTTGTGTTCAGTGATCGCAGCAAGCTGATTGCTGTGGGAGTAGCAGCAAGTTCACTGTTGTTGTTTTGTAGTGTCAGCAGTCTTTCCTTTCGTCATGGTTATAACTGTATTACGCGGGACACTAAATGTTCTGAATTTCACAGTCCCACTAAGGATTGTTGGCCATTCTTCACATGTAGCGTGTTGCCTGGCTTCTTGTATGGCCAATTGTAACTTGGTCGAGGAGAGACTGAAATATCCGTAGTCGATGCAATAGTGGCAGAGATATGATCGGATATAGTTGGCCTCCCATATCCTGGAAATAACAAGTCTACCATTTCCTCCGATCTTCCTTTGAGTTTAAGGTCTGAGGTAAGTATTTATAATTTTTCACCAGACTTCTTTAGTAGGTCGTGAACTAACCAGTTTCTCGAGAGTAATTAATTACATTTTTCTGATTCTCTCGTTTGAAAGCCTTAGGGCACTTTGTTGACCAACAATGAAAGCGTTAACTGAGGTGTTGATATAAGGAATCAACTTGACGACCACCTTGTCGATATGGCTGCTCCTGCTCCGAACAAGGGAACAGTATTCGGCACCACTTTACGCGACTGTACAACTATTTTTAGGGCGCTCACACACATTCTGTATTCGAGGCAGCCAGTTCACTTATAGGCTGATACTAATTATGCCAAAATAATATATTTTTTCCTGGTTTAAAAGTTTCTACCTTCTAATTTTAAATTATTTCTTGGAAATCGAAGATTTGTCGAGCGTAACTCCAAGATACCAAACTTTAAAATTATGACGTACATTTTTTTATTGCAGAGTACGACATTCAGTTCTTTACTATAAAGTGGGTGACAGGATGGAAAAAGCTGAGTTAAAGTTTGTTAGCGTCTGACAAAGCCTCTATGTCCTTAAATTATAATACACGTGTAGTTTCTTCAGATAGTGACTGTCTCTTCAACTTCAAAATTTTTTCTCTCAATTGGTATAGCTTGGTCGTTAGCGCAACCAAGCTTTAAGGAATCGATGTGAGATATGTCACTCTCGTATAAGTTAAAAGTGAGGCCACCATTTTTGCTTGTGGAAGTAATTTTTAATGTTATAACATATGTGTGTTGTTTTCCATACAGCGACTGTCAAATTCAGAATCTTAAGCACATTCTCCATCGATTACATAAGTTTGGAACAGAAATTATATTATTTATTAGTTTCGATACAAATCTTTCAATCCATACGGTCTCATAAGATACTGTCAAGTCAAGCCAGGCCTCCGAGTTAGTTATTTAGTCAGTTGGCCGGGTTGTCGCTGGGCGTCACTGGTTTGAAGATAGCAAAAAGTTTGCAAAATTGAAAGTTGATCAGTGTTTCGCTATTTCTGTTATTTGTCGTCACAAAAGCGGGATGACATTTACAGCGTAAAAAACCAGTATTTTGCGCGGATTTAAAACTAAAAGCAAATTTATATGTGGCATTACACAGCCATTACTATAAGATATAAACACATAGACACTCTACAGAAAGTAGAACTGAAAAGTTTCTCCTAATAAAAGTTTAATTTTTAGTTTACGTAGTCAGCAACCATATGACGTACGACGTACAAAATGGTTCACTGCGTGAAACGCTCTGCAAATTCAAAGTAACATAAAAGGCTACCGAAATAATTTTAATATTTTCACGGTCAACAGAACATACACGTAACATTTTTTTCTACTGCCATATTTAGAAAAAAAATTCTTTCATAATTCTAGGTATCCTGATAGTTAAACACGTTTCAGTAAATAAGGACACCTATTTTGAATTAATGATGATTAGATGCGAAAAAAATAGCTCAGAATATATGCATGTATGTAAAGGGCTTTTTAAAATCCCCCATTTCTATGCTGGAAGGCTTAGCAGGGGGCAGCCTACATGCTAACTTATAACCTAATTTAAATTAACACCCATGCCTCGCCCTGGATTCGGACCCAGAGCCTCCCGCACCCTAGATCGGTGGTGCACCAACCGACTGCGCCACGGGAGGTCCGCAGCTCAGAATATAACATCAATAAAACGTGTAATAATAAACGTATTAATTGTTTTTTTTTCAATACTTAATTACGGATGGTAATAACTTCAAAATATATTTGCTTGCAATACTAGAGAAAATTTGCAATGAAAAGTTTGCCTTGCGCAATTATATCTCAAATGTACAAAGCAGTACAAAGCAAAATGAAAAAAACTTTTCTAATTTTATCATATCTACACAGCTAGGTAGATATGCACGTCCACATAAAAACGTCGTTCAAAGGCTGTAATGTACAAACATACAGTATCTCATAAATGAGTTGAACGTATTTGTGAGCTAAATAACAGATCGCAGATCGCATAGCTTTTTGTGGTCATTTTATTATATATATATATTTATTTATATAGTTGTTTTAATCCATACGATACGAAAATTTCCTGCAGCTCAAACATATAATAAAAATCACCGCATATTTCTATAGCTATCAAATGGCCTTTAATATCTCCATAACAGAATTGTTGAATATAATACACATAACTTGAAAATCTGATGTGGATATTTGCAATTTTTTGCTTATGTTACAATAACAGAATTATGGAAGGCGTGTGATTTTAAGTTATAGGCAAATTTTGAGGCGTGTCCCTGTCACTTCTACAACAGGGGTAGGTACTCAAGAAATATCTTCATTCGCTCTGTCTGGAACTAGAATATTAAATTTTCGAAATAAGTTTAAAATTTAGGCACAAAAATAAATACTGCAGGCAATTATATATTATTATAATGTTGTAACCAAGCACAGGATAAGTCAATACGCTTACGATAATATAACCGAACTGCAAAGTAAACCTTATTTTGCGTGTAGTGCGCGAACGATATGGATCAGTCGGGAAAATTTCACATTTTGCTACGTATTAAATATATACACATGCAAACTTGCCGTGGCAATGTCATGAAATGCAGCGAGCTTGTTATTAAATAGAATATGAAGCGTTAAAAGCTGGGACACTGAGTTTCCTGCGTAGATTATGTAGCTACACTGTAAAACTTGTAAATTTTACTAAAAAAATCCTTTGTAATTTTACAAAAATTTGTAAAATACAGTAATTTCCTTTGTAAACTGCCTTCTTTGTAACTTTACAAAAGCCGTATGTTACATCTAGAAAAAACATTTTTAATGTGCCAGGAATCACTTTAAATCGCAAAGTCAAAGTTACAAACTATTACATTCTGTGATAATTATCTCACCTGAAACAAGTGAATGCGTGCACGATTTGCTAATCAGAAATAAATATTGAGTTGGGAGTGGGGAGGTTTTCTTTTAACGTTCTTTCGAGAGCAAAAAAAAAACTTTGTTCTCTTTTACTTTAGTTTCCCAAATAAACGGTAGCTCGTGCCATCGCACTGGTATGTGTATTACCCTTAACGAGTTATTTTTGTAACCGACCAATCGAACAGATAGCAATGACAATTTGTTGATTTGCAGGGACAACTGTGATGCAGATGAAAAGATCTTAATTACATTACAATCACAAAACTCGAGCTGTGCAGCTGTTCAGTCCACCAGCAGACAAAGTCCTTCTGAAGTGCAGTAGCTGCTTAAATCACTATATTCAATCTTGAACAAGATGGTATTTCATTATACTGTATATTATTTCACTATAGGATGGAGTGGTTGTGTTGCTAAGTGTTTGCATATTAACCCGAAGAATACGGGTTTTATTCTCAGCGTCGACGAGTGTTTGTTGTGAATACAAATGAAAATACACCTCGCCCCCCCCCTCCACCCACATATTACATTTATTGCAGTTGATTTAAAGCATTATTATGATGAATTTGTTTCCATTTATCGACAACGTTGGTTAAAACACAAGACTTAATTTTTAATATTACAAATATGTAAATTGTATTAAAAAAAAAATAAAACATCTTCTTGCGTAGCAGGAAAAATTTGTTTGTAAAACTACAAGAAAAATTTGCGGTGTGAGTGTAATTAAAAAAGAACGATCTTCGTTTCCCTGTTATGATTTGGCTAACTTATTTATTTATTCGTCTCATAAGCGGGAATACCAAAAATTAATTTGGTCACTCCAAAATAAATTAAAATATACACTTTCTGGCGGTCTGTTTTAACAAAATTATTCTGTAGCTAGAACAAAACCGTCAGATTTTATTACAAAGAGTGTTTACTTTGTAATCATTGACAAAAAGTTCTGCAGCAACTGCAAAACATTTTTGTCATTGTCAGAAAACATTTGACAGCGTATAATTTAGTTCAGTTCTTAGAAATTATTTTAATTTATTTTTCTAGTGAACTTTGCTTATTGAGTTTCGGTATTAAGAGTTGCCGTATTCTGTTGTCAAAAAGTTAATTAATAAAACTGCGTCAATTAGAAAATCTCTTAGTACTCAGGCCATAGACTGTTGATTCCTGCTCCTTTATTTTATGCGCAAATATTTTTGCAAAAACTCATCCATAAAAGTAGGGTAGTTTAAAAAAAATGAGACTAGTTATATTGTGGGCATTCACCATGCTCAAAACAATTAATGTTAAATACTGAATAATTTTGAAGTGGCTCCTTAGATGTCATAAAATAAGTACTTATCTTTGCCACTTATAACAAATTACTTAATATGCGATACAAAATACTTTTAACAACGAAATTGAGAGGTAGAGTTCGAAAAAGGAATATTTTGTGGGTGGGTTTAGCAAAATTACAGTCTATAATTCATATAAGTTTTTCCAACACTCTTAAAAAAAGAATGATCTCATTTAATATGAACTAACTCTTTCAGTCATAATGTACTCGTTGGTATACTGATTTACAGGCCTATAATTTATGTCTGTAAGCAATAATAGACCCCTTAAGATATGAATCTTCATGTGCGCAGATACATTACTCATAACACTGGGACTGTATAGAGCACGTCACAAGGTCCCGATTCAGCCAGACTATAAAACTACAGTTTATAAAGACACAGAGTTTTCGCAAATCTTTTTGCACGTAAAATAAAGGAGGAAATAATAATACTAAGAATATTGAGAAACTTCCAATTTGATTCATTTTTATCAGTTACCTAGTCAAAACAGAATACGGTAACTCTAATACCAAAACTCAAGCCGACATTCCGTGACGCAGTTGGTTGGTGCGTCGCCGATCTGCAGTGCGGGAGGTTATGGGTTTGAATCCTAGGTAAGACCCGTGTATTAGCGTACGTTTGGTTACAGGTTAGTTTATGAGCCGTCCCCTGATAACCCTTCAGATATAACATTCAGATATGCCTTTTCGAATTCAAGTAATACCGAAACTCGGTTAGCCAAATTCATTAGAAAAACTTTTCGAGATAATTTCTTAGAACTTAACTAAAATAGACTATGTCAAATTATGACATGACTTACAGTCGTATATTTTATTGTCAGTTTCTCTAAGGAAGTAACTTTTCTCCCTTTCATTATTACTTCTTCCAAAACACGGTCGGTGTTTCAGGTACGAATTCGCCAGTAGAATTTCGGGTATAGGTTAGAAATGGATAATTATGTATGTTGTTAAACACGAGATTTTATGTCTTACTACTTCTCCTGCAGTCCAAATAATTCGCATTCTTTCATTTTCCTCATTGTTTTCCCTTTCATTGCTTCAGTTCTATATTACATTTCATAGTTCTGTGCAAATTTGTATACCTGATTGTTGATATGTGTGCCCTGGTTGTCATTAAAAGGTGAGAATGAATTAATATATAACATTTTGTATTAAGTTAATTGCTGAATAAATATGCGTTAGTAGAACAAATATTACGTCCGTAATGATGGACAAGGCAACTACCTAAGCTGCCATTGACGCAGTTTTAAAATAAATCCTCCTAAATTTGGATCATTTAGAAATTAATAGAAAATTCGATATGGCTGGTAATGCGGGCTCTTATAAGTGTAAGAATGATCGCGATAATGCGGTATTTACCCTCACGTGTAGAAGTATTGCCTAAGTCCTAGGCATTGTATCGTCGCCGCTGAAAATGCTGTGCGCGTTTTAAAAGTAAACGGTGGGTCCTAGGCACTTGTGACAAGAGGACCTTTTTGTTAAGTTGGACGTTTTGCTCAAAAACACTGCATGCGTCAAATTTCCATAAAACTTGAAGACAAATATTTGTATGCTATAAGAGGGTGGGCAACCTTATTAATTTAACGGTGGTGGGACGTATTAACACTGGTTTGTCTATATGGTGAATAACTTGGGAGAACAATACGTTATCCAGCGAACTGCATTTTAATTCGACGTAGTATCTAAAATTTCTACGAAAATTCCATTTCTAAACTTTTTTTTTCATGGGCGTTTATTCCTTTTAAGAATTGGGCTATGCTATTAGTTGTATTGCATATGTTACTAATTTTACGTGATAAAATATCTCCCGAAATAGTTGCGGTGCGTTTCCGAACAGCCTGTATATATGTTTATACTTAGCGCCACATGTTTTTCACGAAATACATGCAGTATAAGACTCCAATGTCTTATTAGAACTAGTCAAAGATTGGCACTGTTCTTTGATTGGCGCTGCGTATCTTTGAGAGAAAGCATTTTCTTACCTGACTGGGCCAATCACAGTAAAGCCACTCTGACATTGAATGTATGTGATTCGTAGCCGCGCATATAAGATGCGAGACAACTGAAACTATCCAGTAACAAAAGTGGAGTTGGACAAAATGGTTTTGAGTGCATCTTGTTGTGGAATATTTATGCGTCTTGTTTATACTACGTATTTAATAGTCAATTGACGGACCAATCGATACTACTAGTCATCACTGTTCGTGCCAATGTTAGGTAATTTTTCAATTGGTTTCGATTCTTTTTTGTTCTCTTCTTAATGCTGATTTCATGCTTCGAACGTTTCAATTGGAACATCACAGCGTTCAGATTGCCTGTGCTGTTGTTTGTTATCCAACACGAATTCACAGTCTATAAGTGAATTTGAAATCGAAACATCGCAATGAAAAACATAGAGATTCTTAAATAAACTGTATTTATACATACATTATATTTTACAAATATCTGTATCTTCTCAAATATCAGCAGAATAATATATTTTAGACGTACACTTTTTCAGCCTATATTCCGAAGGAAAGTTTCGCCTTAAGAGATTATATTACTGCCAGAACGCGTACCTACGCGTGTGTGTGTCTGTCTGTGTGTACGCTAATATAACTCTGTATGGATACTCGCCATTTATACTTCTCGACCATGCTGGATGTTTATTTTCAAAATGGTGGTTACGTTAAATTTGAGGCTACCACATCATTTCTCAGAAACAGTTAGATATATTTAAACCAAAATAGAGAACACAATAAGAAAACCACATTAACATTAAACGCAGAAGCTTATTTCCTCCTTGGTCAGTCATTTTAGACGTTAGGGTGATCTGAGAAACAAAGCTCTTACGCCATGTGAAATGGTATCATGGATTTTCGAGACTAGCTCTGTTTACAAAGAAGTATTCTATTTATCTACATTTATACACCATCACCTTCGAAACAGTTCCTTTGCACAGAAATACAGTGCTGCCAGGGTTCCCGCCATTTCTGGCACGTGTCCTAGAAGTCTTCTTCTCAAAACGTGCCAAGCACATTGTGCTACTCGTGCTACATCTCAGCAGTGGTGCGAAAACAGCAACCACGCAGCTGTACCTACATCCTCGGCAAGAGGTCCAAGTCCGCAGGAGCCAAATCTGGCGAGCGGGATGTGCGCGGAAGTAAGACCACGTTGTTTCAGGCGAGAAACTCACGTGTGAGGAGATCTTGGCGTCAGGGTGCGTCTTTCTCACTTGCCGAAAACCCGGACGCTTTCACCCAATGCCCTCCCTCCCTCCCTCCCTCCCTCCCTACCACCAGCCCTCAGAAGCTTTAAAACCTGGCAGTAGAACGCACTACAGGTGGCATAGTCCCATGATGCGAATCCTCGATTCAAGTTAGAACCTCCTATTTACCGAACCAATAGACACGTTTCAACCAAACTTGGAACACTGACTGTACTTATTCTGAGGTACAGGTTCACAAGATCACTATTTTGAAGAAAAAGAAAAGAGCCACTCGAGAAATAAATATTATACCCTGTATATTCATATTCTAAACATAACTAATTTTAGTCTTCCAAGTTCACATTTTCGAAATGGTGACTAAAATATTTAAATTTCGTGCGCCATAACCCCGAATCGTTTGACCAATTTTAAACAAGTCTGGTATATTGTCAGTACCTGTTGTGTACATTTGCTACACTAGCATAGAGTCCCTTTTGTCCGACATCTTTGCAACAAAGCGCGATCTAAAATACAAAAATCCTGCATCATATATCGGGAAATACTACATCGATTGATGTCATATTGACATCCAAGCATTGCTATTGCATGCTACCTCCCCTATACATGTAACATTTAATTATTAACCATACTTGTTTTCGAAATGATGGCAATGTAATTATTTTAAGTTAGAATACTATTCCGACCGAACATGTACACCACTTCAACGAAACTTTGTAGACTGACTTTATCCAAGGGACTATTAAACTAATTTATATTTAGATACTTGTCTGATATCTTGTAATATATAGTCTACTGGTGTAGTATATTTCAGAACCTAACGAACAATTTCTTAGAAAAATGATAAACTAATATAATGTTACCGACAGCATAATGTCAGTAATTCAAAGCGAACTACCAAAAATTTGAATTGATGCTTCGTTACAATTTAAATACTGTAGTGTTAATGAAGCAGAAAGATGTTTGCATCAAATATGCAATATTGTGCTCATTAAATTGACTAATTGGCAACTCCTTTAGAACCATGTGTTGATAAATCATCTGCAATTTAAATTAAACGCTATACTTGAGCAACTTCTTAAAAACTCCCATAGCATTCTGCATGAAAACATTTCTACTGCGCAAGGCCAGCTAAAACTTGTATAAAGTTGCCCATTACTTCAGAAGGCTAAGATAGAGTCAGATCAGTTAAGTGGTATCAGATACATAATATATAAAACTAACTCAATAAGTGCTACACTCTGAAAATAATGCTAGGCTGGTTTCACCTAAAAAAAAAAACTATCTTATACGTTAATGGCATTGATATCGATATATTTCATAATACAATATAATATAATTTATTAAATTAATTCTTAAACATTCCGTTAAAACACACATGATCCTGTTGTTTATGTCTTTGAGTACACGAAGAAAAATTACTTTAATTTATGCATGCGTGGAGGAAATGCAGCTAGTTATGTGGGTAACTACTTTTTGTGAAATTGCTGTAACGAAAGGAAACACGGTTCTTTATTAAGTTCCGAAATATTAGTTTTAAATATTTCAAGCTGGCATAAGTGATACGGCGGTGGATAGGAAATGTTAGCTTCAAAGTGAAGAACAAATCCCGAAAGTACATCAGTATTGATGACAAAAAACTAAAAGTGTCAACGGGAACACGCCCTTTAAATTTAAAACGATGGCTATGTGTAGGGACGAAGCGGGAAGACGCAAGAAACAAAACAGAGCTTTCAGAAGTGATCACTCACCAGCGAACGAGCTGTACCAGTTCCGCTAGCATCGTATCCGTTCGTGAGCCCTGGAGCTGTGAAAGCGGTGCTTCCGTCGGCCGAGTGATTTCGGCACGTGGAGTTCTGCGCGTTCGCTCAACCGCACTCCGGCGAAATTAGACTTTTTTATTTTTCTTCCTTTTCCTGCCAGGACTGGGTTTACTTCGACTGTAGAGGAATTTTTATACAGATACCTGCACAGTTCTCTCTGATCAACGTGACAAAGAAGCTAATCCGTTTACAAGAGTTTATGGTTCCTTTGGATTAAATTACTGAGAAGTCACATTTGGTTACGTGGGTATATGTTAACTCCAAAATATAGCTGTAAATTTTTCCAAACCATTAAATATACTTGCGAGTGTATTGGCTATTGCTGTGGCTGGTATTGCTAACCTAACGGTCAATTTGTCCGTTATTTCAGTAGGTTTCACTGATTTATGTAATGGTAACAACTTATTTACTGGGTTCTCAGCGATTAAAATTTCGCCGATACAAATTACGGATTTTATTTTGCCCCGTTGAACATTAAAGTCAGTCCAGAATCGGATACTTACAAGTGATATTTTTGACAAGTAGTTGGTGTGAAATTATTTTAAAATTAGTTACATTATGCTGACAGAGTAGAAAATATCTTGTTATCCGAGCGTTTATAACTCCATGATCAGATGCTTCAAATTTTTCGCATGTCTTGAAAATAATTGAAAAGCCGTATATCAAATTAAAAATTTATGTGCGCTATGAAATTAATTATTTATGTGCGCTATGAAATTAATTATTTATGTGCGCAATGAAATTAATTATTTATGTGCGCTATGAAATTAATTATTTATGCGAAGCGTGATATTTTACCGGTTCCGAGTGTCAGAAATTCTTTTGATCTTCTAAGTTCATTTACCATTTATTAAGTTGTCGAACATAAAAAATATAACTTAATGTGTGGATATGAGCGTGTGTACAGGATTAATCACTTGAACCTTGCACATCAAAGTTTTTGGAAATGAAAGGTGCTGTTGATGGACTGGTTTGACAGAATTGAAGTTTAAGAGGGCTCATAATCGTATCCCAGACACACATTTTAGCATGTATAAGAATGTAGGCCTACATTTGCTGAAGAAAGTTACAATGCCTATTCGCAATAAGAAATAAAAACTAGAGGGAATTAGAATGTCAGTGGTGTTTTCCGCAGGATTCTAGTGCAAGAACTTTACGTGCTATAGTAATATGGGAATGTTAAATATCCATAGTTGTTTGCTCCATTTAACTGCTTTGTTACTAGGCTGAAATGTTGGCATGTGTGTTTAGAATCTGTTTCCTTTATAGTGATTTGCATTTGGACCTCCTTGTCAGCAGCGCCTTGTGATAGTTCAAACTACCTAGACGTAGGATGCGCTGGAAGATAGTATTTAACAATGCTGAAAACGCCGACATGCTCATAGTAATTGGCGAATGTAGGAAGTATATTTTTCGTTCTTGTCATGTGTAAGCTAATCGATATCGCAACAGACGTCAACCATCTCAACAACTATTTGCGAACCTCTTTAACCTATTACGGGAAACTGTGGAAGTGAAACACCTCGAAAACGTACCAGAAACAAACGAGTGGCCGGGGAAGATGGCGAAATGAATGTTCTAGCCGGTGTTGCTGTAAACCCGCAAGTTATCTCCCGTGCAATCGCAAGAGGGAGCGGCATGAGTCAGGCAAGTGTAGTACCCATTCTGCACCGCCATATGTTCCGTCCGTATCATGTCTCTGTCAGTCAAGAGCTACACGGTAACGATTTAGGGACTAGTGTTAATTTATGTACATGGGCATTAAAACAAGATACACCAGATGTGTTATATACCTTGTTTAGTGATGTAGGAACATTTACAAATCAAGGCCAAGTAAACATCAGAAACACGCACCACTGGTTAGTAAACAATCCCTATTGGCTTCCTCAAGTGGAACACCAGCTTCCATGGAGTGTAAATGCGTGTTGTGGGATAGTGAGCCATATCATCTCATAGGCTATTTTTTCATAGAAGGAACACTGTATCCCCAAAAGTACGCCAACCTTGTAAAACAGACTTAACTTCCGCATATGGTAGAAGACCTACCACTGCAGACTATGAGGATTCTGTGTTATCAGCGTGGTGGTTGCCCAGCACATAGTGCATGACGTACTAGAACTTGTTTCAAAATCGTTGGATTGGGTGAAGAGGACCTGCACGTTGGCCAATCCGTTCACCATACCTGGCCCCTTTAGATGTTTTCTGTGATATACGCCAAAATACACTGTCTACAAGGACGTACCGACTACACTAGAAGATATATAACAACTTATTACCACTTCCTGTTCTGAAATTTCTGCTGAGATGCTACAACATGTGCAGCAATCTTTACATTACAGACTGGAAGCTTGTATTGTAGATGGTGGTCTTCATTTTAAACACAACCTGTGGACAGTTTTTTCCACCTTCTTCAGAATTAATATTGTTTGTTTATTCGCTTGTGTATTTCTTAAACGAGTGCTGATACATGGCATAGTTAAATGGAGCAGACAACTGTAGGTACTTAAAATAGTCATATTACGGTAGCACGTTACTCCCACTAGAAGCCTGCAAAAAAGAAAATTTATATTCTATTTTCCTTTAGTTTTGTTTTATTAGTGTGAATAGGCATTTTGAAGAAATGTAACTGGATTCAAGAAATACGCATTACAATAAGTATGAAAATCTGTCTCTGGGTTACAATTATTAGGCCTTGTCTAAACTTCAATTCTGTAAAACCAGTACATCAACAGCAACTATAATTTCCGAAATATTTATAGTGCAAATCTAATGTGATTCATTTATATATATATAACCACACACGCGCGCTAAAGTAAGTCTACTTTAACTACGCTATCTATCTTTCTGGGCGCCGAAAAGTTTATGAATATCTATTTTTTTGTTAAAAGTCGATATCTCGATCAGGATTACTGGCAATAAAACCACTACTGTTTTTTTTAATAATAATCTGTTTCTGCATCCGTAACATTACCAAGAGCTGCCTCTCTAAGTACCTTGTATAAATAAAAGATTCAACTTAAATTATTATCAAAATTTACACCGTTACCTACGATACCAACATCTATTTGAGCTGTGTCTTTGCAGTAGGTTGAACACACAGGATAATGTATTCGGACACCTTCACACCTGACTTTGATGGACATGCCGTCATGTATACTCTGCCGTCTTTCAAGGCCTCGCTGTTAAAGGCCGCCCAAATCTCTTCACTCACTCGCGTCATGTGCTGAGCCTCCCGAGCGCTTTCCTATTTTATGCCAATCCCCAACTCGATTTTTGGAGATCGGAAAATATATCAAGCCTTAGGCTGTTCACGATGAAGTAAGCATTTCTGAACTCAACCGTTTAAAAAGAAAATATCTGCCTTTAATTACATACATACTTCAGCACACACTGGCGTGCAGACTTGCCGTTAAGTTGGCAGCAAGTTAAAATAAATAGTTCCAAAACTAGATGCAGTGTCGCAAATGTAATGCCAAAACTTATAGTAATTTAAGCTAGTGTTTCTTGTTTCATTAACATTTGAGTACATACGAACTTGTATATCGTGATCAAATTTACATTTTTAACAATTCCACGGTTTCGCTTGGATTGCGCAAGAATAAAGCGGCGAGGTCATGTGCCGGAAGGATACAAAGTAAACAGGAGAGTAGCCCCAAAGTAGGAGGGCTCTCACAAGTGCTCAGTTAGCCGCGGAGAGCCTATAAACTTGCAACTTGCATAGTCCGTTCATGGTTTGTTGAGCACTGTAGACGGCTCCGCTTTAATTTCTGCTCGTGAGCCTTCGTTTGCGCTTGGGCCAAATGAAACAATTAATCAACATTTCCAAGTACCTGGTCATTAGGCTTGTCCACGCCACAGAAACATAAATACGTAGGTTATTACGCCATCACTTGCTGATTCTTTTTTAGTAGGCTCGTATACACTCGGGTATAGTGTTTATATGGATATCTTTGTTTTTGAAGACAAATCTCACACTTTTTATGATTCTAGTTATTCGCTGGACTTTATCAGAATAAAATTTTTAAAAATACAACTAGTTAACATTTCAATTCGTAAGAATTAAACTGTTATTTTTAATTGTTTCTGAAATGAACAAGATGGATTGTAAGACATGTTACATCTATCGCAATACATTAATTGGTACACAGTCAACACGCGACTCCGTTGGCTTACGGCCGGCCAATAGTAAACGTCGCAGAGTACAGTAAGCGTGTCCGGCGTAGCTAGGACCAATAAGACGAAGGTAAGTGGAAACACTGAGACCAACACAACCTGTATTGATAGTGGAGGATACAGGCAGCTCACCTCAACCTTGTCTTCAGTACCAGTAAATTTGTGCCGTACTAAAGGTTTAAAACTTTGTAAGACAAACGGAAAGCAATTTTAGCAGCCACCAATTAAAATATTTTTACTGTTATGAGTAGGGATAGGAAAATCTCTCGAGTTCAATGACCTGTAGACTAGACTCCTCAATCCTCTGTATATTGGAGCCTCAGCTGTGTGTTCATTGGCTGTTACCCCGCGCCTTGCAGTTATGGGATTCGCAAGGTGTTTCCTTGCAAGTCTGCTACTGGCTCAGAGGTGTGCAGGGCGGGTCTAATAAACTGTGATCCAATTGCGACGGTGACCTCACTATATATGTGTTTGACGTCTATCTTGTCCCGAAATGAATTCGCGAAATTTTCCTATCCCTAGTTATGAGGTATTGATATATAAAATAGGAGTAGAATGCAGAGCTTTGAGCGGTTCTTAACATAGATGTCTCAATAAGAGCCGAAGTACAAAATTTATTTTCGTGCTTTCTCACTATAGTTACAGTATATATCTCAGCTAGTGTGGGAGCCGCGGTGGTGCAGTGGTCAGACTACTCCCATCCCACCAAGTCGAACCGGGTTCGACTCGCGTTGGGGTCGCTCCCGGATTTTCTCCGGCGGTAACCGTGACGGTCGATGCCGCTGGTCGGTGGGTTTTCTCGGGGACCTCCCGTTTCCTTCACCCTTACATTCCGGTGGAGCTACATACCTAATTTCGCCCTCATCGGCTCTCAATACCCCGACGATAAGAGTTTCTTAAATCTCTCGCTCATCTAGCGTGTATTTTAAAGTGTATTGAGTGCACGGATCGAGCTTAGTGTTAAAGTACTGACTTCGACAGCGCTCAACTTACTAAAGGCTGTTCACGATAAAGTGAGCACTTTTGAAAACAACTTTGGAAAAAAGGCACTGCCCCTGCCTGCATATATTATAACGGGCGCACTTGGTGACATACGTCCTGTAAAGCTGGTAACGATTGATGGAAAATAGTTCCACATCTTAACGTCAAATTAAAAGTCTTAGGTAACTATTTGTAACAACTTAAACTATTTATTTCGCTTCGTACTCTTTTCATGTATCAAAGTGTAAAAAAGAGTAGATTTGTGAAATACATACTTTGTTAATAAAATCAAAGTTTAACTTGATCGACGCATGAATAAAAAGTGATGAGGCGCATGGCAGTGTTAATTTCACACAAGGCGGAAGAATACACAATGTGCATAAGCAAGGTTTCCAAAAGTGCTCATTTTACCGGGAATAGCCTATAAATGCCAGTGGGAAATTCAAGCAGCCGGTCGCACAAGGCGAGGAGCTCGCACTCCCAGCATGCACCGCGAAAGGCAGCGGCAGACGTCGTCTTAACATAACCTCGTTAAGACGGCCCCGTCTCTGCGTTTACGTGCTGTCACCACTTCGACAACTGATGCCCTCCCTCCTACCCCCTCCATCACATACAGAATTCCTCCCCCTCCGTTTTAAACGGGTGGAACGTAACCCGTAATTTGTTTACCCGCTGGGACGATGCCAGGCGCATTCTGATCCTTATAGCATCCTAATGTCTACAGCAGTCTTCACACTTCAATTTGGACTGGGGGGAGATAATTTGCAGTCTTTACGGAATATTTTATTAAAATACGCTCTCCAAGCTAAGTACTGGAGACAGCGTAATTTTATTTTAAACACAGACTTGCCGCACTACGGATTACGTGTTCATGTGAATTTTTTTGAAACTGCAGTTTGTTAACACTTTGAATGCTCATGACGTGACATTACGTCACCTGAATTTAAATGAGTTGTATGCATTTTGCCATGACATTACCATTCGCATTCTTTGAAGACGCTGGCGAATAAATAGTACTTCGTCAGCAGTTTTCATACGGTTATATACAAGTTTGTGTAAATTAATCAAATAAACAGGATGGATTGTATGTTAACACATTTAGACACAGCGTACACAAATGTGTACATGACGCAGACGAATATTACTTTTGACCCGTGCTGTACACTGCTACGCTCAATGGCCAATGATATTCCCTATGGGGAATTGATTCGTAAACTGTAGTACTGTTCCAGGGTTATGAATGGTCCATAATTACCACATCCAAATGCGAAGCCCACAGTTCATTCATTGTGCAACACAACAATTGTATCGATTTAAGTACAGCACTTATCAAAAATCCCTTGTTTGCAACACCAGAAGCCTTAGATAAAGAAGGGTCTGAAAGGGTTATTTTACGTATAGGACATTAACGGTAAAATGAGCACTTTTGAGAGCTATCTCCCTTGGACTATATTTTATTTAAGCTTGAGATGATAACTTCCGGGCGAGGTGGAATATATGTACTGTGCTTATCACTTACATGGAAATATTCATTTATAAATGTGGTTAAGGATAAACAATGGCTAAAAGAAAAAAGTAACTAGGGCTTCAAAAGGGCCCACTTCACCGTGAACAGCCTTTAAGAAATGACATTTGATTGGTACACTCAAAACTCGGCATTGCACCGAGAAAAAGGTTTTGTTGAATAAAACAAGATTTTTTTTGATGCAATCATATTACTTGTTTGTATAGGGGTAGTGAAATATTCGGTTGCTGAAGCCTAATTATTTTGTTGTTCTCATTTGGTTGACCCAAACTGTAAGATTTTGTTGGTGGAACTTAATATTGGTTTTGCTGCACGTACGATATAAAAAAAAATTTACAAACTCCAGCGAGTTTCGAACATATATCACCTGCATCCGAGCACTTTGCCTTAGTAATCTAAGTTAATGTAACAACTGAGAATGCCGAAAAGCTTATATATATATATATATAGACACACACACACTGCATATATTGGACAACGTGTGAAAACAAATATTTCAAGTTTTACAGCTTTATTTGTCAGTTTCTTGTTGCATTGTTTTAGTAATGTACTTATTTACACGATTGTTAAGCATCTACAGATGCACTAACAGTTACTATTGTGACTGTCACAAAAAATACAAACAAACTGTCAAGCTGTATTTTAGAACGAAGGCTGTCAAATGAATGGCCAAATAAATATATAGTGTTTATTCAGCAAAATATTTAGTTGACAGTCTAATTTTTTTTTTGGCCCAACACAGAGATTTAGTTTATTCAAACATATATTTTGTTAGACGAACAAAAGTAATTTTGTTGCTTTCCAAAATTTGTTTGCTCTATAATATATTTTGTTAGGGAAACTAGATATATATTTGACACTATACAAACAAATATTTTGCTCGATTTTGTTTCAGCGCGTGTTGGCAGAGAGCCGGCCAGTAATTAGCATTTCGTCAGCATTATCGACGCGTGTCCGGTGCTGTGCGAGCCAGTAGTGCGTTTGTAAATTGGGAATGCAGAGACAGGCTGAACTCACGGTCACGGATGCGTGAATGCAGCTCACTCATGTCTGGCTTGTCTTAGTGGTCAGGCAATCTGTAACGCACTCAAAGTGTTAAGGAACAATATGCCTGGAATTGACGTCACGGAGGCCGTCAATGATGATGCTTCGCCTCTCGTACAGAGATGGCGCTGAACCGGTGATACATACATCACGCTGCTGCGTTTTGCCAAACCGTGTTGCGTCTCAACACTAGTGAAAACTGAGGTACCTAACTGCAGTTAGTCTAAAAATAGACAAAGCTCTCAGAAGTAGCACAGAATCAATGGAATTAAGTGAAATGCAGTCAAGCGCAATGGATTTACTTTGAATGAAGTTGGACTAGGTATCATTTACGTAGGTGCAACGAAGCTGGACCAAACACATCTAAGTGGAGTGTAATTGGGCCGAGTACATTTCGGTCGAGTGAATTTGAGTGAAACGCATTTTGGCGAAGTAAAGTTCCGTGAAATGAATTTGGGCTTAACGCATTAACACTTTTAGTCGCAAATACATAGAGAATTCAGGCTTGGCAATGAATAAATATTTGTTTGAAATTGCACAAGTGTCAGTATAACGTTCTGTCACGCGCAAAGACCAACAAATAAACTTATATGCTTGAGTTTGATTTTACTGACATTCGCTATTTGTAAGACTACGCAATGTGTAGTCAATTAATCGTTACTTCCTACTTTTCTGAAGCCCTGGTAATTTGATACATTCAGGCTATTCCTGCGCCGCGTGCAAACAAAGCTTAACCGATATAGAAAATTACACCGAAGGCACAAAGCACCGCAGTCATGCGCACTCAGTTTAACAATATTTCATACGAGCTATTTCTAACTAGGCATTACCAACGCACTTTTTTTCTCTCTGTATTTATTCCTATTAATTATAAATAAAATAATGTATAGATAAAATATCTGTAAACGTGTAATTTAACTAAAAAAAAATAAAATTTTACGTTAAAAGAATTATAAAACGTTTCTGATCCACGACATGTTATGGAAATAACCGAACACTTCATACATAGGCTGATTTTTCAAAGGTTTGATGCAAAAAGTTTGTTGAAACCGCGAACAAACTATAGTCTCAACTACGTATGAAGTCTCCCAAGATATGAGAGGACTTCGCATCATAAGTGGACGCTCATTCTGCCATTCAAAGTAAATTGAGCACTTCTAAAAGCCCTGCTTAAGGTATGCTTGTGTGCAGGTAAATTCCTCCACCATACGTAAAACTAGCTTTGCCAAGTGCATGAACACTTTATACATGCATCAGCCAAGTGAAACTGTTACAGAATTTAATACTTAACAAAAGTGCCAATTTACACTTAATTGCTTAAAAATAGAACAGGAATCAGAAGAAAATTCAGTATTCAGAGATAGATTTTTACTAAACACCTTAAATTTAACTTTAAGACGTGGTACTACTTTCGCATCTTTACTGGACGTTTGTCATGCAGTGTGCCCGTTAATATGTGTGCGAGTTGGGCCAATTGAATTTTTCCAAGGTTGGTTTCAAAAGTCCTCTTTTATCAGTGAACAGCTTATAAATACACTTCTTCTGCAAAATCCCGTGTATAGGCTGTTCACGGTAAAATGAGCACTTTTGGATGGGCCTGCTCGAGATCTAATTGTATGCACTTAGGGTATTTTTCCGCCTTATGTAAAGTTAACATTGTAGTGAGCCTCGTCACTTTATTCATGGGTCGGTCAGGTGAAACGGTGGAATTATTGGAAAAATAAATACTTTGCAAATCTGGTCAATTTTTCACTCCGATGGTATAAAAAAGAACGGAAAGCGAAATAAATAGTTTACGTTTTCGCAAATGGTTACATAACATTACTTATACGACGTTAAAATATAGAATTATTTCCTATCCACCATTGCCAATTTACTGGGCATATGTCACTCAGTGCGCCCGTTAAAATATATACAGTCACAGTGACTTTTTTTGTAAGGTTGATTTAAAGAGTGCTCACTTTAGCAAGAACAGTCTTTATAAGGCATTGCGTTTGGAACGATTAAGCTGGAATGATGCTGGGCTCAAAGAAAATGTGGGTTTCACATAGTGCAGATGTAAATGCAGTTAGGTGCAATAAAAATGAACTAGAAGCAATTCTTCTACAACAGGCCGGCGAGTTTGTTGTTCCAGTGCTCGCTCGTGCTACAGTGTCGATCTTTGTGTCCCTACATACTACACACAAAGATGATTCTGTTCAGCTGATGAGCCTAATTTCTGTGGCCCGCCACACTTGGCCGAGTGATCCCCGCATTTCTTTCGTTTTCCAGGCTCACTCACACGATACAACTGGGAGTGGTCTTTTTGATGCTCGTGATTATTTATTATTCTTGCAGAATTCATCTTCAATATTGAATAAAAAAATTCCAAAAGCTCACAGTCACCTGATATTTCAAACAAAATAAACGCAGTCAAATGCTAACAAGACACACCCGTCTCACTATTAAAAAAAAGTAAGCAGTGATTACTATTTTATGTATGTGGCATTAAATCACGAATTTGGATTACTGTTTAGTTATTGGCAGCTAGAATTTTAATTGTATCGCTAATGTACTCATAAACTCGCACGTTTTCTGAAATTATTCTTTTCTCATCTAGAATAAAATACGTATTTTATATCTTCACGTGACATCGTTACGGAATCTTTTTACTCACAAAATATTCAGTGCCAACATTTTTTTTTTTTCGTGTACTGTCTATTTTTATATTTTCACCTGTGATCGGGAAAGTTTTCGATTGTAAAGTTTACCGAGAAATTTGCCTAACAACTCCACGGCTGGAAATTGCCACTCCTGCCTTTTTGAAATTCACAACGCTCCTAATTTATTTCGATCCGCGCTCTACGGACACACAATTCATTAGCTATCGATAACGACGTCATGACTGCAAAAGCTGCTGTGTTGCCTGCGTCTGTCGGTCCGTCTGCCATCTCAACCAGGATGACGTCGGACCACAAACCAACGACCATAGCGGCATCACACTCACAGCCATGCGATGCGTGGTTCACGTGTACGCCGATCGGTCACTCGGAACAGACATAACAGGCAGAACCGACGGAAGTTCAGGTTTAAGCAGATTTCCTGTGTAGCCATTTTCTGTCGAATTCCTGATTTTCAAGGCCAATATTCTAAAACAAATTATAGATAACATACTAGATACTGTCGTATTTCTACTCTAGTTTATTAATTCCACTATAGTGCGATTTATTTACTAAATTATTTTCAAGAGATTGCAATTTTATTTTTACTTCCAAAAATACCTTACACTTTAGTGCTACCTGTCGGCTTATTTTAAAAATACGTTTACTTAAAACAAACGTTGAATAAAATTGACGCGTATACTCACGTATTTATTATGAATGCGTATATTGAACTACATTTACATCAATACACGGCGATTATCCAATATATTAGTAGTAATAAATATGTGAACCAGCTGACTTGTGGGAAATATCGGGCGAAGTCTGCTCTTTCCGCGAGTAGAAAATATCTGCGTGAGCTCAACTTTTCTGCGCGGCTCGCGCAGAAACCGAGGACAGCTTCTGATTGGCTGTTATAGTTTTCCGATCTGTATGATCGGCGTGTTCGGCTCGCGTGTGAACCAGGCATAAATCAATCGTTTTTCAAGGAGTGGAATTGGGTAGATATGCCTCAACATCTCGTCGCCAACGAGGTCATTAGATATTGAGCAACTTGGTCAGAGAAGCAGGAATCGGCCACGGCCTGTTAAAAGCTGTTCACGATAAATTGAGCACCTTTAAATCAACCTTAGAAAAAATTCACTATCCGTACTTTCATATATGTATTTTAACGGGCGCACTGAGCGACATGCGCCCAGTAAAGTTGGTAACGATGGGGAGAAAAGTAGTTTATTAATTTAACGTCAAATAAAAAGTGCTTTAGGCCGTTCGCGGTAAAATATGCACTTTTGGAAGCCCTGCTTAAGATCTATGCCTACTTGCATGCACGTTGTGTATTTTTCCGCCTTCTGTAAATTTAACATTGCCATGAGCCTCATCACTTTATTCATGCGTCAGTCAGGAGAAACTGAAATTATTTGAAAAATAAAATATCTTCCAAACAATGTTATTTTTATACTTTGATGCATCAAAAAAACAGAAAGCGAAATGCCGACATCCCGTGGAGGAGTTGGTTTGTGCGCCACCGATCTAGGGTAAGGCATGGGGGATGTTAAAGACCCTTTACATTTACAATTACAAAAAGAAAGCGAAATAAATAATTAAATTTATCACAAATGGTCACCTAACACTTTTTATTAGACGTTAACATATGGAACTACTTCCCATCCATTGCTACCAACTTGACTGGGCATATTTCACTCAGCGCTCCCGTTAAAGCATATGGAGTTAGGAGCAGTGACTTTTTCCTAAGGTTGATTTCAAAAGTGCTCACATTGTCATGAACAGCCTTAGGGTAATCATTTCTGATAACTGAAAGAATTTCTTTTACTTCCTGTTTTTTTAATGCATTGAAGTGTAAAACTGAGAAGATTGATAAAATATGCTTTGCTAATAATTTCACAGTTTCTCTTGACCGATGCTCGAATAACGCGATGAGGTCCTCGGCAATGTTAATTCTCATAAGGTAAAAGGAACAATGCGAGCATTCGCCTGGAGTGATTTCGGGAATGATTCCAGGAGACCATGGAACACGGAAACCAGGATGACAAGCCCGGGATTCGAAAGCCGGGTCGTCCCGAACGCGAGTGCGAAAGTTAGCCACTGCACCACCTCGCTTGTTGAGTGCAGTTGGGTCAAAACTGCGGCTAGGCGCGCCGAAGTTACGCCAATAGATAACACAAGCACTGCAGTTGGACTAAACGTAGTTAGGCACTATTAATTTGGGCTAAACCAAGCCAGGCGAATCATGACAAGCTGCACGTGGCTGCGTTAAACACAGGCTAAATAAAGACGTGAGGAATGAAGCTATGCTAAAAGCAGTTAAGGAAAGAGCGTTTAAGCAAATGGTTTAGGTAATACTCAACATTGCGAAACACAATTAGTAAAACACATTCTTAGGGAAACGACGTGACATCGTATACTCGTAGTTCGTAGGCCACCAAAAAGAATAGGTAAATTTGATCTTAACCTAGTTAGTTACAACCGTGAGATATGAAACCCGAAATTGTCTTTCATTTGAATTTTTGTACTGGAGCATTTCATTCTCTGTTATTCTGCGTACTGCGCCGATAAAAGAAGAAAGTTCAAAGTAAACCGGTGATTTTTTTTCAGCAACAAAACGTTTGACAGTTATATTTTAACCAAATATTGAACCAAGTTTTTTTGCTACTACGTTTTTTAAAAAAATTACCCCTTGCCATGCATTTTTTATCTGAAGATTACGGTTACAAAATCGTATATTTATCTGATATATATGTCCAATTAGTATTTTTTTCCCCCTGGCGGAAAAAGATGTATGCGACCTAAAATTAAAAATAATTAAAATTTGATCAGAAAAGAGTGCTTGTTAAATAACAGAGTCAGACACGTTTTACGACGGCCCCCATGGGCTGCGCAGAGCAGGCGAGCCACCCATTCAACCACGAAGTGGAGCGAAATCCAAGATGGCAAGTAGATTTATTTCCGGTTAGCGGTGTCACATTTCCGGCCGCCAGTCGCCCCCTGGTGGCTCAATTAAGGAGGTCAGCCCCTGTGGAAAGTGTCGGGTGAATGATTTACTGCGGGGGGCGGGGCCTCGCCACACCCACCCTTCCTTTCCCCTCTTCCCCCCACTCTACTACGTGCCCCTCCCCCTCTCAAGGCTGCCTCGTGGAGCATGAAGCGAGTCGGTATCGCATGCCGGCCGGCGTAGTTCGCTGCCAATCCCTAGACACTGGATATGAGTAAACGGAACACTTAATATGTTTCCGATTCGACTTTGTTTAATTACCCAGTGCAATATAGGCAATATAAAGGCGGAAAATTATTTGAATATATTGATATAATATAAAAGAAATGCTTATCGTTTTATTCATATTTCTCAACGGAATTGAAATTTAGAAATATTGTTATATTGATTCAATTGTAGACACTGAAGTACAATGATTTATATAAATACACATTTATTTTTACGATGTTGGTGATGGGAGCATTGTCGTATGGCCGTGCATTGTCGATGAAGTTAGTTAAGTGTTTTAGCAACGACTTGGCGTTGTGTACTGACACCTGACAGTTTACAGTGGTCGTTTATTATTGGATGTAGTTCTACATATTGTAAATGTGAATACTGAACACATTTTTATTAAAATGGATGGAATTAAGACGATTGAAATGTTATAAAGAAAACTGTTCACATGTAGAAGTGCCAACCCGTCAACATAATTTTTTTTTGACATTGGTACATTTGCACTGGGCGAAAAAAAAAAAAAGAGGTCCGCTGATTTCCCTTGAGTAACGTCTCTGGTACTTACATGCTCATTGGTTCGCTGACACACTACCTGAGGGTACTGCAAGGGAAAAGGGATCGACTCTCACATGTAGTCCAGCTGTAATCCATTCGTGGTTACTTCCCACTTTTCCCAAGTCCCGATGAAGTTATAATAAATAAATAAACTTCATACATTGGTTGTCAAGACTGCTTACCATGGAGTGGAAGCCGAGACACGAAAGTGAAGCTGAAAATGAAAGACAAGGACAGGGCTAGTAGTGGCAAAAATTTGCATGTTGTTACGTTGCCTACTGTGTAACTTTTGCCACTCATAATATGGCGGCTGACGTAAACAATCGGTCTGCGCATGCGCAGTTGAAAGAAGTCAGACAAGGTATCGGCTTCACTTGATAAACGTGGAGAAGATAGGCTGTTGCCACTCCATCATCTATGACCTCCATGCTGCTTACTTACGATTATAGTCGCTTTCCGGTCGGGACTCGACGCCAAGACTCTAATCGTTTGGTTTTTTTTCTATCGAGATTTCTGCTATACCGACGATAGCTCTGTATACTGCTGTGTCCAGCGCCACGCATTTCTCTAAACGTATTTCCTTCTGAGACTGCATGCTGTATGCAGTCTTGGCGCTCACAAGCAGTGACCGCGCGTGCTGTTGTCATGGTATCGTAGTGATCTTCCATATGAGTACTGAAAATACTCTCGGCAGACACGCCAAACAATTCAGTTGCAAAGGGAAGCTACTTAGATGAAGGCTACGTTGGATTCCATAGGGTAAAAGTTATTAAGAATATTTAAAACGATTATCTTTCCGCCTGTTATAAACAATAATCGATTAATAGGTCACCAGAGGACGGGCCCGCGGAATCCATGGGCTAAGCCACCATCGGTGAAGCAGTTACAATATGAATATCAAGATTTACGTAAGGCTAAAGATTTGAGACCTGAGGGTACGCGACAAATGGTTATACGAACTTGTGTACGATAATTACGGTACATCCGAACCCTACTTTTATGGTATACATGAACCTCAAGCCTGAGGCATAAAAACCCCTCTTCACTGGAAGTGGGGGGGGGGGGGCGGTCCGCAACCGTAACTTTCCCCCTTCCACATGGGGCACTATCGATCCCCCTCCCCCCCTAGGACCGGCCACCCGTCTCTCCGTTGGGGCGTAAAATGTTAGACGTGAAAAACTTTCGTTCTTGATGAATAGTATAGAGATTCTACATCGGCACACGGCTAACGTCTTCTACACGTCATTTGAGCACCTTTCCCGCAGTTTTGTGTATTGGCGAGACGGCAGAGCCGCGGGAACATATAAGCAGATGACGCATGACGCATGCCGCGAGTGATAGCTATCAAATGCTGCAGAATGGAAGTGCGGGAAGTCCTCCGTACACGCACATTACCAGTAGTAAAAAAAATTTTCCCCCGCAACTCAAGGATAAATTTATTATAATTATTTAACAAAAGAAGTTACACAATAATAACTTTGCGCAAATGCGGAAGCTACATTCACGCGAGTTTAGATGCTGTGCGAAATTTAACCAATCACAGACCGCTTACCCACGCTAAGTCACCACTTCTGAAAGCCCTGCTTAGTTTAATTTCGGCCGTTATTTGTCCTTCCACCACACGTAATTGTAGTTATTAACATGCCCATAAGCGTTACTACTAGAAGTTATACATCCACATGCGACACCGTGAAATTTATATAAAACGTAGTTTTATATATATATAAGCAGATTTAAGTTGCTAATAATTTTAATAGTACACTTGAAATGTGATATGTGTAAAAGTAATCTTCATAAATTGTTGCCAACTATACAATTATAATGCCAGCCAGATCCCATGTTTAAAGCAATAACATTACGGCATTATTTTTAGACTGTTAGATTCAAAAAGTGTTCAGTTACCAGCCGATGATTTGAAACCATGTCGGTTACATGTGTCGATTTTAACTTAATGTTTAGTCACATTTTAATGTGTGTGCAAGTTCTCTCGCTTCCTCCGCTCAGCCTGTTGTAGAACGACGTCGTAAATATGACGAAACCCAAACAATTCACTTATATCGAACAATATTAAACTTGCAGACATGACATACCTGAGCGTGTCCAGGCTCGTGAGGGGATAGTCGTCTCGATCATAAATAATAGAAATAAATATAATTTTCTTATTTATTAACAATACTACAAAAATATCGACAAGGGCTATTCACGGTAAAGTGAGCACTTTTGAAATACCTCTCATTTAGAATAACAGTAGATAAATATATTTTATTTTGGCCTTAGACGTCGATTTCCGAGTGCGGTGGAATATACATAGTGTGTTTATTATTTAAATGGCAATATTTATTTCGAAATGTTGTTTAAGGATAAAATATGGTCTGAAGGAAAAAGTAACTAGGGCCTCAAAAGTGCTCACTTTGCCGTGAGCAGCCTATACCTTTATGTCTTTCACAGTGCATTTTTTAGTAACTGAAATTATAATAAATAATTACCAAATATATATTACATTTACAAAATTTCAATTAAATAAGTTTTAATAATCCAAATTATTCAGTCCAATACCCTAAATAAGTCATACTGCGTCAGTAGTGTCATTCTCTCGTGAACTCCTCTCATTTGTCCTATAGGCTGTTCACGGTCAAATGAGCTCTTTTGAAAGCCCTGCTTAAAATCTACTCGTGTACAGTTTGTGTATTCTTCCGCCTTACGTAAAATTAACGCGGCCATGGGCTTCATCACTTAGTTCATGTGTGGATCAAGTAAAAGTGTGAAATTATTCTAAATGTAAATATTTTACAAAACTGCTCGTTATATCAGGTACAAATTAGTCTCAAAAGACACATTTAGCGGAAATCTGCCACAAAAGGACACTGGTTCGATATATATATATATATATATATGTGAAAAGACTGATATTTTTAAAATAACATTCTGAGCAGAACCCACCTTAAAACTCTATCATGCCATTACCCATTTTAGGAATTAAATCCTCAATAACATTTTTAAAGGAAATTGGCCTTTTGAATGACTCATATGCATTTACATTTTCAAACAAAATAACAGGCTGCAAAACCAGGGGACCTCCACAACAGCCTTAATTTTTACATTTCTCTTTTAAATGTGTTTTGTTACACAAACATTCTACATAATTTATGAATGCTTTTGTCATTACTGTAATAATTTTTGTCATGGGAAGCTAAGTGATTTTGATAACTTTAACTGAAAAGATTAAACATTTTAAACAATTTAGTTTTTTTTTTAAATCCGGTTTAACTTTAATATCCAAGGAAACAAAAATTACTTCTACAAATAATTTTGTACAACAATTGTCCAATTCTACATTACTGACTTTATGAGTCCTACATTTCGAATATATAATTACTTATCTCAGGATTGGTCTCGTCCCCAGCAGCCATCAGTCTTTGCCGACACAAGCTGCTGCGGGGACTTAAATACTAAATCAAAACTAGGGGCGAACCACGAGAGGGGGTTACAGTATTACCCTAGCCAATAGGAACGAGTTGCAGGACGAATAATTCTCAGAATTTGTGCATGGAACGCCATCTATTCTATCTAGAATAACAGTGCGTGCTCCCTGTAGGCCTGACGACCCTAGCGCTTTAGGCGCGAGCATGACGAACTATAGATGGCTGCCATGTTTCCCAGTCTGTTCCCAGCTGTCATGCTAGTCGGATGTCCATGTCGGGATCTGCAAGCGAACTTCGCGTATTCGTTACTGTTCGTCGATTTCACACTGATACAATTTAAAATAAAATATTAAGCAAGGAAGGCTGAACTGTATTTTCTGTTCATAATTTATTTTTTAAGCACACGTAACGCAGTTGTTAGCATTCCTGCTTACAGCACGCGAGGTTATTAATTCAAATCTCGGGTAGAGCTCGGTTTGTTGGGAAAATACACTGACCTTACACCGAGTGGCCTTGGGAGTCCCCGATTCGTCGTCTGGATTATGCGCATGTCACCTGGAGGTAAACAATCTCACATGGCTACTTGGAGCGCCAACGAGGGTGAAGAGAAGTGAGCAGGGGGCAGTTGCAGTGTGTAAGACCGGGAGAAATGGGAGACGTGCGAGAAAACTCACCGACGCAGCGGCACCGCCCGGCACGACTGCCACTTGGGCGGAAATCTGGGAGTGACACCAACTGGGATCGAACCCGTTTCGTCGTGGTAGGACTCGGAAAGCTCTAGCCGCTACGTCAAACGCGGCCCCACATCCGGCTACGTGACGACCCGGGCACAGCCAGCAACTGCTGCTTCACCTTCGGCCGGGCTGTGCGCCTCCCAACTCCTGGCTACAACTCGCCGACCACACGTGTCCGAGTAGCTGCCTATATCGTAGGCACTTGGGGCTGCACTGCGGTGCGCTTTCCCCGAATATGAAATTATTTTTTGACGCGTGTACGTCTTTAAATTTGCAGTCAGCGGGAGGCCACCCAGAAAATCAGATAACAACAAAATCGGGGGATACAGTTTGGCATTGCAGCTCCGAATCTGTCGTCTACATTCAAAATTCAAATACACAACTCGATTGCCAAAGAATCAAATAGTATGTCACCTTTAGTAAGAAGTATCAAGTAGAGGGGGAAGGGGCGCAATTTTGAGTTCGTTTCGCAGCGTCTCGTAGTATAACTTTTGACTAGGAGAAGCTACGATGGTCGTTTAAGTTACAATCGACAGCTCTCGTCAAGATCAATCGATTGCGTCTATAAAAAAATATTGTGTGGCGTGGTTATGGTGAAATTGTATGAGTTTAATGTAAAAAAATTAAGAAAACTTAACACAATTTTGGCCTATACTCGTCAAAGGCCAAGTCGAAATACATAAGTCGTATACGGTTGGAAAGATCATCTCAAACACAATCCAGTGATACCCATGAAACACCATATGATGGAGTGAAGCTGTACCGGAAACGTACAAAAACATCAAGGTGTCCGAGCGCGTCAACCTAGACATATTCAGGCAAAACAAACGGCCGTGTCGCCAATACAGCCAAACCCAATGTTCCCCCCTTTTTTTTAGTACCTGCAATGGCGATCGCTCAGAGAATTAATATACTATTATTTCAAGACATCGTGAGGCATGTATTTTGTCTTCAAGAGACTGTTAAACTAATCACCAATAAAGTTTTATAAAATAAGTGTGTAGCGCTTTGGCCTCTCACCCTGGAGATCCAGGTTCTACTTCGTGCATCAACGGTTGCGATTTTTCACGTGGATGGTGGGTGTGTCTCACACACATACTGCGGAAGGCAACAGTAAACCACCAAAAATTCACCGTGCTTAGTGCGTTTGATGCGCCACCATCTCAATTACTGTGACTGCCTCGGGTTCTTACCAGACGTAGGGCGCTTGAACTTAGTCGTCACCTTAAGATATACTTAGCTAGAGTTATTCTATAATAACTGTTCAGGGAATGTCACAAAAATAAGCATTATTTTAGAACTATTTGTACAGTGTATTTTTAATTAGGACGTGGCATTTGTCTGTCAGTGTAGATGAAATTTTTCTGCCTGTGAGTTAGTTATTGTTGTGTTATAAATAAGGCAAAATTGTGATTTTAACTTCGAACTAAGCAAAAATTACAGGTATCTTTGCAGCAAGCATAATACATAATGTGTCTAGTTTCACGAGTTTTAGGATTAAATATGGAATTGCAATTTATTTGGAAATACTTAGCCGTTTTCACATCTCACACCACTGCTTAGTATTTGAATAAAGTAAACCTGTATGTATAATTCAGAATAGTCTATATCAACAATTCTTAAGGCTATGGGTAACACTTTGAAGAAACGTGACTCCCATGAGGCTAGAGACACATGGAAAGCAGTTCCTGAAATATCCTTATCCTTGTCCGTCCTGAAGTGACTTGAAATTGTCTTAGGTTCACCACCCCCGAAACGGCAATACAGTTAAATAATTATCACAAATTTTGTTCCTTATATTGAATATTCCCAGGCTAGCTTGTTATCAGTTTATTACAGAGATTATTCAAGTAAGCTGTACCCATTATCATTCGCCCTACATGAACTCGTATTCGCAGACCAGCACAACACGATAGGTACCTGTTTGTCGAATTGTAATTAAGTATTTGCTATTGAATGTTTTATGGTGACGGTTTGCAATAAACGCCTGCCTCTCTCTTAAACGGCATACGCGCCGCTGTTACCCGTATTGCCACGGCGAATTTATTTGACTTTAAAACAGCCGTGGTTGTGGGACATTCCTCGCTTTCCGTTCTCGATGTGGGGCCGCTGTGCCTGAGAGGTTAGCGTGCTCGCCTCCCACCAAGGTGAACAGGGTTCAATTACCGGCCGGGTCCGCTCTGGATTTTCGCAAGTGGGAATCGTGCCGGACGATGCTACTGGTCGGTGAGTCTTCTCGGATATCCCGTTTGCCCCACTCTTCCATTCCGGTGCTGCTCCATTCTCACCTCATTTCCCCCACATCGGCTCTCAATACCTCGTTTTTAAGAGCGCCCAAATCTTTGAACTCTCGCTTCTCGGTACGGCCTAAACCCGCACTTCATTGACTATCTCATGCAAGTGCTCTCACACTGCCTATTAACCACCTCATAAACTAAGCTTTTGAGCTGGATCGTCACCCCCCCCCCCCTCAAAAATGGACAACGAGACGTTCCCCTCCATTACACACATAGTTGTTTCTAAATCCCGGGAATGTTGCTTAGGTTCGTTAATACTAAATACAGAAAATTCGCAGTATCTGCAAACTTTTTGAATCCAATCTTTGAAAAATCTCCCCATATATGACGATTGTGGTTGCTTACTATACACGTCATGCATCGTAAGCGTTTTATACTCCTGTTAACATACCATGTTTTGTTTTTGGTTAAATTGCACTTTGCTGATATTTTAACTGTAAATTACGTAACTCTAATTCATGCGAATTAAAACATGGAGAAAAAAGCTTTGTAGTAATGCCAGCTAATAAATAGTTCTCGTCCAAAATTGTATTAAACTGAGTGCGTAACAATACGGTGCTTTGTCCCACAAGCTTTGTTTTCGCGAGGCGGAGAAAAAGTCTTCAAAGTAAAACTTCAACAGCGGCGTAGAGGAGTTGGAAACAATCACAAAAGTACTTTACCCATTCATTCAAGAAATATTACATTTACAGTTGTTTTACTTCATAATACCATGCTAATAGCGTACCATCATATATGCCACCATTACTTCTATAATTTATCTGAAAAACCCTTCCCCCCGCGACGTGTGACCAGGAGCAAAATAAAAAAGAGGGGCAAAAAGCTCCCTGGCTCGCTGGACCACGTATCCTTTCTCCATATTTTTCTGTGTCATTCACTGTATTATTGCACTCTAAATCATAATCAGTGGAAAACAACTTCTTCGCGGTGAAATTCGCTACTCGAATCAGGGAAGTTGGCTCCACTTAGAATCAGTGGGAAACCACTGATTGTTTCAGTGAAAATTTGCACTGTTTGTATTAGTGACGTGAAACAATTTCACTGATTGAATAAGTGACGGTCGACTCCAATGGTGAATTAAATATTGACTTTATTGAATTAAGGCATAGTATTACGTGAAATACACATACTTACGATAATTTACTATTTATATTGTGCAATTTACCGTAATTTTAAAAAAGTAGAAAAACTTTTGGAGGTGGCCAGGATTTAATTTACACACCATTTTCACTTCGCAGTTAGGCCGTTATCTTACCATCTGCACTACCAATTAAAGTAAAAATAATTGAGAAAAAAAATCTCTTGTATTTCTTATAGAAATCTCGAAGATTTAAATTGTATATACTTACTTTCCGTTTTTTGGTTTAATTGATACCGTAGGGATTGTTAAAACGAATATAGTATATATGAGTGCACTGTCTTCTTCACATTATATGCAGTTTAAACCTTCAGACAGAGCGCTGTGATGATTACATGAAAACGAAATGAAAGACGTGAGAACAGAATGAAGGCTGAATGTTCACATTACCTCTAAACACGGTGTTCTGAAAGACGAAACATATTTTAGACAGTATTTTGTATTGGTTTTGTTGGTTTACTCGTTGTTATTTCACTTGATAGATGTTGTTTAACGGCCATTTTCAAACGTTATTTGACGGCCATTTTTACACGCTGTTCAACTGATATATCAGTAAAAATAACACCGAGAAACAGTGAAAATATTATTGATGAATCAGTGGAAGATATCACTGAATCAACAAGTGAAGGAAATCTGGTATTGTTCCACTGATTCATCAGATAAATTTACTGAAGTGACTGTAGAATCAGTCAGGTGCTGTTGACTGATTGAAATAGTGACTATCACAGATTCAGATTTAGAGTATAATCACGCCTTGAATATGCTATACGCCGCTAGTATGGCGGACACACAGAGCACGCGAGAGTACAAATTTCACATTACAGACTCTTACTACACGAACTGAGTAGCACACGCCGGATAAATTGTGTCACTGGCTATAGGCTGTTCACGGTAAGATGATCACTTTTAAAAGCCCTACTTCAGATCTACTTGTATGGACGTCAAATTTTCTTCCGCGTTGCGTAAATTTAACGTTGCGTTGGGCCTCGCCACTTTATCCATGCGTCGGTAAAGTGAAACTGGGAAACTATTAGAAAGTAAATGTGTTGACCATTTGCAAACAGTGTTATGTCCACCAAAATTTAAAATGTCTTTTTTCCCCACCATTACATTCCTCGACAAGCCATTCCTTAGATAAGCATGATATTTCGCTGCAAGGTGTATTAAAAACCTATGAAAATCCAGTAAGAAAGTTGCCTGCAGATGCAAAACATGTTATGTCCGACAGCAATACAGAAGAAAATCGTGTTTTGTCCAACATAGAGAATATTTGCAAAACATATTTTGTCCAATGTAAAACATACTAATATTATTATTTACTGTTGTATATTGTGCCATGTCCTTATTATATTCCTTGTTTGTTTTAAATTGTCCATAGAGCAGGATAGACTCTCTTTGTATGCCAATGTACTGAAAATATTTTTTATTTACATGAAGAGACATTTTATGTTTACAATATGAGCGTGAAGAGAAACTTTGCGTGGCTATACTGCCAACAGTGTGTATCAGCTGTCAAGACAATTTCATTGTGATAATGCTTTCGTGGTTTTAATGAGAGTTTGTTGGCCTATATTTTGCTATATATCATTGTAGGCTTAAGAATGAATGAGGAAAATGGACTGGCAGTCACTGACAGTAATGTAACACCTGCTAGACCAGGGAAGTCGCGAAAAAAGAGGAGGAGTGAAAGATCGTGGTAAAGAAACAAAGCTAAAAGAGTGAGGTTCGTATCAGTTTGATCCTGTCTGAAGAACAGTTTACACGAGATAACACTCCTATTGTCTTAATTGTTTCTAATGTAATATTATGTTTGCTATTGTTTCAGATATTCTGCAAAGGGTTTCCCGAAGCGTAGAATTGGCAACCACGCACAAAACTCACGATTCAAACGCTGTGAAATATCACTGCAAGATGTAAGACGTAGCGACCAGAGATTCTACCAGGAACCCGACAGGCAGGTACAAAATGCATTTATTTTAAAGTATGTAACAGTTAAAACACCAGCCCGAAAACGATCCCGCAGTGATTCTTTTGAAAAATCAGTGACAACAAAATGTTATCTGCCAAAAAACATGGAAGCCGAACAGTGAACGTTCAAGTATGTAGACAGATGTTCCTAGACGTTTTTCAAATAGGAAGATCACGTCTTCAGAATTTATGTAAGACATTTTTGGTGGAAGGTGTTTCACCTGAAGAAAAAATAGGCGATGACACTCGTTCTGGGAAGTACGCTGACAGAAAACAATCGGTTAAGAGCTTCATTGAGAAATTAAAACCCATTCAACGTCATTATAGCAGATCAAGAACTATAGGTAAGTAGTATCTTCCTAGCAGTTTAAGCATTACTGCAATGTGGGAGCAATATAATGGAGACCACGAAGAAGAGCTGCGTGTGACGTATGAATATTTTAGATCCATATACGTTACTGACTACAACATCAGTTTCGCAACACCTGCAACTGATTGCTGTTCTACTTGTTTACAACCTAAGGAAATAATGAAAAACTGTACAGACCGCGAGAGAGTAGGTGACCTGAAAACAGAGCTGAAAGTCCATTAAATGCGCGCCAATGCATTGTATGGATTACTGAAGACTCGTGAAGAAGGTGTTCTTACTCTTAGCTATGACTGTCAGAAGAACTTGGTTTTGCCCAAAGTTCAATATCAAGCTACGTATTACTCGCGCCAGTCGTATTTGTATAATTACACAATCTGTCAAGGATCATCTCATGATTCTCAAAGTGTCAGGAACACGTTTTGTTACGCTTGGACAGAAGTTAGCTTCAAAAAAGGTTCAAGCGAGATAGCTTCTGCCTTGTATCATCGTCTACAGAATACTGACCTGGTGGATATTCCCAGCATCCGTCTTTTTTCTGACGGATGTGGTGGACAAAATAAAAATAAGAATTTGATAGGAATGGCATCCAAGTTGTTTGTTGAGGAAACCCCTCGGTCTCTGCAGAAAGTAATTTTGGCGTTTCCCGTAGTAGGCCATTCGTTCATCCCACCCGACCGCGTGTTCGGAAAAATTGAACGCGCTCTGAAGAAGATGCCAGAAATAGTTGACCCTATTGAATATGAATCTGTGATTAGCAAATTCGGTTCTGTTATTCATTTAGGAGATGATTGCTGTGTCTATGACTGAAAATCAGCAGTGGATGATGTTCTGAAACCCCCAACCTCGTGGCATTTCCAATTCCAAAAGTCGAAAAGGATTATTCTGACACGCTCCAACGATGGGAGTGTTGTAGTCCAGGGAGAGCCAAATTTCATGATAGAGGTTGGCCAACCAAAAAGCACCGTAAAGAGGGGAGGGGGGCGTCTAACCAGTCTAAAGCCGACACATATAGCTGAGAGTATTCATTTTGGAGGACCTAAACTGGAAGATGTACGCAGGTTGCTGACAACATATTTTGGTGGTCAATGGGGAAGTGTGGAAAGACTAAGGTATTACAAAACTGTTCTTCAAGCTAATGAAGGAGCTATTGCAGTTGACGATAATAATACTGACTTTAATGTACTTCCAGACGACGTGGCAATTCAAATTTAAGTGTGTTAAGTTATGATTTTCAGTGTCTAAACCTTCTTTGTAATAATTCTTCAGTGTTTGTCTAAAGATTATGTATTTTACAAAACTGTTAAATGCGTCAATGTAGAAGACACGAGGAACAGAATAAGACAGTAATTTTGATACTGAGTTTACTACAACAGATCGATGCATATTGTTAAAAATCCAATACTGTTATTGTTACCTTTATTTAGAGTCCCACAACCATGTTTTTGGCATTACAATGGGTTAATGGAGTATAATGGAAGCGATTTACAAAATGTCTATTATTATCTATAAACCACTCTTCTCATTCAATCGAAATGACCACATAAACTCATTTGCAAAATGTGTTAAGTCCACATTACAGATGAAACCATGTTATGTACATTAATTCTTTCGGTTTTATAATTTTCCTAATTAACTAGGATTATTATGGCATCGCACCTCCTTCTTTATGTTTTACATTAAAAATTAAAAAAAAAAAATGTATATTTACATACCTAAGTGCATTGCTTTGCCTGCGACAGTTTTTCCTGATTTCCCAACATTTTTTTAGCATTGACATAACACTGTTTGCAAATGGGCAACTTAAATATTATACAAATTTGCTTATTTGTAGTCTTCGATGCATAAAAAACACAAGAAGAGAAATAATTTAAGTGATCATAAATTGTTACCTAGCTCTTTTTACTTGACGTTAAAATGTGTAATTACTTTGCCTACATAGTTACCAACTTTACTGGGCATATATCACTCAGCACACCCGTTAAAATATATTCAGGCAGGGGCAGTGACTTTTTATAAGGTTGATTTCAAAAGTGCTCATTTGATCGTGAACAGCCTCTAGCAAAATGTTGGAACGCTGTTCGCCAATCAGCGCCTGGCAAACTATTCGTCAGCTCGGAGCAGCCCAAACAGAAGGGAACTTTTCGTAGAATGCAGTAGACAATAAGACGCAAGGCCTAATCTCAGAGCCCAAGGCAGTCAATGAGATAGTGTGTACGCCCACTTCTTAGGAACCACCACGATATTTCGTTTTTTCTTTTTAATCATACAAAAAACATCAGATTTTCAATCATGAACGAAAATAAAATTCAGAGTACTTTAGTCAGTCAAGTAATACTCTCACTAATTGTGAAGTGAAGAGATTTCGGCTGCTCTTAACATCAAGTTCTTAAAAGCTGATGAGGTTGAAGTGAGGTAAGAATGGAGCAGCGCCGGAATGCAAGGGCGGGGAAAGCGGGAGATCCCCGGGAAGACCCGCCGACCTTGGGCATCGTCCACCACGATTCCCACGTGTGAGGATCGGGGAGTGGCCCCGCCGCACCCGGAATCGAGCCCAGTTCGCCTGGGTGGGAGGCGGGTAGTTTAACCGCTACACCACCGCGGCCCCCTATCACTGAATATCTGCGTCCCTAATAAGATCTGTCAATTTTGAGAATGCTTCTACACAATAGATTATTTTACGTTTAATGAATCACAATTTGCTTCATGATATCGGTGTCAATAATCTGCATTCGTAACACGACTGTGCGGATGAACAAGACAAACTATTATGGCTTCCGGAATTAGCTGCTGTCACAATACTTGGTTTTATACTTCAGATATATTTGACACTGAAATATAAATAGTAATTTTGAAGAAATGTAACTTTCATGTTAAAAAAAAATATGTTGCAGTAACAAAATTTTTATTTGAATAATATATTCGGAATTTTTTACGAATACTTTATTTTCAAAGCTGAACGTGATTGTAACATAATGTATTTTAACAAGTAAATAAATGCGGACAATGGTGTAAATTATTGGTACTTCTGAAGGAAATATTCCGGTAGGCAATTATTAGGGATAGGAACATTTGGCGAGTTAGTTTCAGGGCAAGGTAGACGTCCAACACGTGTACACTGAAATTGAGTTTGCAATAGGATCGTGGTGTATTAGACACGCTATGGAATACTCTGAGCTAATATCAGACTGGTAAGGAAACAAGTAGCGAATGCCATACTGCCAGGAGTGGAGTAACATCAGCTACTCACCGGGGAAGCAGCCAATAATCAAACAACTAAGGCTCGAGTGTACAGAGGACTGTGGAGTTTAGCCTAAAGGTAATTGAACTCGCGAAATTTTCCCATCCCCAGTAATTATGTTTTAAAGAAGAAATGATAGTGCAATCATTAGACACAGAACAAGTTGCTCAAACGAGTAGGAAAAGGAAAGGAATCGAGCATGGCCTGTGTTAATTAACCTCTTCAATAAAGTGTCTAATATACAGTACGTTTTACAGGAAGCGACTTTAATGGCGTGCACTGTACACTGCAGAAAACAGCGACCACACAGGAAGTGCCTTATGTGTGGGAGGTAATATTCACTTTTGAGACTACATAATGTTAACTTGTGTTGCTTTACGTTAAGCAAGGCGAAACAAACTAATATCTATATTTTACTTTACTGGAAGGGACACAACTCAATGCTTGACTAGATTGACAGTAAATAGCTCTTTACTTTATCTCAGCCTGATTTACACCCTAGTAGTCATTACATCTACGATTAACTCTTTATCCTTTACTCTACTATACTGGGTCACTTTTAAGTATAGGCTGTTTACGGTAAAACAAGCACTTTTTAAATCCCTGCTTAAGATCTACTCGTATCCACGTTGTGTTTTCTTCTGCCTGATGTAAACTTAACAATGCTATGGGCCTCATAACTTTATTTATGCGTCGGCCAAATGAAACTGTGAAATTACTAAGAAAGCAAATATTTTACACATCTGCTTAATTTTACACTTCAATGCATTAAAAAAACAGGAAGAAAAAGAATAGATTTTTAGTTATCTTCTATGGTCAGCTCTCACTTTTTATTCGACGTTAAGATATTGAACTACTTTCCATCCAGCGTAACCAACTTTACTGGGCGAATGTCACTCAAAGAGGGCCCATTAAAATATATGCATGCAGGGGCAGTGACATTTTTCTATTGTTCAAGTCTAAGGTGGTCAATTTAATGTGAACAGCCTTTAATTAACAGCTCACTCTAATATAATACTTTAACGTTAATGTGGACTTTGTACGCTACGCCCCATTTCACGTTTAAGACGTTGATGTACTCACCACTGATAGTTCGTTCAGGTGTACGACTGACGTACGAGGGCTCCGTCGATTTCGTACACCCCAGCGTGTGGGTTGCTGGCTGCAGGCGGGCCGATGACGTAACCTTGGCCTTGTGATCCCGCGCCTTACACAACGTGTTCGGAAACTACGTGTCGAAAATCAAACCACAGAATCTGTGGGCGAATAGAAACAAGAATCTCTAGTCCCAAAATGTTCGGGAAGGCCATTTAGTATGCTTAAATTGAAGTTGAATTTCGGCAAACGACTCCGGGTGTCCGCAGCAGTATGTACTTGCTTGCACGAAAAGTTGCATCACACGCAGGCGATCGGTGGTGGTGCGACAGGAGGCCAGCGCCTGTACATAGGCAACCATGCATAAAGGATGTTCACGATAAAATGAGCACTTTACAAATGAACCTTAGAAAAAGGTCACTGTCCCTGCATGCATATATTCTAATAGGGGCACTGAGTAAAATTCACCCTGTAAAGTTGGTAACGATGGATAGAAATGTAGTTCTATATTTTGACGTCGAATAAAAAGTGTTAGGTAACCATTTGTGATAACTTAAAACTATTTCTTTCGCTTTCTGTTTCTTTTTTTTAATGCACAGAATTGTAAAGATTAGCAGATTTGTTAAGTATTTCTTGTTCTAGTAATTTGACAGTTACACTTGACCGACGCACGAATCAAGTGAAGATGTCCATGGGAATGATAATTTTACATAAGGAGGAGGAATACCCAACGTGCATGCAAGTAGATCTTAAGCAGTGCTTTCAAACGTGCTCATTTTACCGTGAACAGCCTATACGCAAGCTACTTGCCACTGCGGTGACGCCTATGTGCGGGACAGTGGCAACCCGTCCGACCGACATGTGGCGCAGAGTGCCGCGTGCAGCACTGCAGTGGATTAGTTCGCCTTCTTGTTATGCAACTTGTCATACACGCAGGTACATACGGCTGCGGACACAAGGCGTCGTTTGCCGAAATTCAACTTCAATTTAAGCATACTAAATGGCCTTCCCGAACATTTTATGACTAGAAATTCTTGTTTCTATTCGCCCTCAGATGATGTGGTTTGATTTTCCACGGGTAGTTTCCGAACACGTTGTATATCCACGTTGCTGGCCTAGTTTTCCCCTCGCCGGTTCTGTTTGTTTTCCCCTTGCCCCCCAAATCACCGCTACTTTGGCGTCGTCCCTACGGCCACTCCAGCGCCTCGTAACAATACATACCGTAGTCTCATAAATAGTCGCCTCCTGTAACATGAAGCACAGACCGAGTTTATCGGTCCAGTTAAGCAACAGAATCTCATACCGACAGCAGCACATTTCCGAACAAAAATATAGTTTGTTGCAACGCCTAAAAATACTGAAATTGTTAACTAGCCATCCTGGAATGATTTCGGAAAAACATGGGAAACTGATTCAGTAGTGTTGGACCAAGAATCTAACCCGGGACCTCCCGTACGCGAAACCAGTGTGTTTCCAATGCATTATGTCGCCTGGAAAAAGATATTAAAATTTATTTAGCAAAAATATTTTTTACCCGTGGGCGTATTTTTTGTGTATTTTTCACTTTTAGCAGTTCGCATGTCTGAACGGAATTCAACCATATTAATTACAACCATAACGTTATTCCTCTTCTGAGCTATGTTTACGATTTTACTATTTTGTGGGGTCGAAAAATGATCATATTTTTTAAAACGCATTTTATGGCTGCCTGAACGCGTGGAGCATCAAAGAATATTTATTATTAGCCTCCTGTATGTAAAGGTTTGCCGGTAATTGCCAAAGCAATAAAACTTTTTCAGAAAAATTTGTTTGCACTAGTGGCAGTTTGCTGATGTCACTACCTTTTAACTTTGTTTGAATGACATTTTATTGTGAACAGGTTGATGGGAACATTTCAAAGGTTGACAGAAGCTCAAGGCATTATCATTGAACATCGGATAACGGTTGATATTCACAAGTCCAGTCTGTCAGCAATTGTCAGCCTACTTACTGTTAACTTGACACTTTCGACAACACTATTTTGTATTTTTTCTGTCAGCGTTGTGTCCGTCTGCCCCGGAAAAAAAAAATTATATTGCCTAATTACTAGTATACATGAGTCGTCAAAGCAACGTTATTAAATTGCGAGGAAAATAAATATCGTAATATTGCACCCTTTCTGATTAGGTGTAAAGAATTAATGTATTGGTCACGCCATCTACCCCCTGTAAGATGGAGTCTTGGGAAACACCCCTGAAGAATCCCCATCAGAATAAGGTAGAATGGTGCTCATTTTATGTTGGTCTGCATCGTGTCTTCTCATAAGTTGTCCTGACATGTTTTCTTAAACCTTTCAAACTTTTGTGTGGTTGCGACTGGAAACAGTTTATGGGAAATTAAAAATATTGTTATTAAAAAATTTGAAATCCTTTTCTTTAATCTTTTTATATAACTACTTTTATACCAATTGTTTAATACAATAGTTCATAATATTTTATGAAAAAACGGCATTTAAATTTTAGATAAAATTTTTTGACTAAAAGGCTAACAAAAATAATACAACAAATATTTATAGTAATTTCTACGATCTCACAGCATTACATTACTTTGGTATATTTTCAAAGTATCATTCCCAAACTTTACATGCTTAAGTTATTTTCTTTTTTTACAAAACTTCATTTTAAAAACATTTAAAAACATTCTGGACAAAGACTGACACTTAAATACCATCTACCTTTCTTCTACATTTACAATTATTTTTAAAAGACCCCAAATATTAAAATACTTATCTCCATTTGTGACCACCTTCAGAGTCTGAGAACCAAGCACACCAGATCCAAGAATACATGCCTATTTATTTTAAAAGCTTTTCCTCACACCTCGCCACAACTTCATATTAAATAGATTTGATAACGTGTTATTCAGCATTTAATTTGGTACATCTCGTTTTTCCAATAGGAAAAATTAATTTTAAAATAGAGGGCACCCATAACTACGCGGTGACAAATCTCTTATTTTCTGTCGCGAACATTTTTTCCTCTTCAACCTGCAACTCTTGGCAACACTGCTGACGTCACCAAGGCGTAGCCAATAGTGGTAAGGCACGTCAGTCTGCCGTCTGCCTGGGCTGGAAACACGGGCGCTTTCGGCAGTTGGATTGCTGACTCCGAGGCTGCCACTAAGCTGGTAGACTAACCGCTGCTTTGAAGGCCCACTTGACGTCGGGTGCCGAACCTGCTACGTATTTTTTCACCGTGGACGAGGCAGCTTATATCGTGGTCTTCCAGAGCTGTTCCAAACTATTCGCCAAAGATAGGGAAAAAAAACCCACAGCTGAACTTAATAACGGGCACGCAAAAATACGTAACGAGACGTACTTTTTATAGGGGATTGATGCTCTTGAACACGAGATGAAAAATATCGTCTTAAATTTTAATGTTTACGATAAAAAATAATAATTGTATTTAGAAATAAACAAAACGTTACAGGAGATTAATTTTTTTTCTTCAGAACTTTACTTGCTGTCAATATGACGATACCGACACAAATAAATAAAATTCTGAATACTTCCTATTTAGCTACAATCGATTGTCTCAAGAATATTTCCTAGCTTCCGATACTCCGAGACACTTCAACTCCGATACACTGTTGCGATTTGATGTTTTACCTAATTATGATTGGCCAGTCAACTGAGAAAATGACTTCTCACAAAGATACACGGCCAGTACACAAAGGAAAATGCTACAAGGTCGCCAGGGCATTGAAATCCACCCTGCTCGCAGTTCCATTTTTGTTACAAGCAGCAGCTCTTTATAGTCTATTCATTATCATTTACAACTTTTCTGGAGCCCTGCTGAAGTTCTGCTTTATGGCTATTCCACCACGTCATGCATACAAAGCTTAACCAAGTTTAGAAAATTACACCAAAAGGACAACGAACCGCATACGTGAGCACTCAGATAAATAATACTTTACATGAGAACTAATTTTTACAAAGCATTATCCGCAGACCTATTTTCTCCGTTTTAATATATATTAACTACAAATGTAGTAAGTAGTAGGGAATATATGAGTCTGGCATAAGGGTATCGCGGATCGGATTCGGATTCTCCCAGCAGCCATGTTGTTACAACACCCGTCCACCATCTTGAATGCCTTTGACCTTGACATTGACCCCGGTGACCTCCGACCATAACCAAAAAAATTGTAAAAAATAATAAAATAATTATTACGAAAGATTTTATTAAAAAATCGATTAAGTAGATAAAAAAATTATTATTAAAAATTGTTATAAAAATTTTTTTAAATAAGAAAAAAGTTCTAAATGTTATTTTTTACAAAATTTTATTAAAAAATTTGTTATTAAAAAGTATTTCCCTCCTGCGAGCCGTTTTTCCTTAACAATTTCTATTTTTCCCTCGAAATTTTTCTTTTTTCTTTTAAAATTTCCCTTAAAAAAACTCATTTCCGTAGCCTCCCCCCACCACAACTGAAATTACTCACCTCTTTTCGACTCCAGCAGACGACTGACTTGCTCGCCTCCACTTCCCTCACCTATGCTTACTCCGCCATCTTGAATTTTTTGTTCATTTGTTTACATACTACTGGAGACAGCCATCTTTGTTTATATGTTACTGGATGCCATTATATATTTTTTTTCGTTCGTCATTTGTTTATATGTTTTACTGGAGGCTGCCATGTTGAGGGGCAGCCATCTTGCTAGGTGCAGTCCTCCATGTTTTTTATTGTCATTTTTTTATAGTTTGCGTCTCACCTTTGTGCGACTACCATATTAGATTTCATATGTTTACATCACCTATGTATGATCAGTTGATAGCCATATTTGTTTATGTGTTTAAAGTATAGGTTACGCTGGCAACACCATCCATATTGGATTCTATTCTCAACACATAGGTAGTATCGATTATGATGTCTGCTATCGGCCTGCACGAAATGGTGACATTGACCATTCCTGCAAAGTACATAAATTGTTATATTTGTTTTTCAATTCTTAATGGCAAGTATTATTATTAAAATTATTTTTTATATAAATATTTCTTCTACATAAAGCGGGGAGGTTTTTGGAAATAAAAAACATATTTTTTACATTAAATTTATTGTACATATAATAAAATATACAGGTTTATTAATATTTTTCGACGTTCACTGCTTGATGTCCACCTCGACGACCCAGGAATTGTAGCGGGCAGGAAAAGACCACCACTTGAAGTACGCCCCTTTCGTTATGGCGTTTCAGCACCTTCTCGAACCTTGAAGCTGGCAATGATCGAAGACAACTAAACAGTTATGGTGTGCGAACAGTCAGTTGCGCTCACGAAAGTATCTTCGCAACTTTGTCTCGACAATTGTATGATATGAGTTGGTCGTGAAGTATCATGCAGAAAGCGTACGTGTTGGCACGAATATTTCCATATGTAGTGAATTCGATTCTGCAGTCGACCACGTTAGAGGTCGTCCTGTTTATTCACATGGGATACCATGAGCGGGGCCAAACTCTTGAACATGTGAGGGCTCAATATCTGGGATTGGGTGCGTCCATAATCTGCAGTTTGGAATTGAGCGTATATCTGATATGCCAGCAGGTACTGTCCATTTAAAAAGTTCGTGTTCATGTCTATATACGGGTAGCTTTCACTATTCAAAAATATTTTGACTTTTTTCTATTTGACATGTGTCGAACTGCGAACGGCTCACTCTTACATTGTGATGTTTTCCGGTCTGTAGCCCAACAATGATGTACCTTGGTTTCTCAGAAGCAAAGCTGGACTTCACCATCCAGTTGATGCACTGGCTTGCCACGTCGATATTTTTACCATCTTCCACATTCTGCAACGTGTGTATGACTTCTGCAGTGCTCAACAGCACATGAGGCAGCATCCATTCGATAGACTGTAGGCTCAGTTCCACTGCATCTAGGTTTTCTCCTACTCCCAACACAGTGTCCAAATGCATATTGGCGAGCATTATCACCAGCTCATGCTTCGAATAGAAGACAATTCTTTTGTAGTCTTCAGTAAATCCCAATAGCATGGAGAGTGGAACACGTACTTCGAACCTGCTGTCAGCATAAATGGGAACAATGTAGCTATCTTCGATCCCCCAACCTTCCGTCTTGGCTGCAGGCAGCACATTCGGTTTGAGCGAAAGGTAATTTTTGATCGTAGAGGTTATGCCTGCATCTCGCTACTGGTCCACCTCGGCACCGATGAGAAAGTAGACGATGTGTTCGATCAGGTGAAGAATTCCATTGCTCGTTATTTTCGTCGATGCTGGATTGATCCCATCTTATTTCGTCAGAGTCCCCCTGATTCGCAGGAAAGACTGGCAAGGAAGAGTGCTGATATCTTGCTGTTGGACCGCTATCCGAACTTCCGATGGTAGTGTGTATGGCCCGATCAGGAACGGCTGGTACACGTGAAGTTTCACCTTCGTTATGCTGTCTTCGAAAATGGCTGGCTCTTCGAAGATTAGGAAATCTTCCATAGCGATTGACCTCGTAGTCGAGACTGCAGAGGATAATCTCGCTAGCATGTGTTAACTTCTTGGAGACCTGTGACGTACTGGTTGTAGGTTTTGCACAACACGTTCTTTTATAGCTTCTGATCGGCGTAAATCTTATACCGATCTTATTAAATGCCGGCGTAGGGTTCACCAACTCTCCGTGCTGGTCGATGACTGTCACGGCCATCTCATGTACTCTCTTTCGCGAAGACTGGAACGTAAATGACGCTTTGTGGTGCCACAAACAGTTTATAACCTGGAGGGACCATAGGCGAAAATTAGTGCAGCATGTTGCTCGGCCTGCCATTAAGGTACGTGCCGCTCGCCAAATTGCAGGTTATTCGTATCACATTGACTGGCAAAATGTTTACGGGCTGTGACTACACGTGTGATTTTCCAACTTCGTAGATGCGTGGCTCGAACCCCAGAATCGGCCCGATAGTATACGGTTTCGTAAAGTCGATATCTTCGGTGAATCTGATAACACTCTTCAGAGTATTGGGATTCCCACGTAGTTCGAATTCTGTGTCGGGAGACAGCGAATCTTCAATGTACTTTATAATGTGGTCTCTTTTATAAGAGCCAATGGGCAGCGAAACTTCATGGGAAACATTACCACTTTTACGAGGTACAGCTTGCAGATTTTTTTCATAAATGTTCGGTATAAAAAAAAAAAAAAGGCGCTTGTGCAATTCTGGCGGAGGGCTCAAATTCCCAAAACTATCGTAATAGTCTGTGTGTTTACTCTTTTTTTTTACGTAGGCTACCCAGTGCGTGCTGGGCCATGCTGTCGTATCCAGATTAATTATGGCACATTCTTCTCTCTTGGGTTTAGCGGGCAAACCATCTCTCATAATCACTCCGTGAAAATAAGGTATTTTCAATTTGCGTGCAAACAGTTCCAAATCCACATTCGTGAGTGCTCGTTTCGGTAGAGATTTCATTATTGTTTCTTCCTGCTGCGTCGCTTTTGCACACTTCCGTCTCCTACAGGGTATGGTTTTAGGTAGAAGATTTGCCCATTTTTTTTTACCTGTGGCGATAACTGGCATATTTGCATTGTGTCTTTGTGCCTCAGTCAACTGCTTCCGTTTGTCCGCTACTGTGTTGACGGCTCAGACGATATCACTCATGGCTCCGATTAGGCCTCCGAGGGCCCGAGTGCAGGCAAAAGCAATAGAAAAAATCAGCCTGTAGATATTTTCTTAGCCTTGATGTCTTTTCTTCTTTTTGTAACTGCTTTTCTTTTCACTTGTGCCTTTCATTTGCTCTTATCACTCATACCCATCTTCACATTGGCTTTCATCAAGTTGGAAACACCCAGCAGTGCTATTTTTTCTCCAAACCCGGCATCTGATGATTTTCTAATTTCGTCTGACTCCTGTGCAAGTATCTTGTCTGCCTGGTGTCTGGCTTGCAGATCCTTGTGTTGGGAATAGGTGATGTCGTGCTGCTTGTATACCTCGCCCAGGGCGTTTATGCCTGTCTCATTGCATGACAGCCTTTTAGCTAACTTGGTTCTTGGCTCACAGAACCTATATCCGGGAATGTGCAGCTCGAACGGTAGATTGTTGATCAGCGTATCGACGACTCCGCTTCCAGCTACGGTCTTACCTCTTCGAGACATCGTGCTGAACTGAGCGAGAAAAGTATAAATACGACCCATTTATACATTTTTGTTCCAGTATAATTCTAGACTTGCAACAGTACGGATGCAATGATGCATCTGCTGTGTCACTTCTGCGGTAAAGCATGTACAGCTTTGCGGAATTTACGACGACATGAAATAACGACTGCGGAATGAAAACCTCAAGAATGCAGTTTCAGTGCGATTTCTGTCAGAGGCAGTTTTCTTGGAGTGATGCATTAAATACATATTCTAAAACGTGTAGCACTGGTTCTCTGCAACTGTAATCGACTTCATTTGTACCATTTTCACAATTTACTCCATCTGCCCCATTTGCTCCATCTGCTCCATTTACTCCATTTGCTCCATAGCTCCACAGCTCCATCTGCATCATTTATCCCAACTGCTTTATTTGCTCGTTCTGCTCCATTTACTCCATCTGCTCCAGAAGATTCTAGTGGTAACGTACATATTATCAAGCTAGATGATACTCTACCCATACGCATTTATGCTGAAGATGAAGCTATCTCCCACGAATCGTGGCATGGAAGCCTATTTCCGAATACAGTGAGGTCCATCATCGCGGGAACATCAAATTGCTGGAAAACATGCGTCTAACTGAGCCTACTGGAAGAAGCGAACGGCCTTTGGTTCGAGAACGTGTACCTATATACAAAATCGCTCCAGCAACTGTAATACCGGCGATTGGCACGAGTACTGCAAGCCGTGGAAGTCATGGGTTATTTCCCACGCATTGATGACGTAGCCGTCGTATCTCCAAAAAAAGCACTGCGAAACTCGATATTTGTCTTTGATGACGTTGCCTGCGAGAAACAAACAAGAATACTTTAGCATGGGATGGCATGCGAACGTGGACAGTGTTTCCCTCGGATAGACTTATTCGCGCATACCCAGACAGATGCTTCGCGACAACACGAACATTTTGGTGTTGTTTCGCATGGACGATACGAATTTGTGGTACGTTTACGACGATCATGTAAATACGGATATGACGCATTCAGATTTCAACTTTATGTGTGCCTTGTGTTGGGAAGAGAAAAACGGGTTTTTAACGATCGTAAAGGACTGGCCCCTATATAATGGCAGGTACAGGCGCGGGTTCGATCAGTTCATTACCGACCATCGAGAATGAGTTACAGCATATCGAAATTCGGGCGGAGTAGCCTTAAGATGCGCTATCATAAAGGCGACGATGGCGGAGAAGATGGAACTTGTGATGCTGGTAGAATAATAATTTAAAACATTGGTGAACCCGAACGATCATGAGGATGTTGCTGCTAACGATTTCGAACTAGAAACTGGCAATGACATAATCTCGGAACTGCGCAGTATGCTGGCTGAACAAAATGTTTCTTTCGAAACTACCTGTCCGAGCTCGGGGCGAAGATGGACCGTATGAAGACGATCATTTACAAAATGGTGGCCATGGACGAGCACATGAAGAGTGTTCAAAGGAAAATTATTGACAGATTAAATGAAGCAATCTGAAAAATCTGGAACGATATATGACACGTACATTCGATACCTCGATTTCCCACCTCTCCACGAAAACACATTCAAAATTACAGCGAACGTCTGAGGAAGATCGAAAATATTTTGCCGGAGACTCACGACTAAACCTACAAAAGAAAGCGACAGTGAGAATTTTTATTCAGTATAATCGTGGACGTTGCCAGCGAATTACATCGAGTGATTCAGGCTCTCCGCTCAAAATATTTGCTCGCCAAGGGAGGCAAAATTTTACGAGACCATATAAATGAAGACATTTTTAGTCCATTACTCGTCTCGATGTACTCAGGGAGAGCTATGGAGCACTCGTAGCTGTAAAGTCCGAAATCGAGAATACCGCTAAGCCTTTGAAGAAGCAAAAGCATGATGAAGTACAGTCAGATCAGGACTATGGATCGGATGCGGATTTGCCACACTAGAAGAAAATACAGAAGAGAGCCCTGAAATGTAACGCTTTGGCTCGACGGCACCTACGATCGTTCGCATCACATAATTATTATACGACGCACGACGTATACAGGCATAATGATAAATGGTTCCTCGGTGCTGACGAGATTCTTTCTACCAGGTGGGAGCATCCGAGTTGACAATTACACGGTACGTGGAACCCCAGGACTATACGAACTTGTATTTCGCAAGGAGCCCATGGACTTTGCAGAATTTGACCTCCTGTATTACAATACTTTGCTTGAACTCACGCACGCACTTTTACCATGCCAACAATCCCGAGACCAGTGTTTATAAGAACGAAGTTCACGAAAAATCGACATTCTCGCAGACCTCTTCAGCGGCCTAGCACTGAAAAGAGACGAAGGTATTAAGAAAATAGACGACAGCAAGAACATCGACTGCGTATTCTGGAACGACCAGAACAAGGAGCTGGTGGATAGACTGCAGCTAGTGCTTGCTTCGCAAAGTGTTGGAAATTACTCCCACACCAACGAGATAGTTTCAACCATCGAAGAACTTGAGGAGGCGGGGTACATACGATTAGTCGATTGGTCATCGCCAGCTTCAAGCTTCGAGAAGGTGCTGAAACGACATAACGGAAGGGGTGTACTTCAAGTGGTGGTATTTCCCTGCCCACTTCAATTCCTGGGTCGTCGAGTCGGACATCAAGCGGTGAACGTCGAAGAAGTTTAATAAGCCTGTATATTTTATTATATGTACAATAAATTTTATGTAAGAAATACATGATATGTTTAAAAAAAAAAAAACCTCCCCGCTTTATATAAATGAAATATTAAAATAAAAATCTATTTTGACAAAAATACTCGCATTCAAGATGTTACGCCCCTATAGAGCGTAGCAGGGCTAAAGGAAGGGAAGGAGAAGGACGCACGCCATTAAAAAAATCAAGAAAGCATGGACACAAAAATTCCAAAATCAATACAAATTTATTGAAGCCCATCTATTCATTTTCACTAAAAAAAACAACAACTTTGCAATATAAATTGCATCTGTAAATTTCAGTTGCTTGCTACCAATTGGTGAACTAGGGGGAGGAGGAACACACATGCTATGGAACAAACAGAAAAACAACAATATCAATATATCCTGAGAAATCACCCAACCTGAATACACTCGTGAAATCCCATTAAAAAAGGTAAAATGACTCCCTGAGTAAAGCAAGCACCATTACAACGTTAAAAGTAAAGTACGCGTGATGATTCACTAAAAAGTACAACATGGAATACTAATCTCAAGAATACCATTGGGAAGGAGCAAAAACCCTCATTACACTTACCATGATCATAAAGGCTCGCCATAAAATATCCACTAAACTCCTTGGCATTAATTTTTTTTGGCAAATCGTAGTCCAGGAGACCATTCCTACAGCACACAAAAAAAGTGAAGAATTCACTTCATAAAAACATTTCCATAAAATACCATATTGAAAATTCACACAAGCAAAACAGTGAAGAAACACTTCCTAAAAAAAAAAAAAAAAAAAAAAACAAACAAAAAAAAACGCTACCCCCAGCATAACAACAACTACATTCATTGCAAAACTTAACTTGTGTACTCATATTACGCGAAAACGCGTCTATCATGCTGAAGCGCCGAAGTACGAAGTGGTGTAGACATGATATATCGTCGGCCAGCCCGCGCAACTCGATGAGGAACATTTTTACGCAAAAACGCGGCTTGGGATGGTTAAGGAGGCGGCGGGAATAGCAGAGAGGCGTATGTAAGGTGCCAGAGTGTGCGAGGCTGAACTCGTTGCCAGTAGTAGCCACCAGACAGCGCTCGGCCGCGCCAGGAGCGCCGCGCGCCTCTCTTCAGTACAGCATAGCGCTTGGAAGCGTTCAGGCGTGCGCCACCCCGAGGGGGGGGGGGCGAAGATAAATATGATACCCTTTTTCTGACGCAAAAATATTGCGTCTTCTAATGATAACCACTCTTCAAATAATATTTTATTAAGCTGGGTTACAAACACAGACGTGGCAAATAACCAAGCAGACTTGCTAACCAAGTTCTTAACGTCATGTAGTTCTGTAAACACACCAACCACATAATAGCAGCATTTACTCGTACTCCAGAAAATTGTAAGCATCACACACTTCACCAGCTGGCAGGACGAAAAATAAATTGTGCAGGCAGGACAGTTTTTGGCAGGACAGGAGCAGTCACATAAAATTGCTTGAGTTTGCTAATTGACATGCATCATAATCGATACTACCTATGTGTTGAGAATATAATCCAATGCGGATGGCGTTGCCAGCTTAACATATACTTTAAACACATAAACAAATATGGCTATCACCTGGTCATACATAGGTGATGTAAACATATGAAATCTAATATGGTAGTCGCACAAAGGTGAAACGCAAGCTATAAAACAAATGACAATAAAAAACATGGAGGACTGCACCTAGCAGGATGGCTGCCTCCCAATATGGTAGCCTTACATCATGGCAGCCTCCAGTAACACATATAAGAATTGACAAACGAAAAAAACAAAACAAATATAATGGCCTCCAGTAACATATAAACAAAGATGTCTGCCGCAGTAGTATGGCGTAATGAGAATATGTGAGGGGAGTGGAGGCGATGGTGTCAGTCGTCTGCTGGAGTCGAACAGTGATGAGTAATATTGTGGTGCAGGGGGTGGGCCCCCGGAAATGTACATTTTTAAGGGCAATTTTCGAGGGAAAAAAGGAAAATTGTTAGGGAAAACAGCTCGCCGGAGGGAAAAACTTTTCAATAAAAAAAATTAAGTAAAATTTTTAAAACAAATGTTCAATTTTAAACGATTTTTATAACATTTTTAATAATAATATTTTTAATTTTACACGATTTTTAAATAATTTTTTAAATAATATTTTTTAAATAATTTTTTCGCATTTTTTGTGTTTTTGTGATCAGAGGTCAACGGAGTCAAGGTCAAGATCACGGGTCAAAGGTCAAGGTCAATTATATCTAAGATGGCTGACAGGTGACGTAACAACATGGCGGCCGGGCGAATCTGAATCCGATCCCCGATCCCCTTATGCCATACTCATATATTTCCTACTACTAAACTATTATAATATATGTATAAAAAATAAGCAGAAGTTCAATTTAAAAAAATAATAATATACTTAATAGACGTATAAAACTCTTGTGATACAAGGCATATCTAGGAAGCAACGAAACACGTCATTCAAAGGTAATGGTTCAAAAAGTGTGAAGTTGCCAATAACGGACTACATGAGACTACGGTATATACTACAGTCTCAACAGCGAGTGATACCGCCCACGTGTGACGGATTTAACACACCGGACGTCATCTTTTGTTGTGTACAGTGGAGATATTTTGGCGGCTCTTAAAAGTGGGGTCTTGAAAACCGATGAGAGTGAAGCGAGGTGAGCATGGACTGGCGCGGGAAACGGGAGATCCCCGAGAAAACCCGCCGACTAGCGGCATCGTCCAGCGCGATTCCCCCATGCGAAAATCCTGGAGTGACCCTGCCGGGGAATGAATTTGGCTCGCCTTGGTGGAAGGCGAGCGGGCTAACCTCTCAGCCATCGCTGCCCTCCCCCTCGAGGTTGTAGAAAAGGCAAGGTGACAAGTGCATAATCACTTCTACGTGGAGAAGTCTGCAGCTGGTTGGTTGTCATGAAAAATTGGCCTATTTCTTTATATGTTAACGCTGTGCCGCGGAATATTACACGCTGGTTCGGCTCCCGTGTGATTGACATAAGACGTTTCGTCGTGTTGGGCCATTTTATTGGGGCTGTTTATGTGGAGTTCAGAATGTATTAGGTACATTCACGTCTTAGCAGTTGGCTATTCTCTGTCCAGTATGTTTCGGCCTTAGAACAGGTCCTAGCGCTCAGACTACCAAGTCGTTTGATCAGTGCCACTGTTACGAACACCATACAAGATTTCACAACGCCTTCCTTATAGTCATGTTGGCATCAAAACATTCTCATCTTTGTTACAAATTTGGTACATCACTAAACATTCTTCATTTATTGATACATCTATATTTATTAAAATACCATATATTTTTTGTCAAACTTTATGATTGCAATATTGCAAAATTTCACGCAAATATGTTTGCAATTTTATGAATTTACACTTACAAGAGTATATGATGTATTTATATGATACAGAAAATTTCTGGCTTTAATATGGAAATTCGGTAAACGACTTAGAGGTTCTCATAACAGTAGGCTTGTTTCCGCTAATGGTAGAAGAGTGGTTCTCGCTGTTGATATTTTTAGGTGGTGAAGGAGATTGTGGTGACGGCTGTGGAGTAGGTGATAAGCTGTCGGTAGTGGTTGAGTCGATTAGGTGTGAAGGTGATTAGGTGTAGATGATGATGAAGGTGATTAGATGTAGGTGATGGTGGTGAAAGTGGTGTTGATGACTATGCGTTACAGTAAGGCGCACAAAACCTAGATAATGAGCTCCCACAGATTGTTTTCGGTTTCAGTAATGACAAAAAAATAATTTCGGAATGTCACACTCACAAGTGATAAAAGCTTAAAAAAAAAAAATTGGTATTAAAAACAAATAATGGCACACATTTTATAATAACGGTTGAATGCAGCAAAATAAACTCCCGGCAAAGTAAAAAGAAGATAAAACATCAAAATACTTTACAAAACCGTAAACAGTACAATCACTTTAAAATTGGGAGCACGTCGCTTTAACTTGGAAGAGTGTCTATGACAGCAGCACAAAGTCTGTCTGGAAACTGTAGGAAGAAACTGTATTACCTGGATTTTGAAAGTCCAAATGCATTTTCATGTCTTCAACGGAACCACCAATTCCAAATGTTTGTTGATATGCACCGCGATAACTAAAAAATGTATGTTTGTGTGTTATAAATACATGTAATGTAAGTTCACAAAATTGTAATTTTTTTTAATTAAATGCTTTTTTGATATTAATTTCCAAAAAATTTTGCTATACGAACGAGAAAATATTTTACTGAGTACGGAAGTCGAAGTAAATGAAACACGACGGTGGCCTAATTCTGGGTGACTTTAGCCGCATGAGTAAATAAACATAGTAAATAAACATAGTAAACATTCGCAGAAGATAACATGCAAGTTTCTACATAGGCAATTGAAATTTACAATCATACTGTTATCTCCGTTTATAAAAAATTTAGTTAGAGAGTATAAGAATTTGCACAATCGGGAAGTGATCAGCGTAATGAGAATTTTTATTTGCTAGCGACATAGACCATTTCAAGTTACAAATTATTTTCCTAGCAAAACGTTTAGCTTCGTTGACTTTTTGAAAATCACATGTTTTAAATATTTTCTGCATTCGTCGTACATTCTATACCCTACTTCTACAGTAGAAGAAAATAAAGCCAACTGGAGGTGAAACTGAGGAACGCTGGCTCAAATAAACAACTATATAAATTGTCGTGTTTTGGTGATATTTTTAATGGGGATGGGAAGATAGGAGTCAACTGTCGTCTACAATACATCTCCACGCGGTACTCCAATTGCTTCCCAAAATCTTCTGTACACTTTTCAGAAGTTATCAATAAATTCTTTTCCCCCTCCCAGCCCCCAGACATCCTATCCCTCGCCTCCATTTCTTCTTGTCTTATCCTGACGAAAGGTTGGGAGAGGTGAGAGAGAGGGCCTATCTGTGCGACGACTGGCAGAGGAAGGAGTGCTTGATGAGATTGGACCGAACCTTTCACACACCATTTTTCCCGATGAAGATAGAGGCCGTGATATTCCTAAGATGAAATGTCCATTTTCTCTCAAAATATTGTCTTCCCGAAGTTGAGATGCAGAGGATTTCTTCCCGTACACAATAATTTATACCGTCGTGCAAATATAGAGGACTATATTTTTATTTTTCTCTACACTTCACAGTTGTAAAATGGCGACTAGTAATTCAACAACTGTATTGCAATAGAATACAAGCAATTGCATTTTAAATGTATTTACTGCAGGGAACATAGATTTTTTAAGCTACCAGTCATGGGAAAAAAATGTAACAAACAAAACAAAACAAAAAGTGAAATTTTTTACATTGCGGTGACGCAGTCCCCTTACAAGAACGTTTTTTTCTTTCAGCATAAGAAATGGAAAAGGAATTTCTTGTTAATTCTGAGAGAGCTCATATAAAAACCTGGGATTGCTCGTTCGGAAATATCACTGCGGGAAACATTTCAAGCCGGCAAGAGTTCTCGAAGAGAAGGCTCGCTTTAAGCCGCAGCGTTGAGGGGTTTTAACATTTCATTTGCCGACGTGAAGACTTCTCGTTCCATGCGTTGGCAAGAAGGGTCTTCGTCACCCCAACCTAGAAGGGCGCCGGCAGAGTTCTCCAGGTGTTTATCCAGCTTCCAGCGGCGCCGGAGCAAGGTATTCCAGGCCGCGGCCACGACAGCGCGATAATGAGTGTGTTATTTTTGCGGGCGAGTGGCGCTCGGGGAAGTGCGAAATTAGAGCCCACCCGAGACGGGGAGAAAAAGAAGAAGAAATAAGTGCTCGCGACAAAATGCGAGCCTCTAGGAGGTAGCAGGTAGATATTTTCCGGAGGGGATGATTACTTGCCGGTCCGTCTGTCTTAATTAGTCAAGGAGGTCTGGAGGGGAGTAAAGAAGAGCTGGCGTGAGGAATGGGGTTGGGCAGAGAACTAAAAAGAGTGCGAGAGGAAAGATGAACATCGGAGAGGTCGTTTGTAGCCGGGGTGACGGAGAACACGGCCACGAAGGTAAGGACTAGCTCGTGTTTTGCAAGATGCACTTCTTAGAACTTCGCCGAAGGGGTTTGGGGGGGGGGGGGGGGACCCGAGGCCTACGCGTTTAATAATTGCTCGCTCAGGGAAGGATTTACGGGATGCCGTTATCACCTGCGATAAACGAGGGGTGGGGGAGGGAAGATGCTCCACCATCGCTCCTAGAAGTGGGGCAGTATCTTTCTACCACAACAACCTCCTAAGTTTCCACCCTACGATGAAAGTCTGAGCAGCGAACTGGGGTCCTCATACTCTAGCCTTGGCGGATTCGTCGCAACGTGTATAGTCTATTCGAGGTTTCCTCCCACATTTTGAAACAAATCTTTGAAAAATCACACCATGAATGAAGTGTTTGGTTGTTTCCTAAATATGCCACTTACCACGTGTGTTTTACACTTCTGGCAGCATAAAAGTACCTTATTTCTTATTAAATGGAACTTTTACTTATGTCGTCTCTATAAATTATATTACATTTATAATTAATTTGAATAAAAACAGGGAGAAAGTAGGTATGTTGGTAGTGCACAGTAAGAAATAGTTCTTATGGAAAATATTATTACACTTAGCGCGCAAGGGGGCCACGGTGGCTGAGCGATTAGCACGCTCGCCTCCCACCAATGCGAACCGGATTCAATCCCCGTCCGCGTCACTGGATTTCCGCAAATGGGAATTATTCCGGATGATGCCGTTTGTCGGCGGGTTTTCTCAGGGATCCCCCGTTTCTTCCGCTCCTTCATTCCGGCTCTGCTCCATATTCAATTCAATCACCCTCATCGGCTCTCAAGATCTCGCTGTTAAGAGCCGTCCAAATCTCTTCACTCACGGAGCGCGCACGAAAGTGGCACGTTGTCCCTTTGGTGTAGTTCCCCACACGTAGTAGAACTCGTCTCCCGGAGGCGGAGGAATATCCTGGGGTAGAAGTTAAACAGGGTTTCGGAAATGTTTAAAGTAACCTTGAATGGACTACAATCGTGAGACGGCGATAATTTCCCACGTGCTCATCATTAGTATGTCGAGCAGGTGTAAAGGGGGGGGGGGATTCATCTAATCCTATGTCCATATCTTTCTGACATTCTGGCGTTTGAATATGTTAATGTGGCGGATCCTTGGCCGGCGACCTCGTCCTTGTCCCGCGTGCTTTCCACCAGCTACAAATGTGTGGTATTAGAGTGGACGCGTACTGCGGCGATTATGGGAACACCCTCTGTACTTGACAAACATTTACTCATATCTTCGTCATGTCGCAAACTGTCATTGCCGAAGCTCAGAGCGGTGTTAGTCCAAACCCTTAACCACCAATTAGGTTTGTAATTTGAATACGGAGGGATGGGAGGAGTTTCCCTCTCCGCAGCTACAATAAGGAGCCTGCCGAGTTTCCCCAGCAAGCCCGGTACCAAGAATGTTACCCTTTGTAAAAATGGTCAATGTCACATTTTTAAAACTTGCCTATGCAGTTTCCTTAAGCGGCAAGAGAAAAGTACAAATATACGGGCGTAGTTTAATCTGTGGTCTTCCATCGTGTGTAATAAATCTCCACTGTTGAAGGTATAATTTGCACAGCACACCGGTACGACGGAAACACTGCACGCTTTGCGCTTAGGAGCGATGAGGCACTAGGCGTGCGTGTTAGTGTCGCCTGTATCGCTCCCTCGCTTCTTTACCTTGGACGCGCGTGTCCATCCCACTCTTAAGCCACTTAAACTTTCTGAAAATACACTTTAGGAACGGAAATAGAAAACTGAACCTTGTTGGATGAGGAACGCTTTTTAGGGTACAACGAGACTGTTTGTATAGCTTAACTAAAAATCCCAAATCAAAGAAAATGTAGATTTATCACAGAGGATTCATGCAAGGCCATAAATAATATATTGTTTTGCCTTTCTATAACAAAATAAATAAAAATTAAATGAAGTCTAAAGGTGAAATAAAGATATCAGATTTACATGCTGGATTGAAAGTGAAGAAAGCATTTTTTTTTGGAATAGTTCTTCCTTCTATTCATTCCAAAATTATTTAACAAGCACTTACCAGCAGATGAATTGCTTTCTTTTTTTCAGCTCCAACGCACTTTTCATGGTACCATACATCACATGTCTGGCAGCAAATCCAATCATCTTTTGGGGTAGATGGCTTCGAGTAGTAGCTGACAACGCAGAATCCGCATTAGTCGTCTGTGTCGGAATATCTAATGTTAGCCTCTTCATTTTATGAAGACAGTGCAATTGGACGTTTTTCCCTTTTATCTTTTGCGACGTAGCTGTTCATCTTGCTGCAGATAGGTTGGGGGTTTGTTTCCACTTACTCTTTGCCTCGACAACACTGGTTCGTTCTGTGACGATGTGCTGTGGTAAGCTCTTGACTCTTTTCAAGCTTCTATTTGATTGCAGTCTTCTCAGGACTTGGAAGAACGTCTCGAACTGGTGTTTCCGTAATGACCCAGGCAGGGGCCTGAGGAAAGTTGGGCACTGGCTCTTGTGCTCGAAGTCTTTCTTAATTCTGCACCTCATTAGACCTATTGGTGTCCTTGGCAGTGGAATGTGAATATGTCTCAGAAGCTACAAAATGGAAGTCTTCGATTGCTTGAGGCCCGAAAGGAAATATTCATGTACAGGCAAACGCGTTAACCGCTAGTCCAAAAGCTGCTGTTGTGTTTCACGTATCATTGAATAGGGGATTAAATTGTATCCTAGTTTAATTTTATCTTGGATGCCCGTGAACAAATGATGTAGCCGCGTGATGATAATTAGCTATCAATGCCTTAAAAATACAAAGATCGCGGTTGGGGGGGGGGGGGATGCAAAACATGTGTAGTGTGTGGCGGAAGGTACAAAATTTCAATGTCGTTGGTCTGGCAGTACAGAGTAGTTAAAAGTGCTGTATGAGATTAACGGTCATCTAAATTAAAAATGACTCTTCCTGGTACATGATGTTCTTGGAAGTGCCCAAGGATTTTTAGAAATGTTCCTTTGTTTATGTACCAACTTTCACTCATGGGAACAACTGATCCACTGGGGAGATTATCCGCCATTTCCGGATAATGTCCGGATAATGACGTATTCCCTGGAAAATGACCAGCGGTGAGATGTATGACCCAGCAGCTTTGCCGCATGCTCAGATGATCAAGTATCCTCCCCTCTCGACACTTGTCCGACTAATTATATCTTCTTTCCTTCTCTGTGCTATTATTTTTAGTAGCCGATTGTTTAAGGGGAGCGCACTTTCATTCATATTATATATGCATGGGCTTAGTGTGTAGAGAAAACTCAGTAAACTGGTCAGCAATTCGGAATAAGAATTAACAGTCTTTTTGTTGACACCAGCTGCTCTTGCCTTAGACAGATCTTCAGGCTTCCTCGAACTAAGACCGTTTCGCCTGCACAACACAAGACATCAATCTGTCCCCACCATTTTGTTCTCTCTATCCAAGAGTGTGGTACCTCAATGTCACATTTCAAGGTGTACGAGTGTGATGCTTGACGAAGTTCTTTCTGTTTAACACTATCAGCAAGGAACATCTCAATTTCGTTTGTGATAACAGAAGGATGGCCTAAAGACGTGAAGAGAGTGAAGAGATTTGGACGGCTCTTAACATCGAGGTCTTGAGAGCCGATGATTTGGCGATTGAGGCGAGTATGGAGCAGCGCCGGAATGAAGGGGCGGGGGAAACGGGAGATATCCGAGAAAACTCGCCGACCAACGGCATCGTCCGGCACGATTCCCACATGCGAAAATCCGGAGTTAACAGGCCAGGGATGGAACCCGAATTGCCTTGTTGGGAGGCGAGCAGGCTAACTGCTCAGTCACCGTGGCCCCATGGCCTAAAGATGATCTCTTCCTTGGCGTAGGTACAAAATATCGCAAGCCATGAAGCTCATTTCTTTTTTCCTGAACTTTTTCATGCAAGATTGTATAGTACTTTAAATAATTTACTGCTCCTAGTAATGGCACATACCCTTCAACTATAGACATCACTGCCCGTTCAATTGCTTCATTCTGCCAGTGCAGCCGGAAATGCTTCCTTTTATAATGTATTACCACCTAAAAATAAATACGTAGGTATTATTTTCAGTAGTTGACAACAATAATTGCACAACTGTGCGGTATCAGAACAGCCTCGCGAATTGCTATCTGAATAGCTCCGCAAGACACGATGCAACGTGGCTGGAGGTAACACTAAAATATTACATACCACTGATAGTGCAAGTATTATTCACTCAACATCAATAAGAAAAAAATATATCTCCTTCTTCGGGACTCCAGTACTTGTACAAAACCAATCGTATACTTATAACAACACTCAAACCTTCACTCTGCCGCATGGAACAACAACACGGAGTCCTTAGTTGCCACACACATACTTAAAACCCTTAACTTTAACCAAAAAGTCCCGCTATTTAAATTACCCCGCTGTTCCTTAAATGCTATTGTTAGGTGGACATCTTTTACGTACATGGAGTATTTTCTAAATAAGTTTTCCCTGAGAAATTTGCTAGAAAAATGAGGATATTTTCATTTTGTTCAGTTTTAAAAGCTTATTCGAAAAAAAATAATAAGACCACGTAAATCTTTGACTGGAGGAGCGGAAAAATTTTGAAATTTCGGAAATATTTGAAATTTTCTAACAATTTGTTTGAAAATGTTCCAACAATGATTAGGTTAAGAGTGCCATACATAGTTCAGAAATGGGCAATCAACTACTACAATTTAAGTAAATGCTTGGTGACATTCCTTCGGCTGGAAACATTTCATGAATTTTTGATTCTGGTATGGATTGAATTTTATGAATGATTAATGTGAAGTGTTTTTGCAGTTCTGAAATGTTGGATTTTATGCAAATCAGCCCCCCCCCCCTTTTTTTCTTACCTATTTTAATGTGTTTTATGTATTTTCAATTTCCAAGTGGAAAACCATAGATGTTGTAATGGTTGCAAGACAACCATCTCATAGTGAAATAACAGTATTTACAAACAGCCTCTGACTCATAGTGAGCTGCTGATTTTAGGCTGGGCAACCTACTGCCTATGTGGAAAGTAACGGGATACTACCACATTATATTTCTCAAGTAGTACATGGTATGACTCTCTGTGTAAAAGAATCCGGAGGTAAAGTGTCCCTTCACTTGGATCTCCGGGAAGGGAATACATTGAGGGGAAATACAAATGAAAGAAAGAAGAGAAGGAAAAAGGTAGGAAAGGTAAGGATTGGAGCATGGAATGTATGCACGCTATTGCAAGCAGGAAATCTAGAAAATGCCAAACAGGAGATGAAAAAGAACAGATTAGATGCACTTGGCATGTGTGAAAAGGTGATGGGGAGGGAACGGGGAGATAGAAAGTGGAGATTATAAGCTTTTCTACTCAGGAGAAGATAAGAGTGGTGAAAATGGTGTGGGAATACTGATAGGGCAAAAAATTAAAAATAAGGTAATAAAGGTGCAATATAGTGATGGAAGATTGATAATGATACGGCTGCAGGGTAGTTCGAAAGACGTGGTATTAATACAGGTATATATGCCAACTAGCCAGCATAGAGATGAATTATTGAGAAAGAGAATATAAATGCCTCTATCATTACTATGGGGGACTTGAATGCAGTGGTGGGTGAAGGAAAAGAAGAAGATATGGTAGGAAATTTTGGATTAGGGGTAAGAAAAGTGAGGGGTGAAAGACTAATTAACTTTTGCAAAGAAAACTCACTAGTGGTGGGCAACACCCTATTTGGAAATCACAAAAGGAGACATTATACATGGGTCTCTAGTTTGAATAGAGAGAGGTAAAAGCTGGACTACATCCTGGTATTAAAAAAAAGGATAGGAACTGCCTGGAGAATGCCAAAGCTTACACAGGAGCAGACATAAATTCAGATTACAATCTCGTAGTGGAAGGAATACAAGTAAAGTTGAAGAAAGCGGAGAGAGATAGAGCAAGAGAAAGACTAAACTTAGAGACACTCAAGGAGGCAAGTAAGGCTTCGGAGCTGGAATAGAGGTTTATGGAAAAAATACCAAAGAGGCAGAGATGAAGACTGTATAAATTAAAAATGGCTAAAAATGAGGGAAGGACTCATGACGTCTGCCAAAGAAGTTCTAGGAATCAGAGAGTCCAAAAGTGTTAGGAAAGAATGGACAACGGAAAACATGTTGAAAAAGATGGAAGAACGAAGGCAATGGAAGAATACGGGAAATTAAGAAGGAAGAAAAAGGTATAGGAAACTAAATAATGAATTAAGATGAGAACCTGAACAAGCAAAAGAAAGATGGATAAAGAGAAATGCGAGGAAATATAGAAAATTGACAAAGAGGGAAAGTATGAAATTATGTAAAGAATGACTAGGGAGATAGCTTTGAAGGCAAAAGAAGGAAGTTTAACATGGAAATAGAAAAAAGTGGATGGCGCATTAGCCAAAGAACCACATGATATATTGACTAGATGGCAAGAATATATAGAATGTCTGTATAAGAAGGATCAAGACCAAGTGAAAGTATGATTGACGATGAGGCATAGGTACCAGAGGATAGAAAGGGGTACGGCATCTTGGAAGCAGAAGTAGAAAAGGCACTGAAGGAGATGAAGAATCGAAAGACGTGTGGAATCGATAATTTGCCAGTAGAAGTGTTCAAGAGTTTAGGAAATAGGGGAAGGAGGGAGATAGTCTACCTACGTAATGAGATATATGACAAAAGGGAATGGCCGGATGACTTGCTCGCAATGGTAATGATACCAATTAAAAAAAAGAATACCAATAAATGTGAAGAGCATAGGACTGTTAGTCTAATTTCTCATGCAGCTAAAATATTGTTAAGAGTGTTGAATAGCAAGCTACATGGGAAGTTAGATAGAAGGATTGGAGAGGAACAGTTTTAATTTAGAAGTGGAAAAGGAACAAGAGATGCTATAGGTCTGTTAAGAATCACAGGGGAAAGATATATTGAGAAAGGTTGAGAAATTTATGCTGTCTTTATTGACTTGGAAAAAGCTTTCGACAGAGTACAATGGAACAAGGTGATGGACATCTTGAAGAGGAAAGGAGTAGATTGGAAGGGGAGAAGACTAGTACAGAATCTTTATTTACAACTGAAAGTAAGAATAAAGAGTGGAACTGAAATGTCGGAAGAAAGCAGCATTGGGAGAGACGTTAGACAAGGCTGTTGCTTTTCTCTCTTGTTGTTCAATTTATACCTGGAGAAGATTATTGGGAAATGCTTAAATGGAAGAAGAGGAGTACATATTGGCAGAAAGAGAATAGAATGTATAATATTTGCCGATTATATGGTTTTATTAGCAGAAAGTGAAAGAACTATAACTAAAATGCTAAAAGATGTCAATGAAACTTGTGAGGAGTATGGAATGAGAATCAATACATCAAAAACAAAGAGTATTGTATTCATTAAAGGAAGGAAACCGTAAAATATTAAGATATACCAAGTTAATATCAGTCAAGTAAAAAGAGCATAAAAATATCTAGGAAGTACGATAACTGAGGACTTGAAATGTCAACAGGAGGCGAAGACTCATATTGCGGTAGCGAAGGAAGTGTTCAATAGGAAGAGGAGATTGCTATGCGGAAAACTAGATAAAGCACTGAGGAAAAGACTTGGCAAGTGTTTAGTATGCATTGTGGCACTCTATGGGGCAGAGACGTGGACACTGAGACGTGAGGACGAAAAAAGGCTAGAAGCGTTTGAGATGTGGATGTGGAGGAGATTAGAGAGGATAGGCTGGGTGGAAAGAGTGAGTAATGAAGAAGTGCTGGCAAGAGTTGATGAGAGGAGAAAACTGCCGAAAGTCATAAGAGAAAGGAAGAAGAACTAGATGGGACACTCGTTGAGACGGGAGTACTTGCTAACAGACGATATGGAAGAAATAGTTTGTGGAAAAGATTGAAAGGAAGGAGAAGATACAAGTTGGTAGAGGTCATCAAGGGAATCGGAAAGTATATGGACCTGAAGAGGTTGGCAGAAGACAGGAGAGCATGGAGAGATACCACGTGAAAACCTGACTCTGGGCAGAACACAAATTATGATGAATTTGGGGAGGGGAAAAAACAAGATGTTATTAAATGGTAAGAATATCGATTTAAATGGCTTATTAAATTAATTGACAGTATATGTTATGTGCTTTGAAAATAGTACATTTTGATTAATGGTGAGAAATGTGATATTATATATACACACACGCATATATATAATATGCCCTACTAATAGCTATATATATATATATATATATATATATATATATATATATATATATATATATATATATATATATATATATATATATATATATAATGCTAGTAGTAGGGCATAGCCAAAACTGGCACAGGATTGTTTTAGCCCAAAAATGTCTCGATTCCTAGATGACTGTGTACAAAGCCGGTTAGCCCAGTGCCTCGCGGTCATCTATACTCTGTACCTTCCCCGTGCGACGCCAGTTTATAATGTCACCTTACGCAACTATTTGATGATGTCACTCTTGGCGGGCCGCAGCTGGCGCGTCTGCCCTGGCGAACCTGTCACAGCTGAGTCACCGGCCTGTCGGCGTGGTGATGCATGTGCGGCTACAAGGCTAGGTGACTTAATTTTCATACAACAGTTAAAACGAATTCAATATAATAAAATATTATGACAAAATATGGTTTTTCAAAAAATTAAGTATTGAAAATCGAATGTTTTTACAAAGTCCTGCTTAGAATGTACTTGACAATAATTTTTATATGTCTTCTTGTGTATGGAAAATTACATCTTTAAATTCGTATAAAATATACACACCGACGAAGATTCGCGCGCTCTAGCAGGCGAAGAAGGAAATATGTAGACGGTGGAGTCGAACAAGTGTGAGTAATTGGTCGGACGAATGAGAGAGACAAGAGAGAAAGGAAAGAGAGAAAGTGAAATCGAGAAAAAGATGGAGAGAGAAAGCGAATGTGAGAGACAAGAGAGAAGGGAAAGAGAGAAATAGAGGAAAAGAGAGAGAGAGAGAGAGAGAGAGGAGAGAGAGTGACATAGCACGGAATGATAGAGCATGAAAAAGACACAGAATGGTGGTTTGACAAAACGATCGTATGCGCCTTGAAAATACGATTCCGGTGATATATAGCAATTAATACTTATGCCTTTAAATTTTTTTACTATAAAAATATATGTAAATTCAAAAGAAATAGTTATTAAAATAATTTTATTAAGACATCATGATTGTATGCTTTTGAAAAGACAAGTCCGATGATAGATAACACTTAATCCTTTAATTATAAAACTATACATTCTATAAATTAAAAACAAATAATTTATTAAAAATATTTTATTTTGTCGATTCTTCATTGTTTCGTCTAGAAGCATTAAGGAATCCACACAAATTGGCCGATATTGCCTTCGTGTGGCTTATTTTTGCACATGAGTGGCTTTTACCATTTTTAGGGAAAAACGGGGCATTTTTAGGGAAAAATGGGAAATTTGTGAGGAAAAAAGGGAAATCTTAAGGCTTTTTTTTTTGCTAAAACATACGATTTTGTGTTAAAATGAGCGGCTGAGCCCCTCGAGAGCCGCGAGCAGAATCATGAATCCTGTGCCAGCTTCGGCTATGCCCTACTACTAATGCTGTATAATGCTTCGTATTTTCGGTTAAAATAAAGAATCGCAGACGTGTATTATAAATATATTATCTTTGAAATTTAAGGCATGCGTTACTTAGAATCGTTATCTTCAATGCTCAATATATACAAATCTTCTAAATGTTTGCAGTTATTTCTACAGTTGTTTTCATCCGCCGAGTAGCGACACACCACTGAACTTGGTACATTGTTGCTAACACAGCTGCATGGAGGTGCGCATCTGGATGGGCCACAGAAGCTCTGTACTAAATGTAGAAGTTATGGACTAACTACTGGTTTGAATTTTCCGTTATCCCCTTCCACCAAAAATCGGTAATAGGTGGAATTCCTGGGATGACAATTTCTGCTTGCTACCACACCATAGATTGGTAGTGCGTTCCTCATACTGCTGATCACGTAGCAACTTAAGTGAGTTGCATAATAATAAATAAATTTTTGTTTTGAGAAATGTCACTAAAGTAGTTCTTGCAGTTCTCTAATATACTGTGATTAAAAGTAGACGGAGAAAATATATTAAGTAGCCTTTTCCACGCTTTTTGTTTGTCCTAGTGAGGGAAGCGCATTAAGAATTTCCATATTTGCTTCAAAGAATTTGTTCCGAAAAAAAGTTTGATAATTTCCTGTCAAAGAGTTTTTAAGTCAGCTCCAGACACTGTGTGCATACCCAATAATACTGCTTCACCCTAATGTCCATGGCATTTTAAACCTTCCACAATAAAGATTTTTGGTGTTTTCAATCTTGTACTGATGGATGCGGTGTCTGTATCTGTGCAGAAAATTCTCAATGCAGTAGCGCCTCTTTCCACTGTGTCAAGTGAATGGAAAATAATTTTGGCTTCTGATTCGTCCTGGCTACTCTTGGAATTGTCTACACAGTTATCTCAGTTGCCAAAGCATGCGGATGCCTAGTGTGACCTGCATGTAGGTGGCTCATGCTAAGGACCGTCTACAACCGACAATGCACTGTAGCATGGAATTCAATACCTGTAGCTCGAGTCTGTACATACATTATGTGGCGTTTAACATTCTAAAATGTATTTTTTTTTACACCAGCCAATCGGAATGCCATGGAAATCATTGTTCTCACCTTTAAAGTAGTTTTTATTCTGTTTCCTACCTTCGCCTTTCGTGTCTATGAATATACGCGTTCAATACCGCAGCATTACTCTATAATAAAAGCTGCAAATACAAACCAAACATGTTCAACATGCTGAAATTCGTGATCAAATCCATTTCATTTTCACGATGCAGCTCGGAAAACAAATAAGATTGAAAATAACAGATTTTTTCTTAGGCTGTGTTTTGCCATTTTAACAAACAACGAGATCTATTAGTTTCAATTGCGGATTTATTTATTTATTTTTAACATTTATTAAATATCAGAGCTGGCGAATTTCAATTTTCAGAGCAAAGTAAATTGCTTTCGATCATTAGAAAGTGTCTTCGGTTTCCTTCGGCATGCATGTGCATGTTATTAAATCAAATTTCATTAGTTTTTTTTTTTTTTAATGCAACGTTTTGATCGTAAGTGATGCACGACGTCCAAGGGCACACGGTAGCTGTCATCGTTACTCACACTCAGCACTGTAACCCCTGCCAACACCCCCGCCCCCCTCTCCCACCCCTCTTCCCCTAGCAGTGACCAGCGTTCTACACACCTGCCTTCGTGATAAAACCACACGCCGTCTTCGTGTCTGGACAGCATGGACTGCAGCGGTGGCTGTCTGTCTGTCTGTTCGCGTTATTGAACTACAATTAAATAAAAGTGAATACTTACTTTCTGTACTGTAGAGAAGGTAGCTGTGGTTATAGTCCGGACCACAGGAAGCTTATAGCGACGTTGATAACAGGGCGCCGACAGATGGAAAACCACAGAAGCTTGGTCTTACATACTGCTCGGCCCTTCTTTCACCCCCACGTCAATGATTTGGCTCCATCGAGGTCAGTCTTCAGCAGAGCTTTTATGATTTAACATCGTGTTTCGTGCTGGATCATTTCCCTCCCACATCATCCTCCCCACTCCCACCCATTCCTGTCCGCTTCTCTCCCCTACCATCTCATCTTATCATTCATCTACGCCCTTAAACCCCTTTCATGTGTGAAGTTGACTAGACAGTTAACTTCGCAACATAATGTTTGGCACACGTGCAGAAGACGACAATCGGTGTACCTCGTATTAGCGAAGTCGAAAAAAATACCGATATACCGAGATGACGATAGTGTATCAACGATATATCGATATAAATCGTCGATATATTTAAATGGTATTTTATTGAAATCACTATAATTTTACAGGTATCGAAAATAAATATTTAAAACGCTCTTTTAGTACGCTTTGTTTTAAATATAAAAATTCCATTAAAAAATTACTATGTTTTCTTTTACAACAGCATCTACAACAGGCGCCACATATTTTTGCAATGCCCGTGTCCTCATAATGTAATATTGTCAGGAATTTTACATTGTCAAGTCCTGTAATACACAAAATATCGGATTCCGATGAACTGAAAATCGATATTTTCCTTTCGATATATCTTTTATAAAACAATACTTTTATAAACAACCAATATAGATATCATCGATATAATTTCCGGAATCAACATCCCTACGGCTCATCGCTGTCCTTAGTGCGTGGGATTTCAGCAGGACATGTGAATTATGTAGATGTGCGATGATCAGGCCAGGGGCGCTCACTCTCCACTCACGGGAGTCCAGTCGTGCGAACACCCGTAGCCTCGCCTTGAGACCGTTACACTTCCTGCCATGACGACTTCCGCCTCGCCTGTTGTTTCCACTACGACAATCGACCTCAAGTAAGCGAGAGAAGGAACGGAAATCACGAACCACGGTACGAGTTTGTATGCAGGTCTAGAATATTTCATTTGTAAATCGACTTAGAAGAAAGAACGATACAAATATTAGGGGGGGGGGGGGGGAGCATTCTCAGGGAAACCCCGTTGCACTAAAACATATACTTTTATTTAGAAAATATGAAATTGCAAACAAATTAATGAGAATTTAACAAATCAAGTCTTTGAGGACCACTTGAATTATTTCACTGAACAACTTTCACGGGTATGTGAGGAATTTAACGCTATATTTAGTTGTGATGAGGTTAACACTTCCACGCTTTCTTACATGTAAATCACACTTGCAACAATATAACACATAATTTTATAAATTCATTACAATCGAACAGTAAATTAAAGTACTCTAGGCTCATTATCTGGAACATTGACCTACATTAGGATCAAAGAAACAGTTACGTGAAAAAACTAGCAATATAGCGTAACAAGTTTTACCAATATTAAGGCTTTAGTATTGAGCTACCAATTGTGCGATACAAAGCACATGTATTGAAATTGCTATTTAAGGATTAATACAGGAGGTGCCTCTGAAACTAATTAACAATTATACTTTTGACGAAATATTATGGATATAAACTTAATAAAAAAAAATCAGTATATGTTATACTGTTATGTATAGGCTTTTCATTGTAAACCGAACACTTTGAGACGTCTTGCTTAAGGTATACTTGTATGCGCTTGTATATGCTTCCAAAATGTGTAAAACTACCATTTCCAATAAAGCCTGAACACTTCATTCATGCGCCTGTCAAGTAAAACTTTGAAATTATTATAAAAGTAAATATTTTACATATTTGCTCATTTTTACACCTACGCATGTACTAATACAGAAAGAAAAATTAATAATTTCACTATCCACAAATTTTAACATAATACTTTTGATTCAACGTCATAACATGGAACTATTTACGCTTCGTCGCTACCAAATTCACTGCGCATATGCTACTCAGTGTGTCCGTCAAAATACACGCAGGTTGGGGCACTGAAATTTTTCAAAGGTTGATTTAAAAGATGTTCTCGGTAAAATGATCACTTTTGAAAGACCTTTTTTAAGATCCATTTGTATGCACGTTATGTATTCTTCCGCCTTATGCAAAATTAACATTGTCATGGGCCTCGCAACTTTATTCATGCGTCGGTCTAGTTAAACCCAAATTCTTACGACAATTAATATTTTACAAATATACTCACTTTTCCACTTCGATGCATTAAAAACAATAACAGAAATCCAAAGAAATAATTGAAGTTAGCAAAAAAGGTTACCTGACACGTTTTATTTAACGTTAAGATATTGAACTAATTTCCCTCCATCGTTACCAACTTCAATGGGTCCGTGACTTTTTTTCGAAGGTTCATTTTAAAAGTGCTCACTTTATTGTGAACAGCCTTTAGTTATCTGTGAACAGACAATAGTGTACTGGACTGCTTCAAGAAACTAGTAAGCATGTTTCTCTGAATCGACAAAGATGAGATGCATGATAAATAACGAACTGGGTGCTCCGAGAGCAAAAGTTTTGCGTGACCACTGAGACACTGGAAAAAACAGTTTACGTGTTTTTAATATTAATATTCAAGTGAGAACGAGAGGATATGTACCCAGAGTGCAAATGTTAAAAAAGATACAAATTATGGACAGATTTATATTATGTACACATAATTAAGAAGCCAGAAAAAAATTGCGCATTGAGTTAGCAAGAAATTAAACTTCAGATCATTTGGTGACTTCTCTAACTCCAGCAACCACACTTGCACAGGCTTTGAAAGACACGAGTCAATAACAATGCCTGGGAAACAAATGTGAACACATTAAAAATAAATAGCATAGAGAGTAGTCTGTCCTGGATATGCTGTTCTTCTAGGATATTTCAAGAAGTTCACAGAAAAAAAAGCTACTCGCTGTAACCAAAAGGGAACACGTCTGTTTTCGTGTCTCTCTTCAAGCATTTGTTACGGGGGCCAAAGTTCTCACGGAGCAATATCTTACCAGCATTGCGAGAATTATATATATCCTAGAATAGCTAATATTGAATAGTTTAAGATTAATTAACGACCACACGACAAACATTACAACCTCCACAAAAAAATTAACCAACGAAGCAACAGAGATACCACACACATTCCGTACTAACCGAAAACATATTTAATGGCAGAGGAGAAAAAATTGTTTGTAAAAGCTGCTCGCGGTAAAGTGAGCACTTTTGAAATCAAGCTTTGAAAAATGTCACTGCTCCTACCTACACATATTTTGACGGACACATCGAGTGACATGCACCCAGTAAAGTTGGTAACAATGGAGGGAAATTATTTCCATATCTTAACGTCGAATAAAAAGTGCGTGGTAACCACTTGTGACATATTATTTCTCTCACTTGTTTTTTTAATGCATCGATGTGTAAAAATGAACAGATCTGTAACATATTTAGTTTTCTAATAATTTCACAGTTTCGCATGATCGACGCATGAATAAAGTGACGAGGCCCATGACGAGGTTAATTTTACATAATGCGGAAGAATACACAACGTGCATGCAATTAGATCCTAAGCAGGGCTTTCAAAAATGCTCAGTTTACCGTGAACAGTTTATACATTGAAGTCAGTCATCAAAGAAATAACAACAGAACAGTTACGTGAATGGGCTTCAGAGAAGTTGCAACCAAACTTCGGTAACAGCGACAGAATGTTCTTTTAGGTTATTACAGTTCTGTTTATCGCGGGCACGATCCAAACATTGCTGAACATGTTTTGCTCTATCAGTTCTGTAGAATAAACAGAATACTCTGCTGTAGAGAATACAGTATATTCATAACGGCAGATACGATTACAGACAAGACCACTAACAAACTGTTCTGTTGCACTTACTATCTACGATAACAATATTTAAAAGATACCTACAACCAAACCAACTGCTGTCCCTTTACTTAAGTCTAGATTCGTTATGGGTACAGAAATTTTGTTCCTACAACTGTATTTCTCCCCAGCGTAAAAATGCTTGCAGCGGTAGTTTTTATTGCAGATAACAATCGCTTTAGAATGATATTCGTGGTTAAACATTTTTTGTGTTTATATTTCCAGCAAACAACTTTTGCCTCCATTCTTTTAATGGTTACTTGCTTCTAAATTTAACTTGAGAAATAATATTGTTACAATTTCTCAATGTTAGTGGGCTGAACCAAATTCATAAAGGTATGGAGGTGTTAATTAAATAAAATAATAAAAAATAATTTACTAATTTATTAAAAATAATTACACAGAAAATACTGTGATCTCAATATCTCACAATAATTTATATTTCTTTGCTATTTAAAATTAACAGTTCAATCACCTATTAAATTATATTACCATAATAGATAGTATGACAAATATTTACAATAAAACCCGTATTACATGTTCATACAGTCCCACCTCAGTTTAGTCCCGATCACACCAGTTCGCAATGTTCTTAGGTCCTCCGAGCGCCCTTAAGCACGGTAGCATTCACTCGTCGGGTTTCACGTCCTCTCGTCCATTCACACCACAAACACCTGGTCCGCCGTCGTCTCGCAGTCTCCCGTCGTCGTCCGTCCTCTTCACTGATGTCCCTCGCCGCACTCGACATCACCCGGGTACCTCACTCAGCATAATACTTCTACTAAGTACCAACAGATTGCAGAGCCTGTGGCTGCTGCAATATTTATAGTCGTAGACCATCGCCCAGAAATTTCTCTAAATGCCGCGTTGCGCGGAGGGTCCGAGTTCCCAGAATATTCTTGCACATAATCTAAACTCGTCGGCTTCTCCAGCAGGGGGAAGGAGGAGGGTCTGTGACGCCAGCCAGGTCGCCGCTGTCAATCATTCCCCCCTGGTGAGTGGGTCTGCCTGGGGGGGCTTAGAATACCCCCCCCCCAAAATAGCCATAACGCTCATGCAGCTCGCGCCTTCTGCCCGAGTCGGCGCATAAAAATATAAACAATTATCTTATACAAGAACTCCCTCCAAGACGAATCGGGATCGATTCCCGGCGAGGTCACCCGGACTTTGCGTTCGCCGACGCGTTTTCTTGGGGTTCTCCCGTTTTTACCATCTTAAACTCATTTCTCTCTCGTCGAGACTGAAGACTTCGTTGTTACGTGTCGACCAAAACCTCTTTAACAGTTTTCAACTCTTATTTATGGAGGAAACATCACGTATTCACTCCACTTGTTATATTGTAAATTAGCACATGACACGTCGTACTTTCATGTATTATGCGCACGTCATTATTGTTAAGTCAGCTGTTGATTCCACAATTATATACGCATTCTTACGTTCACATATTTCGGTCAGTGCCAGCGGCAAGGCAGGGTTGGCGTGCGTGTTTGGCTAAATGGCTAGCGTGCCTTATCCCCATTTCGGAAAACCTCGACCTTCTTCAATTCACTGGGATCCTGTTCCTTTAGTTTACAGCTGCTCATTCCGGGGAAAATGCCCCAGCATTTCCTTAACTGAGTGCTTCCCCTACCTCCCATTCTATTAGGCTAGTGAATTTCGACACGATACTCGTACGGGTAGTGCTGTACTGGGATCATCTCTCTTAGGAATTCTTGCATGGGCATCGTTAGGCGGTTCACTGTTCAGCCTAAGTGAGCACTTTTATAGAGCCCTGAAAAGTTTGTTCTGCCTACTCGCAGCGTATCCTTCAGTGTGGGTAGTCTGATAAGTAGATACCCTATCAGTTCGCGTTTTACTTTGGTGAATTGCTAGGAGCCCCAGACTTAAATGATATTTTCACATCACGCTACAGGCTCTCCGTTCATCAGACACTCCCTGATGAAGTCTCAAACAATAGCATACATTCAGAACTCAGGTAATTTAATTTCGCGTGGGCGTGTAGACCATGCTTACTACCAATTAAGATAATGTATAATTCACGACTGTACGACCAACAGTTCTGTTGGTTACTGTACTTCCATCTACAACCGTTCGCCAATCAGCGCCCAGTATCCTGCTCGCCAGCCGGCGCGTCAAGGTAAGCTCACGCTGTTCCTAATCGGACGCACCGCAGGAATCACATGAATCGGAATCATTTAGGGCAATACGCATATTGTATGCGGAGCATCGGTATTTCCGAACACGGTCCTCCCCGTTAAGAGTATCCTTCTTTGAGTAACCTGAATACCAGTGGCGAGTAGTGAGTTTTTTTTTTACAGAGTAAGCAATATAATAGCCCCACATATTTGAGTGTTTTAGATAACATTTGCTAGTGCCACGCTGTGGTTCCATTTTCATTTCTACTAACAAATGCAACATCCAGCTCTGCTTACCCTCCACATGTATTTACTGTTTTATAATACCTAACATTAGTTATAAAAACGGAAACGAAATAAATGTAATATTAATTAAACTGAATATTTTTTTAGAGAGCATATTGCAAATTATAAGAAAATTCCCGTTTTCCCGAACACTTTCAACCATTTTCCAAGGGAAGATGTAGGACTGGAGGACGCAAACAAAACGACTGCTTACTCTGCCGAAGGAACGCAGCAAGGCAACTCGCTTGCGAGTTCGATTCATCGATAGTCGCTCCCGTTTGTGGAAATAAATACCAGATAGCAGCACTATGCGTGTACATTACAGGAGTTACGAAAACTCTGTTTCTGGAATCGGAAACGGGAAACTCAGAAATAAACGTGTTTAAAATTAAAATTTAAAATTAAGGCGAAATCTATAAAGGGTCAAACATTTCCAATATGTACCTTGCGTCTACGGAATAAATGCCTCTGCTACATCCCTTTTCTCACGTGACGACCTCCAAGGGGAAGAAGAAAAAACGATTTTGAACTACCGGTTGAGTCGCACAAGAAACACTGTAGAGAATACGTTTCTGATCTTGACACGAACATTCAGGATTTTTGAATGTCAGTTGAGTGTATCTCATAAACATGCAGTTCTCCTTGTGATGGCTGCGTGTTCTCTTCACAATACTATTTAAAGGATGACACTGTGATGTTTGTGTGGCACCAGTAGATAAAAGAGAGCCGTACGCAGCGACGAGCGGGTACTGGACTACTCAATATGACCACAGAACGGGATGACCGCCTTCTTGTCCGCATGGCCGGAACGGACCGTACAGTCTCGTCCACAATTAAGCACTGCAATTGGTGCGGACCTGTCTGCGTCGACAGTTCAACGCCGTCTGCTGCGGGCTGGACTGGTGGCACGCGTGCCATTGAGTCGGTTTCCATTGCCGAGAAAACACAAACGCTGAGTGGCAAAATTGAGTAAGAGTCCCGCTTCAACCTGTCCTACAGTGATAGTGATGGCCACATATGTGTTAGGCGCTGCCGTGGTGACCGCAATTTGGCAGCCTGAACTGTGGAGCGTCATAGCAAACAAACGTCGAATGTGATGGTTTAAGGCTCCATTGGATACAACACGCGATCTCGATTCCTACGTGTCGAGGGAAATCTGAACAGCAACCGCTATATCAGGAAGGATTTAGAACCCGATATACTGCGCCTCCTTCAGGCAACTCCAAATGCCATATTTCAGCAGGACAATGCTCGACCACATGTGGCGAGGAATGTGCAATCCTTCTTCAATGAACGACGGGTACCACTGCTTCCCTGGCCTGCACGTTCACCTCACATATTGCCCATCGAACATGTCTGGGATATGGTTGTTCAGCGACTTGTTCGTCACTGACCTCCAGTAACCACTGTTGATGCATCGTGGACTGGCATACAAACCGCGTGGAGGGAGATTCCCCAGGAACATATCCAGGTCTTCTTTGATTTCAGGCCGTGACATTTAGGGGCTCTGATTGCAGCACGTGTGTGCTTCACACTATACTGACTTCTCAAGGACAGAGATTATGTAGAGTTATGTAATCCTAATAACTCGTGTATTGTCATATACCTAATCTGTGGTATAAAGTTCGTTCCAATCCCTTGTATCCTTCTTGGTGTTGCATTTTGTAGAAACGTTTGTGTATATCATTTTATTTTCGAAATTTAATTGAAATTGTGAGTTCATATTACTATGTATGTATGAGTGGACTGTGTCCATTGCCGACTATGAGACTAAACCAAATAAAAATCACCCACACACAGAACACATTATGACAAAAAATTATTACTATTTCTTTTTTGTCTTGCTGAGTTCTGCGTGTGCGAATTTTATTCTATTTAGAATCATAGCCGGCAATGGACCCAGTAAAATCATATCAACACAATAAATATGTCATGTAACACAAGCATATATACTCGTGATAACATAAAAATACCTTATTTTTGTTTCAACACAACTTTACCTATATATTTCATTTATTATAGTATGAATAAAAACAAAGAGAAAATAGGCGTGTTGATAATACATAGTAAGTAATGGATCTTATAACAATTTTATTTCAGTGAGTGCGCTCGAATGCGGTGAGTTGTTCTTTAGTATAATTTTCTAGTCTCGGTTAAGCTTTGTTTGTATGAGGCGGAGTAATATCCTGGAAGTAGAACTTGAGCAGGGCTTAAGAAAAGTCGGAAGTGACCGTGTCCGAGGAGTGGACTACAGTTTCGTCCATCCGAGGTGACTTGAGGATTACAGGTGAACATGTTGAACTACGTAGGGCCACCTGTTATTTTGCGATAGTATTTACGTTCACATGTAAAATATTTACTTCTCACGTGTTCATGTGTGAAGGTATTTAAAACTGGACCAATAAGAATCAAGTTAGTGCGGTACTGGACGTCCATGATTGGTTGGATGGCACATAAGAAGTGTGACTATTGAAACCACCCAATCACGGTAATGTGCCTCGGTTTAAAGTATTTTGTAGTTTAATAAGTCGTAGGATATTGCCACGGAAAAACAGAGCCCCTAACTTTACGCAGTACATGCCAGCTTGATCTCAACAGGATTTAATTAATCGCGAAGTATGTAAATTGACTTAGCCCTTGCTTGCTACGATCGTCCACGAGTAGTTGTCTTACGATTTCTTGTTACAAAGTAGAGCTGGGCTAGAACTCACTGTTTTCTACATACACGACCTGACGTAATTCATTCTTTTGCTTTTGCCACAGTAAGCATTCATTTTCCTGTCAACATTGGAGGATATACTCAAAGAGTACAACTGGAGATTTCGTCTGGTCAACTGTTAGGTGAAGTGACGTCAGCTGTTTTCTTCGGCCCTTAACAGCGATGTCTTAAGACTATTCCTTCTGGGCACTTCACTTTTTTGCCATGTCAGTGCGTTTACGTTCCTAACCAATTTGTAGTTGCACTTGATCGACGCATGGATATCGTGAAGAGGTCGATGGAAATGCAAAATTAAAATGTGTTGGAAGGATACAAAATGGTTCGTCCGTAGTCGAGAAGTTTCAGCGGCTCTTGAGAGTCAACGAGGGCGAAGAGAGGTGAGCATGGAACAGCGTAGGAATTAAAATGCGGGAGAAATTGGAGATCCTTGAGAAAACCAGCCGACCAGCGACTTCGTCCGGCACCAATCCAACATGCGAAGATCCGAGAGCGAACCCACCGGGAATCGAACCCGGTTTGATCAGGTGGGAGGCAAGTAGTCTAACCACTACACAACCGCGGCCCCGCCACTATAGAAGACCTACCACATAGAATTTGAATCCCCTTGATGTGTGGGGAACGGTATGGTCGATTACAGATCAGCCACCTACCTGTATATGTATCTGTGAAGTGTCTCAAGGTAAGATATCTGTGCTATATCTAATCGCTTGCTCTTTTACACATCGGTTACTTAAACTTAGTAGTGCAGTTAACGTCATAGCATGTGTTAATGGGGGGGCCTCACCGCTTTCTCGTGAGTGGGCGCAGTATATTCAGCTTCTTCCGACTGCACACTGGTTCCTGCTGCATGCGCCGAGTGTGTACAGCACTGGGCAAACACCAGCGTATCTTGCCACACTTCACCCACCACGCGCCGCTGATCTGTATGGTGACGTATGCCGTGCCTGCGCGGCTCAGACGGGAGGGGGGCGGGGCGGGGCACGTGGCTCCTGCCGGCGAATTAAGGCTCGGCAAGACGTCCGGTCACGTCGTCGGCGGGTTCTAATGAGAAGGGCGAGCTATTAGCGGCGGAGACAAATGCGCCCGTGGTGCGCGGGCGGCAGTAATTGCCGCTCGGGCTGCCGTTACAACAACTCCTCCCAGACTCCAGCGCGCACGCAGCCCTCCCCACCCCCTCTCTCCCTCTCTTCGCCGTGAATAACGAGCGTCGTCCTCGCCGGAGGGGGGGGGGAAGGGGGTAAGCGCTCGGCGATACAGCTTCCCGGCACGAACAGCCTGCCGCTGACCTCTCCGGGCTAGCGACACTGCCCTCTACGTCTGGCGCTGGAGACACAGCCACCGGCGAATCTACGTCACCGACTCTCGCCCGTAGGCACCCTACTTAAGCCCCCTGCTACAATTGCCGTGTCCCCTGTCCGCGGATGTCTGACGTCACGAGGCCCGCACACAATTTGCTGCTACAACAAACGTCCAAAGTCGTCCCAACAAGCAGGTTTTGAAATTGACTACCAGGTAGCAGTACATGCTTTGCGCCATTTTGTGTGTTTTTTTTTTTTTTTAGAATCACGAATATTTGGCGGTCATAAATTTGGGATGCTGATTTAAAGGCGATTTTGATTACTATAGAAGTTTATCTATTTCGGTTATCAGTTGTTGGAAAATATTTTCTTTATATCCACATTGCTTTTTTTAAAATCCAAAATTAAATTCCTTCAATAAAATAAATTTTCCCTCAATTCTGCATCTCTGAAATTCCTGTTATTTATTGCCTAATTCATGACGTAACTGCAAGGCACATGTTTATTATTCACATTTCGTCCCGCTCGGCACTGGCACACACCACATGCGATTCGATGTCTAGGATTACAAATGTTTTTGTTTACTATTACAGATTACGCGCGCATTTCGCCGGCCAAAAAATTCTTCTTTTACTTCGAAATTAGTAAAAAAAAAAAAAAAAAAAAAAAAAAAAAATCTATAGAAATTTAAAATTCCTGTAGTTTCATATTTATTTTTGAATATTAATTTTTCGCCATTGTCACGCTTTTCTTGGAGTTTCATTTTATATCGAAGCGAAAAATTCGGTGTGTGGCGTGGCAGGGAAATGGCCGTGAGTTTCACGTGAAAATGTCTGCACCAGCAGGTAATATTTGCTTTGGGAAACACGGATGAAATGAAAGTAAAGAATTTGATACTTGCCTTTTATGGTCTTGTGACAGAGTGGGGCTGCCACGTGTATTGAATGTAATTTGTTTCTGTAGATCCGTGTGTATTTCCAGTTTGATCCCCGTGGACGTGTGTACCTGCCGCGCAGAAGTGCGTTGCGAGTTGCAACCTCGAAGTGATTACGTGTTAAGAAGGCCGTCATTCCTTGATTGGCGGAGAAATTCTCTCCTTTAATGTGTGTGATGGTATGGTATAGATAGCGCGGCAAGTGAAAAGAGGGCGCTACGCTCGTAAAGAGAGTGTTTGAGAAATGATCTGAGGACGGGGCAGGCGTAGTGGAAGGGATTTTGCCGGGTGTGTATATATATATATATATATATATATATATATATATATATATATATATATATATATATATGGGTGCGCGGGCATACCTCGGGGAGATGGGGCGGGGGTCTTGATTTCTCCACCCAGAGATAGCAGCACTGTCGCCTTTTCTTACGTGTAGCTCTCGTAAAGTTTGAAACTTTAAGATATTATTGAAAAATACCGCCTCCGATACAATTCTCTACTACTACAATTATTTTTATTCTTGGAAATCTCAGTTATAATCTCCGCTATTTTAACAATATTACAAAGATGTTGCCTCCATACGTTTCCAGCCCGTCTTAGGACTCGGGTACTTACAGCGTTCCAGGGATTTGAGAATGAATGATTATTTGCTATTTAAATTACAAAACTACATTAACAGCTCATCTACATAATCATCTCACCTCACTTTACTGAAGGCAAAATCTTTACCCTGACCTATTGCGATTTATGCTTAGCTTCTGCTTTTAACAAGGAAAGACTGGCCGGGGGTTTAACAAACTCTCGTCCAGTCTACAACTAAACCTGCGTTTTTCAAAATTATCGCAATGAAAGGGACAAAAACAGGTAACAGCTTCACTGTTACCTCCTCCCACGAACATGTGTTGGCCGGTGAGTTGGTGGGTGGTGGGGGGGTTGAGGGGATAGCAATGGGAACTAGGTTTTGTTGGGGCGACTCAGCATTCCCTAAAACAAAAACAGCCAGTCTGGGTGGTCAAGGGCCTCCACAAGGGCCCGGACTACCTCCGCTCTGATCTTCGACAGTGATTAGACTAGGCGACTCGGGGAGATACGTCACCAGCCGGCGTGCTGGGTTCTTGAATGGCGAGGAATTACGCCCGAGAGCGAGGTCGGTTGGACCAGGAGACTGTGGCATCTCTGCGAGAAGATAAGTACGAGAAGCACGAGGTATCGGTGCTAGTTAGGACTTAGCCGTTTTCGGGCCAGTGTGGGAGACTGTTTATTTTCGTGATGGCTATAGTTAAAGACTTTGAATTTTTTCGTCTTCTAGAGTGTGGGGACTTAGAAGACTCTGTGTTCAGGCGTGGGACGTTGAATTTTGCTGTCCACGTTACGAGCGGACTTGTGTTTCAGCTAGAATAGTTTGCTGGGACTTTGTCGTTTTTCTCGCGCTATTGGGACTTAGCAAAGATAAACTTGGTCCCGGAAATTAATGAAATTAACAGAGTCTAAGTGGATTTCTGTTTTTCAACCCGCAGGATGCTTATCCGTTTTGAGATTTGGTATGGACAGGAGTTATGACATTTTGGATAAACGTCATCGGGCACTTAGTAGAAGCTGTGCGGGGTTCCGTCGAAGTAGCCGAGTGATCTGTATTGGAACAGTTTGAGAGTCAGAGTGTGAATTGCAAGACGTATTCTCGTGAGTGGATGGCCGGGCCAGTCTTCAATTTTATCAGGTATTTGTGTGTGTGTGTCGCTGGCATTGTGTGGCTCGGGAACGTGTGTAAGTGTGTGCCAACAAAACCAGGAAGATTTGGGCTCCGGTTGAGTATCGAGATACGGTTTTGTGGGGCTGTTGAAATTGATACTGTGTTTTGTGATGAGGACAGTCGAGCAGAATTGGAGGCCAAGGAGATAGACAATGTGGAATGGTATGTGTGGTGTGGTATATGCTGAGAGTGCATTAATGGGCGAAGAAGAGCAATGCCGGCACTATAATAGTTTCTGACGGTGAGAATATCTCTGGTTTCGAGTCCACCACCTGTATTGTATGAGAGAATGTGGTGCTGTATGGAATTGCACGTGCAATACCGGCACAATTCGTGTTATGGTGGGTATCATATCCCTGGGCACCGGCAATTGAATGTGACGGGTGTTTTGTTGCTCCTGATCAACACCGTCGCCGCTGGAGCGGAAACAGGTGGAGCAATATCCTCTGGCTCTCGACCTGTATGGTCGATGACTTGTCTGATGTGTGGAATGGATATTTGTATGAGAATTGGGTTTTAGAAGATAGGGAATATTTTGTGCTTTAAAATCCAGTTCTCCTAAGACCATTCATTGGTTAAACTTTTTTTGTGTTTTAAATTAAAATTGTTATGTAACAATCAATGCAGACGAAAATGTCGAAAGTGCCCGTTCAAGTACGGACATTAAGGGGATTTTAAGTGCCAAATAGTGAGTTGAGTATTTGTAAAATTTGAAAGATTGGCACTGAAACGGCGTGAGATGATAGCCATTGAGCTGTTTCGATTTTAAGAAAACCTTTTGGAGTTTTAAAATGTTTAAAATTGGAATTTTAATTATAATTGTCCATTTAAATGTGCCTGGCGTAAGTTGCGTTACATTTGAGTGAGAGTAATGAGCTTTATTTAAGAAAATAACGGGTGTAAGTGAGACATTCAGTTCGTTGAGAGTTGTTGCCAAGTTTTGGGCAGTAGAGAACCAAAAATTCTTGATTGGGAGAAATTGTACCTGAAATAGAGTAAGAATTACTTTTAAAGAACATGCGTGAAGATTCATATTATATTATACATTGTGCGGATTGTTTTAACTTGTGAAAAATGTTACTATATGTGCCTAAAAATGTTTAAAGAAAGAATATCTCCGTTTATTTCGCTGGAATGTTATCAGTGATGTTGAAGTGTTAGTAAAAAGCAAGTATATATGATGTTTGGTGTTCTGAATTGTAGATTGTGTACCGCTTCCTCAATCTTGGGCAGGTGCAGATGCAAATCGATAAAGTACCTTACTCTGCTGTGTCTGGTGTGTTTATGAGATTGTTTCCCATCCTTTCCTGGTCCCTTTTAAAGTGACATGAGTGAAGGAGGATTGGGTTGAGATTGTGTGTCGGTGTGACGGCACCAACCACAGCTAAAACTAACTTATCTAGACGAGATCTTTTGCGTGGTGCCAAAGTCGGTGTGCTAGTTTAGTTGGAGTCGTGCAATATATCACTACTACCCGGAAATCCTCGTCAAGGCCTAAAACTGTCACCAGTCGCCGTGGGCCCCCACCTTGACCTTGCGCATGCGCAGACCCATATCAAGGTAAAACTTGCACCTTAGTCTTATACTTGTCTGAACAAGTCCACATTCATTTCGTCCTATTTGATAGTCACGAAGTTACAGTATCAAAATGGATCACGCTGGAAACGTTACATCGCTATTTCCGTCCTGGTGTAGGCTATTCACGGTGAAATGAGCACTTTTGAAATTCCTGCTTAAGATCTGCTTGTATGCACCTTCCGTATTTTTCCCGTCTTATGTAAAATTAACATTTTCATGGGCCTCATTTCTTTATTCCTGCGTCGATCACATGAAACTGTGAAATCATTGGAAAAGTAAATATGTTACAAATATGGTCAATTTTTAACTTCGATGAGTAAAAAAAAAAAAACGAAAGCAATAATTAAATTTTTCAAAAATGGTTACCTCTCACACTTTTTATTCGACGTTAAGATACGGTATTAGTTTCAATCCATCATTACCAACTTTACTGGGTGCACGTCACTCAGTGCGCCCTTTAAAATATATGTAGGGGCAGGGGCAGTGATTTTCTTTCTAAGGTTGGTTTCAAGAGTGCTCACTATATCGTGAACAATCTTTACCTCAATGTGTTGGTCTGATGTTAAAGACGTATTCACATAAATAAATGTAACATTATACAAACGCAGAAACCATTTTTTTTTGGAACCTAAAACGGCGCGGGGTGGCCCGTGCGTGAGTCATCTGCACTCGCTAATAGTTCGTGCGAACGCGATTGCAAGCGGCGCGTGACAATTTATCAGCGCCCTGCGCAGCGCGTGCCTGCTGCCAGCGAGGTAAACCGCACTCTTTTGTTTTTGTCACGGATGGAACGAGCTGCCCTGCAGACGAGAGGAGAACAAAATAACCGCCGGCGAGTTGCATGCCTGCGTGCAGTACGGACGCGTCGCGGTGCTAGTGTCGCGTGCGTTTCATGATCTGAGTGCGGTATTTGCAAGGCAAAAAAAAAAAAAAAAAAAATAGAGAGCAGCGCGGCGTGGAGAGATTCGTGCTGAAACACCGGGTTGTCCGTCGTGCGCTCTCTGCACGGCTACCACGCCTACGAGAGCGGAAATGCAATCGCAAAAAAAAAAAACCGGAGGTTATAATAACGCCAGTAACACGTTTATTTTCTTCTTGCAAATATGCCAACCGAGATATTTAAATGCGTAAATGTTTTATAGGTCTTATTAATACCCCTGACTTTACACGGGACGGTATATCAGAAGGCGACTCACAAACCACACTGGTATAGTCTGTTCACGGTAAAACGAGCATTTTTGAAAGCCCTCCTTAAGATCTACTTGTGTGCACGTTGTGTGTTGTTCCGCCTTACGTAAAATTAACATTGTCGTGGGCCTCATCACTTTATTCGTGCGTGGGCCAAGTGAAACTTTAAAATTATTAGAAAAGTAAATATTTCACAAATGTTCTCTTTTTTACACTTAGATACATAAAAAAGAAGTACGAAGCGAAATAAATATTTAAAGTTATTACAAATTGTTACCTGGCACTTTTAATCTGACGTTAAGATATGGAACTATTTTCCATCCATCGTTACAGATTTTACTAAGCGAATGTCACTCAGTGCGCTCGTTAAATACATACAGGCAGGGACAGTGACTTTTTTCTAAGGTTGAGTTCAAAAGTGCTCAGTTTATCGTGAACAACATCTATAAACTTAGATATTAAAACGGTGGAGACATTCATGGCCCTCACGGGATTTTGATTTATAAAATCACCTTCCCACCTATGATCCGCAATATTTGGTCCAGTTGTCGGGTATTTTTCTGCAGGAAACTGTCTCATTAATCGCTATGGCTTCACGATCCTGTTGGTATATTCTCCTGCACAGCTTCCTGATCCAGTCAATCGAACCTCTCTATTCGTCTTAATATCTGAGAAGCCTGGGACACGCTGCCAAACATGCAGTGAAGAATGCAATTCTTGTTCTATGTTGTCCTTATGGTCTTCTCACAATGATGTCACCCTGGTCAGGTGCCACAAGTGGCAGTTTTTCTCCTATTCTACGCTAATCTACAGAAGAGAGTCGAGGGTCATAGGTACGGGTTGGACCAAGTGCGTCTTAGTGCTGAACCCTATAAATATAGGTAGAGACCTGAAAAACTGGCGGGTTCATTTCAAGACAAGTTGGAATTCACAAACTTTTTCGCTCGTGCTACTTTCGTGATTGGTCGACGTGTTGTTTGACACCTCCTGGTGATAAGTGGGCCAATAACGAACACGCAATAAATTGTAGGCTCTATCACCGCTTTGTACTGCCACAACAAGCAACCAATGAAAAGTTAATATCTGTATGGGTGTATATAGGAGTATGAAGTCAAGCCTACGGGTCCTTGAACTCGCGAATTTTTCAGGGCTGTACGCATGTGTATGCAGAAAGAGCGTGGCCATCACTACATTACAGGAATTGCACAATGTAATCTGGAGAGAGAAACTGACAAGGACACCATCAAAACGACTCGACAGAAAGGAATTGCATAACTGTACCCTTATTGTCTGATGGAAACATTTGACAGGAACAGAGGGAGTCAAGGATCAATTTTGGATACCTAATGCCCGGTTGCACCATTGAGGATCAGCGATGATCTAGGTTCAAATACCGGTTTGATCCTGGTTCAGCACATTTGGCTGTTGCACCATTACGATATCTGCGAGCCGAACTAAGATCAGTTTGAATCTCGCCTTGGACCGTGCCTTTTGGCGGTTGAGGAGAATGATCTCGGATCAAGTGTATAGGAGTACTTTATTTTAAAACGTTAAAGTTATATTGAAAAGCAATTTTGTTTCAAAAAGACAGAAACATTAAAATATTCCTTATTTAAGCTCTGTTTTGGCACTTAAACATACATTTTACTAACGATTTATAAAGTGAACAGTGGCGAATAAAAGTCTGTGCATAATGTATTTCATGTGAAGATAAAAGAACTCTAATATATTTTTATTCACTAGAAATAAACTCGGTAGTGTTTAAATTGTTTAAAAATGTACTCGGTTGTTTTTACTGTTGTTGAATGTAAATTGAGAACTCTTAGAAAGGCTTAAGACGCAATGCATTTATTGAATTAAAGATGGTATTAATGTTTTGTAAAGAGAAAACGAAATGCATGCTTTTTCCTCCCATCAAACAAAACGGAAAACTGGAAAAGACATTCAGAATATCAGAAAATGTCCTAATATTCCGCACGAGCTAAATCTCACGTCAATTTATTACTCACGAAAGAGCAGCCGTAGCCGACAAATGTAGTTTGAAAATATGCCAACAGATATCGCTAAGAACAATTTTATTTTTGGGAATTCCAAACAACACTATACCCTCTTGAATATTATTATGTAAATTTCGTACAACAATTATTTTATTTAAAACAAATAAAACATCGTACCATCTAGTTCTATGTACACTACCTTCTTCTATACTACTGGTATTAAAAATAACGACAAAATGGGCGCAAAGTGTTTCCAATCAAACAAAACAACTGAAAAAAGTTTTTTAAATTGCATTAAACTAAATGACGTAGTAAAAAAACACCATAGTCTTAAGAGATAATGTCCACGAAAAAGGAATTAATTGTCTCAGAACCTCAAAATAAATAGGTGCATCACGACGTTACGAAACGAGAGCCAATCACAAACAGTGTTACATCTCAATCCTAGTTTTGTACCGAGATCAGGTGATCCACAACCAGACCTCGGCCGTTTGCATTGGTACAACACTCGTACATTAAACTCGGATCAAACTGAAGATCTTCTTTTAACCAAGATCTTATGATCTTGGTTCAGGGCTGTTAATTGTGCAACCGGGCATAAAAGAATAGAATGATCGGGAGGGTAATCAGTTTTCGTTGATCGTGCTTGCATCATTTTATTTAACCATACCTGTCGGCATTTCCGCGTATCTTTGGAAGGGATAATTTCACATTTGGGCGCACCAATTCCCGTATATACCTGAGCCCCGTGACAGTAGCGGGAGCCCCACCACGAGCCTGTCTGACCAGCCATTAAACCTCTTAGGTGGTCTGGGAAGGTGCCATGATAATATTAAAACCTCTACAAAATTCAAGGTCAAGGGCTGTTCGCGATAAAGTGAGCACTTTTGAAATGAACCTTAGAAACAAGTCACTGCTCCTGAATGCATATATTTTGATGGACGCTCTGAGTGACATTTGCCCAGTAAAATTGGTAACGATGGATGGAAAGTAGTTCCATATCCTAACGTCGAATAAAATGTGTTAGGTAACCATTTGTGAAAACTTAAAATTATTTCTTTTACTTTCTGTTTTTTTTTAATTCATCGAAGTGTATAAATCAACAGATTTGTAAAGTATATACTTTCTAAATAATTTCACCAGTTTCATTTGGCCGACGCATGAATAAAGTGATGAGGCCCACGGCAATGCTAATTTTGCATAAGGCGGAAGAATACACAACGTGTATACAAGTATATCTTGAGCAGGGCTTCCAAAAGTACTCATTTTACGGCGAACGGCCTATAGCATAAATGTATTGAGGCGTTGCGGACGGCGTTCGTGCAGGGGCAACAACAGAGAACGCCCTGACAAGCCCGCCGTGACGATTTTCCGCTCCTACATCAACGTCATGTGAATGGTGGCGGACAGTCTTCGTCAAGCGGCAACGTATTAAGGCGGATCAGTCTCCGCCATCTTGGATTTTCGGAATTTCCACCGTAAATTGCGTTACGGTTTTTGTGTTTTAATTTGGGCCCCGACAAAGCGTAGGATATTGCATTGCGCATGTTCTACAACATGTATTCCTAGCTTACTGTTCCAATCATTTTTGAAAGCGAAAGGAAGAAAAATTATTTATTTCTCGCCTTCAATCACTAGTCGAACAACAATCAATTCTATAGAAAGGTAATAGTTTGATTAAACTTAAGGAGCTATTATTTATGTCATGTCGTGCGAGAAATTTCATTAAACGTTCTTCATGGAACTTAATGGCAAAAAATAGTGAAAATCCATGATGGCGGGGACTGTCCCCCCCCCCCTTTTAAGAGGCAGGTAACACCGTCCTCACTCCTCTAAGAAAGAAGGGGCCACAGTTGTGTATTGGTTAGACTACTCGCCTCCCACCAAGGCGAACCGGGTTCAATTCTCGGCAGGATCGCCCCTGGGTTTTCGCATGTGGGAATTGTGAGGGACAACGGTGCTGGTCGGCGGGTTTTCTTGGGGATTACTCGGTTCCTCGGCCCTTTCATTTTTGGCGCTGTTAATTACTCACCTCGCTCACCCTCATCGGCTCTCAAGACCTCGATAAAAAGCCACCGCATTGCCAAGACGGTGGAATCTAGTCTAATAATTCAAGTAGCTTTAACGACAATATTTAATGCTCTTCAAACCACAAATAATGAAGTTTTTCCAATTGTCATATACTTCATTATAATTATTTTTATAAACAGAAGAAATTATTGCCGCTTAGTAATTATCCCCATCCAACATTTAACAAGTTATACGCTAGTTAACCTCGTGGAAAATTTTCTGAATAGCTTAATCACCATGCACATCATATTTTCGTGGTGTTGGTTGAGTTGTTTCCATACAACATCTATGGTATTAAGAGCTTTTCTAATTAGAGTGAGTCAAAAACTATCCGCCACCTGTAATATTACAACGCGTGTTGTCCGCAGTGTCGTAACAGCGTGTTCTGTTCAAGGTCACTGTTTCCCCAGCGACAGTGTGTCTTACGTCAACTAAAGTCCAGTCTACACGGCGTTTGAGCTGCGTTACATAGTGTTAGTAATTTTGCGGTTCTCTGCGAAACTGTTAAACATGCGTCCGGTGTGATGATCTACAGAAGGAACAAACAATTCAGACGGGGGCTCTCCAGTGCTGTCATGACGTCAGACACATTAGTAACTCCATTTCTAGCTACCCAAAAACCATTTAAAAAAAAAAAACGGCTTTTTTCAAAGCTTCGTATTCTCAAAATATACGCGTCATATACATACAAAACTTCTTAAGGGCCTTCTACTGAACCCTCTTACATACTTCCCACAAATAAAACAATAGGCTCGCCGCTGAAAGTCTCATGGGTACTCTTCAGGGCGACGAGAACACTGCACGTCGGTTCAGAGCCTTGCGCTTAGTGGCGATGCTGCACTTGATGCGCGAGGCAGTGTCGCCATTATCGCTCCTTGGCCTCGAACGCCTTCATTTGTATAAGCTGTTCACGGTAAAGTGAGCACTGTTGAAAGACCTGCTTGAGATCTTCTTGTATACACATTGTGCATTCCCCACCTTATGTAAAATTAACATTGCCATGGGCCTCGTCAATTTATTCGTGCCTCGGTCAAAGTAAATTCTGAAATTATTAAGAAATTAAATATTCACATATCTGCTCATTTTTACGCTTCGATCCATAAAAAACCGAAAGCGAAAAAAAAAATAATTTTAAGTTATCACAAATGGTTACCTAACACTTTTTATTCGATGTTAAGATATGGAACTACTTCCAATCCATCATTACCAACTTTACAGGGCGAATGTCACTCAGTGCACCCATTAAAATATATGCATGGTAGGGGCAGTTAATTTTTTCTAAGCTTCGTTTCTAAAGTGCTCAGTTTATTGTGATCAGCCTTTAAAAGTTTGGAAAAAAACGTGATCTCTTATGGGAGAGTTTGGCAAAGGGACAATTTCCACCGCTAGGTGCGCAGTATAGAAAAAAAGTAACAATTAATTAAATTTCCAAGCTACGTGAATAATTAAACAGAAATATTGTACTAGGTTACGAAGTTTTTTTTTTTTATATATTTGAATCATGATTATTGCAATTACCCGGTTTTTAAAAGTAGAAAATATAGAAAATGTTGTTCCTTGTCGAAACTAGCGCTCACGTAGAGGCGAAAATGTCCCGTTTGCCAAACTTCAAACATTTGTCTTGCCAATCTGTAGTCGATATAGCCTAACCCAAGTGAAATGATTTTGTTGGAGGATATGCGAGTGACAGAGGCAAATCAGTTCCAAGTCACTTACAAACCACTCGTGGAATGCACGACAACGACGCGTTTGTTGCTCTCATCAAAACCCAAGTGATTTTACAATGTGACAATGCATAAACTTGTTGACGCATGAACAAGGTGTTCTGAAATCCATGGACTTTTTTTTTTTTTTTTTTTTTTTTTTTTTTTTTCATGTTGGTCAAAATAAATTCCACCAGCGAGAGCGAGAATAATTCTTGACCTACCCTCATACATTCGTGTCCGTTATTACTCAAGTTGTTCGGCCTTTCGTAAATCTTGAGGGAAAATGTTTATTTACTTCTTAGGCGCCAGTGTTTCAAAATATAGGCTATTAAGTCGCAGTTCCTCAACGATACGCCTGGCCAGAAGTAAGCATTTTGAAGCGCCCTTCTAAGGCTGTGCTATGGATTCCTGGGTGGATGAATTTCAAGCAAATTATATTTGTAACTAAATGCTGCTCACGCTAAATTGAGCACTTCTGAAATTAATCTTAGAAAAAAGTCACTGCCTCTGCCTGCACATATTTTAACGGGCCCACTGAGTGACATTGTGCCCAGTAAAATTGGTAACGATGGATGGAAAGTAGTTCCATATGTTAAATTCGAATAAAAAGTGTTAGGAAACCATTTGTGATAAATTAAATTATTTATTTAGCTATCTGTTTTTTTAATGCATCGAAGAGTAAAAGTGAACATATTTGTAAAATATTTCCTTTTCTAATATTTTCACAGTTTTACTTGACCGACGCATGAATAAAGTGATGAGGCTCATTTTACCGCGAACGTTGTATATTGGATATTATTAAACGCGATAAAAGCAAGTGTGTTAAATTATATACGCCACGCTGTACTTATCTCCTTAACCTTAAGGAAACTCCGCAGGAAAGCCGTACAAATGCTGTTTTTTAAAACCCCCCTTAAAGTACGCATTAATTTTTTTCTCCAGGTGTTGCAGAACAGAAGATTTTCGGTCTGAGAAGTACTTATGAACACCTTGCAATATCTTACGTGAAGGAACCTTATAGCAAGAATTTATATTCGTTTATGGCCCCGGCAGGGACCAATGATAAAATATTGGTGACCTAGCAGCAGCCAATAGCAATAGCCAGGGGAAAAGATGCTGTTTGTATTGGCGCTGGCTTCTGATACCGTGCAGCACCGACCATGATTAAACGTGTTTTCCAACATGTCGTTCGTGAACGAGTACCCTATCCTCGGGATAACATGTACGGGGTTAAAAACCATTTTCGCTATGTTTTTCCTATGAATATATTTAATATTATTAAATTAAAAAGGGGCGTATGTAGAAAACAATTGGTTTATCGTTCCTACGAGAAATCGTATTCCCAGACTACTTATTTACTGAGATGTGTGCACACACGCCAACGCAATTTTTAGAGGCAATATTTTACTAGCAAATCTTCTTTTGACACTTGATTGAGGAAATAATGACTCGCATACTCGCCTCGATCAAGGGACACCGAGAGATTTGTAGAAACACAGATACTTCGACATTACGCCAAATGTTACCCTGCTGTGTACACAACCAAAAGAAAGCGATTCAAGTAGCCGCCAATTTAAACCATGCAATTTCCGTTAAGATGGTAAGACATCTCAAAGTTCACTGCGAACATTGCCTTTTAAAAACTCTGTGAAATCCCGCCCAGAAAGGTTTTTCTCTAGATGTTCATTAAAAATACTTACCGGCTCCGATAGCTGAAGTTGGTGGGGCGATTATGTGATGGTTTGCCAATTTTTTCTTGCTACATGAAAGAACAATGCTGTATGCGGGTGGAAAATCATCTACACTTGGAGAAATTCTTCGACACCACCAAGTTACTTGCAGGAATCTGCCTACTAGATCACCCGATAGAAACTATATGCCAGCCAAAGCTGTAAAGTAGGTTTCGAATATCTCTTTCAAGGGCTTGCATATTCTATCTGTAGATAAGGTTTATAGTTCTGCAGAAGCGCATTTGAATCGTATTCGATTGGCCGTGTGATTATGGCCTGCTGCAGTGGGGGAAACTTTTGCTCTAAGAATTTAGACCCCCATTACAGACAGGTGAAGACTGTTCACGATAAAGTGAGCACTTTTGAAGCTAATCTTGGAAAAAATTCACTGTCCCCGCCTGCATATATTTTAACAGGCGTACTGAGTGACATGCGTCCAGTAAAGTTGGTAACACGGAATGGAAAGTAGTTCCATATCTTAGCGTCGAATAAAAAGTGTTAGGTAACCATTTATGATAACTTAAATTATTTATTTCGGTTTCTGTTCTTTTATTAGTGCATCGACCAGTAAAAACGAGCAGATTTGTAAAAAATTTACTTTTATAATAATTTAACAGTTTCACTTGGCCAACGTACGAAAAAAGTAATGAGGCCCATGCCTGTATTAAGTTTCCATAAGGCGAATGAATACACAACGCGCATACAAGTAGTTCTTAAGCGGGGTTTTCAAAAGTGCTCATTTTACCGTGAACAGCTTACAAGTGTTGGAGCTGAATACTAATACATTTCTCTACGGTTTGAGCATGTTTTATATTTTTAAGGTGAAATCAATAATAATGCAACCATAGCACTAAACCGACAGAAAATAAATTCCACCTTTTTTTTTTAAGTAATTGTAATAACACCTGCTACAGATACCTACTCAAGAATTAAAATAAACAATTCGACGTAAAGGTTTGTTCTCATCTTAACAGTTCGTTGCAATGATTAAAAGATGTAGAGTAATTTATTTGAAATGAGGATCTTGGTTCGTTTGCGATTGGAGATCGACTTTCAGCTATTTTTATTCTACATTTGTAGTTAAAATTCAAACTGCAGGCAACTCATGCAGTGAATGTAAATTAAACGCTGTTGTGGTATCCTGACGACATCGCATATTATTTCAAGCTGTAGCCAACTATATTTCTTTTGTATTGGTTTGAAACATGGTTGGAACAAGATACCAATTTAAAATGTCTATAATTCGGTTAATTTTAGTTTTGAAAATATATTTCATACTGTACTAGGCGTACATATCAAACTCATACAAATGAAACCTTTCATGCAGACGTTATGATACTGTTTTAACAACGTATTACGAACACTACGAAATGTTTCACCAGCAGTAAATAACATTTTCATGGCGTTATTATTTTAAAACGAGTGACATACGTGCCATGGTATTAACCCGCAAACTGGGAATCGCCTAAATACCTTATAAAAAGCACACACATTTATTTATGCTTCCAGAGTTGCTACGCATTCAAAATACAACAAAACACACTCATCCGTAGTTTCTTCAAGGCTATTCGAGGTTTAAAATTCATACCTACTTAACTTGAATGAAGCAGCACATTTTCCAGGTCGGCAATATCAAACGATGCCACTTCACTCGGAACACGTATAAAAATGATTTACTCATTACGTTAATAAAAACTTTATTTCAGAAGTTACAAACTGAAACTTAAAATCACGTTGGTCTTGAACTGCTATTTTGTTGAAACATGAGCGTGGACCGGAGACAAATAACAAAACCAAACAACCAACCATCTAACGTGAACGGTGAGTCTGCCAGGTAATAAACAGAGTTAGAAACATAAATGTGTTATAATCACGCCTATTTTAATTATTTTTTCGCTACCAGTGGGCAGTTATATCTTTCATAGGTTGATTTCAAGAGTGCTCGCTTTATAGTGAACCAACTTCACTGGAAATTCGTAGTAAAATGAGCACTTTTGTAAGCCGTCTCATTTGGAATAATAGTCGATAAATGTATTTTATTTTAACCTTGGATGTCAACGTTAGGGTGCAGTAGAATATACACACTGTGTTTAGTATTTATATGGTAATATTTATGTAGAAAGGAAGTTTAAAGGATAAAAAAAATGGCTCAAATAATAACGTAGCTAGAGCTTCAAAAGTGCTCACTTTATGATAACATTTCCTGCAATGTCTAAATTTCCGTGGACGTTGGCGCTTATCGTATATAAAATACTAACTAATTCGTTGCTGTCGGGCGTATTCGAAACGGACCTTCCGAATTCCATGGATGTCGGCGAAAATGTTGTTAACGTTTGAAGTCGAAGATAATATAACACATTTCAATATATCATTGTTGTTACCATTAATTTATCGCAACTCAATATCGCCAGCAGAAGAACACACTGAAGCACTTCCCTGTTATCTTGCAGGGAGCCCTTGGTCCTTTCCTTGTATTCTACGACTGCCTTTTTTCTCTCTCATGCAACGTCTCTTTTACTGGCCGTCGGACGGCGCCTTAATAAATGGGAAATGTCCGGCTTTCGAGAAGGTTTACTGCCAGCATCCACGAACATATGGCGGTCGCGCAAGGGGGGTCTTACGACATGTTTGGCAAGCCGATGACAGCGCCGCGTACAGAGCTCGTCCGAACTAGCAAAGAGAATAAATACACATCCCGTACTTCCGCTGCGGTGAAGAACTTACACGATCAATCTTTATTCATAGATTTTGAAGCCTTACAATTAAATTATTCTTGCATTCCTTCTGTTCTTGTGGCATTTTTTTCTACTTCAAATTTATTGAACATTTGTAGTTCCATTCTGTGAAGGGGTTTTCATGGATTGCATATTAGATTATTTTAAACTAGCGACCAGTCACTGCCTCGTTCGGGCGCGATTTACAGATATCACGTTGTCTCTTTGGTGTCATTTTCCATACTTGGTTAAGCTTTGTTTGCGTGAGGCGGAGGGATATCCTGGAACTAGAACTTTAGCAGGGCTTCAAAATTTGGAAGTATAGGCTATTCACGGTAAAATGAGCACTTTTGAAAGCCCTGCTTAAGATATATTTGTATGCACGCTGTATATTCTTCCGCTTCATGTAAGATTAACATTTCCATGGGCCTCATCACTTTATTCATGCGTCGGTCAAGTGTAACTGTGAAATTATTAAAAATTAAATACACTGTAAAATTTTTTTTTCGTAAATTTCCCTTACATGTGAGGGTATATTATTACATCTACATTTAAGGTGAAATTACCTCTTAAAGGTAGAGTAAATTTACATAACAAGTAAAGTATTATTCCTTAATCGCACGGAAAAGTACCTGACAAAAAGGGGGGGGGGGAATCTCACACAAGTAAAGGAAAATTAACTATATTGTGTAATAAAATTATATTAAAAAATACCCAGGAATATAAATAATGTTAATTTTTTAGGGACACCCGAATATCGCGAAAAGATTTCACGACTAGTTGTATTGCATCACGCATTAGCTCAAATCCACTTCCGTGATTGGACTATCTAGGTGTTACGCGTCTTGAGTTACTGCCCTCGAATCACAGACGTGCGCTATCGGAGTTACTTAATTCTCATTGGCCAGTCAAGAAAAAAAATATCTTCTCACAAAGACAGGCCCCCAATAAGCAAAAGAAAACTGCTGGAATGCCATAGGGTATTGAAACCTAGTGTGTGTGGAAACCTTTTTGCGAAATCTGGGTGTCCCTACCTATATCCTCTGACTTAATAGCAACTAGAACCTCAACCTCAAAACCCTCGAAACTTGCTATTGGATGGGCGCGAACTATGGTCCTACATGGCGATAGGTCAATGCGCTATCCATTACACCACGACGAAAGCGTGATATCAACAGTGAATATCAGCGAGTTAAAAGTTTGTTTCTTCTTCAGCCCGTTCCCCCACTTAGCTGTTGAGACAATGCTGAAGAGATACACACGTCGTAAGGTAATCTTCCCAACCATGTATGGGATTTTCCACTACCATGTACGTGAAATTTACTCCAGAGTGCGGTAACTTTATCTTACCCGTAAGGAAAACTGCGTTTCTTCCACAAGTTTGCGAATGTTACCTTACACTTCAGGTAATTTTCCCATTCTATTTTACGTTGCATTTAACAAATCTGCTCATTTTATAGTTTGATGAATAAAAAATCAGAAAGCGACAGAGATAATTTAAGTTATCACAAATGGTTACCTCTAACACTTTTTATACGAGGTTAAGATACGGAACTATTTCCCATCCAACGTTACCAACCTTATTGGGCGCATGTCAATCAGGGCGCCCGTTAAAATACATGCAGGTAGGGGCAGCGACTTTTTTCAAAGGTTGATTTCAAAACTGCTCACTTTATCGTGAACAGCCTTTAACCATGTGTGGTTTGAGTGCGCGACCTGAGCAGTTGAGATTGCCGCCGCGAGAATGCGCCACCGTGGAGGGCGGCTCGCGTCGTAAAGGTGGGTTTACGATTGACTTAACAGAATAAGCGTGATGTGATTTTAAGATATGAATCAATGTGTTCAAGGGTATTAGTTTATGACTGTCGTGTGAGGGTTGTGACGGGTCGCGTGCGTTCTTGGCGTGACTTAAGAGATCGTTATATTTTATATCTTAAGTACAAGTCAAGACAAAGTAGCCAATCAGAGCACAGCGACAATTGTTGGCGGGAAACTGTATTTACTTCATGTATTTAGGTTTTGTCGTATTGTGAAATCGTATGACAGTAATTATTTTAATCGATATACAATACTCTCTTTCTTTCGTGGAAGAGGTTATTGAATTCGCTTTAATTAACCTTTTCAGATTTATTGATGTAAATGCCTAATGTTGGCATCGGCTTCCGCTTCTATAATTTTTCACTAGTTTTTTTTTTTAAAACGATTACACAAGCAGTAACCACAAATAATTAAATACATGTAAATTGCCCATTTTTCCAGGTTATTTCGATTAATTATATCTCCTAGTATTTTGATTGGCTAGACTTAACAGTTGCTAATTCAATCATAAACTGCATATATTGCTATTGTTTATTCGCGTGCTAATCGAGTCATTAAGTACAATTCTTAATTCATCAGTCTTTAATCGTAAACCTACCTTAATTCGCCGACAATGGCCGCGTGTGTTGGGGGAAAGCCCGCGTCGCCTCTTTATAATTCTGAAGGAAGTTAGCAATGTGCGGCTAGCAGTGCGGGACGGCAACGCGATTATCGGAGCTGTAACCGTGGACGCCCGCCTCTGTAAGGGATGGAGCCAGGGGATGGAACGAGGGGGCGGAGTTCGATAAGGACGATGCTGGCAAGGGTTGGGGAGGGGGGTGTCCCCGGCGCCTTCATTTGGCCGCTTCACCGGCGCGTGACGGCACTCCAAGGACGCAGAGTGGGCGGGGGATATCCTGCGATACGGGAAGTGCTCCAGAGTACCTCACTTCCGTCCAGTCCTGTCTCAGCCAATAACAACCCAGCCGTCCATACTCCAGTCATGGATACTTCCAACTGTTCTCAAGTCCTGTTTAAGTTATACTTCCAGGATATACTTCTGCCTCATGTAAATAAAGCTTAGGCGAGTCCAAAGGGACAAAGCACCGCATTCGTGCGCACTCATTTAGATAAGGGTTTTCCATAAGAACTATTTTTTACTAGGCATTAACAGCAAACCTATTTTCTCTCTGTCGTTCTTCATTTTTTTAAATTTTAAATAAAATACAATTTATACTTAATGAATATTAAAATTTTAATTCAATCTAAGAGTATGATATTATAATGTCAATGGAAGTACAAAACACTTGTGATACATGCCCTATTTAGGAAACAACCTAACACGTTATGTATGGCGTAATTTTAAAGGTTTGATTCAAACAGTGATAAGGTACCGGGAATATACTATTACTACCATTCCTGTTATTAATATGGGGTATGCGATTTAAGGGGTTCGAGAAGTTAAAATTGTTTTCTACGCTTATCTCATGAAACATCCTTTTACGTTTGATATTGACTGATACTCTGAAAAAAGCATGACGATGGAGAGAAATTACTTTGGAAAAAAATAATGGGTTTGGGTGTGTTGGGGACACGGCGGTTTGTTTTGTGGGAATACATCTACATTGTCGCGGTCGGGTCCCTTGATATTTTTTTTTACGTTCCTGGCACCGCTTCACTCGATCATATAGGGTTTTGTGGGTATCACTGGATTGCTTTTGAGATGCATTTTCCAACCATAATGACTTCTGTATTTCGACTTGACTTTTTGACGACTATAGGCCGAAATGGTGTTAACTTTTCTTAATTGCTTACATTAATTTCATACAATTTCAACATAACCACGACACACAAACGTTTTTATACACGCAATCGATTGATCTTGACGAGAGCTGTCGATTGAAACCTAAACGAGTGTCGTAACTTCTCCTAGTCATAAGATATACTATGCGGAAGTTATGAGACGCGGCGAAACGAACTCAAAATTGCGGCGCGCCCCCTTCCCCCTACTCCGCCACAAAAAGGTACGATGCTTCGCAGTCCTTATTCAACGTATTAATTCTTTGATCCTTTGGCAATCGAGTGGTAGTAGTAGGGCGTGCCGATTTCACCCCACTTTTGAATAATTGAATTATCAATTTGATATCAAAGGGTTTGAAAGGGTTAATCCTTAATCCAAGCAAAAAATTCTTAATCCGATTAAAATGTCTTAAACCGATTTTAATCCGATCAAAAATTGAAAGGGTTTAATTTATTGAAAGGGTTAAATTTATTGAAAGGGTTAAATTTATTGAATGGGTTAATTTTTACTTTATTTTATTTCATTTCTTTCGTTTTGGGTGGAGGGAGGGGATAGCAGGAGCTCTGTACGATGTTGACGGTGTGGTGATGTACAGACGACTGACCAGAGTGGGGGGTTGCAATATGTTGTATAGGTGTAGAGTTGAGTGCAAGCATGGCTAAGGATAATCTTTTCTAATTTTTATAATTTTGAAGTGTTTGGAGGGATTTTGGTCGTAGATAGACGATTTTTACGAATATTTTTAACACACGACAGAATTTCAGTAACCTAAGTGTAAATTTTATGTTTTTTTTTGGGGGGGATATTACTTGTAGATGGTGGTGAGAGATAGGCGACTTTGAAAGATGCGATTTACATGTTAAACGATCTGTTTTACGAATGCAATTAAACGTTAGAGAAATTCAGAGTGTTCTACATATGAATAAATTACACACATTGTATCGGAAATTACAAACGACTACGTGAATGATAAGTGGAATTACGTAAGTATTAAGTGTAACACGAGTCTCGAGCTTTGAAATATAATTTACACGAGAGAGAATTTTAACATCTGGTGTCGCCAAGTGCAAATTCACTAAATGAAATCCAGCTAGCCAGTATGATATTACACAAGTCAGAGTCTTTAAACGAGTTCTACATATAAATGAAAACCCAACCAACAAGTATAACGAACAACTACTGTCTTTAAACGAAATCAAGCAAGACAGTATGAATGAATAACATGATCCAGTTTGGTGAAAGTTATCGTACGGAAATAAACTCCGAATACGATCTAAACGAGACACAATGGCATGCGTCTATTCTGATAAGTAAAATATTTAACGATAAATAACTTACCCCAAATGATTTGTTTCAAAATAACTAACTTGCATAGAGTGTAATCCCACATCACTTTATATATGTAACGAAAAAAATGCACAAACATCCTGGAAGAGAAAATTACATTTAAAATTACAAATGTACTAAAAATTTCTGTAAATAGAGCAAACTTGTTAACTCAAATGGTATTTTCGTCTACTGAACACAGAAATCAATTACCGATCATAAATGCAATTCATCGATCCGAAATAAAAAAAAGTTAACACACAAAAATTTATATTTTCAAATAAATAAAAAAAAATCCACACTATAGTTTACGAATACAGTAAAAATGGTATGAACCCCAGAGCAAATAATATGGCTTAACGAAAATCGCAGCTATCACTAGAGATGAAAGTAGGGGCTGCGGTAACCCCCGATCATAAGCTCGTCATCCACGAACTGCCTACCTGCTCGATGAAGATGAGAGAGAGAGAGAGAGAGAGAGAGAGAGAGAGAGAGAGAGAGAGAGAGAGAGAGAGAGAGAGAGAGCTGTACACATTTGTCACCTCCAAGCCTTCATGAGTGACTGAAGATGGCGAAGACTGGATAGCTGAGGCCACTTAGCTCCAGAGCTCCCTACACTCCCTCCAAGCATACCCACCCACCCAGCTCTTACCAAAGTGCGACCCCAGACTGCTTGCGATTTTCAATTTTTTCAGCACTAAGGCAAGATGGCGACAAATGCATACTTGTGTGCAGATCGGAGGAGGCCTGCCTGCCAGCCACCCCCTCACACCCCAACCATCTGCCCCTTACCTGCACTCCTCATACTCAGAACCGGACCGAGTTTAGGATGCCAACTACCCCCTACACCTCCCGCCAAGCCATGTCAGCAAGGTCCTGGGGGTCATTCTCCCGGGATGAATGCGATTGTCACTTTTGCAACTGAGTCAAGATAGCGGCGACTGGATACACGATTGTTGGGGCGATTTGCCGAATATCTTTAACACACAACAGCATTTCAGTGTGATCTAAGTGTTAATTAGATTTTTTTTGGGGACTAATGCTCATAGATGGCGGTGGGAGATAGGCGACTTTGAAAGATGCGATTTACATGTTAAACGATCTGTTTTCCGAATGCAGTTAAATGTTAGAGAAATTCAGAGTGTTCTACATATGAATAAGTTACACACAAAGACTACATGAATAATAAGTGGAATTATGTGAGTCCTAAACATAACGTGAGTCTCGAGCTTAGAAATATAAATTTACACATGAGAGAATTTTAACATCTGGTGTCAACAAGTGCAAACCCACTAAAGGAAATCCAGATAGCCACTATGATATTACACAAGCCAGAGTCTTTAAATGTGTTCTACTTATGAATGAATAACATGAGAGACAAATAAAACGAACAAATACTGTCTTTGAATGAAATATAGCAAGATATTATGAATAAATAACACGATCCAGCTTGGTGAATGTTATCTTACAGCAAAAATATCTGAGTACGATTTAAACCAGAAATAATATATCAAGTATCTATTCTGATAAGTAAAATTAATAATGATAGCAATTCTTACCCAAAATGATTTGTTTCAAAATAACCAACGTGCATAGAGTGTAATCCCACATAAATTCATACACGCAACGGAAAAATGCACAAATTCCTCAAAGAGAAAATTATTAAAAAAAAAAACAAACGTACTTCAGATTTCCATAAATATAGCAAACTTGTTAATGCAAACGGTATTTTCGTCTACCAAACACAGAAATCAATTACTGATCACGAACGCAGTATATCGAACCGAAAAGAAAAAAAGTTAACACACAAAAATTTATATTTTCCAGAAAACAAAAAAATTATTTCACACTGTAGTTTACAAATACTGTAAACGAGGTGTGAACCCCGGAGCAAATAATATCTCTGAATGAAAATCATGGCTATCACTAGAGATGAAGGTAGGTCCATAGCTGCGGCAACCCCCGATTGTAAGCTCATCATCCACCAACTGCCTACCTGCCCGATGAAGACAAGAGAGAGAGATAGAGAGAGAGATAGAGAGAGAGAGCGAGCTGTACACATCTGTCTCCTCCAAGCGCTCATGAGCGACAGAGGATGGCAGAGACTGGATAGCTAAATTAATTTCATTCCAGATCTCCCTAGACACCCTCCAACCTCTACCCATCCTCCCCATGCCAGAGTGCGACCCCAGGATGCTCGCGATTATCAAATTTTTCAGTACTAAGGCAATATGGTGAAAACTGCCTATTTGCGTGCAGATCAGAGGAGGTGTGCCTGCCACACCTCTTACAACCCTTCCACCCTTCACTCCTCGCCATCAAAACTGGCCCGACTCCACGATGCCAACCACCCTCCACCCCCTCTCATCCAACCCATGCCAGAAAACTCCTGGGGACATTCACCTGAGCAGCCTGTGATTGTTAGTTTTCTGCACTAAGGCAAGGTGGCATCAACTGCCAACCTGCATTCTCATCGGGAGCTGGCTACTCATAGCCACCCTACACTCCATCCTTCTCCCTCAGAACCAGCCCGAGTCCAGAATTCCAACCACCCCATACACCTTCCTCCCTGCCAAGCCATGTCTGCGAGGTCCTGGGGGTCATTCTCCTGCACTGACTGCGATTGTAATTTTGCAACTGAGTCAGGATGGCTGCGACTGGATACAGGGTGCAGATGGCTCCTGAAGTCCCTGCACCGTAACCCACCTCCCACCACTACCCCTCACCAGAGGACATGTATTTTCCCACGACAAAGACTATCTGTCTGTCTGCCTAACTTACCCCCCCCCCCTGTATGCATCGAAGTTTGTACTTTTCCAAATGTGTTAACCTGTCTTATTTGCAGCGAAATAATATTTCACAAGACCGCAGACCATCATTTTTTATCCCTGAAGCTAAATATTACCCAAAATCCCCAGATAAAATTCCAACAAATTTTATATCTTAATTCAAGAAATTAATTTTTATCCTATGAACTTTTTTCCCATTTCCAACAAACTTAAAGTATTTTAGGAAACTAAGTATATTTTCCGTACATGAGATATTTTCACTCACTAATTTTTTTAAACGTTAAAATAGCACCATTTTTTTGACATGTATCATTCCACATACCCAAGTTTCTAGTATTACGATGGAATACACGACACATGCATACATATTAAAAATGCCAATGCATTTTAATTATATGTATATAGCAGAGAAAATATTTATTTGAGATGTATACTTGTATATGACACTAAAATTTACTTATAACCAAAATTTCAATTCAAAAGCTTCCCAATCGATATTCTTAGATACATTATTTACCATAAAATTTGTGTATACTCGATCTTATTTACTAATCAATTTCCCTAGAAAACAAATTTGGATGTAATATTACTGAAATTACATGTTTCCAGCTTGAAATGAGTTCTATTGGAGCTGGAATATACCAATTTACACAATATTTCAATACATTTAAAGGAAAATGGTGGCCATTTTGTAATCACATAGGATAATACATTCCACCTATCAACAAATTATTTACATTGTAAAGAGATATCCAAGACAAATAACTTTATTCCATACAACTTAGGAATCGACATAACGAATTATCAGATAAATGTTATTGGAAAAAAAGAAATTCGTATTACATACACACTTTTAAAACAGAAGACCATTAAGACAATCACAGCTCAAAATGGTTTACTCAACAGACTAACCTCATACTAACACAATTGTTTAGAAAACAAAGTCTTTAAAAATTTCCTACAAAATCTTTTTAAACTCTTCTCTCCCTTCTACATTCTAAAATGAAATGATTAATTATTCATTTTAATCGAATACTAAATAAAAACTTATTCTGTCTAACATACGTAGATTTAATCACATGGTGAATTAGTATGCATACCCCTGTAATTACGATACAAATATTAGAATGGAATACATTTTATCATCATTTAATGAAACCTGATAATCCTTATAACAGTACATTCATATACAAACAAGTTAGTTGTCATTCTGACATTGTGAGGTGAACATCTATTCAGAAGTAATCTTTCTCCTCACACCAAAGATTATTCATTTAATGTACATTGATGAGAATGGAGACATCACCAAATAAACTACACTGCGAATACTGTGGGAAAATTTTCACTTTCGCCTACAATGTTCGCAGACATGAGAGGAGCGAATGTTTGCAGAATTCATCTCGTACTGATATTAACTGTGACTATTGTTTTCGCCATTTCGCATGAACAGATAACTTAAGAGGACAGTTCAAACTCTGTAAAAAATAATCTGCCTCCTGAGAAAGTTAGTGTAAAGTATACACTACATAATATCACAGATGGAGAGGCAAATAATATAGTTACAAGAAATGAAATATAATCGGATTGAATGAAATATACAACAACAATAGGACGTAATGATTTTCGTCATAACCTACCACAACCAGCTGGGAAGACCAATGTTGGTGATGATACACCTAGTCTTTCTAAGCAAAGTAAAGTCGATATTTATGATGAAACATCAACTGAAGACAGTAGTAACAATGTCAGTCATACTATTGAAGACATTCATTCAACAAATGCCGTGAAGAAGGCAGAAGGCACGAACAACAACACTTGTTACATATTTCCCGAAGACCTAAATGAACTGGTTAATAAACTTAGATATTTATTGCAGTTTTAAAAATACTATGAATATTATGGAATAAAAGAATTGGTTTTTATTATAACAACACTTAAGGTACAAGGTTACATCGAATGAAGTAATATCTGCAAACACCCAAAAAGTAAAATTCTACATTTTAGTTAACCCTTTTACTTTACCAAAATAAAGTAATTATTTCAAGTAAACATTGTGTAATAGGAATATGTTTCAATTTTACATATTATGTCTACTTAAAACCAATTAAGTTGTTTGAATTTGCTTGCAATGGTAATTAGTTTTGTGGAATAAACATAGCTATGTGAGGAATTAAAAAAGCCTTATTTGAGTACTAAACACAATTATTTGAGGAATAAAGCAGGCTTCAAGGAAGAATTTTGAGAAATAAGAAATTGACAAATATCCTATAACACACAACCAGTATTAAAATTTTTGGTATGTATGTTTGTGAAGTGCCCTATACTTAGTGGTGCTATAATTTTTGTTACCTCCTGTACTTGGCTGTGTTAAAATATTGTACATAAATTTTTGGATCACTCTATATTTGTATATATTTTGACACAATTGTCTAATATGTTCAATGTTTTGTAACATTGTGTAGTTTCCTACTTTTGTAAATAAATTAATGTTATAAAATAAATTTATAAACTGATTTAACCTATTCCTTATTAAAAATTAACTTGTTTTAGTAAGAAACCTATTTTCTCTACATAGAGAGAGAGATAGAGAGAGAGAGAGAATGGGAGAGGAAAGTAATTAAAATGAAACGGAGAGAGATTCTTGAATTTTCTATTAAAAATATGTTCCAACAAGTCAAAAGTCTATGAGTTCTATCAAAAACCAACTATGTTCTTATTAACACAAAATACTGTTATACCGAAAAATGCCAGAAGAAAAGTTCTGGAAACGAGCACTCTAACTGCTTTTCCATAACTCACAATATAATACACAATATCGGATAAGGCTTAGTTGATATAAACTTGTTTCGAGTCTGGATTAGGCCTTGTAAAATGTAATCTAGTTTCCTTTCTAAGGGTTCAAACATAATAGATGATACGTAATAGTGTTACGATATGCTACATTGGTACATTATGATACATAACTATATGTTACATTGGTACATTATGATACGTAACTATATGTTACATTGGTACATTATGATACGTATTATTATAACATTCTCTTATGGAATAATGAACATAACATGTAATTAATAAAATTAATCTGTTTGTGCATGGGGAAACAATAGCTTAAATGTGTGAGAAAGCTAGCTGAAATGTATTACATTCTGTTTACAAACACCTTGTATTGTGAAAAGTTCTTATTGTTATAACAATTGTTCATGTAATAGATTGTTAAATAATAATGTAATTCTATGCTTTCAGCTACCCCACTTTCAGCTACTTTTTTTATTTTCCAAGTTTTAACCAAATTTTGCCCAAGTTTTACCAAAACCACTTCGGTTACTTTTTCATAATGTGCATAAAATTGCTCCCTCTTAAATGGGAGCTGAAAACAAAATGTCTGCAACCAAATATTATATGACAGATTTGATAGGAAATAAAATTAAACCAACCAATGAAAGATTTGGCCTGTGGTTCTTAACAGAAAATTTAAATAATAATAATCTTCATACAAATATTGGAGATATAATTTACACAAATGGAGAGAAAAAATTGGTAGAATTTGAACCAATAACAGAACAATTTTGCGGTAACATTATGGTTTTTAAAATAACAGGTTTTTTAGATTGTGAGGAAGAAATGAAAAATAAGAAATTTCTTGTAAAAAAACAAGCTTGTGGAAGTTTTAATAGTTTGTTAAGATCTGTATTTTCTAAATTAAATTTGGCAAGATATGGTGTTAAAGCAAAAACTCCATTTTTACTATATTCTAATGTACAAACAACTAAAGGTGTTAAGGAAATTATAATAAGAGATATAGAAAATACTATAAAAAATATAAAAACCCAATAGCTATTCCTTAAAAATTGAGTCAGCAGAAGTAAAATTAGAAACATTACTAACAGAGTTACCAGAAATTTTAAAAGAACTAAGAAAAAACCATATTATTTATTGGATTTGGATATAACACAAGATTTTGGAGAAATTTTTCATAAAAAAGTGATGATAAATTTTTCAGTAGATAATTTCAATATTTAATGCAGGGAGAATATAAATATGACTGCAATGTAAAAGTTACTAATGATAATTCTGTTGGAAAAGATTGTTTAACATGGATAAATTCTAATTCTAGAGTTAAGATTTACAATAAATTGATTTGTCAGATAACAAGCCCAGGAGTTAACAAAAAACTTGACAAACACATTATAGGTTTTTTTAATTGCCCAGATAAAAGATTTAAAAAGAACATTTGCATCTACATCAGCTAAAGAAAATGGAATTACAAGATTATAAGCAACAATATATAATTATACTATCAAAGAATATCTAGATGAAAAAGAGTTCGATCCACTAAAAGATTGTATAGAGTTAATAAAAAATAATAGAAAATATTTCAAGAAAGAGCCATTTTATTATGTACCTACTCCTAAAATGTCGGAAAAACGAACCGATTCTTTACCAAATAGTTTTTGTCTTGTTTTTAATAATCCTCTGCAATATGTTTATTGGGGGAAAAAAAATACAAAAAAATTAACTTGAGTACAAATAAAATTAGCAGAGAATAAAGAAGAAAGAGAAAAATTAACTAACTACATTCTCTTTGCATTTAGTTTTTATATATTGCCAATTAATTATTTAGAAATTTTGGGAGATGAAGAAAATAAGAATATTATAACCATAAACCAAAAATGTTTTACTAAAAGTGGAGAAACATATTTTTCTAAATCTAATGCTCTATTTTATACCATCTCTAGGGACACAAATATAGAAGAATTGGGTTTAATATTCAGCACAACATTTTTAACAAGTGTTAGTTAATATGCTTGTCTTATGTGTATTTATGTCGTGAAAAACTTCCTTTGTTTCATACTTCGCCACACTTTATACATTGCTTTCTCTTTATTTTAGATTTTTTTATTTAATAAGAAAAATATTTTTTTTAGAGAATGTAAAAATATTTTTCTTTACTAATTTGTTTTTTTTTTGTAAAAAACACAAAACAAAAAATGGAATCCATCCTCAAGAAGTTGAACAATTCGTATTAATTGACTAAACTACAAAATCTGGAAACAAATAAATGGTTTGCTGCTACAGCATTTGAAATTGCATCTACTAACAGGCCCTTTGTAGACATGTCTGATGCTTCCAATCAATATCGCCATTATAAAAAGTTAGATTGAAAACTTACAAATTAATTAATAGTTGTGATTAAATTATCTTAATAATTCATTTTTCACCATTTTTGAAAAATATGTCTGACCCACTAAAATTATTTCAAGTTCTCATGGTCCACGGTGGTAGGCCTACTACTTGTGTGCAAAATTTAGTGGGAATTCGATAATTGGTTACCGAGTCATGGCACAAATGTTGGATTTTATAACCTGCACTATCTTGCAAAATTTAGTGGGAATTCGATAATTGGTTACCGAGTCATGGCACAAATGTTGGATTTTATAACCTGCACTATCTTGCAAAATTTAGTGGGAATTCGATAATTGGTTACCGAGTCATGGCACAAATGTTGGATTTTATAACCTGCACTATCTTGCAAAATTTAGTGGGAATTCGATAATTGGTTACCGAGTCATGGCACAAATGTTGGATTTTATAACCTGCACTATCTTGCAAAAAGTCGGCAAAGATATTATACCTATAAGCATATTTGATGCTTCTTATTGATACTTTCAGCAAAATATATATTGAAAGCGGTTAAATTGTCCAATAAATATGACAAACCTATCTAAATAATTTATGTGTCTGCCATACTGTAAGAAAAACCAGACACGCTTAAAACATGACCTACTTCAGCACTAATTCTGTGCAAAGTACAGTGGGATTCGGTTGGTTGGTCAAGGACATATGTCATAAAAAGCTCAAGTTTTTCGTGAGGTGATATTTTCACTATAGCATGGACACAGTCTATGTTTGTCATAGATACTGCTACATATTAAAGTCAGTTGAAATGGTTTGGGACATATGGCTTACTAACCTTAAATATATCCATGGTTGCTAATTCTGAAATATATGACTATACTCTATTAGCTGTTTCTTCACACCTTTTGAATCAAACCTTTGAAAAACCACCCCATGTGTGACGCCTTTGATTGTTTCCTAAATATACCATTTATATAAGCGTTTCAGACTTGTATTAATATAGAAGTACCTTATTTTTATTAAATTGTACCTTCGCATACATTCTATCTATAAATTATAATATTTTATTTCTAATTAATATAAATAAAAGAGGGAGAATATATGTGTGCTGGTAATTTTTAGTAAGAAGTAGTTCACATGCAAAATATTATTTAAGTGAGTGCGCAAGAATGTGGTATGTTGGCCCTCTCGTGTGATTTTCTAGAATTCGGTAAGCTTTGTTTGCATGAGGCGGAGCAGTATCCTGAAAGTAGAACTTTAGCAGGGCTTCAGAGAAGTTTTAAGTAACCGTAAATCGACTATACCTGCTAGTCATAAAAATTTAGAGGGACTACAAAAGTTTAACTTGTAGACTGAATTTGATGAGAATCAGTTAATTGTTTCCCGAGATAGGACACGAATGCTTAACCTTTCATTTAGTGCTATTTTGCAAAATGGCTCACAAATGAATTAATATATTAGCTTATTTGATGTTTGCATAGATACTGCTAGCATACAAAGTTAAGTTGGAATTGGTTCCACGGGTTCAGTCTTTAATTTTTATGCGGCCGTCATTTTGAAAATAATAGCCTGACCCACAAAAACATGTCAGTACACATTACGTACTCTAGTATTACTTCAAAGTCAAATTGAGTAAAAAATCTGTTGTTGGTTTCCCGAGATATGACAACTAAACTTTATTTTCTATGTGCCGCTATCTTACAACATGGCGGACAAAAGACTATGTTTTGACACATGTGATGCTTGTACAAGATACTTTCTGCATGATATTTTTAGTTGAATCTGATTAAATGGTATTGTAAATAATGCAAATGAACCTAAAATATATATATTGCCTCCATTTTGATAATACGTGTCTCGTCGATTTTATGTACATATATTAACATTGCCTGTAATGGTATTACACATGTCAAATATGACAGCGATCGGTAATATAGTTATCGAGATATAGCGTAACAAAATTGTATTTTACATGTTAAACTATCTTAAAAAATTGCGGAATAATAAATTGGTCACTTTCTAAATTCACTGAATACATCATTACTTGCCAATATACCAACCTTCGTTTAAATTGGTTAAATGGTCCCCGAGGTACAGTGTAAAATAATTATTTTTCAATTTGCACTATTTTCGAAACTGGTACCACCAATAACATTATCGGTTTTTAAATTAAATGCTTACATTATGCGCTGTCAAGGTACCAAATTTCGTTTCTCTCGGTTAAATGGTTCCCATCATGTTAATGTTTTTAAATTTTCACTATCTTCCAAAATGGGGGATCAACAGTATTATAGTCTCCTAAATTCAATGGTTACATCATGCACTGCCAACGTTCCAAATTTTGTTTTAATCGGTTAAATGGTAAAAATTTATTTATTCGATTTGTTCTGTCTTCCAAAATGGAGGACCAATAAGAATATCGCTTTATGATTTCAATTCGTGTATCATGCATTATCAAAGTACCAAATTTGATTGAAATATTTTTAACAGTTCCCGAGATATAACATAGTGCCCTAAACTAAAAAATTGCCGCCATTTTGAAATTAAGTATTTGGCGTAATCAAAACTATAAAAGTCAGTTGATATTACTAAATACTCCATGTGGACATGGTTTGGAGAATTCGGTTCTCGAGTTTAAAAGTTATTAGGGAGGGGACCCTCGTTCTAGACAGACATTTGAGTGATTGAATAAGCCTATCTTCCCTTCAGATCTAGGCTATAAATGGCCACCATTTTGAAAATAAATACCCATCGTGGTTGAAAAATATAAACGTAGGATGTCCTTACTAAGTACTACATGTTTATCAATTTTTGTGAAAATATGTATGTCCAAGCCATACGCATGATTTAATAGGACTATATTTTCAAGGAAAAAAGGTTAAAATTTATTAAGCAAAGGGAGGAATACGTCCAGACAGATATTTGTATGATTTCGTAAGCCTGTCTTACCGAGTAAAGTAGGCCAATAAAGGTTGTGTATCTATATAGTAAATAGTTATAGTGTGAAGTGTGTATTATATATAATATCTACAGTACGTATGTGTTTATATAATTTACATTTTTTTAATAGCCGAAGCTAACCAGCGCCTTAACCCAGTCAATGAAGATACGTGAAGGTTGATACAGTCTATTCGTGGCTACTTCTAACTTTTCTAAAGCCTTGCTGAAATTGTACTACTGGGTTTTGTCACCAAGTCTCTTGTCATATGTAGACGTAAAACAAGCTTGGAAGAAATTTCCAAGGAGATAACAATGCCACGCGTCTCGGCGTTGGACAAACCAACAAGTAAGGACTTCTTATTATTAGTCAATACTGACATACAATTTTATCTTTGTTCTAAAGCTTATTGACTATAAAATAAATATTACATTAATTTATGTTCAAAATGCCAACGAAAGTTTATGTAACAAAAAAAAAAAAAAAGTGACGTTAATGATAACGGAAGGATAAAACAGGTCTGATACACTATTGATTCAAGAAACAACGATACATGTCATGAATGGAGTGACTTTTGAAAGGTTTTCTTCAAAGAGAGCGGAGACACAGTGAACTGACTATTAGTAATGACCTTCACCTACGTTTTCCTGGAATGGGGATGGAACACAAATTTGGTGGAAAACCACCCCGGAGCAGCTGGTCGAGTGGAAACCAGGACCTGTCGGATGTGGGCCTCACAGCGTTATGGCGTAATCAGACATATCCGGTAAATATGACTTAAGTTCATCGTTCGTGTTATCTTAGAATTAACTTTTGCAAACCTGAATATCTATCAGCTGTTCACGGTGTTCTGAGTAATTTTGAAATCAACCTTAGAAAAATGTCACTGTATTTTTTTTAATACTCCCATTCGTCCAGTAAAGTTGGTAATGACGAAAGGAAATTTTGTTCCACGTTTTAAAGTTAAATTAATAGCGTGGATACTAAATAATTAATTTTATTTTCTGTATTTTTATCGCTTTTATGTCTAAGATTAAATTTTTATATCAGTACAATATTTACTTTGCAAACATATCCCACAGTCCCAGTTGACTGACGCATGGACCATGTTATCGGGTCCATGGCAATGTACATTTTACGTATGGAGTAAAATTACACAAATTTCTTACAATTACATCTTGGCCAGATGTATCAAAAGTGCTGAATTCAGCGTAAACAGTGTATAACTGGTTTTTATAACACGCTTATTGTTAGCCTTTACCGCGCGTCTCAGTAAACGTATTCCGTAATGTATAATATATTGACGATTGTAGAGATGACTAGTTTATACCCAGGTTCCTTTGACGTATTAAATAAAAATCAACATTTTAAGTAAATTTTTGCACACCCCCTCTCATTATAAATCTCCTATGCATAAGAAAACGACGAGGTCATTCTGAGAGGGTATAATTAAGAGCTGACATCTCAACCGGCAATCTATGTCATATCTATAACCTTTATACTTGACGCACCATATGACTTCAGCTCCTGACATCGAACTTAATGCAATACGAATACAAACAAGATTGCTCACTATTACCTGCGGGACACATTATATATTTTTGATATTCCGGTAACTAAAATTACCCAGAAATTATTCTTAGCCGTACTCAAGCTCAAAACAAGTAAACTGGTATAGAGGTTGTGGAAATATGTCCAGGAATACGTCATGAAACGTTTCCCGCGTGAAAGAAGAATTAAGAAGTACTTAAGTACGTGAAAGTAGGCATTCAGGGCAAAAGTAAGCTCTCATATAGTCTGTCTTATGAACGAGTGAACTTTTTTTTGACAGTTCTGAAAACAGTTTTGTTTACAGCCTACTCAATGAATACAGTGCTGTCTCCCCACGTCAAAGACAATGTTTACATAAATACACTCAATTGATTGTCAACCTGCTCAGGGTGTCGACAGAAAATATTTTTCCGAGTATTATCTGTACACAAGACTAACTTTTAGAACTGTCAAACCAATGCCCTCGTTTGTGAGACTGACTATAATATACGCATTAGTTATCGCGCCACTTGAAAACACCAAACACTTAGTGAGACGAATACAATCTCGTGTCAATTAAACCTCGTTTCACTAAATACAATTTCCAACAACAGAAAATATGTCTACGTTGTGTCTTTGTTTGTAATCAAAAATTTTGTTGACTTACTAGCTCAGCGGAACGCATGATTCACTGATGTCTGCCTTGACCCTGTCGTGCAGCCTGATGCGCAGAAATAACCTACATTTGAGCACATACGGTTAGTAAAGTTGTTAAGAGTTCCCCGAATTTTTTTATGTTTTTTATGCAAAAGGGATCAAACCCACGTAATTTTTATTTCCGTGGTAATCATACCAGGTATAGGATATTCACGGTAAAGTGAGCACTTTTGTAAGCCCACTCATTTGGAATAATAACCAATAATTATATTTTATTGTAGCCTTATACGTCAACTTCCGAGTGCGGTGGAGTGTAAGCACTGTGTTTATGACTTACAAGGTATTACGTATCTAAAAAGGCGGTTAAAGGATAAAACATATCTGAAAGGAAGAGGTAACTAGAGCCTCAAAAATGCTCACTTTGCCGTCAAAAGCCTTTAGCAGAGAAAGGTCCACAATTCCATTACATAAAAATGAACCTGTCAAATATTATGAAATTTTAAGAGAAATAGCAGCCCGAACTAACCAACACGTGATAGATTGATGAAAATCATTTTACAGGATGTATCCAACACACAGTGTGGTGTGGTTTTGTTTGGATAATAGCATGTGGAAATTAACAGAGAACATAGGTAACTTGGTAACTTTAAAAAAAAAAAAAATAGCATTATGATGCCTTTTACGTTTGCAGCAGTTTCTAATTTCTCATTTAAGGAAATAATATTATTGCTTGCGGAAATTTTATTTCGCATGTGATAACAAAGTGTTCAAAATGTCGGCGCAGGAAAAAGAAGCTGTTACTTTTGGTCCAGAAAGAACAAAATCTGTAACTTTATAGCGATAATATTATATAAAATAATAATAATAATTGAACGCAATATCCAATTTTTACCGTTGTACTGACTTTATAATAATTATTACCTACGAAATAGGGTAATATAATGTATACAGGCCTAAGATAAATTTCGAATTGAAACTCATTTTAATGAGTTTCCGCTTCTGCCGATATGCTGCAAATTTTTATTAAGAACTAAAGAAATAAATTGCTATGAATGTGTTTATAATAACTGAAACACAAAACAGAAATAAAAATATAATGCAAAATTGAACCATGCTTGTATAAGATAACCAAAAAACATGTATTGCTTAAAAGGGAACCAACCAACAATTTTTAGTTTTTTAAAATAACCAAATTGCGAAAATGGCTTACTTTCGTTGCCGTGACATTTATAGCCTACAATTAACTTATACGCGTGGGAGAAAACCTTTTTATACTCAAATTAAATACACAAGAAGCATTCAGAACTGAAATATATAGGCTCCAACCAATATTTGGCTTGTTTGCTTTTGTATAACTATGTCCAATCCACTGCTATAGTAATGTGTGCAGGTAGACGCATGGCCATTTTGGTGACTCTGATACAGTAATTATATAATTCTATATAAAGATGAACGCAAGATCCATAAAGATACAGGAGTAAAAACAATGTATATAATTTTGTTATCGTGGTTGTTAAACATTAAAAAAAAATTCTTTCGAAAATGAGGGTTTGTTTCTAACATTATTTTAGTACCCCCGAAATTCCGTCTCATGTTGGTTCGTTATTTCCTTCATATATTATAATGTATAACTGCTCTTTTTGTATCTCTTAATTAGAATGTTGTATGTCCACCTATTGTTTTTGTATTCTTTAATCTACTTTTAATAAAGTGACATCATCATCGTCTTGTTCCACATCGCGTTATTCTACAAAAAATTGAGTATCTTCGACTATACGATCAAACCCGGCGTTAACGCTCTAGTTCTCGGAAACCGACGAGATGTCAGACCCAATATTCTGTGGTGAACTGAGATGCTGCACAAAAGGAACAGGAGACGTTCTTGCAGCCGGCGGGTTTACTGTGGCTACGTGATGCTCAATATGGTCTATCGGAAAATTATTACAGCGGGAGAAAAACTTTGTTACGCGTGTACGCCGTGTAAAGCTTGTCACGACTGAAAAATTTTAATTTATGACATTTAATTTATTCTTTTTATTTACGTAAATATACTCATTAATAATGAATAACATTTTTCATACTTTAATTTCAATTTTAATTTTGCAACAATAATATTGGACCTCGACTGCACATAGACACTGTCTGGAATGCTGCTTTCGAAGTTGGAGACGCTTTGGGAAAAGTAGTACCATGTATGTAAGTGCCATATTAAATTTGTAATACGAAAATCTGTTTGTCATCAATTAATTATTTTAAATATTTCCACATAAATGACGCATGTTCGCAGGCATCGTGTCCATGACAACGTAAATTTTTAATGCGTCTTCAAATCTGCTGGAGTAACTGTGGAGTTCTTTTAACAGTGACTTAGTTGAGATGCGCATGAAAGAGAACAAAATACACAGGATAACATGACAAATAGAAATACTTGTTGTACAGGCCAAATATGAGATAACACGCATAAGAAGTCAAAATTGATTAGTGAAGGACGCTGTTACCTTACGTTATCGCACTTTGACTCAGCATATCTTACATCGTCGAATTACAGTAAAATAATTGTTCCCCTTTTACCTCATTGTTGAAGTATTGCGTCAGCAAGGAAATTTGAAATATTAAAACTGTGTCAATACCTTTACAACCGAGCACAACCAGTCGTTTTAAAACACACGTATAAGCTGTTCACGGTAAAATGAGCACTTTTGAAAGCCCTGCTTAAGATCTACTTGTATCCACTACTTTGATGCATCAACTTCGATGCATTGAAACAACAGAAAGCGATATAAATAATTTAATTTATCACAAATGGTTACCTAACACTTTTAATTCGACGTTAAGATATGGAACTACTTTCCCCTCCATCGTTACCAACTTTACTGAGCTCACGTCACTCAGTGCACCCGTTAAAATATATGCACGTAGGTGCAGTGACTTTTTACTAAGGTTGATTTCAAAAATGTTCATTTTATTATCAACAGCCATTATGTGTATACATGAAATGTTAATGCTTACTTATTAAATCTGTTTTGCGAATTGCAATACCCGTTTTTCTGCCTGACGTCCAGAAAAAGTAAACAAAATGTTTCGACTGAATTCCCCTGTTAGGTAATAAAGACATTACCCACTTTCCGGTACAGAAAACTGCGGAAACAGAATCTCACGAGCTACAATTGTCTCGAGAATGCGATTTGTGTGCAGATACTCCCCAAGGCGTTCTCGCAACAATACAAGCGTATTATATTTCACATGGTTCTGCTTGTTTGTCTCTACAACTCCGGCTTCCTGATTAGCTCGAGACCTTTTGAGTTGTCTCGCGTGCATGCGCTCGTTCATTTTGCTCCCTTCTCACAAATCCGCACAACACATCACACAGCAAGCGACTTAAGACAACAAGAGGGTGAAATTATTCGCCTCCCCTTACCATCGGTCGCAGGGTGAGCTTGTTGTTGTAGTAACGGACGCGACGTCCAGACTTCAAACGGATAAATGCTCGCGACACAAGCGAACCCTCCGCGTGTTTTGCTAAGCCGCGTTGCGCAGATGCCTAGCAGCTTGGAGACGCACACACATCCATACATTCGTGGGACACAATGCGGACGGATGCAAGGCAAGGTGCTCGTTTTTCGCATCCATCGAAATCTTCAAAGGTATATTTTCCTTTTCACTACCCATGGAATCCGTGGTAAGGGGTAGGCCAAAAGTGAACTTACAAACTGATAGGAGAGGGATAGTATAGGTAAGTCCATCCCGATCTCTCGTTTCTTCGATATATATGTATACACACACACACACACACACACACACACATATATATATATATCATGATGTCCACAAAAGGTTTCAGAAGAGCGACTTAAAGGACAACTCGTAATTCATGGCTATCTGGGGAAAAAATATTTGGCGCCACATGTCTATAGTTTGTGGCCCCTAAAGAACACCTAAAAAATTGGGTGTGGCTGTGTTGGGGACACGGCCGTTTGTTTTGCGTGAATACGTCTACGTTGACGCGCTCGGACGCCTTGATTTTTATGGTGACGTTCCCGGCACCGCTTCACTAGATCACATGGGGTTTTATGAGTATCGCTGAATTGCTTTTGAGATGCTCTTTCAAACCGTATACGATTTGTGTATTTTGACGTGGCTTTTTGACGAGTATAGGCCAAAATTGTGTTAAGTTTTCTTAATTATTTATATTAAATGCATACAATCTCACCATCACCACGTCACACAAATGTTTTTATACGCGCAATCGATTGATCTTGACGAGAGTTGTCGATTCAGAACTAAACGAGAGTCGTAACTTCTTGTAGTCGAAAATTACACTACGCGGAAGTTAAGAGATGCGGCGAAATTAACTTAAAATTGCCCCCCCCCCTCCCCCTTCCAACGTCCACCGATGCTTCCCAGTCATCACTCGACGTAACATTTTCTTTGATACTTCGGCAATCGAGTGGTGTAATTGAATTTTGAATGTAGACGATAGATTCGGAGCTGCAATGCCAAACTGTATCCCCCGATTTAGTTACCCTCGGATTTTCTGGATTGCCTCGCTCTATGGTTGCAAATTTAAAGACGTATTCACGTCAAAAGTGCTAGAGCAAACCTGCCTAGGTATACCAGCACCGCGCCGCAATTCTGGCAAGACTAGGTTAGTAGGTTTAACATATTCAATGTTGCCGACGTTTTATTACGTCACATAAATTTAAACGAGCTGTGTGGAGTTTGCGTAATATTATGGCATCCGTGTTGTTTGAAGACACGTGGGAAGAAATATTTCTTCCAAAGCAGTTTTCATAAGGTTCTCTGCAACATAAAATTACGTCAACAAAACTCAAAATATACTATTCTAAAATGAACAGGGCGGATTATATAGTATTGTACATAGGAAGGAACACTTGAATCGGATACTTTCAATATGGCTTAATGTTGGTAGAGAGCCGGCCAGTAATGCACATTGTATAGGCGTGTTTGTTGTTGCGTGAACCAGTAGGAGGGTTGTGCATGGGAAAACAGCGATAGGCAGATTTGATGGTTATGCAGTTATGAATATGAGAAACTCACTTCTAGTTTGTTTCAAGTTTCAGTAAGTCTGTACCGCACACAAAATAAAATAAAAAAATAAAATATTGATTTCTCTACAAGTAACAGAATATTTCGTAGAAAAATTTGTGTTTGGAAACAACGTCGTTTCCTTAAAAATCGAGGTATGGTACTTTGGTCGTTTCGGCCATGTTTTCGTGTAATTTTAGCAAACCGAGTTTGCCTAGATTCCAGTAAGACCAACTGCAGGGTCAGAAGTGAGCTGCCACGTGCAACAGAGGCAGGACACCGGCTTTATCCGAGACTAACAACAGTGACTACACCCCAGTTATTCATGCCCGTCTGGCTCAGAAATAAGGACCTAATCCGATTTATTCCACCACGAACAGGTGGCCCCAAAATAATTGAAATCTTCCTGGAAAAACTTTTTAATTGTGTATATAATTTTAATGGCTCACTGGAACGACTGGATGCAGCTTGGGATTATCAACGGTTTTAAATGTTATCATTTTTTTTTTAGCGACGAGAGTTGTTATAGGCCAGTGCGCATACATACAGGAGAGTGATTTGTGAGGTGGGGATTGGGTAAATAATCCACATTGATGGCGTATAAGTCAAAGCACAGAGCAGAATTTTACTCTAGATAGTACGGGAACAATTGTACTGCCAGTACGATACAAAAAAAAACACATAATTTCACAGCCCGGCATACACGGTAAAAGTTTTTAAATGCGGTCATAAGAACAATAATCATTATCTGCATGTACGTGGATAAATTCACCCTGGGACATAATAAATCTGGAGAGAAAATATTTCAGTAGGGCTTAGAATGCTGTCAGTAGCAGCGAATTAATTACGGAGGGAACAAGTTGTGCAATCTAGAAGCATGAAAGGTATCGCATGGAGTTTACCAATGTCGCATAGAGTATACCGATATTCGCATAGAGTTCCAGACAAGTGATTTTCCAGAACACTTTAGTTGAGATGCTGTTTCACAATTAGAAAGTTGTAACTGCTGCGCGTATCATGTGGCTGCGCGTGAATCATAAACTTGAAGTGACGGGGTAACCAAGTTATTATCGGCCCATTCTGTTAGAACGTATTTTCTCAAAGTAGATCCCGGAAATTACCTACGATTAACTGAAGCCTAGCCAGCGTGAGACTGCCATCGTGAACAACAGTTGTCCCCAGATATTAACCTCGGGCTGAAGTAGGGAACTATTTTGACAGTTGTCTGGAATGACTTCGGAAAATAATTCGAAAGCTGCAATTTATGATGTCTGGACCAGGAATCAAACCAGATTTAGGTAGGGTTCAACGTCTCGTCGACAGAGAGGTCATTAAAGACGGAGAAAGTTGCTCAGAGAAGCAGAAATGTGGAAAGAGTCGGCTTTGTGGGCAATATTAAAATAAGGATCCATCTTAGCATTCTCCAGGAGAGATTTTGGAAAACCACGGAAAACCGAAATCAAGATGGCTGGACTGGGATTCGAAACTGGATGCTCTCGAATGTGAGTCAACTTAATTATCACTTCGCTACTTCGCTCAGTGAGCGAGGCGTTAGGAAGGTGTGTGTGTGTGTGTGTGTGTGTGTGTGTGTGTGTGCGCGCGCGCGTGTGTATGCTACTTGCAATCGCCGAATTTGTGCATTGGCGAAATTATTATCCAAACGAGGCGTGGGTAATGATAAATGTCCACAACGCGTTCTGTGCAATTATTCAGTCCACAGAGAATTTGAAAATACCCATTACGAATTGTGGCGATTGCTCTTTGCTCGAAGGCAAAAACATTATTGATTTTCGCATTGTGCACTCTAAGCTCGAATCAGTGATATCAATCAGTGAAATATCATTCACTGAAATTCACTTGATACGTTACCGTCGACCGGCAAATCAAGGATATAAACTGGAAACACGTGACTTGATGCAGAGGAATTCTCGACATTTATGCCCGTCGAGCACAGCACGACACGAGAAAAATAGCAACTACGACCATTTTCAATGTGCCGGCTCAAATGTACAGCCCGTCAGTGTTTCCTGACGCGGCACAACGAGTAGGATTTTTCGGATCCAATTAGAAGGCGCGGATTAACTACGCTAATTTCAAAGGCGGTGGGCAGACGGGAAATATGGAATACACGACGGTGACAAAGTTATATAGCTAATGCATACAACGTTAAAATTGTTATTTATAAGAGTTAAATACAATCATTTCCATAATTTATTTTCTTGTAAGGAAAACTTATCATACAATTTCATTTTGCAAGGTTGTGCACTCTGCGTGCCGTGTCGCGCGATACGACGAAGAATATAAATGGTTTCTTAAAACTGCTGGTCGTACGACAGGATTGTCGGTTTACGTCAGATCTAGCTTGCATTTCATTGGTTGTTTTTTTAATCTTTAAGTGCCGTGTCGGGCTTGCGGTGTCTTGCTGGTCGGAGCTAAGTGATGCCGGCATCAGTGGGAAACACAAATAAATCGGAGAAATTCAGCCATCATATTAATTAGTTACCAGTCGCTCAGTTGTCACTAGTTTCACCGATTTGGCTCAATTATCACTGCTTCAGATTTAGAGTGTAGCCACTACACATTACACACAACGTGATGCGAGTAGGTATTCTGGTTGTACACTCTACGCGCTTATTGTTGTCTAGTTTCTGTTATTTTAACTTGGGTTAGGTTCACTTACATTAGTCTAAAAATTCACTTCGTCTAGGAAACTACAACCAATAAAACGCGTCGTGGGTACAACCAGAATACTCACATCGCATTCTGCGTATTCTGTAGTTGCCAAAAAGCGAAAAGCTCTATTGTTTCTACTATTGACCAAAGTGCAGTCGCCACAAAGCTTAGTTATTATTTTCAAATGTTCACTGGCTTAAATAATTGCAGAGGACGCGTTGCGGAAGTGAGTGAGTGAGTGAAGATATTTGTGCGGCTCTTAACATCGAGCTCTTGAGAGCCGATGGGGATGAAGCGAGGTCAGTATGGAGCAGTGCCGGAATGAAAGAGTGGAGGAAACGGGAGATCCTTGAGAGAACCCACTGACCAGTGGCATAGTCCGGCACTATTGTCGCATGCGAAAATTCGCAATGGGTGAATTCGGATGTTGGGGATATTATGTGTGTGTGTGTGTGTGTATATATATATATATATGTATATATATATATATATATATATATATATATATATATATATATATATATATATACACACATGTGTGTGTCTGTGTATATGTGTACACACACACACAAATTAAAAGATCACTTGGCGTTCAAATGGAAAATCATTCGTCTGCAATTCCTGGCCAAAGAGGTTCGGTAAAAAAAAAAAACTTGCAGAAGTGGACAGGTCTCAGGGAACTTCTCTAAGGGTCGTATTAACAGTCGTGTATAGGCTGTTCACGGTAAACTAAGCATATTTAAAAGCCACGCTCAACTTCTTCTTGTATACACGCTGTGCATTCTTATGCCATATGTAAAATTAACGCTGAAATAGGCTTAATAATTGAATTTATGCGTCTGTCAAGTGAAACTGTGAAATTGTTAGAAAAGTTAATATTTTTTTATAATCTGCCGACTCTTACACTTATATAGGCCCTACCTAAAAAAAAAAAAAAACAATTAAAATTATATACATCACTTAAGTAGTTACTAATGTTTAGAGGCTATTCGGGGTAAAATGAGCAGTTTTGAAAGCCCTCTCATTTTGAATAATAATCAATAAATAATTTTTATCTTAGCCTTAGACGTCAACTTTAGAGTCCGGTGGACTATACTTGATGTGTTTATTACTTACATGGTAATATTTATTTTAAAAGTTGGTTAAGGTATAGCAAATTTGTGAACGGAAAAAGTAACTATTGGGCCTCAAAAATACTCTCTTTAACATGAACAGCCAATAGACCTAGCTAACATTTTAAATTCTATGTTAATACATGGAACTACATTCCCTCCATTGTTACCAACTTTACTTGGTGCATTCCATTCAGTGCGCCCATCCTATGCAAGGGGGGGGGGGGGGGGAGCAGTGATTTTTTTTTCCATGGATTATTTCAAAAGTGCTCACTTTGAACGGCCTCTATTAGCATTTGAGATCGGTTTTGAGAACATATTTGTTAGATAAACAGATCTTGAGATTAGTTTGGAGACTCTCGAAGAAGTAATTTTCAGCTGAGTGTGTTTTTACAAATTCGTGTCTTGAGACAAGTTTTCACGATACAATAGTCGCCTCCTGAGACTACTGCTTCTCAACAGTCACTGAAACTAGTATCAAATGGCATAAACATCTCGTTTCACGTAATCGATTTCCGCAGGTTACTTGAGATTCGAATTTGTGCACTGTTTTAGGTTATATTCAATATATTTGATTAGCGTTGAATACGAAAATAGATTTGCCTTGTAACGTAAACTTACATTTTTTTTTTTAGCGATAAATATGATAAGAACGGCAAAATATAACAAAATAACACATTTTACGACTGTTTTCAAAGTGCATTTGTAGCATTTTATTTTAAAATGTCACCTTGCATAGCAGTGATTAATTTTTTTTGGGCTGGAAGTCTAGTTAAAACACTAATTCCATAGTTAATTCTAGTGCCGTTTATCCGACGTAAGTAATGTTTTTATAATATTGTTTACCGTTTCCAAAATATATTAACACCTAATGCTACCTAGCGATATATTTTAATCTACGTTTATTTTACAAACCAATTACATATTTAAAATTGTTTAATTCGATCTGTGAAGACTATTACGTCATAGTACGGTAATATTCCATCCTAATCGTTGTTATAAAACATGCCAAACAGTAGGTACTATAAACGAAGTATTTTCTTACAGTGTCGAAATTTTGAACGTATGTAGTCTGTTTTTAGCTTTTAGATGTGGCTTTTTAGCATGTATGTGAATCACACATTGCTTCCAATTATGGATTTGTATTTTACAAGGAGAATTGTTAGTATTTTTTCAACACCGAGTAATTTACAATTTTTCTGTAATGCGTTCCGGCACAAGAAACCAGAAAATTTATAACTAAACACAAGAAAAAGCCTAGCGTAACTGCAGACAAGTGCGCATCGGCAGCAAAAATCCCTAAATTTCTGCTCCGAAGGGCTGTTTGCGAAGCTATATGTAAACAAACGTATCCCACAATGCAATACTTATCATTTGATAAGAGAAACTTGAAACTAATTTCAGCTGACTATTAATTCGCACGGGTCTCAAAACAAGAAACTAATCTCAAGATGTTGTCACTTGATACGATCTCGAGATGATATTTGAGAAACGATAATTAATACGGCCTTCAGATACCACAGTAAGTAGAAGGCTTCTGTACAGCGCCGGAAGTACGGTAACTGATTTAACCCCGGACCATTCTCTGCGTACGAAAAAATTTCGTTTGCGTGCAGACTTTAAACGCAGACGCTGGACAATCGTCCGGGAAGAATTTTGCTGGACACGGCGCGCTCAAAACGCGAAATACAAGACGACAAGGAATCTTTCACAGATTGTTAATGTATGATCGGGGCTTACGTTGACACGCCTGCCTGATCACGCCTTTAGACAATGAGCCAGGAATTGCAACAACTTATTGCCGAAAGAGCCAGCGGCAGAAACTCCCCTTCAATGGCCAGTGACCGGGGATGACCTGCCGGACAGCGCGCTGGTATAGGCCAGTACAAGGCGGAGCATGAGTATTTCCTCATCCGGCCATCATCGAAGTAAGATCGCAGAAAGGGCATGTCCGATCGCCGCCAACCGATCTATTAGAACAGCTGCCGGAACCATGTTTAAGGTGGGAACATTCCAGTTAGTTAATCATAGTAGTAGTGGGAGTAATCAGTCCTAATAATGTAATTTAAATTAATATCATTTCACATAAGCTCCCTCGAGTGATTAATATTACCGTACTATGTTTTTTTTTTTCCTTCATTCAGAGTAGTGCTCTACCGTCTCATATTTTGTCACTCAGTAACGTCTCTAACCCTCTTCGTTGTATGGAGTTAACAAAGCGGCAACAAGACTGCAGTAGCCAGCCGGACACAAGGCTCGCTTCGAAGTGAAGTGAACCAGCCGCCCCGCACCTTACACAGACGTTTCAGTAAACAAGCGGCAAGGTGGTTTACAAACCCCGCACAGGGTCAGCAGAGGGGGGGACCCCCCCCCCCTTTCTAGCCAACTCCCTCTCAGACATCGAGCCATCACTCGAGGTCGCTGCCGCCCGACGGTGTCGGGGCGCACGACTGCAGAGGGCTGCGACCCAGGTGAAGGAGTCCAGTGGAGACTACACGACTACCGCCTTCCACGCGCACAGGGCTAGAGGAGCTCTACTAGTATCACCATTGTCGAACAGTGGTAAGACGACGTATACGCTTCGGTGCAGGTCTAGGCAGCGAGCATCCGTAACATAACTTAAAGTCACTAGCGCTGATATTGGCTATAAAATAAAGCTAGGCACACGATTGAGGCATTCAGTAATTGTCAATAGAAAATATAGAGAATTATACAGAGTTTTGTATTGTAATATTGTAAAGGTAATTCTTACCACAAATCATTGTATATTTGGAATTAAATAAATTGTGCAGTTCTTTATAACCATCTGTGTCGCCTACCTTAATTAACAGTCTGAGCTATTGCCACCCCACCTAACTGCACCTCGAGTCATATAGAGTTTTGTATACTAGTAGTTATGCATTGAATAGGAGTAAAAGAGTAGACTCAAAGTGGCAGCATTACAGAAGGCTTGTGCAGCCAATAAGGGAGTGCCATAAAGTTTGTGTTCTTCACACGTACACTGAGAAAAAAAGGACTGTTACACCCAAACAAGATACTTGTTTCTGTGTGAGTAAACATCTCTCTTGAAGAACAACAAAATTTATTTTGATCGTCTAAGAAAATACACGCTTGAATAAACTAAACTTTTGTTTAGTCCCAAAAAATTTGACTGCAGAAAAAACTGTTTAGTTGAACCAACTCTATACGTTTGCTTGACTATTTATTCGATCGCCTTCGCTGGAAAAGACAGCTCGAGAGTTTGTTTGTAATTTATGTGACAATTAGGATAGCAACCGTATTTGTAATAGGCTGTTCCCGGTTTACTGAGCACTTTGGAAGATAACCAATGGAAAATAACACTGCCCCTGTCTGCATGTATACTTTAACGGACACACTGAATGACATGCGCCAAGTAAAGTTGGTAACGACGCTAGGAAAGTAGTTCTATTTCTTCACTCTGAATTAGAAGTATTTCGTAAACATATCTGAATAGTAAAATTATTAATTTTTCCCTTTGATTTTTAATGCATATAATGGGTAAGAATCATCAAAATTGTAATATATTTACTTTTATAAAAATTTCACATGTTTACTTGATCGATGCATGGATAAAGTGATCAGACCCATGGTAATGGTAGTTTTACATATAGTGGAAGGATACACAATGTACAGTCAAGTAGATCTTAAGCCGGGTTAACAAATGTTCTCAGTTTGCCGTGAACAGCCTATAGAGCATTTATTGATGCTCAATAATTGCGTAAAAGTCCCAATAAAACAAGTTCAACAAGATGCTATAAAGAAAATGTATAAAACTTGAAATAATTATTCACTTATGTTGTCAATTATTTGAAAAGTATGTATATAAAAACATTATTACTGCTCCAGCAGTTTAGTTGAGGTTGCTATAACGCAGAGCTTGGGCGCTAATGAACAAAGTTCGAAACTCTGTCGTTTCCGAAATTTTTTATAATTACAGAACATGTTTGATGCACTCAGGTCCAAACAGATCTTTAGTTGCACAAACCAAATCTTAAAGTTTTTCTCAACCAAATTAGAGCAACAAACTATTTCAGCTTCAACAATGAAGTATTTAATTGGCTTATAGAAAAAATTAAAATGATTATGTCAAAATTACTTTTTTTTTAAATTCGGAAAAACCTTTTCCTCAGTGAACCGTTTCTGTCCTACAGGTAATTTAATGTACTACCTCTTGCTAGACATACTGAAAAATCGCAAACATTTTTGGAGCCAACATATCTGCGATAACACCATAGCAAGTTTATCATTTTATGTTCAGATGATGAATTGTTCGACTCGGGTAAGTTATTTATTGACCAAATACGAACGTTTGGCTTTAGCGTATCAGATTCCTCACTGGTCCAATGAAGTGGTTAGTAGCGTCATCAAAGTATGACAGACAGTTACAGCCTGTTCACAGTAAAGCGAGCACTTTTGAAACCACAGTTACTTTTCCCTTTCAGCCATTTTTTATCCTTTAACCACCTTTTAAAAAAAATAATCCCGTATAAGTAATAAACACAGTTTGTATATTCCACCGCACTCGGAAGTTAACGTCTAAGGTTCAAATAAATTATATTTATTAACTATTATTCCAAAGGAAAGGTACTCAAAAGTGATCAATTTACCGCGAATAGCCTATACATAAGAAAACCGTCGGACGTGTGTACAGTACATTATATCCTAGGAAAAAAAATTAAATTTCCTATGATAAGCCACAGTCTCCATTCACAGGCCGTCGTTGCAGTTAGGGGCCACGGTGGCTGAGTGGTTAGCCTGCTCGCCTCCCACAAAGGCGATCCTGGTTCAATCCCCGCTCGGGTCACTCCGGATTTTCGCATGAGGGAATCGTACCGGACGATGCCGTTGGTCGGCGGGTTTTCTCGGGGATCTCCCGTTTCCCCCACCCTTTCATCCCGGTGCTGCGCCATTCTCACCACAATCACCCTCATCGGCTCTCAAGACTTCGATGTTAAGAGCCGTCCAAATTTCTTCGCTCACTTTGTTGCAGTTGCCATACTGCCAGACATGGATGCGAGGCGGGTTATTTCCTCACGCAAGCTCTGAAGTCGAGTTCCGAGTTGAACTGAGTGGAGTTGGCAGATTTGGGCGGCTTTAATATCGAGGTTTTGAGAGACGACGAAAGTGAAATGAGGCGAGAATGGAGCCGCGTTGGAATGGAAGGGTAGGGGAAACGTCAGCACCCCCAGAAAACCAGCCGACCACCGGTATCGCTCGGCACTATATCCGCCTGCGAAAACCCGCGAGTCACCCGGCGGGGATCGAACCCGGTTCGGCGTGGTAGAAGACAAGCAGTATCACCATTCAGCCACAGAGGTCCTATCATACTCCGAGTACTGTGACGTAATAAGGAGATGTCTTAGACATAAATTATACAAAAATAATGAAAATACCTATAGATTTCTTCTTTTTGTTTAATTTTATTTAGTAATAAAATCAGACTTTAGGTTACAAAATATACTAAGCGACGTCGTCGTATGAAACAATGTATAAGATGGCATCAAAAACATTTCAGACTAGCTCTGTTTAGAAGGAAATGCTTTACTATCTACGTATACACTCTGTCGCCTTTAAAATAGTTCCCTTGCACAGCAATACAGAGCGTCCAGTGATCTTGCCGCTGTTGGAATGTTTCCTGGAAGTATTCTTCTAGGAGCGTGTCAAGCACATATGCGATTCAAGCTGGAACTTGGCAATGGTGAGGCAGGACCGCAGCTCATCGTCTTTCTCGACATCCGTGGTACTGCATCAAGAATTGATGCCCAAGGTCAAAACCCTCAATAGTGCATTATACTGCCAAGGTTTAACGGCCCTGCCGGGAGCCGCGATCTTCAAATGGCGAATCAACTTTAAACGAATTTCCTTCTCATTGCGCCAATTTTTTATATACTCTATCAAACAAAGAAAATACTGACGCGACACTCCCTGAGAATAAAGTTATCTAAAATGATGTCAGAAAAAAGTATCTATTCAACTTGTTTTCGTTACGTATAAATTTCAATGATGCGCTTTAGAAAAAAATATTGGATTAAACTATCGGAAACTATCGGCAACTATCGGCATTCCATGACGAATTTCACCTAGTATACTTTTTGTTTGAAATTGTTTTATTTAAAATTGACGCGATGAGAAGGAATTTCGTTTAATATCTGTTTTCCATATGAAGCTCGTGTCTGCTAGCTTGGCAGGCAGGGCCGTTAAAGTTTAAGCCCTTGTCACACTGTCAAATTTTTCCGTCAAACTGCTTCCAATAAATTTGGTCAAATAAAGTTGGACACTTATGACGTCATCGAAACGTCAGCGCCGCCATATTTGTCTGAGAAAGTTGGATGGCTTAAGTTTCCATCAAAGATTTGAAAATTGGAACGGTTCTAAATTTATTTAATGTTTGACTGTCTCAGCCAAGCAGAATCATGCACGACAAAAATTGACGTCAAGAAACTTATGATAAAGAACAGTTGCTGGAAACGAAGTAAGTTATGAACATAATTAATTTCTGTAGAAACTGTCTGGGCATGAATGCTATTTTAAGTGAATATTGCACATAATATTACGAACTCAAATGCATTAATTTCATTGTGCAGAAAACATATCTTATAGAAAAATTTTAATTTAGTAAAGAAACGAAAATTAATTATAATATTACTTATATTCTTCCTGTATGGACCGCTTGGAAAAACAAAATCAATATCTCACTATGAAAATAATTTTTAAATATTATTTCAAATTAGATTCTCCCAATAAAAAATTTTGACAGTGTGGCACATTTTCAAACACATTCAATATTAATAGATAAAATTTGTTGGAAGGAAAAATCTTAAGGCTGTATTTTATCCTCAAATTATATTGTCAAATAGAGTTGAAGGTAAATATTCGATAGAGTGACAGGGGCTTTATGAAGGAGGACATTCGGCAAAATCTTCCGGATTTGGGGCGCGCGAGAGACAGGAAGCTCTAAAATCGGAAATAGTTAAAACTCCTCCAAACCAGCAAATTCAACTGCAGATCTGCTTAAACTGTTTCCCTTTAAAAAGTAACATTTTAGTTGCTGGTGCCCACGAATAATTAAAAAGTGATTTCTGTTGATTCCTAGTGAATTGTACTCGCATGGCAGTTAAACCCCATTGCGCTCCACTGAATCAGCCAGTACGTAGCAATTCATAGGTTGGAGATTCAGTAAAGTAATTCTACTGATTGCAAAGTCGGATTTAGAGTGTACGATGACAACGCACCATGTATCCGAGCTCTCCTCCTACGCGAGTTTCTCGCTGGGAACAACACGCCCTAACTTCCTCACACATCCTACTTACGAGATGTGGCTCTTGCGGACTCCGTCCTCTTCCCGAAGACGTAGATCCAGCTCAAAGCTCGCCCTTTTGACACCACTGCGGAGAAATCGCGCGAATCGCAGTAGGAGATTGACCCGTTTCTTGATGAAGTCTCCCAGAACAGATTCCAGAGGTGGCAGCAACACTGGAAGCGATATATTGCTGTGAGAGGGAAATACCCTGAAGGCGATAGTGTGAAAACGTAAATAAACAAACAACTTTTCGGATAATAAAGCTATTCTCGAAACGTTTTGATACTATTTCGTATAAATAAAATAGCTTTCTGCCCATGGCTTCGCCCGTGTTCACTACAACTTTTTACCTTCTTCAGGAATGAATTTAAAAAATCCTGAAATTGGTTTTTAAGTGTTTATATTTCCAACCTTTGGAAACATCAGCATAATAACATATTTTCTGGTTATCGATATTTTGAAGAATTCTTTAGAACACAATATAACCCTTTTCGTCTTCTTAATGCTGTGACCCCGCTTCAGCTGACAGGTCACTCATTCAAGTATTAAGGAGAAGGCGTAGTCAGTAAGGCAAGAGCGCTTATAACAAACACTACTGTTTATTGGAACCATATATAGTACAGCAAAGGCAATAGAATAGCGTTGCATTACATTGAAGAATCTACATTAATGCTTGATTATCCAAAGACTTAATCCAATTCCAAATACAGATCTTGCCTTAGGAAAAATAGTTATATCATAGTATCGTTCGCCTTCACCTCGCGATACTTGGACGCCCTAACGGGAGAGATAATTACCCACTAATACGGAGACGACAGCGTGCTGGCTCGTCTCGACGGCAGCTCTCCCCTGGCGTCTAACGCAGACCGCTAGCCTGGCAGTCCTCTCGGCGAAGATCTCTCGGGCTGCCCTTCGGCGTCGGCTGGATCAAAATGGCCACGAGCCTCCAGCGCTCGCGTTATTTATACTGCACGGCCCAGACTTGTTTAGTATACCGAACCCATGCTGTTGTCACAACTACGATCGCCATAGCCGACTTCCTAACCACAGTAAGCTCAGCCTGGCAACCATTATGCTGGTGATGCTCACAGCATTATGATTCCATAAAAAAACACACTGAAATAAATGTTCATGTATTCGTATAGTTTGCATTTTTAAAAAGAGCATAACAGTATCTTATGGGATTATAACGTCATTAAGGAGATTCCGAAAATTCATTTTCCTCATTTCCTCTCTCTTAAGTGTTAAATTAAAAAACATACCCTGAAACTTCTTCCACTGATTTCTGTAGATGACCTCTAGAAACGAAGAGCATAACGATACATCATCGGGTTAGTGGGTTATTGCGGAGTTACATGACATTTGACCTCTTTTCATCATCTTATGGGATGAATTCAAAATAAATGTAAGTGGTTTTTAGGTATTTCGAAACGATACCTTCTGATGACAATATGTCAATGACATCTCATTGAGTTAATGAGTTGTTGAGGAGTCCTCTGAAACACAGTTTAACTATATTCCTCCTCTTAGGAGTCTTATTCCAGAAAATATTCTGATTGGTCTGTAAGTATTTATACAAGCTACCTTTTGAAGTTAAGCTTACAACGATATTTAATCGGATTAATGAGCTCTTGAAGCGTTCCGGAAAACTCATTTTACACTTTTTCACCCACTTAGTGGTTGAGGGTGCCTGCTTGCTATGGGAAAAACATCCTTAAAAGTTTATGCTTTTGCGTCCAGTGGATTTGGCTGTGCGTTAATGAGTGAGTGAGATATTGAATAATGAATGACCGAATGAGTGAATCAGTCTGTAAGTCGGGACACTTAATTTGATACATAGGGCTAACATGATAAGACACATAAGAAATTAAATTTAAGGGAATATTTTACATTTAAGTATTTCAGTCTGTCATATGTGCTGTTTGTGCATACTTACATCCATTTCCGTCTCCGGTTGTTTCTTAGCAACCAGAATGATTATTACTAATAGTACGCTATCGAAATGCGTAACTCATCGATACACAGTAAATTATACTAAGCTGCAGTGCAATATCGCCCTCGGTGGCCGTAAAAGTTAAAAATCATCCGACGAGACTGATCGTACTCAGTATTTAAAACACCCCGTCGGAACTTATAGAAGTGGAACGACGCCCACGAAGATCAGGAGAGAATCGCCACTAACACACGTCAAGTCTGGCTTGAGGCGTGGATGGCTGCCTTACCCCAGAGATGGACGTACAGTTTCTTGTCAGCCTGAAGAACGGGCGAAGTGTGACGGTGCGAGGAGAGTGGAGCAGCGGACGAACGGAGACGAAGGCTGAAAGCGAAGCAATCCGAGAAAATTCCCTCTCCCGTTCCACGCCATCACACCACAGTATCATCCGTCACGCGGCCTGAATCATTCTCTCCCGGGAAAAATTACTGGACCCGTCTGTCCAGTGGAATAGACCCTACAACCTTTGCAGTATGATCTGCTAGTTTACAATACTTTGACGGTACTAAGTTACGTTTGTGGTTTCCCCCGTACGACTATCGCAGAAACAATAACATTCATAACAAGTTGAAACAATCCCGCCATCCAATAGATGACTACACGGTAAGTTGACCAGCGGTTATTAAATGTGCGTTAAGGACCGATCTCGCTCATTATATAAAAATAATTGATTTCTTACATTTTTAAGCTTTAAGGAAAACATTTCGCGAGTAACATTTAATTATTTATCTATTAGACTTATCTTGCAAGACACATATTATCTGTCCTATAATGATATAAATATTACTGACGTAATTAATAACTGGATAAAAACGTTATATGACGTTAACTGTCAAATAATAATTTTCTACAAGTTTAAAAGCCATCCATATACTTCAATGTAAAGTCCACAGCTTAGAACCTATAATTGCATTTTCGAGAAGTTTCTTCTTGAAAGCTTAAAGTAACAAGAAATCCGAGAACTAATAATTAATTACGGAAAATAAAATTGTAAATATTTTAAAGTGTAAAATCTGAATTTCCCAGTATAGTTTGCAGAAGAAAAGTGATAAGTTAAAATAGAATAGCTCTTTAAAAGAACACACAAAATGTTAGCGTCTGTGAAATACATACAAATATGCACATTTTGAAAGTCAATCTTCCAAGGTTTTTGTAATGAATACAAAATTAATTAGGCCTAGTGATGACCAGCAAACATCAAACTGCCCATTGACGTTAACAAAATGATAATTCTTTTTTAATAACTCACGTCCTTTCCAAAGATATAACTTAAACAATCTTGCATATTGAATTTACATTTTTGTCAAAGCGCAATTGTGACTGCATTTCACTAACTGTAAAAACCAGCAAGAATTCTAACTGGATTTGACATGATCAAGGATAATTTTATTACTATTATGTATTTACGTAACGTAAAACGAGGAATTCCACTTGATTAATTCATTTTCAAAGGGAAATATTGTTAGCGTATAAGAAGATATTCCGCTGTAAACTCTTAAGCCATTCTTTGTGCCACGAAAAAATTAAATTCACCATTATCATGTCTCTTTAAAAAGGAAGAAGATATTCAGTCTGTAAACAAAATATTTACATCTATTAAGAATTACACGTACTGTAGTTTTTTTTTTTTTTTTTTTTTCCCATAAAGTGTCATGGTTTCGAGTTCGGTGTTTATTGAAAGTAAATATTTCTTTTCTTTTTGTTTACGATGTTTGTTGGATTTCTTTTACAATCACGTGTATGTACGGTCTCTTGGTTATTTCTCGCACTAAATTTGATACGAATTACCATTACGATGAAATTATTCCCCCTTGTCGAAATATGGGAGATAAGTCGATCATTACTAAAAGACTGTTCTTGCGAACACTCCATTAAAATGCTGAAGGCCCATCATAAAACTCGGGTGATAGCTTTGACGGCGTCAGTGCACGTCTAAAAAGAGGTCATTTACGTGCAAAGTTGCTGGAACGAGATGAGAAATACGACAGCTGCGAGAAGTGTTGGGGGCGCGCAGATAGGCATTCGCCATGCGAATGAATGCACCCCCTCGGCCGTTCCTCGTGCCGATAGTAATTGTTCACGGCGGGTCGTGACGTCACGTCGCCAGAAAAAAAAAAGGGGGGGGATGGGGCTTGCGAATGTCGAAGGGGAGGGGACGAATCTCATCCCCGTCTGTTAATTCGACTTAACAAATCTGCCGCCCCATTTGCTCTCCGGGCCCGGGGAGGAGCCGGGGGGGGGGGGGGGGGGGGTGAATAATTATTCCGGGAAGGAGCGAAGATCGTTCCGGGATCATCCAGAGCTCGTCGCGGGATGTGAATATGTCGACCCTGCACAACCCCTCGTCGTCGTCGACCAGTCGAGCACGGCCAGTCACGGGCCATTACGTCCTGTCGTCCTGGAGGATATGAGCTGGAAGACGAGACTTGGCTGGAAGCTCGCTGCGTGGTGTGCGAGCGAAGCCGGAATGTCCAGGCGACGCGTACTGATCTGATCAAATGTCATCTCCCAGTACCCGCATACCACACACAAAAATGTCTGAAGCCTGTTCAAGGTAAAGAATAAATTTGAAAGCCCTGCTCAAGATCTACTTGTATGCGCGTTGTAGTAAAATTAACACTGTTATGGGCGTTATTACTTTAAATTATGTGTCGGTCAAGTAAAACTTGAAATTATTAGGAAAGTAAATACTATAAAAATCATAATAAATGGTTACCTAACACTTTTTATTCGACGTTAAGAAACGGAACTACTTTCCATTCTCCGTTACAAACTTTATTGGGCGTATGTCACTCAGGGCGCCCGTTAATATATATATGCAAGTTAGGGGCAGTGACTTTTTTCTAAGGTTGATTTCAAAAGTGCTCACTTTATCGTGAACAGCCTTTAATGTTGCGGCAACAGTATTAATGTTACTACAACATTAATTTTTTGTTATCTGTAAGCCTTCAGTAACTAATGTTGCTGTTAATATGATACAATGTTATGCTAGTAATGTTACTGTAACATTAAGTACTTTGTGGCAATATTACTACCTCATTGCTGTACTGGCAACATTAAAGTGGTGTTTATGTTGCGGCAAAATACATTTTGTGTTATATTGACGTTAACATTTGTGTTGAACATTTTCTTGTAATTTTTTGCTTTAAAAAAATCATTCTGGTGTAAAATAAATTAACTGCTATTATTTTGTCACAAAAAGAAATATCACCAACAAAAAAAAAAAACTTCAGATAGGAGAGGTTCGAACCCACGTCACTGCACCCAACGGTTTACCTACTACGCTATTTTAACATGTATCCTTATATTTCATACGTATTGAATTAATTCAACGAAACGACAAACTGCAGTTCTCTTTCATTACGTGTAAATATACTATATGCACTAGAAATATATGCATAATTGGCACACGTAAACTGCTTTACAAGGCTTGAGAGTTGATATAAACTACATTTAGTTGTCATACTCTGCTTTAAAATTTAAATATAACTTAGTGGTTTCATTTTACGAGGTTATCGCTACTCGTTACTATCCGCCATTTTTTCAACGCCAAGTCAGTAGAACCTGGTGTTGGTTGGACATTTTTTTCATGTCACAGTGACGCATAATATTGTGTTCTTCCTGTTAATTTTAGGCTAGTACAACTTTTGGTTGCGGCAACATTACTCAAAGGCTTTGTTAAAATTAACACTTCAACAGTATGTTTGCATTACAGGACTATAAGACTTTTAAGTGGTTAACATTAAGAAACTACGTGGCAAAATTATTAATGTTAGCGCAACGTAAACGATTAATGAAATGCTTCAAAAGTAAATTTGTCGTTGCAGCACATTTGACTTTTTTCTGTTCATTGTTAGAGACCCCGAGAATTTCGCGGGTTCATTTCTAGACAAATTGGAATTCACAGACTTGTACTTTCATGTTACACTTGTAATTGGTCGACGTGTTGTTTGATACTCCCTGGAGATAAATGAGCCAATAATAAACATGCAATAATTCATGCGCCAAACCACCGTCCTTTACCACAACAATCAACCAATAAACAGTTGATATCTGTATGAGAGTATATAAGACTGTGAAGTCTAGCCTACAGGTCACTCGCAAATTTCTCGGGTCTCTAACAATGAACAGAAAAAAGTCAAACGTGCTGCAACAAAAAAATTTACTTTTGAGACATTTCATTAATCGTTTACGTTGCAGCAACATTAATAAGAAAGTACGCCTTGGGCCACAAAGACAACCAGATGATGATGGCTGCAGCAGAACAGTTTTAAAATGGAAACAGAGGAAGGCAGGATAATATGCAACAATACAGTTTCTAGGCTGTTTTACATAAGAAAAAATATTCTATTATCGTTGTGTTTGGTTGTGTGTCTCATTCCACCTTCACCAAACGTTATCAACCTTTGAACTCATGGACTAAATTTTTTCAAATTTCTTAACTTTACAAAAACTAAATGGCAAAACACTTTTGTACTATTCAATCAGATCGAGTGAATATTTTGAGAATGGCGGATTTCTATGTTTTTTTTGGGTGTTATGGTATATGACTGGATAAATACAACACATATCACTAAAACTTGTCATGCAAGCATAACCTGCTCTGAATGTTTATTTAACTTATTGAATAAATATCTTGTCCACTATTTTAGAAAGTAGTGCTGCCTGTGTGTGTCTATATATATATATATATATAGACACACAAAGGCAGTGTATATATATATATATATATATATATATGTATATATATATATATATATATATATATATATATATATATATATATAGACACACACAGGCAGTGTCTATATATATATATATATAGACACACACACATATATATATATATATATATATATATATATATATACACACACAGTGTGTTCACTCCATATATTTGGGTATTTGGTAATCACATACAGTAGTGTTATGACAGGCCACCATTAAATATAAGGTTTTGATGACCCTGTTCTGAACAAGGGGTGCAAGACAAGTGCTGATGCCATATCTGGCCACGAAACCAAAACAGGTCTAAGTGTTGCCAATCGGAAGTTATTGTGAAACGAAAATTCCCAATTTTGCCATCGAATTTCCCGAAGAAAAAAAAATTGTTTGAAAGGTACCAATTGAGTAGATGAATTTTTTCCTAGGTTGTACTTTTTTATGATCATTATTCCATAAAAAGATGCATGAAAATTTTCATAGCTGTAGGGCTAGCCGTTTTAGAGAAAAGAAAAAGGAGTCTGAAAAGCAGGTTTTTAAAGCCCTGTTTTAAAACGAAAAAAATTTCCATCTTGAAAAGTATTAGAGTTAGAGTGGTGATATTTTTCAGAAAACTTGTAATTTGAGTACCAATAACATCATGTAAAAACATTGACTGAAATGCAGTTAGTTTAGGGACAAAAGCGGGTTCATCGAAATGTAGGCGTGTCTCTACTTTCTGGCAATACTCTATGTATACTGCTGTACTTAATATTTTGCGTCGATTTTTAAGTAATATTAGTGATTCAGTTAATTTTTTTATATGCTGGCTTAATTGTACTTGAATCATTATAGGTCATATTTATAGAAGCAATGCAGTTGAAATAAAACCTGTTATAGTGACATAAATTGAAAAAAGAAAAACGTTCTAAAAAACAAACGTGTGTGATACACGTGTATATATATATATATATATATATATGTGTGTGTGTGTATATATATACAATATTTATGTATTTATTTATTTGTCCACGATTTCTTTCTAATATCGATAAAATAAGATTTCCATGGATATTTATGTAATATTACGGACTCATTCTATTATTTTTTTAATGTGGCATTATTATATGCCACAAAACAGTTAAAATCAAATCTGGTAGAGTGGCATAAATTGAGAAAAAATAATCGTTCTAAAAATAATTTGGCAAGTTAACCACACCTAAAAAATTACACATGAAACTTATATTTTATTATATATAATCGAAAGAAACGATAAGGCCTGATTATTACTATCGATAAAATAAATATATATAGGTTTACTTCATGTCTTCAAGTAAAGTACATTGAATTTGTTGTGAATAAAATTTAATAATACAATTAATTTATGGTTACAGATACTGAACACTTCATTACATGGCAGTAGCATGTGACTGTAACGGAAAATGGTGAGGGGGGAGGGGCGCTTTTTGGAGAAATATTCACAATGGCTAACCTCGGAAATATCACTTCCACCAATTACAGTTACACGTGTTCCCAAAGAAAAACTTTTCATCAGATTGGACGTCCAAAAACACACTTCTCTCAGAGTTTTTTAGAAACGAAAATTAGAAATGTGAAGACTCTCACTCAATCTCGATCTCCTCAAGAACTCGCCTTAGCAGCGCAGCTAAGTTACAGGTCCTCCGGAAAAAGAAACGTTGCAGAAATCATCAAAGGTGCAACGACGAGAATTCCGCCATCAGTTGAGAGAGTAAAGAGAAGTTTTGAGGTAGCAAAAGGAACAGGTCTTGGTCCGAAACCGTATACATAAAGAGGCCTTAGCACTGACTGTTGACTTACAACTTTCACATCAGTATGTTTCGTTGCTAAGGGAATCCAAAAAGCGAAATGCGTATACCTACACTTCAGATGGACAAATTTGAAAAGCTAAGGGGGAGTGCTACCCTAAGGAACTGTGTCTTAACAGATACCAAAGGAGAGGTACAGTTGCAAAGTCTATTAGATCACGCGGCAGAACGTTTACTTATAGTCCAGGAAACTGTACTTCAAACAAATTTTTCCCAATGAATGTAAATATATTCTACAGATGATTCATAAGTGGGGGTGTGATGGAAGTTCCGGAAATTATGGTTACAAACAAAAGTTCTCTGAAACACATACAAATGCTACAGATTCAGATGTTCTCATGATTTCAGTTGTACTTTTGCAACTAACGTTCCAAATAAAGGATAGCCAAGAGAAAAAAATTATTTCGTGGAATCCCAGAACATCCATAAAATACTGTCGACCAGTTCACTTCCGATTTATCAAAGGAACCCCAGAAAGCACTAGAAACCAATTTCAGTTCATAGAAAGTCAAATACACAGCTTGAACCTACAAAAGTGTGTATTGAAAACAGTGAATATTTAGAGATTCGTGTGCTATTTAAGACAATGTTGTATGGTAAAGTATGTAGTGTATTAGTGCAAAATCCTTCAGCTCAAGTTTGCTATATTTGTGGAGCATCCCCTAAATAAATGAATAACTGGCAAAATGTTGTGAAAAGAAAAGTGCAGAAAACCATATTTAATTTCGGAGTATCTGCACTACACTTACCCAGATAAGATTCTTTGAATGTTTGTTGCATAAATATTACAGACTACAGATAAAAAAATGGCAGGTTCGTGGTAGCGAAGTGGAAATGAATGAAATCAGGCGAAGAAATATAGAAATAAAATTAACGTTTTCGATCAGAAATGGGTTTGCTTGTTGATGTTGTAAGACAATGAAGAGGTGCGACAAACGACGGCAACACTTCTCGACGCTTTTTTTGAAAGAAAAAAAAAACTGCTGAATTACAGGAGTTGATGAAAGGCTGTTTCATCGTTTGTTCGTAATTCTAAAAGCGCTCTCGTGTGGATATAATATTGACACAGAGGCTTTTAGAAGATATGTGTTTGAAACAGCTCAAATGTATGTAAAGCTTTACAGTTGGTTGCTAGTGTACATAAAAACATAAAATTCTTGTTCGTGGATCTGATCTAATGGATGGCGTGATTTTACTAATTGGCCAACTGCCAGAGGACGTTTATGAAGCTCGACGTAAACCGGGAACACCACACTAGGAAAGTGTCAAGAGAAAGTACGACTGAAGATTTGCTGCACTTTCTGTTAATAAGGTCTGATCCTCTTATTTCAAGCTTAAGACCATTGCCAAGAAAAAAAAATCTTATTCTCTGTCAAGTGATGTTTTGAAACTATTAACACCACCTTCTGTAGAAGGGAGTATCACTGATGAATCAGAAACAGAAAGTGACGATAGTACAGTGTTAGGATGAGACATAATGTGACTTGAAACTTACGTTTTCAGTAATTAACTTTGTTAATTTCATTTGAAACAATTTGAAAAATATTTAATCCTTTAAATAAATAATGTTGGTTATTTTATTTATTTGTTTGAAAGTAGTGTGTTGGCATGGGACTTTCACGCTTATTGTGAAATATATTTGGACTAATCAAAACTGTAACACATTTTATGAATTAATGGTTTTATTATTTCTGTTAGTATTGTACATTCGGATATACACTAAAATTGTATTTTATCCTTAATCGTAAGCATAGGAATTAATTTTGTTACTCTGTCACTTCAAAATATAGTGTTGGCATAGGACTTTCGCCCTTACTTTGAAACAAAACATGTTTGGGTCTTTAAAATAGATTAGTTTAGTTAAATTTGGTTGGTATTGGATATAAGAATATAAACGATAGTATAATTGATTCTTAACCATAAACGACGGAACTGGTTTTGTTAAAAGTCTATTCGAAAGCATGGTGTTGCTGGTTTGAGTTTCTCGCCTATATTTTGAAACATTTTGTTTCGACTTATCAATTGTGTTGATTAAATTTTATACATTTTGAAATATATATTTCAATTCTTTGAAGTAACGATATTACTAGATATGTTGGTATGGTATTGTAAGATTTTATATCACCCAACCTTACAGCTATTTATTTAGATTGATGTTACATCATATGCCATTAATATATTACCATAATTCTTGTATCTTTTATGTTTTTACATGAATATATATAAAATAGAGCATACATAAAATATAAATTATTTTTCAGCTGTATTAAATTTTGTCCCGCTAGCGAAGGGAAATCGACCGCTGTGCGTCGTGGGAACGGTAAGTGGGCTGGAAATTGCCGTGGTACGATGTGTAGTATAGACTGTTCACGGTAAAATGAGCACTTTTGAAAGCCCTGCTAAAGATCTACTTGTATTAACTCCGCCATATGTAAAATTAACATTGCCACAGGTCTCATTACTTCATTCATCCGCTGGCCAAGTGAAATTGTGAAAATTTTAAGAAATTAAATACTTTACAAATCTTCTCACTTTTAGACTTCGATGAATTAAAAAAAAAAAAAAACAGAAAGCGAAAGAAATAATTTTAGGTTATCACAAATGGTTGTATAACACTTTTTATTCGACGCTAAGATACGGAACTACTTCCCATTTATAGTTACTAACTTTACTGGGCTCACGTCACTCAGTGCGCCCATTAAAATATATGCATGCAGCGACAGTGACTTTTTTCTAAGGTTCATTTCTAAAGTGCTAACTTTATTGTGAACAGCCTTTAGTCACCTGCCAATTAGAATATCATTCCGCCACGCCCAGCTAGTGATACTCACGTAATTGTGCTCCCGGTAAGCGGGGAAGGCAACGAGAATCGCGCCAAAGGACTCCGATCGCGCGGCACGGCGAAGAGGACGCGTGTCCTGGCAACACGCCAGAAGGCGTCATCCTCCACCAATCGGCGCCCGGCGGCGAACCTGCTAGAGCCAATAGAAGAGCAGGCATTTGGGCAGCACTTAACGTTGAGGTCTTGAGGGCCTATGAGGTTGAAGCGAGGCGAGAAGGAAGTAGCGTCGGGATGCTAGCGCTGGGGAAATGGTATAACCCCGAGAAATCTCACCGACTAGAGGCATCGTGTCCGGCACGATTCTCATGTGCGAAAATCCCATTTATGGAAAGATTGGAAGGTTGATGGAATGATTGGAAGGTTGATGGAAAGATTGTATGATTGATAGGCAGATTGCAGAGTGTGCGGAGCTGATTGCGAATGATAGGGATTAATCGAAGAATTTTAATTGATTGCTGTTCAAGAAGAGCATGGGAGGTAAGAGTGTTTATCATCTTCGTTTATTCCAAATCTCAAGGGACTAGCACGTATTCGTATTTTAATTAACGCCAAGTATGTCTATAAAATTGTTGTTAAATTCTGATCGATACCATGGATATAACATGACTTGGGCAGGTGGTTACTATTTGTACGAAGAGCTTGGATTGTTCACGTACACACACACACCTACATACATATATATATATACACACTTAGTAGCATACTACCTACATAAAAGTCGAGGTAATGAAATTTTTCTCTGTGGAAACATGGATATGAAGTTTATTTTTCCATGGATTGTTAGAAAATTGACCTCGGTGTGAGGGGTTAAACATGAAAAAATTTAATATTTACTGTACAGTGATATTTTCAAACTGTGGCAACAAACCCACTACATGAACAGCGCGCTGCAGTTAGCTGCTGAGTGCTGCGCGGAGATAGTGCTACACGACATAGGAGCAAAGTACAACGCACAGATAGTTACAAGACAACGCGCAGGTGTGAACATTAGAAAACGGCATGGAAGCCTGTACAATAACACCTGACCTGAGAGAAATAAAGGAAGCCACACTAACAGCATGGCAGACCACATGGGACCTTAGCAATAAGGGTCGTCTAACGCACGGCTTGTTTCCTTGTGTTCGAGAGAGACTGCGATTGGAGAAGTGGCTCGAGATGGGACACTACTCCGTCCAGTACTTGACTGGACATGGCAACTTCCGTGCGAAGCTGTCCTCCCTGGGCCTGGTGGAAGACCCCATGTGTGTGGTGTGTGGGGTCTCTCCGTCTCGGGGGCATGCTCCCGGACAGGAACACAACAAGGGCGGTGTTACAACATCTTACCAAAGTTGGTAAAAGAAGAGAGGAGTTCGTCGTCTGGTGGTCTGACCCTTGGCTAAGCAGGGACCTGGACATGTCGGAGGTACAGGTACAGGACAATGAGGATGAGACTGGGATAGGTGCTGTGAACCAAAATGGGTGAACACATCTTCCCAGTCGTAATTTTGGATGAAGGGGGTGGCCCTAGTAACCTCTCTCCCCCATTGGGAATAACACCTGTAATTGTCCATGGGAGCACTCCCCGTGTACCTCCCTCCAGGAATTAAGCAAGAAGGCCGCGTACCTGGAATCCGGTGGTGTTCGTGTGGGAGGGTTTTGCTCGTGTTACTAGTAACATGATCAGGCTCAAACGCGACAACAGACGACGAACAGCCTGTGCCATGTCCCGAGCCAGAGAGGTATGGTCGACAGGAGTACCAATGGAGGAGGTACGGACCGATTAGCCACGGGAAACCGAGGTTGAGAGGGAAGTCTTCCTCCATAAGGTCCTCACCAGGAAATCCGAGGCAACACCTGAGGATGCGAAAACCGTTGAAATTGACAGGCCGGATGACAAAAACATGGTTGATGTCGAAGTACAGGCATGGCCTGCACAAGCTGACCCGGACGACCCGCAGTTGTTGTACAATGAGCTCATCAGGGAAGCAATGTTGACTAAATTGGAAGACCCAACTACGTTGACATCTGCTCTGGCCCTTGTAATAAGAAATATGGAGGGAGGGGACAGGGTCCTGCTCCCAAGAATGGAAACCATAGACAGGCATGTCCTCGCCCAGGCAGGCCTGCCGACCAAACACTCAGAGTTGTCGACTCTGTTAAATGAATGTTATTGGCGTAGAGGCGAAAGATTCAACGAATCTGACGTCCTTCAGGATGCCATCCGTATATACGGGAGGCGTACTTTTGACTATAGTAAGCCCTTCAATGGGTACACTGTGGTCCGGTACTAGTCCTCCAATTCCGGATGGCACTCTACCAACAGCTTTGGTAACGCCACACAGAATGTGACATGCCCTTCCCTCGAGAGGGGCCTGGCCGGGTGGAGGGAGGATCTGGGAGAGAAAAGGTCTGTGAGACAAAAGACTCGTGACCTTGAAAGACCTAATGCCATTGAGCAACGCTCAGGCACCTTTTCGTGATTTGACAATGATGATTGTACCTGTATGTAGTATGTAGTTGGTTAACAAGCAAAGCGAATGAGCGCAGCGTTGGATATGTATGAGTGTGTGTGTGCATGAGTGCCATATCGAGCAGCAGTTTTTGAGTGTATACACAAGCTCTTTGCGCCCGGGGGCGAGGTGGCGGGGGATGTTTCTGGTTACCGGACATCCCCCAAAACTAAGTCCTGCACAACCCGGGCGCACTGAGCCGAGATGGCAGTTATGGGAAATACCGTTATGCTTAAACTCAATCGAGAAAGGATATGTGGAGTCGCGGAAAGTAGTTAGTATGTTTGAGTAAGTAGATTAGTGTATTTTTACATTTTTCAATTTCGGACAGCATGGTGGTGTCTAAACTGCAAAGTTCCTGGTGGTACCTGAGATCAAAAGAGCCGATTTTAGATTTGTTTGTGGGGGCTAAAGTAGTCTGGATAGAAAGTAGAGCTCCTCGTATGACCTTTTAATAGGTATCGGCCACCTGGAGGGGAGGTTTGGAGAGGCCAGCGCTGGTTCCACCGGGAACTTTGTACATTAACACACATTACTTGACACCATACGAGTGCGGACCTGTTAAAAGTGATAATGCAGCCCGTCCTAAGTCGTGGAGCTGTGTACATTTTTAAAATATGTACGCAATATGTTTGAGGGCAAGCGGGGAATGCTAACCTCCTTTTTTTCTATAATGTGATAAAAATTACAAAGCTGTAATTCACAATCGAATTATAATAATTATATTTTAAAATTAAAAATTCGTTTTTATAGACAATTTTGAAAGAGTAATTTGGGCCTGCCCTACTGTAAATTTGATTTCACTTAAGAACAATATATTTAATTATAAGCTCGGAAGAATTTGATTTTTTAAATTACTTAAATATTTATGTTCCCTATTTAAAACTTCTTGTAAATAGCAAATTACACTTTATACATAGGTTCATAAATAAATTTACACGCTAACATGTAGAGCGATCGGCTACACATTCGTCTCTAGCAGTCAGCGAGGGAACTACAGCAGACGTCATCCAACATGATGGATGCAGAAGGTGTAAGATATAAAAGAGGTGGGAGACAGAAGAAAGAGAGGGACAAGATGGCATTACAGAGCATGAAAATAACAAAATGGAATGACAGAGCACGAAGTAGCAAGACAGAATAACCGAGCACGAAGTAGCAAGGTGGAATGACAAATCATGAAGTAGCAAGATCGAATGACAGAGCATGAAGTAGCAAGATGAAATGACAGATCATTAAGTGGAAAATTCTAGAAACAATGTGGCTGAAACGTCAAGGACAAAGACCTGGGGTAAACTCAAGGGTCATGGGGCCAAGAGTCATTAGGTCAAGAGCCGTATATTTTTTAGGAATATTTTATTATTTTTTAGAATGATTTGGGGTTTGGAATTTTTAAAACTTTTAAAAAGATTTCTTAGAATTGTTTGAATTTTTACCATTTTTTTTTTGGAAATTCTTTGTAAATTTTTTTTGGGGATTTTTGGGAATTTTTGGGTTTCGAAATTATTCGTGGTCATGGTATGGGGTCAAGGTCAAGGTCATCCAGATATAATATGGCGGAAAAGATGACTTCCAGGCCGAATCGGAATCTGGTCGCGGGAATCGTTGTCCCAGACTCGCTATTTATATTATACTAATAAAAATTATTTTATTTAATTTATTTTAAATATAAAGCCTCCACCCCACTTCTGACACTAGTGTTACAGTTTTGTCAATGTCAGTGGACCAAACTAGGCTCGTTAAGGGATGGAGGTCTTTATTAAATAAAATATATAATTATAATTACCTAGTTTATTAAAAATCATTACAAAGAAAATACCCTCGTCCCAATATCTCACAATAAATTTATATATCTTGCTATTTACAGTCTATAAATACAACCAGTACAATTTAAAATTACCTTAAAGAAATTAATGTACTTAAATAACTAAAATTTGTCATAACAGACAGAGTATCAAAACATATTGAATTATTTTAAAAATTATACATCCACATTTGACAGTTTCAATATTTACAATAGAGTCCGTACCTCATGTTCATACAGTTCTACCTCAGTTCAGTCCAGATACCACCAGTTCGCAATGTTCTAGAGTTCTCCGAGCGCCCTCATGCACCGTAGCCTTCACTCGTCCGGTTTCACGTCCTCTCGTCCATTCACACCACAAACACCTCGTCCGCCGTCGTCTCGTAGTCTCCCGTCGTCGTCCGTCCTCTTCACTGACGTCCCTCGCAGCACTCGACATCACCCGGGTACCTCACTCAGCATAATACTTCTACTAAGTACCAACAGACTGCAGACCTTGGGGCCGCTGCAATATTGAGAGTCGTAGGCCGTCTCCCAAAAATTTCTCCAAATGCCGCGTTGCGCCGAGGGTCATAGTTCCTAGAATATTTCTTTCTTGCGCACCCTCACAAATTGTCGGCTTCTCCAGCAGGGAGGAGAGGCTGTAACGCTAGGCAGTTCAGCCGTGTCAATCATACGCCCAGCGGGGCCACCGGGAACCAGTGAAGGGTTGGGTGAGAAGGGGAGGGGGCTTGGGGTCTGCCTAGGGGAAGGGTGGTTCGAAGTGGGTCCCCTCGCCTCTTTTTACACATAGCCGATTCCGCGCGTAACGATAGCTCGCGACCGGTGCGAAGCTACAGCGCGTAACGATATGTTGTGTTTATGGTTGTGTGTAAAATGAGCAACTGAAAATAACATTACACATTAACCATTGGCACAGTACTCACGCAATATTACTGGTGCAATTTTTCTTTTCGATTAACGTACATGACAATACGGTAGTGTGTCTGTTTTACATTAGGGGGGGTCCTTTCGTTCTATCTGGGACTGATGCGCTGTGAACGATGTATTCCCAAGTGGTCTTCAATTTCAGGCAAACGCCAGTTTAGTTCTTCAACACGGCTCTTTTCAATTCCCCTCCCATCGTATCAACCCTGAGTCACAGTTTAGAATGTATGGAATGCTACGCACTAAGTGGCCCCAGTTGTCTGCGTTGTACACAACAGAAAACATCAGCGTCCAGTGAGGAAAGCCACTTACTTGTGGGAGGTGTCATTCGCCATTGAGAATTCTGTAGTCACACAAACGACTACTGCCAGTAACATGAAGCTCGCGCAAAATTTTATTCGCCCCGATATACGACAATCTTAGCCAATACCGATAAAAGTGCAGTCCGAAACATATATAATGTTCATTATAAAGCGTAAAACGAAATATTTATCTCTAACTGAAAATGTTAGTATCTTTATTAACCAAGGAGCAATAATGGATTGAACATCAGATGTTTTCGTTTTGAAATATTTTCAGCACAGTGTTATTCACGGGACTCAGAATTTTTCAGGTAGCCGCGCGCGATAAGGCGTCGCAATTGTGTGGCGAGCGAGATTAGCTTAAGCGGCACTTTCATATACTATTGTAAACGGGATTCTAATGTGCGTAGTAGAATTTTTTGTTCTTCGTCAATGTTAAAATAAGTAAGTGTATTGGAAATATGTATCCCAACAAAAAATTGCTTTTTTAAGTACACCATGATCCACAATTAACATATTTATACATAAATATTTCCGTCCGCGGGCCTTTATCAAGGCTCGTCATTCTTCAGTTTCGTGTCATAATATCAGTTTGAGAGGTACCATTGAAAATATTTGGTTATAGAATATTTACAATTTATTAGTTGATTAATAATTTTGTATCTAATATTCACTGCGTGTCTTTTGCTGCTTGCAAATAGGCAGAAACTAATTTATAAAATATAAATATATTTCTGACATTTTACAACCAGCAGAAAACACACAATCACAATAAAGCAGAAGAATATTAAACAACTCTTAAAACGTACATTTTCTGTAATCGCACATTGTCAGTATTTACTCTGAGTCCAATATTATGACACTAAAACGAAAAATTTCTGCAGGGGTAATGCCAATATTCAGGGTATGGCGGGTCGGACGTGTCCTGCATGTCGCTAACTGAATATCGCTGCTTCATTTTCAAAATTACAAATCTCGAAAAGGGGTTAAGGGGGTAGGTTACTTGGTTGTCTCAGTCAGGGGAGTAGTTCTAGGATGGGGCCAGTCTAATAAGGTCGGCGGAGGTGGGGAGAGCGGTATATGGGAAAGACTTGGACAAACACGCGGAGATGAGGTGTAACCCCCCCCCCCCCGGTTGACTGAGAAGGCTAGATTTGGGGCGGGGAGGGGGGTGCCCAACTCAGCCTTGTTTCGGCCGCAGGTCGGGGCGGTCGCCCCCAATTAGCGAGCCAGGCCGAGTCGCGGCAAGGGGGAGGGTAGACGCTGGTGTCTATCGGCCGGCGCCTGTATGGCGAGGCGTCGGCAACACCCTCCTCCCCTGATCCACTACTCACCGAGGCGTCAAGGCCGGTCTGCCAGGCGCCACCACAATGCACCCCCCCCCCCCCTTTTTGCTACATACTCGGCTCCTGGTAACGCGTTTCCACCGCCTTACTCGTATTTAACTCATGCACTAAAGATGGGGTAGGCTGATTAAGCTGGGCTCACAACCATCCGTCCCTCTGTCAGTTATCCGTCTGTGTTTTAGTCCGTCAGTTGAAAGTGATTCACAACAATCCTTCTATATGGTAAAATTTCAACGTGATAACTAACATCGCAATCTTTCTTTACTTGGAGATATATTTTGGGTTGGAAATAAATTTTCAAGAGAAAACATCTTGGGAATTGAGTTTTTTACCTGAAAAGAATTTATAGTGAAAAATTCTTACATTTTAAATTCCTAAATTTGCCACCAAATATAAATTATCACAGACCCACCATCTTGCATTTTATTTCAAAGTGCGCATTCACATCTAATGAATGTCGTTGGAGGGTGGTGGCTCATCCGTCCTTCCGTCGAAGATTAATGCTTGGAAAATATTTGACACATGGAGTTAGTGAGTGAAGAGATTTGGGCAACTCTTAACAGCGAGGTCTTGAGAGCCGATTAGGGTGATTAAAGTGAATATGGAGCGGCGCCGGAATTGTGTGGTGGGGGGGGGGGGGGTGGAGGAGGCGGGAGATCCCCGAGAGGGCCCACCCACCAGTGGCGTCGTCCGGCACGATTCCCACTTGCGAAAGTCCGGTGGCCCGGCCGGGGATGGAGCCCGGTTCGCCTTGGTGGGAGGCGAGCGCGCTAATCACTCAGCCACCGCGGCCCCGAAAGATAAAATGATAGACAAAAAATTTGCCCTGCTATTGGTTGACGATCACGTAACCGTAGGACGGACGGGCGACTGACTGATGCGAAGGATGGTCGTGAGTCCAGCTTTAATTGTCTTCCGTGCATTAACCCAACACTCACCTAACCCGAAGGAATACCACTGTCAAATTTACATGGCCAACATGATGAACGTGTTTGTTCGTATCTCTATTTTCAAAAGACAAGCACTTTTATATTAATAGAGTACTGCATTACAAATTGGCCAGAGAAAGCATACAAACATTTCAAAACACTTGTTTACTAAACATTGTTCTAACCTCAAATCCAATCCATGCCGTTAATGCTACTCGCATTGGCAGAAAAGCGGTTCAATGACACAGAGACTGGTTGTATGCAGCCAGTGAGATCGCTCTACCTCATCTTAAGTCTGTTATTTAACAGCAGATAACAAAGTGTCCTCCCCTTCATTTGTTACCGAGCCAATGCCATAAAGCGGTATTCACAATAGAGCGTCGCGATGCGGCGCGTCGCGTCCGACGCTCACTGCCAGCGACGAGCGTTATTTGCGTCTTCACAATAGAGCGATGTTCTGACGCCAGCCGCTGGCGACACAGACCGTCCTGCCATCTGTTATCCTGCAAGGAAGCTTGCAATGAAATGCTAAAAGCGAAGGAATAGCAGTGAAGTTTTTTGCCAATTAGTTAGTAAAATTGTTATTTTTTAGTGACATTCTCTTTTCGTTAGTAAAAATATTACATTAAAATTCAAAATAATGTTTTGGAACATGAACGACTTTTCAGGCATCCGGAAACATGCTTTTGTTTTCCTAAAGGTTGTTAAAATTTATATACATCTGGACTCCAATTAGCATCTCTGCAAAGCGTTTATGTATGTTATTTATCTCAGCTTCTCGCCAGTTTATTATGAAACACAGAAATAATATTTTTATTTCCCGTCGCTGGCGTCAAGGCTCTGATTGGCTGATGCTCGACTCGGCGCATCGCAACGCTCTATTGTGAATACCGCTTAAAGCATTCTCCGGAGATTAGGTACCGTGCTTGAACTAGGGGTGTGTGCAGTTGTTAGCTGAGTGTTGGTCAGTTGAGTTTGTGAAGCACCGCGATGTTAGCGTTGGATCACGGAGAGAAAATGGCTTTAATGAATAAAATAAACTTTATTTGGCGCAACCAGATTCATTTTTGGTAACAGATGCAATGAAATATTTTGGTTTCGAAAAAAAAAATCTTACTTGGTTGCCCCAAACTGCAAGATTTGTTTCCTGTAACTAAATATTTATTTCGCTCTACGCTTATTAAACAATTTTGTTTATCATTTAAAAAAATCGAAGTTAAACACAACCTAATTTCGAGCCCGGAACATTTTCACCCAAAATCTACGAACTGGCAACATAAGCCAACGTGGCTACTGGCGAAGTTGAAATGTTTCTACACACACACATTAAAATACAGGACACAGTACGCAAATAAATTGGCCTATATCATGTTTTACGTGTTTAAACTTTAGTTTATTGATTAACTTGTTCTATTGGGGGTTATATACCATGCGTAAGTATCAATAAATCAACTTAGAAACACTTTTACTGTCCTGATTGACGCAAAAAATTTCAAACACACTTTTTGTATTTATTTTTTTTTACGAAGGCATTCAAATGAGTGGTAAAATAAATACATAAGAGTTGAGTCAACTAAATATTTCGTTGGCAGTTATAAATCTTTTGTCTCAACATAGAGGTTTGGTTTATTAAATTGTGTATTTGGTTAGACGAACTAAATCAATGTTGATGTATTTCAAGTTTGGCTTACTCAACAGAAAAAAACTTGTTGTGGCTACCAGTGGCGGCTCCTGAGGGAGGGCTGCGGGGTGCAGCCCTTCTAATAAAATCTCAGAACGCAGACCTCTACTTATCTGCTACTCAGCAAATAATACTGCGTACGAATAAGGAGGTTATTTCGCAGCCTATGTTTTTGAGATGGACGAGACAAATGTTTTTGGAAATGTCGAGTGGTAGGGTGGCAGATTCTTTGCCCCGAAGTGGGTGGAGCGAGTAGAGAGAGAGAGAGGACCGTAACAATTGACGAAGGGTGATACAGGAGGGAGGGAATACTTCAGAGGCACGTCCCTTTTCAGCCAATCACATGCTGTAAATCAGAGCGAGCAGGGCGCGCTCTTGCTCTCACACAAAAACGGTATCCTGGAACTTGAAAAGGTTACCAATGCTGAAACTTCGAATTCACCTGTTTAACAGAATGTGTTATACAGTTATAAACTACATGTTTTGTAGGCACACTTTCGCGCTCTACTCTTTTGCAGTTGTTAAACACATTTCATAACAATGCTTGTATTTATTTCAAATAGTTTTTATTTATAGATATCATTCAAACTCGTGTGAGGTTCAAATATAGTGTGTAATATTCTGAATAAGTTTGTTGTTAACGATGAGCCATGAGCATCGGCCAGAAGCAGGATTGAATTGCTGTCAATGTCGTGTTGTGTAAACTTGTAAATAATGGATAATTATGCGAGTAACATTTTAAACCTTATTACGACAACGGATTTGAATTACGAGAATAAACTAGAGATTAAGAATTTGGGACCAGCAAGGCCACAGTTAAATATAACAAAACAATAAAGCCAAGGGGGTACTCGAATTGGTTCGTATACACGAAAATTCAATGTGAGTACGTACAATTTCGCGGACTGGCTATGCGGGTGTGAAGTTAGAAATGTATTGTTTCGTTTAGTTTTTTTTTTGATAGTGAAGCCAAATGATCTTGCATGGTCTGTCAATGGGGTAGAAGATTTGAAACATTTGGGAGAGAGTTAAAAGACATAAACACGTTTACAAGATATTAAAAAATATATAAAATTTTCAGTGATTGGTAAGGTGAGTATTCATTGCCAGTTAGATAGAGCATACTGGTTGAAGAATGTATTTGGTTTACAAATATATTAATTAAGATATGCCACTTTTATCCTCTAATTTAAATTTGACAGGCATTTTGTATGTGCTGTACGTAAATTAGTATTGGTTTTTAAAAATATTTATTTTAGTATATTTAAGTTATCTTCACCATTAGTATAGCAGAACTAGTATTATTATAATCTTATCTCTCGTCGTCTCGTGTAATGTACCACACTACGTAGGTACTGGTTGGAAGGCATATAACCTACACAAACTTAAAATAAACAAATACCTGTGCTAGTGATTAGCTCTGAACCAGTGACCACAGTATGTTGACCATTGTAAATCGTGCGATGATAACTTTTTCTTCAAACAAGCACTTATCACTGTGCCTATTTAAAAAATGCTATTTGTAATGATCTGAGTTAGGATTGCCACAGCCCTCCCAGTTTCAAAAGTCACCAGCCGCCACTGGTGGCTACTAAATATATGCTTGGTTGTATACTAATAAGTATTTATTGTTTGAAACAAACAATCCTCTCAATGTATGAAAGAAAAGTTTTAACCCGATGAAATGTCTCCGCCTTCTGATTTTTCCCACCGGGGTTGCTGTAGTAACCCGGAGTTAAATTTCCGGCACAGTCGTGGACCGTGTGTATAAGAGGCAATAGAACGGAGCTTAAGTGCGTCAAAAGACCCCCCGTGTACCAGAGTATAGTGATTCACTTCTGGTCAATTGTCAGGTTACTTGGAAAGGTTTATATCTACATAAGCTATCTCCATAACGCGGGAATCGGGGCTAGAGCACGAAAAACGCTGAGCTCAAAAGTAACGGTTTAAAACTGCAATGAATTGTGACGTTAAATGGTGAGCTAACGGTTTTCAATAAAAGTTTTCGAGATAGGGTTATCTTAGCATTGTGTTCCTTTCACGTTACCTTGCAATCAAATCGCGTATCTTGCATGATGTAAGTTAGTTTATAAACAAAATACGTTTCATGTAGGCCTATATCAATAAATTGAATTCAGCTACCTTATGAATTGCTACCATTGGCTTCAAGTGCAGCCATTCTTACTAGTTTCAATTATTTACGGCGCTGAGAAAAAGGTTTTGTTGAATCAAACAAGATTTATTTGGTGGAACCAAATTATTTGTTTGTATAGGGGCAATGAAATATTTTGTTGATGAAACCAAATTATTTTGTTGTGCTCATTTGGTTGCCCCAAACTGTAAGATTTGGTTGGTGAAACTAAAGATTTGTTTGACTACACGTACAATAAACAGTTTTGGCGGACATAAAAGAAGTTTACAAGTTCGACCGAGTATCGAACGTAGATCACCTGCCTCCGAGCGCTACGCCTTAGTAATCTCACCTAATGAGACAACGAATGACGCTGTAAAACAATTATATAGATGTACTGCAATTATCTGGCAACGTGTGCAAACAAATATTTTCAAGTTTTACAGCTTTACTTGTCAGTTTCTTGTTGCATTGTTTTATTAATTAATTTATACGCTTTTTAAACATCAATAGATGTACTAACAATACAAACAAACTTTCGAGCTGTATTTTCGATAAGTGGCCAAACAAATATATACAGTTGATTCAACAAAATATTTGGTGGACAGCCTAATTGTTTTTGGCTCAACACATAGATTTTGTTTATTCAAACATGTGTTTTGTTAGACGAACGAAAGTGATTTAGTTACTTTTCAAATTTTGTTTTGTAAACAATACATTTTGTTAGACCAACTCTATATATATATATATATATATATATATATATATATATATATATATATATATATATATATATATATATATATTTGGCCCTATATAAACAAATACATGGTTCAATTTGCTCTCAGTGAACTATTTACCTATTTCATATTTACAGTATAGAAGAAGTACACACGTGCACAGAGGACGTTCGAGTAACCGAATTGAGCACAACTCTTGTCACATGGGGGGAAGTGCCACCTTTCACTGGCAGCCTGCCTGATGTCAAGATAAAAGAAAACCTACAGGCGCAAGAGTACCTTACTGAAACCGGCCTCGTTCTGACTGGTTCTGGCGATATGGTTTCACAGAAAAATGCCAAATAAAAGAAAAGTTGCGAAAACTATATCTGACTCAATCATGGGGCCTCCGCCTAGAGTCGTTCTGTAATCGAAAAAGTTTGTCGGATGAGCAAGGAAAAACCTTGCCCGTCGTTGAACGAAGAACGAAGAATGTATGTCTGCGATTCACAGTTGAAGATACTTCGATTCTTGACTGTGTAACAAACATCTACAAGTGAGAAGCACATAGAGATTAACTCATAAATTTATCGAAGACGGAAACGTATGTACCACGTTTACATTAAGCTAGTTTAGACGTGCTTATATAAAAAAAAAAAAAATGAAAGTACTTGTGATTAAATATCATTTCGGTAAGCGGTGAATAGTAATTTGTATAACGGAGATATTACACGTCTGAAAACGCTACTGGCAATATGATCCTCCTTCATTAATTAAATGGGGGTTGACATCCTGTGTTTTCATGAAACTTTATAACATCAAGCTTTAAATGAGTTGTTAACACGATATATCGATTAGTTGTCTTAACCCTGTCAGTCCCAACTTAATTTCTAAGCCGGAGTGTTGCGATTGTTTAATTTTATGATGCGCGCTGTACCTGTCTCACGCGTGCTTTTCGCAACCAGTGAACATCGTTCTGGTTACACAACGATGTCAGCATTAACCATTCACAGACGAGAGATGCAGAAACTTAAAAAAAAAAAAAAAACTCTTTCTCATGATGAAGTCGCTCAAAACACTGAACACTGGTTCATTGTTGTGTACACTGCCAACCATAAATATCATTCATGGGCAACATGTCTTTGATAATAGACACTGGGGCTGAACGGGTTAAATTAACAAAATAGTTTATCTTGTTCGAACACACTCAGGTAAACAGTTTTCGGGAAATCCAGGCGGAAATTTCAAAGCAGAAGCTAAGTAGCCTGGAAGGTAGGCAACACACGGACGTCTCTATAAGCCCATCCGTAAAAATGTTTTTACACTTCTTGTAGACAGTATGATAAGTGCATTTACTTTTGTAAATGTGTAATATTGTAATGTAATGTTTCAATACATTCGTTGACTTGTATCTGCGTTGTGTTCCATTTTGCAATCATTGCCACTTGTTTTCTCGCGTGCGCCTCTAGTGCTGCACAATACTCAGATTAACGCGTCGTGATCATTCGTTAATGCAACTCACCCGTAGTCAAACCTAACACAATACACTTTTACGAATTCAAAGTAATTAATAAAGAGGGCTATTTGTTTCCCAATCACGTATTTTTCGGTCGCAAGTCCTGTGTATAGTGGGTCGGCTACCTGTCCCGCCACTCACTTCCGGCTTTGAAACGCCCACATGGATTTCGCGAAGACGTTTGGATTTCGCGAAGACGTTCCACTTCCAACAGGACGGCCTTTTCTGTTAATTTGGGCTTGCCGATTCATAATTTGTCTTTAAAAAAATTGTTTACAGCTCAGTGTTACAAAGTTTTATGCTGACATAGGGCTGCAACTCCCGTTCACTTAATTAAGGAGGATATCATAAGCAACCAAGTTTTCAAAGATATAAAATTTCCGTCATACAAATCACTATTCGCCGATATTTTACTTAGTTGTAGCCTAAGTAAAGGCTGTTCGTGGTAAAGTGAGAATTTCTTATGTCTTGCTTACTATCTACTTGTATGCACATAGTGTATTATTTCGCCATTTATAGAATTAATATTGCCATCGACTTGGTCACTTTATTGATGCATCAGTCAAGAAAAACTGTGAAATTATTTAAAATTAAATATTTTACTAATGTTCTGATGCTCTACATTTGGGTCAATTAAAATAACCAGAGCGTAAACGAAATAATTATAATATTCACAAGTATTTATCTAACAGTTTTTACGCGACAATGTCTTGCAACTCAGCCCCTTATGTCCATAATGTGAGTTTTACGAAAGTTTTCTCTCGGGTCCGTGGCAATTACTCGTTGAGAATGAGCAGTGCGTTGAATGTAAATGTACGTCAGGGTAGGTAAGTTCTTTGGCTTCATGTTTCACACACGATCTCGTCGTCCTGACGTCATCAGGCCGCAGTTGGAGCCGCGCTGCGAGCCTCTGACTCCGAGTGGTTTAGTAAAGATCGCTGTAGCGACCTAACGGCTCATCAAGTCAAAGAAATTCTGGTGCCAGTTTGTGCGTAAAGAAAACTAATTAAAAACATAACCAAGAATCATAAACAATAAACATATATAGTGACTTTCTAAACAATAATAGTTTCCTTTGCAGATTACAAGCCATAATAGTAAAAAAAAAAAAACCTACCAGCTAGGCAAAAATGACACTAATAGTATTAACAACATGAGCAGTGCTCGATAAAAAATCTAAAACTGAAAGGATGACTCGGCTACCTCAGTCTATTCCGGAGTTATATGAAGAAGAAGTTGACAATTCTACGCAACACCGAAATGAGGACGTGGCGGTTGCGTCATCACCACATGACACATCACGTGACGAACTTAAGACTAAACAACAACGACAAAATCAGCGCAAACGCAAAAAGCACCAAGATAGATTGCAACTAGTCAGAGAATTAAATGCAAAACGAAGGAAGAAGTCGATAGACACGTCTCCAACAAGTACATGAACGACGTTTCAGCCCGACACGACTCAGCGATACGAGCCACCAATGACATTTCAGCTAGACACATCTCAGCCGGACACGCCTCAGCCAAAAGAGCAGGATTCTGCATCTGAAACAATGAAGAAGCCCCCGATGACTTCCGCAGAACGATCCAGAGAATACCGTACATAATTTTGTTTCCTCTCAGCGACCATACATGTTGTCACGTACAAATACCTATGGCCGTGTAGTCGACACAGCCCACCCCCGTGTTTTTATTCAACGTTAGATCATGGAAGTACTTTCCCTCCGTTGTTACCAACTTTACTGGGCACATGTCAGTCGGCGTGCCTGCTAAAATATATGCAGGTAGGGGCAGTGACATTTTTCAAAGGTTCATTTCAAAAGTGCTCACCTGGCTTGAACATAGTATACTTTCTGAGATCAATACATAGTACAAAAGGAAGTCCCTGGCGCGCATCTGGCTGTCTGTATGACTGCTCTAATCTCGAGAACCACTGAACGGATGCGGATGCGGTTTTTACCGTTATAATATGCATTTATTGTGAAAGGTTTATGTGTATTAAAATTTTCCCTAGCATTTATAGGAGCTGAGCATTAACGGTATTAGTGAATGAAGTCGGGAAAAAAATTTGCCGCCAGCGCCCTCTCATGGAAGACGCTGTTTAATCCTTTAGAGATATAACAAATTCATGTACGAAAGAACTGTGTAAAAGTAAATGATTCACAAATACGTCACCGGTGGCATATATATCTTTAATATATAAGTAGTAATAATTGTATTTACAATTTAAATTACGCAATAAAAACCAACGTAAAACTCACTGTCTTTTCTAAGCATAAAGAACTTAATCTTTATAAATAATAATTAATTCATAATTAAACTTTTTAATGTAGTTAAGAAATGTCCTTTACATTATACAATTATCGCCATTAATTTAAAAGTTATGAAAAGTTTTGTAAAAAATTAATTTTTAAAATCAAAACGCTATATGTGGGAGGGGGGTGGCAGCGCAGGGTGTGGTGATACGTAGACAAGAGAGGTGCAAGGAGGGAAGGTGTATGAGGCGACCGCAGGGCAGGCAGAAAAACTAAATTGTACCCGGTCGAAACTGGCCCGGATCGCTAGTTTTCAAATAAAAGCATTTGAAACTTGACATTCGGGGGCGAATATCTCCCATAATAATCGCTTAATGGAAAAATGGCACATACGTTTTCTCCATATACTTTCGTATGAAGTAACCCGCCAGAATTTGTCGGTGTTATTTAAAAACATTCCGTACACATATTTTGCAAAAACTTCTCGTCTGTATGTAACAAAATACGTGGTTCGGGTTTCTGAAACAACAAGCTAATTAAAATTTGTCTCCGCTGGGGAGAAATTTTTTTTTACATAACCTGAATAAAATTTGGTTATAAATAAAAAACGACAAAGTAATAATGAAGTGATGCCCAAAATACGTTTGATAACACAAGTAATAGTCATGGTGGCCTATGTACATGCGGCCGCCTGAAGACGTGCAGTTCTGTTCGCCTTAGTGATATGCAACTTACTGTGCACGCAGGTACGTGAAGTTGCTGACACCCGGTGTTGTATTGATAAATTCAATTTCAACTAAAACATGGCTGGAATTTGGACGCATAGTTTAAAAAAAAACTCTGCTTGCAAATGAAGCAAACAGATGAGTGGGATGTTCGTAGACAATATATTCAGGCATTCAAAATCATTTTCGTTACAAAATTTACAACGAAAATACAGATCTGTTTTCATCGTCATCTATTATTGAGACACAATTAATGTAATCAAATGATACCAAAAAACATACCAAAAAATTGTGGCCGAAGTTCAATATATCCAAAAAATTTGTCAGTTCACAAAATTCGTTTACAGAAAAACCTGAGTGTAACAGTTGTAATGCTCTGGCAGAACACTGCCATTAACTTTGAAGCTAGGTGAACATTTTCTTAATAACTAAAAAATGAGGAAATATTTCTACAACTAGGTGTGTTTCACGAATGAGCATGCCACTTACACGCAACTTTAGGCCGACTTTCCGAAGAACAGAAAGGCTTACGAGATCAGTTCCCTGCCTGCGCGTTTGTTTGTGCGTGTGTTTCCCCTCCTTAAATATTTCGTACACGTGAAGAGAATTTCAGCAAACTCAATACTCTTGTCGAACTTAGTAAGGGAATCCGACATTTATAATCTTGGATGATACCGAATGGTTACTCTCAAAGTGGCGGCCATTGGTTAGAATCTCGGGTGCTAATGTCATGCCACTGGAACAATTCGAACCAATTCTAACCAAAATTTGTACGCTTATAAAGCATCACGTGGGCATTGAATTTAAAGTTGAATATTATTATTACTACGCCATTTTGGGAGGTACGTCTACATGAAAAACAAAGGTTTTAAGTAATATATCGTAAACGACTGAAACGATTCACGCCAAATAAAACTGTTAGTCCATATAAACATATGATAATTTAAAACTATAAGGCACTTGTTTTAGAAATGCCGGCCGTACAAATATTTCTGGGTTATTTAATATACCATACCGTTCTGCCAATTTCGACAACATCGTGTATTCTGAAAGTATATATTACAACATTGCCATATATGCCAACACATAGCCACACTTGTCCTCCATTTGATAGTGACACGTAATGAAATTAAGTTTACATGTCACATCTCAGGAACAATAAACCCATTGTTACCTAATTTGGAAAACAAGTGGTTTTATATTAGGGTACAAAAACTTTAGACATTTTAACTGGACTAGGCACTAATTTTCAAAATGATGACCATATAAACGTTCTAGCTTAGAATGTTAAATTTATGACGCAATGTAACCAATTCCAATTTAACTTAGTAAACTGACAGAAGCTATTACAAACTGTCAAATATGTCTTTAACGAGACTCAATTCTCCGCCATTTTGTAAAATAGCCTCACAGAATGAAAGATATGTTTATCGTAATATATCGGGGAAAAATTAATCCATTTATACAGATTTTGGCTAAGAAGTCTCACTAAGGAAATATATATTAATTTTTATGGTTTAAGTGGGCAAACCATTTATTTTCAGAGCGGCAGCCATATAAGCATTTTAGTTTAGTATACTTTCTTTACACATCTACGAAACTAATAATTAATTAAATTTGTATTGTTGCAGTATCTATGCAAGCATCAAATGAACTAATACATAAACGCTTATCTCCGCCATTCTATAATATATACACAGCATGGAAAATTAAATTATTATATCATTATTATATCCTATTTCAGGAAACAATTTTTTATTCTCACCAAATTATTGCGACATGGTATACTTTTGCAGTCCATCGAAATTTATGTGATTTATGGGGTTTGTCCTATATTTTCGAAATACCAGACAAGTAAATATTTTTGTTTAGTATGCCATATGTTCCAAACAATTCATACCGAACTTTATAAGTTGGCAGATTCTATGATAATCATCTAGATGTGCTTATTGTTAGTCTTTTAAGAAACTCGTCATTAAAAAAAATTGAGTTTTTATGCCATATGTCAGGAAACAATAAACTGATTCCCACCAAATTTTACATACAAATAGTGCTATGATAGTATTTTTTTTATAAACTTACATGTTTTAGGTAGGACAGGACTTTTTAAAATTGTGTTAATATTAGTAATTTTGATAGTATGCAATATCTATTAAACAATTCAACAAATTCAACCAAATTTCGTACGCTAACGGTATTCTTCAGAAGCATAAATTCTGAGTACATAGATCTCTTTTACCGGACGTTTAGTAAAATATTGCCATGTGAGAAAATACATTCAACAAATTTCCACCACATTTCGCACACCTTTAGTGCTACAGAAGAACGTGTAAAACTTGCACGATTTAAGATGATTCAGGCACTGATTCTCAAAATGGTAACCATATAAATGAACTGTATAAGTCGATAATATATATTAAAAATTTTTATCAAAATTCAAGCAAACTTTGTATGCTGCCAGTATCTATTAAAAGCAGCCGCAGCTAAACCCTCATATGCCACCGAATGGCCTGTGTGTCGTGAGACCGGGAGCCTAGACTCCCATAACTCACAGGGTGTTTGTAAAGACAAAATGCACCCCGACACGTACTCAAATCACTGAGTAAGGCGGCTGGGCGCCGTGTAACTGTGGTTTCTTGGGCACCGGACCCGTGTTAAGGCTGTTTAAGTTGTTGCCTATTTTCAAATTAAGTTACGCCTGGTTGTATTCGGCGGGGGAGTGAGGCCCCCCTCCAGCCTCACGGCTAGAGTGAATGTTAGTGTCGTGATGTCTGTCTAGTATGTTGGTCTGTTGTTTGCAAGTGTGCTAATTAAACTCGCACTTTTTGTATATGTGCGTCCCTAGTCTCCCGAGGGCAGCCCACAGGGTACGTTTCATCGTTTCAAGGTGTAGTGTAGGAGAGAGTTAAAAAATTCACTGTCAAATGTGTTTTCCCTGATTGCTCTTATGCAAAGATACCATATACTTATTAACATTTACTTTTACTTATACTTATGGCACACTTCTGTTTTGGTGCTGATAGCACTTTAATTTTTTTTAATTAAGTTTTTTTTCGGGATGAAATATGACTCAAAGTGGGCATGTTATAAAAGCTAATTGCAATGTTAATTGTGTGCCATATTTTTCCATTCTGCTACCTGAGAAGAAAAATATTTTTTTTCTATAATTAAGAAAGAAAAAAAAAAGGAGCAAATTTGATTTTTCTCCTCTTTAATTTCGTTGAGCACTGAGGGTGGAAACCTGAAAGAAAAGTGGTCGTTATTAGTGCATATTGGTACCATAGTCCAGTCGGATTTCTGGTAAAAGCAGGGCTCCCCCCTTGTGCCTTCTTGGCAGTGAGCTTCTCCCCGACCTGAAACAGACTATCAAGTCCGTGCGTCATTGTGCGTTCATGAGAATATAAGTATTTTGTGGTGTTTTTGAATTATTATTTTTTTAATATTTTTTTTTTTTTGTTTTCTATTCTTTTTTTTGTATACATATGGTTTTGTCATTTTTTATTTTATACATATATATATTTTTTTAATGATTTTATATAATTTTAATTATTAATTACCTATCCTAGTATGTCCAGTGTTGAAAGGTAACTAAGTGATATATACAATGATCGTGGTTATTATTACGAAGTTGAACACTATTCCCGGGGCCAGTGCGTGTGCTACTAGGCCTGACTCCCGTGAGGAGGTGGGGCAGGTCTCCTTGCCCGAGAATACACGCCTGAAACAGCGCACTTCTACTCCCTTTATGTTGTGTTTGTGTGTGTAAGAAGTTATGGTCCGGTGTGCTTCGGTGAGTGGAGTGGATATATCGTGCACAATTTGGGTGGTACAGTCGGCATGCGCGCTCTACCGTCGCATTCTTTCCTTTGGGGGGAGAGTCGGCGGCCTGGACGCAGGCGCCGGGCCGTCTGTCCCGGGCTGCGTGATAGTTCTAACAAGAACTACCCACACTTGTATACCTTTCATTGCACGCGCAGCTCTGGGAAGAAATGCTCGGCCGTGTGCGCTAAGTTTTGTGCTTTGCAGCTGTCGCCTCGCGGCTCACTGCTCTCCTAATGCCGTCATATTTATAGCCTCGCATACAGCATCGTATACAGAACCTTTTTATAGGCAAATTTACATGATAGGACCAATTATGAAAATAAAAATTTTTATGGCATATCTCGGGAACAAATGAAACGATTTCCGCCCAATTCTTGACTCAATTGGCGCTACGGTAAGCAATGATAACTTACGTTTTTTAGTTGGATCGCATAAAATGACGGCCTTATAAATATTTCAGGTAAGTAAACATTATAATTCAGAAATTCGACTGCTGACATCCCATGTTGATGCTGTGAACCCTACTTCAGTAACGCATTTGGTTGTAGGATAGCCTCAGGTACGGTGTTTCCTGGTCCTGAGTCACGGGTAAAGCCCGTGCAAATTTATAAGTCTCGTTATTGTTGTATATATCTCCGATTTGATCTGCAACGATAATGCTGTCAAAGAGACTTTAAGGTCTTCTTATCACCTAGGCTTTTAAACTTTACTGAAAATGATTTGCACCCGTGTAGAGGAAAGTAGTCTCACTATTAATATTAGTTGTTTGTATTATAGTTAAGTAGTTTCATTACTATTGGCAATTTTGGATTTAAAATTCACAAAAGTGTATACCAAAATCGTTTGGGAATTAGCTTTTTCAAACTAATTGAAAATTACACACAGTTTCTTCGTGTGTATACCATACTGCATAGTGTTATAGTCAATTCGATATACTTTTGGGGTACAACTCTAGTTTATTGAAGGAGCGGAAGTTCTGTGGTTCTCTGATTTCGAAGCCTTGGCGGTATTCATAATTACATATTGAGGAAGGGGAGAGGCGTGTTCTTAGGTAAGGATATCAACAAACGCGAGTTGCTCAGTCTAAGTTTTTCGCTTAGAAGTTTTATTTCTTTCTTTTTATAAATCTGGTTCTGATAGAAGAAATCGTAGGCCTCTAATTATCACAGACATTCATGAGTGTGTGGTGATTGCTTGACATGTTGATCTAGGCTGTTCATGCTAAACTGTGCACATGTGAAAACCCTGATTAATATCTTCTTGAATGGCCATTGTATACTATTCCACAAATGTAAAGTTAAACATTGTCATGGACCTGACCGCTATATTCATTCGTCGGACTATTAAATGAAACTGTTAAAATATTAGAAAGGTATATATTTTATAAATTGGCTCATTCTTACATTTATATGCACTTAAAAAAAACAGAAAGCAAAGAAAGTTATTCCACTTTTAACAGATGCTTACCTAACAATTCCAGTTTAACGTTACGACATTGAGGTTTTATCTATGTTTCTCTGGTAGTATATTGGCAGGTCTCGATGTCGATCTCGACAGTCAAATTTCCTGCCTATTGGGAGACGCAGTTTGAAACGATCGGGAGCAAAATATGCCAAAATAGGTATTGTAAGCACACTATCGTTTCACCACCTCACTGGATCGGCAATGCTCGGGTTTTATCGACTGCCCCACCACAGCTCTCTTCCCCTCCTTCCCGTATGTTCAGGCAGGCAACGTGACGAATGCAAACACATGCTGTGCCTGTAATAATGTATGACGAATGTAAAGCTATTCTTACAAACTGTTCATTCTAAATGGTTTGTTAATGCTGAAAAGTACTAATACATATATTCATTAAGTATACATTGTCATATATAAAACGCGTCAACATTCCATGATAATTCGTTACGCAGTAGTCCCATCAAACAGTCAATGTAAATAAAGTTCACTGTGTTGTACATAGCGAAATGTATAGAAGATAATACGTAAAATGTCGTTAAAGTAAATTATTATGAAGTTTGCCTACAAAATTACGTCAGGCCTAAAAACAACAAATCTTGTATAACAAAAAGTGTTCAATTGTTTATTGTTGGAACGTACGAATTCCCGTTACCACTACAGATGTAAAGTGCTTCGTACACAAAAACTACGTAGCTTACATGTGTATTCATAAAATGACAGAATCTGCCAATTTAATTACTTTGATTACTACACGTAGTAATATAAATTGTTTTTTATATATTATAATGAGAAGTAAAAAAAAAAAAAAAAACTATTGTCAGCCGAGCTCCGAACCCAAAACATAGTTCTCTACGTACACCAGACACGCGACGTAACCACATTTTTTAGTTGACTTATCGACCGATACATTTGCCGTTGGACATAGCGTGGGTGACGTTTGACAGCGTGAGTGTATTTTGCAGTGTGACGAGCTCAAGTGGTAGACCTACCTGACGACAAATCCACGACAACCGCTCGGCCATCGCTAAACTTGAAAACTTGACTCACGATACACACAAATACATTCTTCATACTTCTGAACACGCGTTGAGACAATTAGACGCATGTGATAATGTTCCGCAAGTACTATAACCTTCTATATGTTCTGCATTTCGTTTAAGAAGGGCGGGACCATAAAGTTCATGCCCGTTTTCTATAAAGACGGCCACAGCGCTTCTCACCTGCCATGTTGAAATTACGCTTTCCCGACCGGGAACGTAGCTTTCGACAACGCATTAGCTGCCGTGTGCTCTCGATCGTTTTCTCGCCAGAATGTAGAAGTGATCTTTAACTTGGAATACCAAACACAGAAAATAAGACTTAAATCGTTATTTCGTGATCGGGAGTTGCGTTCCGATAAACTTAGAGTACACCCCATGTAACTTCTTATCGTCCGTCGTTATACGCTGTGCATGGTAAAGTGAGCATTTTTGACGCACTGGTTAATTTTTCCTTTTAGCCATTTTTTTTATCCTTTAACCAGCCTTTTTAAATAAATATTAGCAGGTAAGTAATAAACATCGTATGTATATTCCACCGGAATCGGAAGTTAACGTCTAAGGCTAAAATAAAATATTTTTATTGGATATTATTCGAAACGAGAGGGCTTTCAAAAGTGCTCACTTTACCGTGAACAGAGTATACCAACTTGACTGGGCGCACCCAAACAGTGTAGTTACGAGTGAAAATGTACGCATGTGAGGACAGTGATATTTTTAAAAGTTTGATTCCAATGGCCGTCAACCGTAAACAGCCTATAGTAGTCTGAAAGTTGTTTCCAAGGGGGGCTGCAATTCCAATACGCGCGCCCCTTGAAACGCTCCGGCTCGGATTCTGTCTCGGAGAGCAGATTGGTGTAAGATCTGCGCGTGCTGCTCTGGAGGAGGGTTGGGGGATGTTACGAGCAGATGGGGCCGGGGATAGCTGCGTGTTTGTTACCGGATTGTCGGCGCACAAGTTTTTCGGCGGCAGCCAGACGCCTGTGCGTAACCTCACACCTGATCTCCCCCCCCCCACCCCTCCTCATAACGGATAACAAGCTCCAAGCCAATTTGCACGCCGCTGCCGCGTCCTTATTTGCACTAACAGGCGTTCTCGCGACATCGGCTGGAAGGTCGCTGTAGTGTTAGTTTGAGGAGGAGGGGGGGGGGGGTGTATCCGTGTCGCGCTGCAATCACGGTCGCGCGCCTCGTGTTCCCTTATCTAGCAAGCGTCATCGGATGCTCCGCTGATTGGTCCGGCCATCTCCTCCTGTCGCGCCCCCTTCAATACCCTGTGACTATTTTCCTGCCGGCTCTCTTCTCTCCAGGTGTGGGAGCAAGCGACCGCTAAGGGCGAGATTGGAGCGCCAATAAAACCCCCCGTGGCCTTTACGCAGAAGGGGGCCGCGGTGGCTGAGCGGTTAGACTGCTCGCCTCCCACCAAAAGGCGAACCGGGTTCAATCTCCGGCCGGGCCACTCCCGGATTATCGCGAGTGGCAATCGTGCCAGACGATGCCACTGGTCGGCGGGTTTTCTCAGGGATCTCCCGCTTCCCCACGCCTCGCATTCCGGCGCTGATTCATTCTCACCTCGTTTCACCCTCATCGGTTCTCAAGACACCCAACTGAACTCTACGCGCAAGTTACTCACCGAGTCACGTGCCTCATAATTCTGTGCGTTGAAATTTCGCACGCGTATTTTTTACATGCGGTTCACAGTAAATGAAATACACGTAAAGTTGACTTGTAAAAAATGTTCATTATCCTGAAATTAACATAGACTAACGTAATAACTGTCTTTCTTATCTACAAAATACTTCGAAAATTGCGAACAATATTTTACGTTGTTCATGTCTTAATACAAGCTGAATACTTCAACTGTTGACCATAACATTGTTTAATTTTTTTGTTAATTTATAGTGAGAATTGACACACCCGTAGCACTAAAGCTTTCCAAAAATCTAAAAGTGATACTTAATCGTCTTAAGGCTCTCTAAATTCGAGTCAGTGATAAACCACAGATTCGCAGTGAAGTTCAACTACTCGAATCAGTGTAAATGACTTTACTTATCGGTGGAAAACCACTGATAGTTCCATTGTAACAATTTCACGGACTGAATAAGTTACATTCAAGTGCATGCGGTGAATGAGATAATGTTATTACTGAATTTAGCCAAATAATTACAATAAATAAACTCATTTCCTATAGTTAGATTTTAGATTGAGCAACATAACGTAATTAAAAAAAATTTGAAGAAACTTCGGCGGTGACCAAGATCCGAACCGACAGCAAGTTACTTTCAGACCCTTACTTTGAAATTCCAGCGACACTACACACATTGACTGTCAGGCCAAGAATATGTGTATTATATTTCTTGATAAAAATATGTAGCTTTTAATTGTACGTCAATTTTTTTTTCCGAATTTGTAACATTAGGATTACTAAAACAAATAGTACGTGAATACACTCACTTCACTACACTTACTTCAGACTGAGCGCTGCGATGATTACGTAAAAACAAAATGAAAGACGTAAAACCAAACTAAAGACTAAATGTTCAAATTGCGGCGTAAAATTATACTATAGAAGACAAAACTGGCATTTAAAAAATATTTTTATGGGTTTTTATTTTTATTTTTTAGTTTGTGTGTTGTTATTTCATTTGGCAGGCCTACACATTGTTTAACTGATTCATCAGCCAAAAAACAAATAACTGAAAACCACGAATAAAATGGTTGATGAATGAGTAATGGAATGCTATCATTTTACCAATAATTCGTCTGTTAAATTGACTGAAGTGACTGTTGAATAAGTCAGGTCCTCTAAACTAATTTAAACAGTGAAATTCTCACTGATTCAGATTTAGAGTATAGGTACAGCTCACAATTTGGTTCAGTGTAAATGTACATTTTTATATTCGGAGGATTGAGGGCAGTGGGAAAATAGAACAAGAAATGAGGCAGAACTTTCGAGTTTTCTTTATTAGTCGTTATTTTGTGATGAGGTTTTTTCTTTAGATAAGACACGGATGCAGTTTTTTTTTACTACGCTGGAGGGCTACAAAAATTCCACATATCGCAGAATATCTTGAAGTTGTTTTCTCTGTTACTCATAGTTACGCGATATTTGTGTAGTAACATATTTCAAATACACATATTAGTTTTAAAAAATATATATTTAGATCTGTTTTGAAATACGCAAATACTATCATTTCCAAAACTGAACATATCTTTATGTAAAAGAGCAAAGACAACGCTGGACTCATTAGGAATCCAATAAATATTTTTGCTAACTGATGACAGCATTCACCACTAAGTGTCAATAAAATTTTTGCGGTATTCATCGTACACAAAGGTTTGTAATCAAACACAATTTTTTAAGCTATTGATTTTAGTTGAAATTTCTTGGTATAAAATTGAAATCACGTTCAATTAAGGGCGCGTTTGGAATCACAAACTTCATGGAAGTTTTCGGCCTGAGTCGATAGCATCTCAGATACCGGCTCTTAACGGTAAGCTTTGAAAGATCTGATTGTTTGTTACTACAGGTTGCTGCGGTGCCATGGTGATGCGGTGGCTAGAGCACCCGCCTCCCATCAAGAGTTCGATTCCGTGCGGGGTCGCTCCAGAATTTTCGCACGCTGGAATCGTACCGAAATATGCCGCTGGTCAGTGAATTTTCTCGGTGATCTCCCGTTTCTTCCACCCTGGCGTTCCGGCGCTGTTCCATATTCACCTCGTTTTACACTCGTCGGCTCTCAATATCTCGTTGTTAAGAGCTGGCCATATCTCTCCTCTCTACTAACTCCTACAGTTTGCTGCGAGTCCTCGTAAAAACGAACACTGCCTAAGTTACCAAGCTTCAATCGAGTAACGTTCTTACGCCAATATATCCATCAAAACAGTTCTTGTAAAGCCTCATTTCTCCGCCATTTTGCAAAATAGCCTCACATTAAATATTAGGCCTACAGTTTTTATGCCGTATATCGGGAAACAATCGACCGATTTCTTTCAAATTTGGCGAATAAGTTGTAACTACTGTGGTAGGCCATATTAATTCATACGTCTTAAGAGTGTAAGTTTCTTATTTTCTGAATGGCGCCTATACAAATATTTTAGCTTAGTGTGCTACATCTACGAAACTTTGTAACAAATTCAAATTTAGCTTTGTATATTTTATCTATGACAATCATCGATTGTACTAATACAAACACTTGTTATACTCCATTTATGAAGATGGTCACTGAAGGTTTTGTGACATATCTCGAGGACGAATCTACCGATTCATACCATAATTTAGCTTTGTATATTTTATCTATGACAATCATCGATTGTACTAATACAAACACTTGTTATACTCCATTTATGAAGATGGTCACTGAAGGTTTTGTGACATATCTCGAGGACGAATCTACCGATTCATACCATAATTTAGCTTTGTATATTTTATCTATGACAATCATCGATTGTACTAATACAAACACTTGTTATACTCCATTTATGAAGATGGTCACTGAAGGTTTTGTGACATATCTCGAGGACGAATCTACCGATTCATACCATAATTTAGCTTTGTATATTTTATCTATGACAATCATCGATTGTACTAATACAAACACTTGTTATACTCCATTTATGAAGATGGTCACTGAAGGTTTTGTGACATATCTCGAGGACGAATCCACCGATTCATACCATAATTTCACGCAAGTATTGCCACTGTAGCGTATGTAGAATAACATGTGTTACATGCGGCAAGCATATTTAAATAGTGTTTACTAAATCATTTTGATTAATTTGTTATATCTATGAAACATTTCAACAAAATTCGAACAAATTTCGTACGAAAACAGTATTAATTAGAAGCATCATTAATGCATAGAGAGTTCCTCTTTCGCCGGATTTTTCGTAAAGTAGTTTTATGTGAGTAAATGGAACATTTTGCCATGTTTCCAGAATAATTGAACTAATTTCCACAAATGTTTGCACTCTCACAGAAGGCTACGCGAAGTTACATGATTTAAATTGGGTAAGACAATGATTTTCAAATGTTGGCCATATAAATATTTTGAAATGTTTGGCATATCTAATCAACAATTTAACAAATTAATTCAAACATTTTATGCTGACAGTATATACTAGAAAAGTCGTGTACTTAGCCTCTTTTCAAGCAATTTTGAAATATAGCCCTGTTTAAGCAAATAAGGTTTTTATGCTTTATCTCGGAGACCAATCAACTGATTTCCACCAAATTTTTCGCACTAGTAGCGTTATTGTAGGTCATATAAACGTATGTGTTTTTTAGTGGCTAAAACACTTATTTTCAAAATGATGGCTGTATAAATATTTCATGTTAGTACACCCTATCATTCAAAACATAAGACTGATTACATTCGAAAATGATGCTCCGAATCATACCTCCGTTATGCAGTTGATTGCAAGAAGACTTAATTTAACGAGTTTTTCTAAACTCGAATCTCGGGTAAGTCATTCGTGTATTTTAATTATCTTGGTACTGTTTCACATGCTTCTGGTTTCATTTCTAATGATATTGCTTTCAATAATACTTCAACGCCTACCTACCATCTAAGCTTTCAAGAACTTCACTAACACTTATTTGCACCAATGTAGAGGGAAGTAGGCTCATTAGTTATCAATAACATCTTGTTTCTTTGTGATAGGGCCTAGACGACTATACTTCTTCAGAAGAATTAGTTGTATATTACTCTCACACTTTTTAAAGACAGCAAACGATGGTCTGTTTCTTATTTTTATTATCCTTTGTTGTTTTTGTGTTCAAGTTTTTGTGCCATATAGTAGGTTTACTGTTACAATGTCGTATGTCTAAATTAATAGTTTAGTTAAGTCACTCACTCTAATTGAAAGCGTCATTCGAATATCACTGTAGTTATATTTTGCAGTACTCACACCACACGAAAAAAAACACTTACAGTTATTGCTGCGTACTTTTTAAAATATATTTTATGTAGGAAATGTAAGAAAAAATGGCCCTGCAGTCCAGAGACATTGTTAATGGAAAATAACAGCTTCACAGAATCTTCCATTTATGCAAGGGCACACGGCTATATCTCTACTTCGTCTCGCCAACTCATGAATAAGTATAGCGACTAGCGCAAGGACCAAGAGGTGCTCCACAAAACACTCGACGCTTAGAAATACTTTGCACAGGAATGTGACTATTGAAGTGCGCCCTGAATGAGCTCAGAAACGGAAGCAAGTGTCGTCTACCTGGCGCCTGAAGGGCTGTAAAAGACGTCACTTCGGAGATTCGCTTTAGCTCACTATTTATTTTCACGATACGCCTTTTCTAATGGCAGCGCATTCTTCTTTTTTTTGTCCTTTCGAGAAACACCGGGAAATTTATCGGTCAGATGTAATGCTTAGACAGAAACACATCTTTCTGCAGATCATGTATTTGTATGCTCACAGTAACTACCACAGACCTGTCGAACAAGTGGAATTTAAACTTGATGAAGACATGGGTACGTTATTATTATGTTAGTCGTTATTGTTAAGCGTATAAATAAAAAAAAAAAAAAGCCAATTTTTACGTTAGCAAATTTATTCATCCATCTTTTAATAATACGACATTTACATAGATCTCTAACCAACTGTAGGGTATTTGTTGCACAAAAATGCGTTTGTGTTAAAATTGTTATTAGTTAATACTATTTCTCACAGGTTCATTTCAAGTTGAATAAATAGCGTCTCAGTTTAACATTCTTCTACATCCCAGTAATGAAAGATTTTCTTTGCACATGGCGTGTAAGTAATATGTAATTCGGTGAATTCCATCAGCACAGCAATTTATAGCTTCAATGGCGTCCTGACGTGAAGTTGAATATCTGTTACTTTGACTGATAATATTTTCAGTTCCCCGAATTTATAGTCATCAAAGGGAACTTCACAACTCTGACAGAAATTTGGGCGCAGATACATTAGAATTTAATCGCCTCTCACCATTGGGAAAGTTTTGTTACGTAAAACTAGGTTTGTTTGGTGCAACGAATAGTTTGTTTGCTGAAACTAAATTATCTTGCTGATCTTGTTCTGTTGCCCCAAATGTGTAACATTTTGTTGGTACAGTTAAGTAATTGAATTACCGTAGATAAATTAAAGTTTATGTTATTCTAAAACCAATTCTAAAACAACATCGAGGTATGAACTCGCAACATTGGTGCCTGAACACTGCCTTAGAAACCACTGATAAAGTGTGTAATGTTTATACGTGATATATTTTACTAATGCAAAGCATTTACGCAAATAAATATTTTCGTATTTTACAGATATAATTACTTTTTCGATTATTGTTGAGCTTGTTTCATTAGGGTTGTTTATACCATTTTTGCAACCGAATGACCCGATTAACCGCAGTCAGTCAAATAAATTACACTACTGAAGCAAGCTGAAATTTTTGCCGCCACAAATTCCGTAGTGATAGACATTCTCTTTATGCACGGAGCAGCCAAGTAAATGTTTGGCTCAATAAATTACTTTTAAATGATTCGTTCGCTTCAAGGGAACTAATACAGATGCTTGGAGGAAGAGTCAATTAGTTGAGTAAACAAAATGTTGTTCAGTTTAAAGCAATAATTTTCAAATAATTCCTTTTTGTATTTGCAACGTGTACATTTCTTTCAGTGCATCAGCTCGATTTTCCAAGTGCTTGGCGGTTCAGTCTGGCCCAACCTGTAATGCAGATGGCAACTCTAAACCACTGCAGCATCACCACGCCTGAACATTGGGAACACCACGATTCCCACTAAAGCGGCTTAAAATATTTAAGAACACGAAATCATAACAACAGCTTATACCGTGAACTCCAGCATTACAAGCAAGCAAAATGGTTTCACTGGCCAGCAACATGGCGCGATGCAGTTCGCCAATCACACCGAGAAGAAAATTTGGTTGTAGGGAACATCTAGGCTGTTAAGGGAAAGGAATATGATTACTTGTAGGTATCATCAAAAAATTGTTAACATACTGTAGAGAGTAATAACGACAGAACTGTTCGTCGTTGTCCTTTGTATTTGCTGCTGTATGTACACGGTAAATTTTTTTTCGGTATATTACCATACCGGGATATAGAAATGATGATAAAGTGTGTCTGGTAAAATAATTTCCCATGCATTTATACCACGATTCCTAAACTGTTTCTGAAAACGTGAAATGTGTGTGATAAGTTCCAAACATATTTGGGATTATTGCAAATACAGTTACCGAGAGTCACATTCGGAATCGTTCGGTTTCCCTCGGCCACACGCGTTGTGCAGCAGGGATCATGATTGGTGCTTTCGTCGATCGTCACATGTCTTACGTCCGCTGTGCGAAGTTAGCCATTTTATCTCGTGATTTCGGTATTTTAGAAGATTGATGGAGTAGTGGTTATTCTCGTCAAATTACGGTTGTCTTAGGTAAGTCACTAATAATTGATAATATTTCTCACATCTTTCTTGTCGCAGAAATGCTTCATGCATGTTAGAATGTAGGAATACATGGCTTCAGTTTATCTGTTTGTATCTGCTTAGGTGTTGTAAATTTCGTTAAATGTACATTTGTAAAGATATTTCCATTCTTTAGATTGGTTGACGAACGTGAAAAGTAATAGTAAAATGAGGTTAAAATCTCGCCTTCGTAGGCTTCCCACACAGCTGAATTCCGGGAGCTGAAAATGTTGCAAAGAAAATTAATACTGTAAAAAGTAAAATAAAAACATATAATTTTAATACCTGGAAACCACACACAATCGTGTACATAACTTTTATCATTTCTCAATGTACAACAGCTAAAGCTAACCTAAATTTATTTGGGAGAATCCAAAATTATCTTAAATTGAAGTAGGCCTAGCTACCTACCTGTATGCTAAGATAGGTCTAGTTGGGGAATCATTATTTTCAGTGTATAACGTTTCTGGTACGCCCAGAAACATTACTTTACTATTACTTTACTGTACCATAACCATTAAAAACCCAAAAATATAAAAAAAAAATGTTTTGCAACAGTAGGCCTAATGTGAGTAATCTAATGATAAGTTGTTGCAATAGGGCCATATTTTGTTGAAATAAATAAATAATTATTCCCCCATTACTAGAAATTTTCTATTCAGAATACAGTTATTGCAGTCACAATTATTAGCGATGAACAGCATTAGTAGAATCTGACAATAACAACATTTTCTTTTTGTTATAATATTAAGCTTTTGCCTAGTCACTTGGACTGTGGTTACTATTGTTAATTACTGCTCAAAGAAACTGTTATCAAAATTAAAATATAGGCTAATGTTTCAGATTTACAAAATGGGTTTTTTTTTTTGTAGCCCCTGTTCACTACAGAATTCCTTTGAATTGTCCATTGTTTCATCAAGAAAGTGGATGCAGTTATTGTAAGAACACCATGCGCTGCTTGAGTGAGAAATATTGAGTTAGGGCACAGTAATACATGTTTGGCGTTTATGTGGGTTGCTTTTGTAAATACCTAGTTGCAAGCTTTTAATTTTTTTAAATTGAATAATAATTTATTGCATATTATTTTACATTTTCCTATATTTGAAAACATTTATTAGCTGAGTTCATCTTAAGTGATTATGCGACTGTAAAAATTAGCAATTGAATCGAGTGTGCAGTGTAATTATTCAGAATATGGGTTTTTCGGCCTTGTAATTTGGGGGGGAAAGGGGGAGGGGGAAGAAAATCTACCCAGAAAATGATATACATATAATGACATTACTTATCACACAGAACATGAATTTACTAGAGACATCACATTATTCACTGTACATACTAACCAAATGCGATGGCGGAAAGGTTTACAAAGATTGGGAAAATTGGGGTAAAACACATAATTATGTAGGTATAATTTTTGTATACACATGTGGTTTGCTGCGCTAAATACAGGAAGCCGTAACGTAACTACGTAGCTTCACTATTGTTGGATGACAGCAGTGTGTGTTCGTGTGTGCGTAGTTCTTAATAATAGAGGCTTTTTCGAAGAAAAAAAATCTCTGAAAGCTCTACAATTCCACTCTACTATTTACACAGAACACAAATTTACTTGGGCTATCAACATTTTAAAAATTTAAACCCCAAAAAACGATAGTGGGCAGGGCTATAAGATCAGGGAAATTTTGGGGTAAAAAAATATTTCAAAAATATACCCAGGCCTACATACGTTTTCATGATAAAATTTTACCCCTCAATTTCCCTCCAGTTCATAGCCCTCCCCACTATCGTATTTCTAAATTGTATTGGTAACATTGTCAATTTAGGTAATTTTCAGTGCAATATTTTTGTAATTAAATATGTTTTCATCATACAATATCACAAAAACATTACAAACAACACGAAAATATTTAATTGCAAATCACACACGCATATTATTTCTCAGTGCAAATGGGCGACATATGAAAATCATTTATGGCGAAATTCCAAGCTCGCTGATGCGTGACGCTTCGAGTCACCAAAAAAAAAAAAAAAAAAAAAAAAAAAAATGCCGGCGAGGTTGAATCACTGTTTTGGGGATTTACTCCCCTGCTGACGCTGGAACTCTGGCTCTGTGCATAATGTTTGGCTACGCTTGTACAGTCCTTTGCAATTTAACATATTTCCGTGAATAAATATTACATCATGTACATATGTTTCACTGGTTTTACCCCACAATTTCCCTGATCTTCATAGCCCTCCCCAATATTGTTTTTGGAGTTTCTATTGGTCAAATGTTGATAGCGCTAGTAAATTTGTGTTCTGTGTAATTAGTAGAGGGGAATTATACCACTTTCCGTGATATATTTTTTCGAAACAGTCCCTATTCTTAAGAATTGCGGAAATATGAAATAACTGTTACTCACCCAATTAATAGTATTACGTTGTATCCACGACACAATGTGTACCCTATCCGACGAATTTCCAGACACACTCACATTACTGAACAAATATTATAATTTAAATAACTATGTATATATTAGCACATAAAAACTTGTATTTTCACACGATTATTTGATTTAACACGTCTAACCGAATGAATTGCATTTAAAACTCACGTTCATGCTTTTACACTTTGGTTCTGAAAATTCCCACAATGCAATGTGCAGTGTAATGTGTAATGGCGACTCACGTTATGTATAAACACCATATCGGAACCTGTTCGTATATGTTGTACTATATGTATATTTTTGATTCTACTAGTTATACACTGCGTAGTTTACTCCTTTCGTGAATATAGACAAGGTATTCCTACAGTTATTCACCAGAATTACATAATCTTCCGACACTGTTTGATACCTGTGTTGTATACCTGTATAACCTCAGCGTCGCGGCATAAATATGCCCCATATATGAGGTTTTACACATTAAGTATTCATAGAAAACAGTATTTTTACATGCAAAATAATTCAGCGACCCGATGTAAATATATTCTACGTAAATTAGAGCCTATAGGTGTTTTATTGCATAAACACAGCAATCTTGATAACCCTCTTCCCTATCACACTTTATTATTGTTACAGAGAATTACTTGAAGCCTCTCCAAAATTCCTAGTAATTATGATTACTAATTACCACATCTAACATATTCAGGTATTATTTTCCTGATTTCCGGGGCTAAAACGCTATCAAGAATTACCATGTGTATACGACGCGCCGTAGTGCTTCGAAACGTATGCCTTATTTTAGTTTATATGTAGGGACAGTAGTTTTTCACGATAATATTTCAAGACCAGTTTTACCCTAAAACATTTTTGTTCATATGCTCTTTCGTGGATGGATGATTTTAAATGTCACGTGACTCGAGTGTCTGTCTGTGAATCAGTATCTGAGTATTTCATTATGACAGGCTGAGTCAAATGTCTTCTCACGTAGACATGCGTCCAATAACCAAAAGAAGCTGTGGTTGTGAACGTAGGATATTGAAGTCTAGCATGGACGTAAAGATTTTTGCGAAAAATACCTGCCCCTATTTATATGTCCAATTATTCCAAGTTCTGCGGATGCAAGAAAGCTTCAAGCTCTATACCTGAAAGAAAAAAAACCAGCCGTCTTAACTTGAATCATTGTTTTGGTGATTTAACTCCGCTGCTGGTGCTGGAACCCTGGCTCAGTGCAAAATGTTTGGCCATGCTTGAAAAGTAGGTTTCAGCGCTAGATGTTTATGCTTGAATATCAATTAGTCAGGATCGCAGTAAAAACTACAACCTATTCTGACATTGGGTTTAATCTAGTTAGGTGTTTTGCATTTTAAATGGCTGGCAACAGCAGTATGTAAGCCCTTCAATGCAATACTACACAGTACAATTCACTACACTTAATTTCCACGCAAAAACTAGTGTATAAATTATGTTATGCACTCACCCATGTAAGTGGTGATTTATTGCTGATAAGGCTCATATAGGACACATTAATGTCTATTCAATATGACAAAACCGCACAAATACTCTTATTTCAGCGCAATAAATATATTTTAACATTTCACACCAACACAGTTGCAAAGAAACACACTACTTTCGCACAGTAATGTGATTAAACATGCCAGATAGAAAAAATCACAATGAAACCCACTTAATAGCACTCGTAAATCACAAACCTACTAAATGGATATTTTTTTACTTCTACTAATATGTTACGTTGTAAAACCCTGAGAATAAACATCCATTAATGTTAATTAGGATTTACTGTTTTTCTGGCACTGTCTGTTTGTGTAATGATTTAGTCGAGAATAGCGGTATGATTGTCATCATAACTGAAACTTAATCTAAAACTGCTGATTTAAAACACGATAATATTAAAAACACTTTTGTGTGTTGGAAACACTAATACGAAACTTCACATTTTGACACACACAAGTTGGGAAGCTAACACATGTCACCACGGTCATATACTACTCTTTAAACTTGAAGATTTCTAATTTCAACAGTTATGCATTTGATGTATTGTCAGAGTACATAATTACGAAACAAGAAAATACCAATGAGCAATACAAGTCTACAATGACAATAATATGGTTAAATAAGACTGACGTGAGTTTTGTTCGTGCTCAAACTGCATGTCTGCAACTAAACGTAATTTGTTGTAACAACAACTTTTATTTGATGTTTGTTGAGTTTAGGAGGTAATACAAAATACGCCAACTGTATTAACTTCTGTAATGCACCTGACTGGTAAACACAAGTGAAGCCAAATTCATACATTAATTAGCCTGTTCGTGCGAGTTTTATCACGCACACTCGCAAAGTGTTAGTTACAGTGATTGGAAAAGCAACTGTTTACAAAACTGATTTAGTTGTAGCAACATTCCAGCTTCTTGATGTGCATGATGGTAGCGAACTTTGTAATTTTCCCACAGATGTGTACTTCAACAAGATGGCCACCTTTTTGGTGCTTATGGGAGTAGGCGCCAAATCCAGACGTTTGGCCTCAGTACAGCATGTTGCAAAATGTAATGAACTAGGCCTAATAAAAAATCCTCAGCAATAGATTAAGAAAGGGTGAGAGCGATGCTTCATGTGTATTGACTTACATGTTTAAATAGTTATACCTCTAGTATTAATAGAAATTTACTTAATTTTTTACTCTGATGTCAGTTTGTTCAAGCATTGTTATCCAATAATATATCTGCCATATTGTCTTGTAAGCAAAACATTAATTGGCGTAAGTTTGACATTTACTCAGCATCTAAGCTGATAATTTTGTAAATATTTAATAACTATACCAAATATTTCAGTATACTTTTTCCACCGTCTTATTCATTGAACTATACAACAATCTCTTAAACAAAGATAACCAATGTACGTATAGAGTTATACTTATCGAGAAGCACTAGAGATAAAATGATAAAAATACAGTATAGATTGCATAAGCAAAACTGGATTACTATCATTTCATAAAAAAAAAAAACCGATTGCAAAAACATGTTCAATGCCAGCTGGGTTGGTATACAATGTTCTCTGTAAAGTGAGCAATTTTGAATTCAACCTTTGAAAAAGTCAGTGACCTTACTTACATATGTTTTACGGCCACACTGACTGGCGTGCACTTAGTAAAGTTGCTATAGGATGTTCATGGTAAAGTGAGCACCTTTGAAAGCCCTGCTAAAGTTCTACTTTCTTGCCCATTATGTAACCTTCCACCACATGTAAACAAACATTGCCATGTGACTGCCATGTGATTACCACATGTCAAAACCAATGATTACATTTCAGGACTGGTTAAATGTTTTGGACCCTATGTGTTGAACATTTATAACTAATTAGATAATAATTGTAGTACACAATACTCATGAAGTGTGTAAATGTGTGCAAGGGCTGTTCACGATAAAGTTAGCACTTTTGAAATCAATCTTAGAAAAACGTCACTGCCTCTGCCTGCATACACTTTAACGGGCGCACTGAGTGACATGCGCCCAGTAAAGTTGGTAACGATGAATGGAAGTCAGTTCCATATCTTAACGTAAAAAAAAATGTCAGGTAACCGTTTGTGATATCTTGTATTATTTCTTTCACTTTCTGTTTTTTAATGCATCGAAGTGTTAAAATGAGCAGATTTACAAAACATTTTTTTTCTAATAACTTCACAGTTTCACTTGACCGACGCATGAATAAAGTAACGAGGCCCATGGCAATGTAAATTTTGTATAAGTCGGAAGAATATACAAATGTCTATACAAGTAGATTGTGAGCAGAGCTTTCAAAAGTGCTCGTTTTACAGTGAACAGCCTATATATGTATATACATATATAAAAAACATGGAACATGTATATTATATATAAAGACATATAAAATATACAATAAGAAAACATATTTAAAATATGTAATATATATATAACCATCTGAGTCCCGTCAAAGCTCCGACGGACAAAAACTTTACAAAACGAACAACAAACGAATGAAAAAAATGAACGCCCTAGCGATGAAGTCGTGGAAAGAGTGAAATCGTAAACATTAATTAAGCTTGGGCACCGAACAAGGAACAACACGCCACGTTCAGAAAGGGACACGTAACGCGACATCATAGCTAAGCCGAAACATAATTTGGAAGGGCAGCCAAAACCATATTTTGAAATAAACTAGCACTACGGCACACCCAAGGTACAATACCACTTGCCGCACAAATTACCAAACATTTAAAAACTCTACCGCAAACTTAACGTTTCCCACGACTCACTATTTTCTAAGTGCACCATCGCTCTGTAGCGTGACTAGTAAAACGTCACCTCGAAAACTGGGTGCTGTGTTTGACCTCAGCTGACCAAAGTGAAGTGCAACTAAGTCATCCGGAAAATACATACCTCTTGTAGGCATAAGGTAGCGGCGTAACGTAACAGACGTCTGCAGCGCATAACGTTGGCAGCGAGGCTACGCAAGGCCGTAAATAAACTACCACTGCCAATCAAAAAAATTGGTACACACGAAGGGGAAAGGGGAAGGCAGGGGGGCAGAACCTGGAGGAAAATCGAGGGGATATGAGCAGAGCAAAGAGTACATGACTGCACAAAAGTAGATGACTCTAATAAATTTAAAGTGACTGCGCTAACCCCGCAGTATATAAAAATATGTAGTATATAAAAAGTAAAATATATAGAATATATGCATGTACATGTACATTATAAAGATAGTTTTATGTGCACATTTTTAAATAGACATGAATATACATCGATATATTACATATGTATAAAATAAATTAATTTATACTAAAAATATGAACATAACAAATACATGTATGTATATGTACATACTTTTTCTCACATAGTTACTCTGTGTTCATACCCTTCTGAGAACACCCCCGTCCCCCCAATAAAAAGAACTGAATATTCATATTGTGAATTGAAGTGGAAACAGAAAGGTATACCAAGCTTGTAACTGGCACCACCTTAATTAGTAATGACAAAATAATTCTAGAAATCATGTATATTATTTATAGCTAAGTGAAATACTGATCCGGTGATGGCTACATTTCATGTATCTCTGGTCGCACAAATTGGTGCGACATTTCCTTTTTGTAAAACACACAGACCTCGAGAAACCAATTTTACAGGTAAAGTGAATGGTCCCTCATAATTGTCGTGGTTCCTTCATTGTAATACCTGCAGTAAAACTGAAAACTTAAATAAGAAAAGTATTTAAAGAATATTACGATAGCTATCATACTTCCATTGTGTCTTTGGGCCTCGGTCAATTGCTTCCATTCGTTCGATAATGTGTTTATGGCTCGAGCGATACCACTCGTGGCTCCGATTAGGCCTTCAAGGGCTGCGAGTGTGGGCTAAAGCAATGGAAAAAATCCAACGGTAGATATTTTCTTAGACTTTGCAGCTTTTCTTCTTTTTGTAACTGCTTTTATTTTCCCCTGTGCTTTCTTTTGCTCTTATCCCCCATACCCATCTTCACTTTGACATTCATCAAGATGGAAACACCCCATGCTGCTATTTATCCTCCGAGGCCGGCATCTGGTGATCTTCTTATTTCGTCCGACTTCTGAGCAAGTATCTTGTCTGCCTGGTGTCTGGCTTGCACATCCTTGTGCTGGGAATAGGCAATGTCGTGCTGCTTGCATGCGTCGTCCAGGGCGTTTATGCCTGTCTTGTGTTGCATGACAGCCTTTTAGCTGACTTGGTTCCTGGCCCACAGAACATGTATCCGGGAATGTGCAGCTCGAATGGTAGACTGTTGATCAATGTATCGATGACCCTGGTTCCAGCTACGGTGTTACCTCTTCGAGGCATCATTGTGAACTTAGCGAGAAAAGTATAAAAACGGACCTTTTATACATTTTTGTTTCAGTGTCATTCTAGACTTGGCACAGTACAGACATATCACATATTGCAATATGAAATTTAAGTGCAATTTCTGCCAGAGACAGTTTACTCGGTGTGATAACTTGAAAAGACATTCTAAAATTTGCTTTTTGTCATCAAGAGGCTTGTATATGCTATCTCCTCCTCCCCCCTGCTCCTCCTCCCCCTCCCCCAATGTATGATATCATACAAGCATACATCATAACAGTATACAGATCATTAAACAAGATGTTACTATACCCATACACATACATGCTGACGATGAAGTATCTCCCATGAATCATGACATGAAAACCTATTTCCGAATACAGCAAGTTGCATCATCGCAGGACCATCAAATTGTCGGAAAACAGGTGTCCTACTGAGCCTGTTGGAAGAAGAGAATGGTCTCTGGTTCGAGAACGTTTACCTATACTCCAAATCACTCCAGCAACTGTAATACCGGCGATTGGCACGAATACTGCAGGCCGTGGAAGGCATGGGTTATTTCCCATGCAGGGATAACGAAGCTATCGTACCTCCGAACAAAGCACTGCGAAACTCGATATTTGTCTTTGATGACATTGCTTGCGAGAAAAAGACTTGCAATTAAGAAAATTTAATCATGGGATGGCATGCATGTGTGGACTGTGTGTACCTTGGCCAGACGTATTTGTGCATACCCAAACAGATGCTTCGCGATAATTCTAATGTGTTGGTGATGTTTCGCATGGACGACACTGATTTACGTCACTATTGCGACGATCATGTAAATATGGACATGATGCTATCAGATTTCAAACACATGTGTGCTTCGGGATGGAAAGACTAATACAGATTTTGGACGATCGTAAGGACTAGCACCTATATAATGGGAGGTACAGGCGTGGGTTAGATCAGTTCATCATGAGCCATCGAGAATGAGTTACAGTATATCGCAATTCGGGCAGAGTAGCCTCAAGATACACCATCATAAAGACAATGATGATGGTTGTCTCGTACCAGGGGATGATGGAACTTGTGATGCTGGTAGAAGAATAATTGAAAAATTGGCGAACCCTAACAATCTGGGAATGCTGCTACTAAACATTTCGTCCTCGAAACTGGTACTGACATAATTTCGGCACTGCGCAGAATGTTGGCCGAACAAAACACATTCTTTCGAAACTACCTGTCCGAGCTCGGAGCGAAGATGGAGCATGTGAATACGGAGATCTTCCGCGATATGGTGGCCATGGAGGAGCACGTGACGAGTGTTCAAAAGCAAATTATCGATGCATTGAATGTAGCATTTGCACAAAATAAAGAGAATCTGAAAAACCTGGAAGGATATATGACACATACTTTCGATCTCGCGATTTCCCACCTAGTCACAAAAACAGGTATTAAAAATTACAGCGAACATCTAAACCTATAAATGAGAGCAAGAGTGAGAATTTTTATTCAGTATGATGACGGACATTGCCAGCGAACTATATCGAGTGATTCAGTCTGTCCTCTCAAAATATTTACTTGCCAAGAGAGCCAAAATTTTATGCAACCATATAAGTGAAGAAATTTTTAAGCTCATTACTCATAGTCTCGGTGTACTCCGGGAGAGCTATGGGGCACCTACAGCTGTAAAGTCCGAAATCGAAAATACAAATAACCCTTTGCAGAAGCGAAAGCATAATGAAGTACACTCAGATCAGGATGATGGATCGGATGTGGATTTGCCACAGAAGAAGAAAGTACGGAAGAGATCCCTTAAAAGCTAATATTTTGCCTCGACGATACCTACGATCATACACATCTCATAATAATGATACGACGTATGGCATATACAGGTATAATGATAAATGGTTCCTTGGTGCTGATGAAACAGAGTTTCTACCAGACTATACGAACTTATATTTCGCGAGGAGCCCAAGGACTTTACATAATCCGACCTCCTGGAATACAAGACTTTGCTCGAACACACGCACGCACATTACCAAGACAACGATCCCGAAGCCGGTGCATATAAGAGTGAAAATCACGAAAATAGCGACATTCTCTCAGACGTCTTCAGCAGCCTAGCACTGAAAAGTGGTTGAGGTCTGAAGAAAATAGACAACTGCAAGAAAATTGATTACATGTTTTGGGATGATCCGAACGAGCTGGTCGATAGTCTGCAGCTACTGCTTGCTTCGCTAAGTGTTGAAAATTACTCCTACCCCAATGAGATAGTTTCAATCAAAGAACTTAAGGAGGCAGGCTACATACGGTAAATCGATTGCATATCGCCAATGAACTGCATGCAGCTGCCAGATGCAACTACCACCATCGCAAGGTCATAATTTGTGCGATGAACAATCTGTTTCAAGGCGACCTCGTCTAAATGATACCATATGCTCAAGTCAACAAAGGCTACAAATACATGTTAGCAGTCATCGACGCCTATAGCAAATTCGTCTGGGCCAGGCCAGTCAAGTCGAAGATGCCTGTGATGTCACCATGGCCATCACCGATGTGTTGAGCGAAGGACACATCTCAGCCAATTTGCAAACCGACCAGGGCAAGGAATTCTACAATGCAAAGTTCAAGGCCCTGATGAAGAATCTGAACATAAATAATTATTCCACATACAGTAATCTCAATGCTTCAATTGTCGAGAGGTTCAAAAGGACTCTGAAGGGCAAGATGTGGACGCATTTCGCAGCAAGTGGTAACTACAAATGGCTTGAGCTAGTGCCGAAACTTGTATGCGAGTATAATGCTAGAGTGCGCGCGACCACTCTCATGAAGCTCGAAGATGTCAAGGACGACTCCCTGGTTCGGATTGTGTATGCTATTTTGGGGAGGAAGGGTCCACACAAGCTTAAAGCAGATATCAGTGACCTGGTACGCATCTCCAAACAGAAATGTGTCCTCGAGAAAGGGTTCACAGAGAATTGGAGTCCCGAACTGTTTCGTGTGTGTATTATACATAACTATGCTCCAAGGACCTACTATCTCGAAGATATGAACAACATACCCATCCATGGCGGTTTCTACACCAAGGAGATATGGCCTACGAAGTTTCCAGATGTGTATTTAGTGGTCAAGGTGCTGAAACGGCGTAATGGAAGGGCCTACATCAAGTGGTGGGGTTTCCCTGCCGCTACAATTCCTGGGTCGCCGAGGTGGACATCGAGCGGTGAACATCGAAAAAGACTAATAGACCTGTATATAGTTTATTATATGTACAATGAATTTTATGTAAAAAAAGATATGTTGTGTTTTATTTCAAAAAACCTTTCCCCATTCATATATAAGAAGAAAAAATTATAAATAAATCTAAGTAATTTGCAGGAATGGTCGATGTCACCATTCGGTATAGGCCTATATAAGGTGGCATAATCGGGTTGTCGCACAAAGGTGAGACACAAACTACAAAACATGGAGGACTGCACCTAGCAAGATGAATGCCTCTCAACATGGCAGCCTCTAGCAACATATATAAACAAATTATGTACGATAAAAACAAATATGGTCACCTCTAGTAACATATACACAAATATGGTGGCCTCCTGTAACATATAAACAAAGATGGCTACCTCCAGTAGCATGTAAACAACGATGGTTGCCTCCAGTAGCATGTAAAGAAATATGAATGAAGAATCAAAATGGCGGAATGATTATATGTGGGGGAAGTATAAGCGAGGGAGTCAGTCGTCTGCTGGATTCGAACAGAGGTGAGTAATAGGTGGTGCGGGGCGAAAACCTCCAGAAATGTAAGTTTTTTAATTAAAATATTTAAAAAGATTTTTGAAATGAAAATTTCCTTAGGAAAATTTTGAAGGAAAATCTAACATTTAGAGGAAAAATTGAAAAATGACTGCTGGGGTTAAAGAATTCTTAATAAACCAATTTTTTAAACAATTTTTTAACAAAAAAATTTCTTGAGGGATACTTTGAGGGAAAAAGGGAAAATTCGAGGGAGAAAAGGGAAAAATGACTGCTGTCGTTAAATACTTTTTAATTAAGAATATTTTACATAAAAATTTTTCAAACAAATTTTTTACGAATTTTTATAAATTTCGAAACGATTTTTAAATTAATTTTTTTAGTGATAAATTTTATATAGATTCTTAATATTTCCAGTGAATTGTTGATTGAATTGTTTTTAATTTTTATTATTTTTTAGATTTGTTTGCAATTTTTTCGATTTTTGGGGCATGGTCATCGGGGTCAATGTCAAGGTCACTGGCATTCAAGATCGTGGTTGGGTGACGTAACAAGATTGCGGCCGGGCGAATCAGGATCCAATGCCCGATGCCCTTGGCCCCTAATCGGCTATATAATACTACTGACAGTGACAGTTTTCATTGGTTGATCTCGAAAGTGCTTACTTTATCGCGAAAAATCGTTATCTGTATGTGAAATTGGATTCTGTCTATACATTGATAGCTGTTTTACACTGTGGCATATTTTCAGTTCTGTACTTTTTTTTTTTTTTTTACTTTTCTAATAAATTAGCTGGAAACAGTGTGACAAATTCCAAATAAATTCTCATTATTACTAGGTTTTTTTTTTGCGTTGAAATGTGTTCGGTATTGACTTTTTTTTATCATAGGTAGTTTAAAAAAAACATTTCAATTAGCAATGAACAAGTTACCTCTTCGAGGACGCAAGCTTTTACGAATACAAAAAAAACATTATTTAGCAGCAACAGTGCTTGAGCGATTAGTGTAGCAAAAGCACCACGCTGTAGTCTCCCTGCAGACGGGGGTGGATAATACACTTAAGTGCCGAGCTGGCGCGCTGTAAGGAGATTCCGTCGTTTACAGGGTACACAGCCGTATGATCGTCTGGTGATGGCGAAATCAATTATAACTTCTCCCCACCCCTCTCTCCGACACTTCCCTCCCCTATCTAACCTCCTGGGCTCGAGTCGGCGGGAGGATAACCTCGTTTGGGATTCCCCGGATAGCTGCAGAAGTACTACTGTGTCCGTTTCCCCCAACTCCCGCCCCGCCTCCCTCCAACCCTCGACCGGGCATTTCCCCGCATCCTGTTCCTGCGTAATTATCATAATCCGATCAGGGCAAGGCGGCAAGTAGACGGCAGCCCGTTCGGGCGGAGGCCATACATACAGGCGATCATCGCAGTTCGGACGGGCAACCTGGTGGGATGTAGCGCGCCATTGACGCAGTTTCTTAAAGGTGGGTATACGATTAAATACCGAATAATTAAGAATTGTGCTTAATGAATCGATAAACACGCCGAAAATGAACATTAAGACAAATTGCAGTTTATGATTGAATTAGCAACTATTAAGTCTAGCCAATCAAAATAGTAGGACATTTAAGCAACCGAAATAACATGGCAAAATTGACTTTTTACATACATTTAATTATCTTTGGTTACTGCTAGTGTAATAGAAGGAGAAGCCGATGCCAACATTAGGCATTTACAAAAATAAATCTGAAAAGTTTTATTTAAGCTAATTCAATGACCTCTTCCACCGAAGGAAACATGACCATGCACTAAGAGGATACTGTCTCCCGATTAACATAATTACTTTCATACGATTTCACAATACGACATAACCTAAATACAAGTTGTAAATACAGTTTCACGCCAACAACAACTGTCGCTGTGCTCTGATTGGCTACTTCGTCTTTACTTGTACTTAAGATATAAAATACAACGATATCTTAAGTCACGCCAAGAACGCACACGACTCGCCAAGAGCCGCACACGACAGTCATAAACTAATAACCTTGAATACATTGAATCATATCTTAAGCGCATGACGAACCTTTTCTGTTAAGTCAATCGTAAACCCACCTTAGCTCTTTTAGTGCGGTACAGTTTTAATAATTATTAACGGGAACCTTCTTCCGACGTATGGTTTTTACACTACTATCCAAAGGAAAGAAAGGCTTATGAGATCAATTTTCTGTCTATGTGTCTATGTGCAGGTTTGTGTCTATGTGCATCTGAGCGTGTGTCCCGCCCCTACCCCCTCCAACAAGGCACTCGTTTTCTTTTTGCAACATGTTAACATAATTTCACTAAACTCGGTACAAACATACTACTCACTAAGGACACCTTATTTTTATAGTTGAGACCACTCCGGGCACTTGCTTTCAACATGGCGGCTATTCTAAAATTTAGAGTGGTGTGTCGTATCTCGAGAACCGTTCAACCGATTTAAACCAAAATTTTAATGTCGACAATCAATGCATCGTGTATGTAATAAATTTAGAAATGCATATTTTTGTTCGTCAGCCATTTGGCAAGATAGCACTTGTTCCCAATTTGCCGCAGCTTCTGCAGCACAACCTAATGCTCAAATCCTCTTGTCTAATTCACTTATAAGGGTACGGGATCTGGAAGGGTAGATAGTATCATCAATAGCAATATTCAAAAGCAGAGCAGGTATTTTCTTGTTAATATCAGTGCATATAACCTTTTCCATAATGATTGGGAAAATAAATTTTCCAGAAGAGAAAACAGAACATTTCATTTTAAATTCTACCTTTACTAGAATTCTCAAAAAAGATCAATAAAATCCACAACTCTCCACATTATTCACCACAACAACCAGAATCATTGTACACTTTGCAAGCTTCTAGCAATTTCTTTGCAACATTAAATCCTGACCAGAAAGTTTTAAAAACCAATTTATATTTTACAGCAATTTACTCTTCCTTACACGGGCATGTGCATAAAATAGCCATTTATTTTCATTTTGGCTTTCATCACCCAATTTTACAAAAAAAAATGTATTAACATTATCAGGATAATACTCCCAACCACACGAATGGGAGCTATATTATTTTATAACAAAACAACTGATATACATCCAATTAAAAGCAAACAATTATTCTCAAAAACACAATTTTAAAAACTCTTCTAAATATGGGTTTTTTTACCCGACACATTAATCATTTTCCTAATAGCTAAGTCGTACTTCAGGGTGATTTCCTCAATACCATTCCAGTACATCAACAGAGATCGGCCGCTAGAGTTATTTTTCTTCAAAGTTTTCACTAGCACTAGCTAAACTCATGCCTAGGGCAAACCGTTTATTTTCATCACCAACCCCCGCACCAACACCACAGAATCACAGAAGGCCTTGGGCCGGGGATATTCTCCCCATCGATACACTTTCGTGGTAGCTTGCCTTGGGACCAACACACGCCGTATACACCTTGCCAAGGAAGCCAATGATACTCTCCCCACGAAGTACCGGCTTGCCTCCTTGACTCCACTCAACTTCACATACACACACAACACCGATGGAAGAATAAGAACTAGGTATATTCTCCCCACCACGAAGGCTTGTCCACTCTTCCACACATTTAATTCAATCTCATTCTCCAAAACAACAAACATTCATACCCCACCCAAAAAATCCCCATTTAATTCAAGCCAAATAAAAGCGCAATCCCGAGTCCACTTTTATTTACTACTTTCTGCTGCATTTTCATGTGACCCAGAACTTCCCAGTTCTACACAAGCCAAATCAGGCCTAACCAGCTGCAGATCTTAGTGGCTCACCTTATTTCCAACTTCAAACTTGTTTCTTCATTTACGGATAAGAATAACTTCAAGGTCTTGCCCTGCTTCACATTAGCAGAAAACCCCAGCCACCTTCCGCTTAAACAACTTCACTTGTTCCAGAGTAAGTCCGGCGTGTTATTTCCACCAACAAGATGAATTCACCAAAGTTCTAATCCTTCGTCAGGAGAGCTCGCCCCCCCCCCCCCCCAATTCTTGAGTATATCTCGCACAAATGATCATTAACTAGTGCGTAAACACCAGCACGAGAGACTAAGTTCATTTTTTCCCTGCAATCTGCCTAAGTCCCCGCACACTTCAATTCTGGGACTAAGTTCACTACGGACATGAGACGGGAGAATTCTTCAAATTTCCTTGTCGGGTAGAAACATTTCCAAAGTCTTTTCGCTCCTCCACGACGAAAAACTAAGTCCCACATTTACCCGCAGAAAGTTAAAGTCCCCGCACTGCCATGGCAAAAGTTTGAGTCCTAACACTCTTGGTTTACAAAAAACTAAGTCCATTTATCTCTGAAAATACGGAGATAGAGTAACTTTTCTAAGTTCTTCTACGTAGCTATACTTAACTTCTCGCCTCATCGCCTTCTCGAAGTTCAACACTCAGGGCGGCACCATTCACCCATGAGGTATCCAGCTCGCCGAGAGACCTCCACTCCAGCGCCAACTTTACAGAAAACATATTTGCATTGGTGCGAACTCTTCTCCAATCAGCGACTCGTTGCTAATAATGGCCTCTAACAGCCGTCAGAAGCAACCCGGCTACCCTCGCAGCACGGCAGGTAGCATAGTGGGATCCTACCAGGTGTATTCTAGCTGAATTCAACCATCCATTACCACCTTTTCTACAATTGTGATCGACACCCCGTTGCACAATACATGAAAAATTAATCTTTTACATAATAACTCTAAAACTAATAAACTAACTATCTTAAAATTTGTTCCATAAGTAATACTGTGGTAGGCCATGTAAATGTATGCAATTCAAATTGAAAAAGCACTTATTTTAAAAATGGCGTCCATACAAATATTTAGGTTTAGGTTGGTTGGTATAACTATCACATTGTTAACCAAATTAAACCAAATTTTGAATGCTGACAGTATCAATTACAAGCATTAATTTGCCAAGAGGTAATCCCTTTAGTCGACTATTTTGTGAGCTAACTCAAGTTTTTATGTCATATCTAAGGAAACGGTTGAACGATTCTTACGAAATTTGGCAAACAAGAAGTGCTGCTACAGGTGATGTTAACTAGTATACTTATAACACCGCTCATTTACTGCAACAATGTCATAACTCAAAAACTGTGATTTTTCAGGAGAGTCATTTGAAAGTTAGTAATTGAAATAGAACTATAATGTATTGCAGCAAAATATTATATCAACATTACATATTTGTTTTAAAAATACATTCTAACGCCTTTGAGCGGTACTGTGGTTCCTTTCACAGCCGCAAAATCACGTCTACTTGTACTTATGAAACTATTGTTGCAAAAATGAAGTGAAATGACCGTCATATAGACACTTATGACATTCTTGTTAGAAAACAAACGTATTGTAAATAATTTTTTTTTCATGCTCTCACAGATCGTGCCACTGTTGCTGAACTTAATAATCTTAGTAAGTGTAGTATCATAATAAACATTTTTCTTCCGATTATCATCACATTCAGCTTATGTCCAAGAGATTTTTGCTACCCTACTGGCACATTACACATTTTGGTAGAAATCCTTGTGACATCTGGGAATGTGGTTGTTATGAAGTAAGTCCATAAGATCTTTTTCTTCTTTGCTGCAATTCCTGACCTGGAATGAAACACAGGCATCAATAAACTGGATACTGTCATTACCAGACTTCTTCTTCTTCTTGATAACTGTTGCCTCTTTTAACACCTCAGTGTATTAATTCTTATTTTAAAAAAACTGACGTAGATGTTTCTATTTCAACTTTCAGATCTTTTACTGTGGACAATTGCAATGCAGTCCCATTAAGGGGACCTATGTCACCAGCTAGAGCTTTGATGTCATGGAAGAAGTCCTCATAGCAAAGCTGGTAGACGTGGAACGGCTCTCTAGTTCTAGTTATTCTCGCAGAACGAATGGCTGAGGCAAATAATTCAGGTGTATACATAGGTACACTTCTGTGAAGATGCTTAATCTGCCTCTCTATTAATGAATGCGCGGAATCGCCTTCATTCTGTGTATGTCCTTCAATTAGATATTTATGTGTGATAGACCGTATTACCATGTAACGTACAGCATACAAGTAGGGAGCAAAAATTAATTTCTTGTTTTGCTGGCCAGCGCAGTCGTCAGAATAAAATATGATGTCGGCATCTTCTTTGGTTGTGGATATCTGTCTCAAATACTGCAGTACAAATGTATCGAGCTCATTCACTCCACGGTGACCATTTGCCTCATCCCATACAAAGCAATCACAGGTAGTGTATTTTAAATTGTAAATGGTAAAATTGAGAACATTTAACTTGCGCTTATAAAAAAACACTTGAAACATCGCCTTTAGGCAGTTGCATGACGGCCTGTAGATCATAAACAGCCACTAAAACATCTGGCTTTTCCTTGTCTGATGTCTTCTCTGCTCGTGACAAATCCATTTCGAGTAGGTGGAGATCATAGTGTTCTTTTAAGTGCTCTTTTTCAGTGTCTTTAGAATTATGAAATTCCGTGCAGGTTTCGCACAAGTATTTCTGTGGTACAAAAACGAAATGTTGTATTCTTGTGTGAAAACTCTATAAACTAAAGTATTGTTGACAAATGGTACATTTTGCGCTTTGCAATTGGCCACATAGTCCTTGTGAATGTCTGCAATCTATTTTCTAACGTCAATAAACAACCGTGATGAACGTGCACGTGGATAATGGCTTTCTACCTTTGGAATGGAATCAATATATTGTTTAATACCATCACTTAGTCCCGGATCTACATTCTCCTGTTTTCCATGCTACCTCTAAGATCTGGTTCCAGCAACACACTTGCAATAGTATTTAGTTTTTCAATTACTGTTCTAATGGGACGGTCAAATATGTTTAAGGTATTCTTGATTAACACCTTACACACTCGGATCTACTTGTTGTTTTATTGGAAGTCGAAGGCATTATTATTTATCCGTTGGTTTCTGGCACCTCCAATACGAACAAAGTAGTAGTAGGGGCGTGCCGATCCTATTTCACTTTTATTTAATCAGAGTTTCAATTTGATATCAAATTGATTGGTCGGATTAAGGATAAATTCAATATTAATCCGATCAAAAATTATCCGATATTAATCAGATAAAATAGTATTGATTGATTTATCCAATTAATTTGATTAGTTAATAATTTTTTTAAATTTTGTGTGGATTAATAAGGCTATAGTTTGGTGTAAGAGTGTGCTAAGGACTTTATTTATTTTATTTTATTTTTATTTTTGGACAGTGCCATGGTATGTCCTCACCCTTGGAGCTCTGGCGTTATACTGCGGTGTTATGTGTTGAGGTTGGAGAACGCCATGGTACATCCTCACACTCGGAGCTCTGCTGTTGTACTAAGGTGTGATATTGTAGGAAGGGATTTATATGTCTTGGGGTTGGGGAGTGGCATCGTAAGCCCTCGCCCACAGAGGTATATCATCGTACTGAAGTGTTGGGGAAGGGGTGTATATATGTATTAATTTTTTATGTTATTGTGGAGGGACTTCCTTGCAGTTTACCGTCTTGTATGCTACTGAGGTAATGACATATTTTTGCGAAATGAAATGATCCAGAAATATGTAATGAATTAAACGAGAAGAGACATGAATATGATTTACGACAGTTTCCTAACCTGCCGTGTATGTTAGTAATGCCAAACAAGAGAAACTGGTGGACAAACAGAATATATTAAGAACGACCGTTAAGAATCCAATTAAAACGAATGTAACAAGTTAACAGAATTCAAAACACACACCAATATATAAATTACACTACTTGAATTACACACGAGACAAATAAATAAAAATTAATCAAACCAATGATGCTGTACACGACAAAACTATAATGAATGGACATGACTATCCTGGTGTACTAGACACACAAGCACCTCTCCCAAATAAGGTACTTTAAATGTTGTAAAACATGTCCACTCAGCTGGGAGGTTCGTGAAGTAATGACTCCAATATAGGATTTGCAGCAACTTATAAGTTGTGTATTGGGAACAAGCAGAGGCACCATGTGATTGTAGACCAATGTTATGGCGGAACACCTCGAAATTAAAATAACTAAAAATTACATCACAAATCAATAAATATGTTTTGTTTACGAATTCACCGGTTAATATTGCCAAATAAGGTAATCCCAACAGCGTACTAGACACACACCCTCTCCCTGAACATAAAATGTTTGAAATGAAATTTAAAAAATGGGAGCAAGTAGTGACTCACAGGGGAAAAACGTACAGTTTTCTAAGAATAAAAGTTTTCTATACACAAGCTCCATTGAAAACGTATCACAGTGAACGTTTAAAAACTCTTGTAGCAAAAACAGTTAGACTAGCTACGGAAATCGACATCCCCGAATGTTAGCCGAATGTAAAATAGCATGGATTATTTTTAAAAATAATAGATGCACACAAATATCCAAATGGAGGAAACAGTTTGCACACTATTCATACTCATTGTGATTTATACCTACAACGAAATGTTGCACATGGAATTTTAAACAATGTACATAAATGTCTTAACAGAAAAAAAATTATCGGTCCGAATAATTTTAACACAACTCTCATCGAAAACTTATTGCAATAAAAGTTTAGCAAGTCATGTTGTTAACACTTGTTGAGGAATTCATGTATAATTTTATTTTCCGATATTATTAGCGAAGGTTAAATATTTCGCACTGTATTTTACGAATACTAAGAGCGTAGTTTGAACTCTGACGAGATAATTGAAGAAAGTGATTAATGAGAATCGCGGCTAGCAGTCAGGTGTATGGTGGATCCGAAGTCCAGATATCCTCCATCGTCGGGCGACAGGCCGGCAGCTTGCCGAACTTAGGTGGTGAAGTGCTACTTCTTAGAGCAAAGGCATGTATCCATGTATGCAGAGAGAGAGAGAGAGAGAGAGAGTTGAAGAATACCTAAGATGGCATCCTTGGATAGCGAGGGAGCTGTGCCCTGTATGGCAGTGTGTCAGGTCCCTTTACAAAGCTCCCGCCCATTCCCCAAAGCATTTATTTATCCAGCTCGGCCCTGCCTGCCTACCTACCTCAGTTCCCTCCGTCCTGGAATTTTGGACCCTACCAGAACATTGGCCGTGTCCAGGAAAATGGTTTGCCATATTCTCCAACCCAGACACTGGTTTGTTTGAATATTTGCTTGCACTGAATTACAATTTCACAAGTCTCACTGAAAAAAATTATTTCATCAGCAGTAAGAATTATATTGAAATGAATTTTAATCTAGCCACTTAGAATACATTTCAATGTTTAAATTTTATCCAGTCTTCCAATAAACTTAAAATAAATTTAATCTTAAAATATTTACAGTAAAAATTAATTTTTAAAATCACAAAAAAAATTACAACAAAGAATATGTTCACATAAGAGATATTTTCACAAAATAAATTTTAAGTGTGTCAAAATACTTTTTTTATATGATTTAAATATTGAAATAACACTATATTGAAAATCTGAAACATTCGATTAAATAACAAATTAATGTTAACAATACATAACAAATATGTTTTAAGCGTGGAAAACATATGTAGTCAAATATATCTATTCCTAGCAGAGAAAAAAAATGTATTTTGCATGTAGAATTTCTTTATGAGAGTAAAGTTCCCTAAAAAGATTTTTTGGATATTCTGTCTATCAAATATAGCAGAAATGTGTATATTTGAACAAATATAAAATTATTATATTTAGAAAATATTTATTTTCGACATAATATGAATGAAATACCATGATTCGAGGCTGAAATGACTTCTATCGGACTTGTAAAATGTCAAATTTAATGATATTATGGAGAAGACCCTATTTTAAGAACAATTAAAGGAAAATGGCTGCCATTTTGAATTTGTATGCCTCATATTTGGGATAATAAATAAATTATATACACTGCAAAGAGATACCTGTAACAAATAACATTATTTCATATAACTTATGCAATTGACATAACGAATTATCAAACAAAATGCACTGAGAAAAACGAAATTAGTATTACATATGTAGGTTTAAAACAGAACATATTTAAAATACCGTTCAGCCAAGCCCAGCTCCAAAAGGGATTACTCCATAGACTAGCCTTCGACTAACACGTTCATAGACAGTACAAGAGTGAATGTTTGAAGAACGCATCTTGGGACATATTTAACTGCAAAAACTGTTTTCAACAGTTCGCATGAATAGATAATTTGAATCGTCATATGAATATCTGTAAAATAATCTTCCTACCAAGAAACGAATTCCAGGTAACATTATCCAATTTCCAAGAAATATAATATATCGTATTTCAAATATATTCTAAATAGCCTAAAATTAAAACGGAATTACATCTTAAATTTCATGAAATTGTACCCCAATTCCAAGAAATGTAATGTTAAAAGCAATCAATTATGTCACAATTAAAACACAAAATATTTATTGAATTACAAATTAAATGCAGCAGATTACATCATATTTAAAAGAAATAAAATGCAACAAATTTAATTACATACCAAATTAATTACCAATTAAATTAATATATCACATTCACCATTTGGATTACAAATCAATAGGCAAATGGATTACATCACAAATAAAAAGGAAAAATACATAATAGATTACTGATTAATCACTAATCCAATGAAATTATAATTCAATCAACAAGCAGATTTATTGCACAATAAATTTCACAACCAAACCCCATCGATTTCGATAGGTTTATGAAATGAAAAAAGTCATCAAAATATATTAAAAAATATTTTTTATTTAATGTAATAATTTTACAAACAGTGAATTAAAATCTTTTAAGATCTTTATTTTTCACCCACCAGTAATGTGCTTTTGAGAAACTTCTCCATCGAACCAAAGATGTATTTTTTTTTTCCTTTTTATAATTTTGTCAACCAAATATTTATTTGGAGAACTAATTTTTTGCATGCAATTAGTGTTCATAAATCTGCCTTTTATAGGCTCTCCATCATAGGTTTCGAGGTAATACACTCTGGAATATGTATGTCTAATTGAAATGATTTTTAATATTTTGTAAGACAAATTCACCATACATTATTTCTCAAAATTGGTTTTCTGCTTTGAGATCTGTATAAATTTACCAATTAGAAACTTTTGTTTTCTCTCATCAAATACTTTTACAATATTGTATACAGTGTTCATCATTATATTGTACATAATCTTTTCAGGTGCAATCTTGATAGTTCGATGATAACAACAATTATGAAATTTAAGTATTTCAGGCAAAACATCTACCCAGTTGTAAGACCCCTTCGATGTGAAATGCGTATATATTAACTGTTTGACGATTTGTTGAATTGTTCTGACACACTGGCTTTAAAGTCCGAATATGTTGAGTAATGATTGATATCCATAATCTGCCATTAGTTGCTGGAAATTTGTGTTAAAAAACTCTGATCCTTTATCGTTTACAGCGAATTTGGGGTTCTTTCTTGCAAAACGATCTTCATTACATTGCTGACCAGTTTCCCTGTCTTGTTCTTGTCAGATATATCCCAACCATATTTCGAATAAATGTCTATTATGTTTAAAATGTATTTATATCCCTTATTATATTTCGAAAGTAATGTCATTTCACACAAATTGGCTTGAAAAAGATAATTTAAACCATGAGTAATTACTTTCCTTCTAGGAAACTTTATCCTTGCAGGAGCGTGAAGTTCTTGAGCGATTTTACTGAACTTCATTAGTAATATAACCATCTTCCATCAGCTCTTCATAAATAGAAACATTTTGGTTGTATGTGAATTATTCCCAGACTATCTCGAAGCGATGAGAAGTTTTAATCTATCTACCATTTAGTTAGGATTGTTCCAATTTACAGGAGAAAACCATTCACCAATTTCATATTTTATATTCCTCTTCCGGCAATATCACTAAATAAATGTAGTTTTGGATGGCTTTCACCCCCTAAACGATTATTCACATTCATACAAACAACAAGATCTTTATATTTCTCCAAATTGGTGTAGTAATATCCATTTGGATAGTTTTTAAATAATAATCCAAACAATCCTTTGCTTGCATCAGTTATGTAATCACGTATTTTAATTATATTCTCATGTAAAAATGTAATTACCGATTCTCCCAGGAACCATATTTTTCCATAGCAATAGATACCAAATGTTTATATCCTGCATAGGTGAAGAATGTTTAAATGCTAAATAACTTTGTGTTAAATGGGAAAGGTATTCCTTTTTCTTGTTCTTTAAATGTTCTTCTACCAATTCAGTTTTCAAGGGTGTTTCATTAGGCATATTCAACACCGAATGTAATGTATCCATTCTACTCGTACTGGGTTTAAACATATATCTTCATTTAAAACATCTCATACCATATGGGCTAGTTTTGTTTGTAAATATTTTTCTTTAACAGCAAATATAATTTTATGTAATTACAAAGCAGAGTCAAATATGTTTTGATTATATTACATTTACTTTCCACTATCTATATATAAATTAAGTTGTTGGTTTTCCAACTGCTGCAGTAGGTAGACTAACTGCTACACTAGATCGAATAAATTGCTTCTTTTCATTCTTGTCGACTTTACTTAAAACAGTGTCTAATTTAGTTACAGTTTTACCTATCAAATCATTAATAAAATAATTTATTTGTGTTTCATTTCATTATTTTGTTTTCTCAGATCTGTTTATGTAACTGAACCTAATCCTTTTTCATCAATTCATCACTTCTATACTGTGTACTTAATTCCATTCGTGTTTCAAGTTGTTTTGTAATAGTAGTGGTTACCACTACATTAATGACAACTCTTAGATTATCTTCCAATTCTGCATGTTGTGTTGTAACTATTATATTTGCTATATCATTGAAGTCTTTAATAAACACTCTTAAATGTTCTTCTATTCCAAATTCATTACTGTGCAGATCATTCTGAAAACTGGTTAAAATGTTTGCAATTATGCTCGGGTTTTTATAAACATTATCATTCAATCCAACTAACTTTGTTGCTTTCTCTTGCATATCATTCGATCGTGATTTAAATATGTTTAGCATAATGGTTTTTAAGTCTTCCGCATAAGGTTTATTTACAGCATCAGTATCTTTCACAACCTTTACCCACATAATGTAATATATGTCCATTCAAAGCACAATTCCCATCGCGATTTTTGGTTTAACAGGTATTGTACTCATTGTGTTTTATACCGCTATGTCCAAAGTTTGAAATGCTCATTATTCTTGCTCGGGAAGTAAACAATTGTCAAATCCAGATCTATATCTGCCTTTATATAGGGGAAGTGTTAGTATAATCACCAGAAAACCTTATTTGTTTTTCCAACAGTAAAAACACATATCTCTAAACTTTGTAAATGTCATATCGCCCAAAACATGATCATTGTAAATATGTTGCAGATTCATATATTGCCCATTTTAAACACAATTATATTTGCATTATCGTGTGAATTATGTTTGGGAATACACAAGTAACTAAATGATGGATAAAAACAATCAACGTTTGAATGTCTACCAAAACAAAAATATAGCTGTATTTCACCCTGTGGTTCACAACAAATTTTGACAAATACAAATATGGAATTGGGTAACGCTTCATTCTGAGGCACAATATCTTCTTTATTAGTATAAGGGAAACATAACATTCCTTCAAATAACAGCAAAATGATCGCTAATCATTGATATTTCTCTTGTTGTATCATTTTAGAAAACACATATATGTTTTCAAACTTAAAGTCATTTGGATGTTCCAATAGCGGCATAATACCAGTTTTTCCACATGAAGAAGGGCCACTTATAATACAATGCATATGTGGAGGTAAAATAATTCCATGTTTTTGTTCGATTAGGTTTCTTTCGTATTTACAATTACCAGAATATGTACATTTTGTTTTATAACCTTCATTTATATAGTATTGTGTACTAACATTAAAATATAAATGTGGATATATATATATATATATATTTATATATGTTCACATTCAGTTGAAAATAATGGCTTGTACTAAACGTATAAAAAAAGGTTGCTGAGTATAGAATACATTGATTAATACATTACAATTTGAATTGCATTTACCGAAATACAATCATTGTGGACCCAGAACTAAGCTTGCAAAATGTCTGGCACAGAACGATCAAGGAATAAACTCTTTGGATACTGCTTGTAAAGAACATGGCATCGTTTACGATCGAACTCTTTGGAGGAGTCTCGGCAATTAGTAGAGCAGTTAGATCAAGTGATAAAGGAATGTATTTGAAACCATATAAAGTCGAGCAAGGACAAAAAAATCCAAACATGGGAAAAAATGCAGAAAGTCCTAAATAGTCTTCCCAAATGTGCACTTAGATTCAAATATATTCTCGTATTTATAAAGAAACTAGATATTTACTATTTTCGACATGTGCATATGAAAGATGATATACCAAAGAAACCAAACCTTTGTGAATGTATGATAGTTAATTTAGATTCGAAACAAAATGATGGACCCTAATTCAGTAGCATTAATTAAAAATGCAAATCAATCAATGTACATATTACAATAGTTTCGATGATTTATATCCTCCAATTGAAATACGTAATTATTTAAGAAACATACGGGTAAGATACAATTACAAAACAGAACAATTCCAAATACAATCAGCTGTGGACATTTACATTAACATTTTTTGACTATAAATAGGATATATTAGTAAGTATAAAAGTAAAACATATTATATATGTCAATTATGTTGATAATATGGGGAAACTAGTTTCAATTATGTGCTGTATATTTACCAATGTTGGAGTTAGATGGAGAATTGCAAATAAGTCTAATCGAATTCATTATTTACAACAGCATACCAAACATTGATATACACAACCAATCATTTACGGTCAACATTGGTGAAAAAACCTACAAAATTGTGATACTGGTAGGATCTTATGAGATGGATGACTTATAAATGTTCATTAAAGCAGCATTACCTAAAGATGTACATTTCCAATGACACGGAAATCCAAATACATTAACTACTGGGATGTACAGTAATGACGATATCGATTTTACAGAAGACAATTCAATTGCAAACATGTTAGGTTACAAATGGAGAGTATCCTGCTAATGAATTGCACTAATCATCAAAACAGGTTAATATATTGTTGGTAAATGTATGTTGTATAAATGTTAATATAGTAGGTGGTTCATATTTTAATAGGAAACCTCAAATACACTACATGAATTCACGTGTGCGGTGGCACAGGATATAAAATAATTGTATAATAGAATACTTTATGCATCTTCCAGCAATAGTCAATCATGTTGACGAAATAATTATTGCAATTGTCGATCAAGACAGTAAACTTATAAATTTTGGAAACAAAGAAATTACCTTTCATTTACATTTTAAAAAGCTATATAAACAGTTGCATTCAGTGTGCATTGCAATAATAATGTATATTGTGTATAATAGTCAATACGGATGTAACATAGGCTGTTCTTTTAAGAACTATGTCACTAACGAGAGTATTTCGAAGTAGTAACTATAAAAAGATGTAAACACAAGCATAAATTGCTCACTTCTATTAAGTCACCCATGAAGTTAACACAAGGCAACAAATTGTTTTTAAAGGAATTAGGATGCATGGTTAATAGAAATGGAAGACATACTAAATGTTGAAGAGGTAATAAGCTATGAAGATGCAATCACCAATACGGAAATATATGTTTATGAACCATTCCGAGCAGTGCCGTACACATTTCCTTCGGAAATACGGATTTCAAGACAAAATCACAATATTTAAACATTACCATCGAAATCTAGTTTAAGGTTTAGAGGAAGAATTAAAAAGATAGGCGATGGAAGTAATCCAGTCGATACAAAAATAGTAAGAAACAGAATAGTTCAATTAATCGATATAATTGCATGTCTGCTCAATGGTGTGTAAATCGATCAAACAAGCAATGTTGGAATTACTTTCACGATAAAGAACTATCGATCTCAAACTGCAAACTATCTTTATATAGGGCTGATGGCTGGATTGAGCAATACTAGTGATTATTCACTACAAATAAACCCTGGTGGAAAATATGAAGTTCTTATACCATTAAGTATGGTACTTGGCTTCACTGAAGACTATAAACACATCATATTAAATGCTAAACAAGAATTTGTTATTCTATTCTGTAATACATATTTGAATGTTATACATGACACAAGCTAATAACAAGGAAGGTGTAACATTTGAATTAAACAGTGTTGAATGGCTAATGCCACATATTGAAATTAACACTCATGAACATGTAAAGTTTTTAAAATATATCGAAAAAGGGAAGAATATACATATTGCTTTCAGATAATGGGGTCTGGAGTCCTTTCCATTACTACCAACTTCACAAAAAATATTTTAATATGTGAAATCAAGTTTTTCATGCAAAAGCCAAGATATGTTGCCATTGTTTCCTAACAAACCGAAAAAAACAATTAAAAAGCAGATCCATTATTCGATAATTGTGATATGAAAAAATATTAAACTATATCTCAACAGCCAAGTTTATCACTGTGTTGATTTTAATATGAACTTTGTTAATGGGGAATTCCTTATTTGCTACAATAAGTACTCAAAGTTTCAGGAAACATATTATAAAAAAAATAGTTCACAGATACTAGAGCCCAAAGCATTTAAAAATAGAGGAGCATTATTTGTATTTGAAGTAAGCAAACAAAACATGGTGTATCAGCAATAATGTCGTAGATTCTTGAATTGAAATTATTGAAAATATTCCCCATTCCAAAAAATATGCAAGCTTTCACTTTAATAATTCACGATAGATTGGCTAGCTATAATGTAAGAGATAAGTTGGTGAAGATAATGACTTGAGTCAGTAGATGACGAACTACGATTGTGATGAGATGTATTACAATGTGCAGGGATTTCAATCTCCAGATAAATTGTTCATTAAAGAATTATCTATTACTGATATGGAAGAACACACAACTGTACTCAGCTTCAAAGCACCACTCGACTGGAAATATCTAACTCCAACAACCAAGAAAACTAATAGACGGGTTACCAAGCACCACCTTGGTTTAATATGGGAGAGTGGATGTATGGAGTGTGAGAATATAAAAGATATTTGCAAGGAATAATTAAATTATTGCTAAATATATGTAGGTGGAGTCGAGCAAAAACATACATTAGAAAGTGTGTGGGATGGGAAAGTAACAGAATTTCAGAAAGAATACAATTGTCCATTGTTCAAACAATTAAATAAAACATATGGATATAAATTGTCATTCATCTCTGCAGAGGAAATCTCTAAATTAATGTTAACTTGGGCAATTATGACTTACTGGGATGAAGTAGATGATGATTATTCTCCTCCTGAGTCCCCAGTAGATAAACAAATAATATGGCTCTATTTGGGACGAGAGAACAATGTGGACTAACAAGTCAACTTTAGTATAAGAAGTATTTGGTTTTATGTAAACCAATATTTCGTAAAGATGAATTAACAAATTAAGGAAATCACATGCTCATGTATACAGAAATAAAAATGTAAATTGAATATCAGCAAGTTATTTGCACATTGGAGTGAACCATTTAGAGCTTGTCTCAGAAATAAATAATTTTAGTACCTTTATGATGTTCCTACTGTAAACATGTCTTTCTTCCACCCAACTGGTATTTACATCTCTGTGACCCCTGGAAACTCAAGTGTGAATTACTCTTGGTTGTCTAACAGAATAATGTCATTTTGGAGATATATGCAATAGACTATTTAATTAAAAAAATATCCAATGTCCCTTAGAGGGCGGAAAATGTAATGATTTAATATCTTGTCCAGATCAGAAAAAATGTCCTGTATACCATGTGTGTCCAAAGACAAGTCTACCAACGAAAATTGAAGAAGTGTATTCGCACTTTTATGAAACTTTTCCTGATTTACCAGAATGTTTATTATTACATGCTCCCGAATTCCCGAATACACAAAAAATTATAACAATCAAACATATGAAAATACTACAAGTATTTGTATTGCCATGGTGAGAATGGAAGAGAAATGGTATAAAAAGTGTCTTTGAAACACCCAATGACAATAAAATGTATTCTGTAATCAAATTGTAAAAAAATTAATGGTTTGAAAATAGTTTTGTATTTTACTGACTTTACGAATGAATGAATTTTAATATCCACATATGATGTATTCTAAAAACACAATGTTATGTAAACTTTGTTGACATGCATTTAGCAATCAAATCTAAATGTGTTTGCACATAAAGGTATGTGTGCAGGATATTGATTAAATAAATATGAGTAATTTGAAAGTGATTAGATACATACAACTCTGTAAATTTACATAATATTATTAAAAAGTAATGGGTTTTAAATCGAATAATTTGATAGAAACATACAATTCCTAGAATTTACCTATTGCTCGCATTTTGCACTTCCTAGAATTATCTATAACTGCTTATAAAATGTTTGCAACTTCAGGTTCTTTTGTCAGTTGTCTGCAGTTATCATTTTATTAGATATTCGCATTAATATTTTTTGTATACATTTTAATTTAACATCATTCTAGACTTGGAATAGTACGGAAGCAATGATATCTTTGCTGTGTGTCACTTCTGTGGCAAAGAATTTACAGTTCTGTGGAACTTAGTGCGACATGAAAGAACTAGCTGTGGGATGAAAAATTCAAGAAAGCAGTTTCAGTGTAATTTCTGCCAGAAGCAGTTTTCTTGGAGTGATATTTTGAAGAAACAATGTAAGTTACAACACTGATTCTATGCAATATCCACTTGCTCCACAATCTGCCCCACATCCTAAGGCAGTTTAACGTGCTCTACATGCTTCACATGCTCTGCAGTTAACTCCTCACTTAGCTCTGCAGTCAGCTCTGTAGTCAGCTTTGCAGTCATTGCTGCAGTTAGCTCCGCAGTCAGCTCCACATTCAGCTCCACATTCAGGTCCACAGTCAATTCCATAGTCAGCTCCTCTGTCAGCTCTGCAGTTAGCTCTGCAGAGTCCACCTACTGCACAGCACTTAACATTTCCAGCTCCACCCACTATATTTCCTCAGAAAAGTCAATATAATAATTCAGGGATAAAAGTAATTCGATTTCTGACTCTCCAGCTTCAGTGAAAAAATTATCATCCAATCTCAGATACGAGATACTGGCCACAGCGTTCGCAGGCAGGGTAACTGATGTGAGGATAGTTAACAATAGGGTTAATACTGATGCAGATGTTTCATGTTTTTTCTCATGGTGCAGAGATCCTCTGACAGATTTTACTACATCACCTCACCCTATTAGAATTACTATCAGCATAGTGTGTAGGTATTTGAAATTCGTCACAGCAGAGAAAGGCACTATGGAAACTTTATATTTTCAGAGCAAATCCCTCCCTATCCTCCATTCTTCTGATGTAGGCTTGTTCTATGATAACTCAATTAAGCCTTACTTAATGAGCAGGCTTGAGGAGTTTAGTACTTGTGGGAGTGGGTGCACTTTACAACTGATATCACAAATGGACAGTCATATCTCACAATATAGGGTATTCACCATTGGTGGTAAGTACACTAAGTAATAAAAGTTAATTGGCAATAATAAGGCTTGCATTCTAATGCTGCTCCATTACTCGCCTCGCTTCACCCTCATCGGCCTTCAATTTCTCGGTTTCGAGAGCCGCCAAAATCTCTTCACTCGCTCCGATGCACAGATAAAATTTTTATTTTTGGTGCAAGGTTTTAATACAATTGTAAATCCATAAATTTCCTGTTTCGTGGAATCCAGATGTGTGTATACCCGTTGAGCTGCGACCCTTGCTTCATGCCAGTACGATGTGTGTCAAAGTAAGTTCCTCCACCAGCTTTGTACCTCTTGTATTGCAGAGCTTCATTCAGTCGAATGGCGTATCAACATTACCCTGTTGGGCATTATAGAATACCTGTCTAAATTTTTTTCCACAATGCTACATTTAGTGTCATAATAGCTTCAGCCCTGTCACCTGCAACACCACTGATGAGCTAGTTAACTGGCACAATATCATCAACAAGTCAATTTAACTTCCAGAAGTCTAAAGATTGAACTAATCAACTGCCAGATAGTGGTTTAAAATAACTAATCTGAAAGTCTAACAGCCAGCGAGCTAACACCTCGTCTAGAATCCGCTGTGAATAACAACTTCTCACAGATTTGAGATTAACGAGTTCGTCTCCCTGCCACATCAACTAAATGTTATCAACATCGTCCCCAGATGTGGGAGAAGTGTCTTAATGTACCTTAACCAAATATGTTATAAAACACGTAAAGTGCAATGCTTGAATGTATATTTAATGAATAAAGAACTTTTGTGGTTGTTGAAACAAAGGGATATATTAAAAATGTATTTCAAACTGATTGATTGTTTCTTTTATTATTATTTACCTCCAAGCGGTTTTTACATCTGGAATTTTATAAAACATATATCTTAGAGATATGATTGAGTCAATGTTTTCGCAAATAAATGAAATATAATGTATTACTTTATCAACCAGAGGTTATAACATTGCACATTCTTTGTTTGAAGAGCACTTATTTATTCTTTGATGTGGTTTTTTTACAAATATATCTTGAAAAATGCATATCAACACAATGATAATTACCTGGTTACTTGATATGTTTTCAGTGAGCAGAAATATTTGGGTGTGAACATATTACATACTTTTTCTTTCACTCGGTTTAGCGAGTGTGTGTTCGCAGCAGTTGGCGAATCACTTTGTCTGACCACATTCCATATAAGCGAGAGATACTGTTTGAAATAAGTTTGAATGAATATCAGCTATAATAGCGAAATCGTCCATATTTAACACATCAAAGACTTTTGATAATCGAAGCAGAGTGAACAATTTTATGTCTTAACAGAAAACAAGACGAAATAAATAGTTCTACTGATACTATACAGGTTTTAGATTCATATGTAAAAGTATTTAATGGGTATTAGCAAACACAGATGGTTTTCATAGGGTATTTAAAACACTTAGTAATGCCATTTACTATATAGCTTCATTTATTGTGTAAATAGGTTTATTTAATGTTTATTCAGAAAGCAAATGTGTTTGACGCTTTGCGTGAAGCCTGAAGGTTTCCTACAGGTAGGACGTGTTCATGATACACATAAATGCAGGCAGTGGTATTAATAATCCCTTGTTACATGACAGGATGGCCGTTTGAAGACATTCTAACAGGGTGGTCCATTCCCATTGACAAAGGAGCGGGGTCATCGCTCCAGCCACTTCCTGTTTCAGAAATAAAAAGACAAATAAATATGCGAGGATGGAGGGGAGTAGTAGTGGTCCCTTCCAACCCCCAGCCGCTCCGCTCGCCAGCGGTTAAGAGAGGGTATTTTAGTATCAAGGTGACTCTCGCTCCAAGACTTGTCGGACACTCCACACAACACGTCCATCGCTGTTAGGGATAGCATCTCACAGGCAGCTCGAATCTGGCGGCATCTCGTGCGACGGTTTAGGGGTAGCGCCCACAGTAGTACCGGGGTTTCGATCCAGCCTACAGCGTTCATCCATCGGGCTTACGACTCCGCACCGACCCCATACTCGCCTGGCTGGTACAGCTACCCGCGACACTCGCTAGGCTCTTTCTTCAACTATCTGGCTTGGGTTCAAACTTCGCTCACAGAATTCGTAACAATATTTTCGAAATATTTTCGCGAATTTATCCTTCATACCATTTATTTGCGATAGCTGTTACAATTTATTATTTATGCATGTTAATAATTTTATAGTTTTTCTTTATATAAATGGCGATTATATTGTCAAGTGCGTTTCTAAGGTCGGTCTACCAGAGTTAGGATTTCAAATACCGTTGTGTTTCCAAGTGTGTTGAATTTCCGAAGGTGTTCTCCCGGGACTTAACAGAATTTGCATTAAAAATAATTTATTTTCAGCAAGTAATCTCACGCTAGGAAGGTGTGTTATTTATTTTTCCCAAGGAATTAAAATTGTGTATTAATAATTTAAAAAATGGCATTGAGGTAAGTTTTTCGGTATCTATGTCTGTTTCCATTTCTTTAATTTCATTCCAATCTTTCCCTTTTACATTTGAGAGCCGAGGTGGATGTGCGTGACATACATGTATGTCTAGTACGCTATTGTGTTTGGTTAAAATTTAATTACTTTGTATCACTTTGTTAGCAAGATTGAATGTTTACGTACTGCCATAGCTTTTCGATGGAAGATTTGTTAAGATTTTTTGGACCGATAACCTGTGTTGTATATACACTGTGAGTAAATAATTTCGTACTTGGAATGTGGTAAATCTTAGTTCTATGTTAAATTATTTCATTTGAAACATTTTGTGAAATGGAACTGTTTAAGTGGTAGATATTTATTTATTTAATGTCTTTGTATGTAGTTTAAAATTTCATGTGAAGAGTTTTGTGTGTTAAGTGAAATAATTTTTGGGAGTTCTTCATATTTCGTTTGGCATAATTTAAATTAGCAAGGAAATCATTTTTGGCTTCGTTATAGGTATAATTCAGAATGCAACTTCTCTTCATTTTAGAAATCTTTATTTGTCCATGTCAACTGCAAGTGCTAAATTGTTCCATATTAGATCATTATATTGTTACATTCCCATTTTTAAGTTACCTAATCGTTATACACATATATATTCCACGCGATACAAGTCTCGCTAAATTTAACCCGAGTTTTATTGTTGGTTAAAAAGTGAATTATTTTCAACAAAGGGAAATTTATTCGCAGCAGTAAACTATGATACACAATGCAAGTGAAAATATTGTATTAAGAAGTTAAAACATGGCATTGGGGAAAGTTTCCTTTATTTTCATTTCAAACATATAATGTTAACTTCGTTGTAGGTATAATTCACAATGTGTATGAATAGTGTGGTAAGGTATTGGGATTATCGTCCACTGGAAAATATAAACTAGTAGATTAGAAAACAGGACATTTTTATTGATTTGTAACATAAATTTTTGTTATCATAATTTCGAGGAGTTCCGCTATAACATTGGTCTACAATCAGACGATATAGAATATATACCTCATTTGCGTAATCGTAGTTGCTTTTCGACCCTGTCTTAAAAGCTCTACAAATTATGTAAATACTATAATTATTTTTCTCTTCTTAATGCATTTACAAACAAAATGTTATTTTTAATTTTTTTTATAGCTAATTTATTTTCCAATTATTAGTCTCAACTAATTTTTTGTTATTATTATGTATCTAAATTATTTATATATTCATTTATGCATTCGTGAGACTAAAAAGACGAAAAATGTGCATTTCAACATTGGTGGCCCCTTCCACACTTCGGACTGCAACCTCACAAACTCATTCGCCGTCGTCTCACCGATATCCTTCGCCCCACTCGACTTCATTCGGTTACTGCACTCAGCAAGGGGGCTTCTACCAAGACTCCCGACACTGGGAACGCCGAAATATTTATAAGAGTCGTAGGCCATCGTCCAGAAATTCCTCTAAATGCCGCGTTGCGCTGAGGGTCCTCTAGTTCCCAGAATATTCTCGTGCATCCTCTGAACTAGTCGGCTTCCCCAGCAGGAGGGAGAAGGAGGGGTTGTGACACCAGCCAGGTCGCCGCCTGTCAGGAGGGGAGACGGTTGAGTTACGTCACTTCCCCCTCCCTCTGCCATTCTTTGGAGCCGGACTGCGCATCGTGCGTCAGTTGGCGCGTAACAGCACGTTGGTGTACGTATATTAATGGTTAAATTTAGCCACTTGTAATAAAATTAATAAACGCAAATTTTAATTTTACTCAAAACTTTTATCACAAACAATGTTTTAAAACAAACTTATAGATAGCATTGATGTTAAATATTTTTGGAAGAAAAAAAAAAAAGACTTTCTTATAATTAATGAAGTTTGCACTACACTGAAACTGCTAAAGCAGAGTTTCCAACCAAACACAAAATTGGTATTAAAATTTTTAATGTATAAAGTGTGCAAACATTTTCGTGTAAATATTGTAAAGTTTTTGCATTTCCATTGTCGTGTATAAATTGTTTGAAGTGATTTGGAGTCAAAGTTATTTTTCTCTACATATGTTGTCTAGCGAATTTTGCAGTGTATTCAACCAAATTATCCAATTGAAAGAAAATACTGGTATGTCCAAACAAGTTCGTAAATTTTACACTTCAAAATAATCAAATGCATCATGAGATCACAGAACGAGAGCCAGTCACAAAAAAGTGATTGATCCCATTCCCAGGACGCATTTCTCTGAACTGCCATCGGAGCTTGGCCAGTAGCGTGGGTGCAACACTTTTACGCCGGATCTCAGATCCTGCTGAAGATCATGTCTGAACCAGGATGCAAGTGTCTGAGTTTTGGACAGCTTTTGATGAAACTGGTCATGAGAACACTGTAACAACATTTGTAAATTTTTCTGAGAAATTCTTTGGAATTTTACAAATGCTTATAACAGTACATAGATTAATCTTGTAAAGCTACTCATTTGTAAAACTACAATGTCCGTGTTTGTAATATACATAAGGAAATGGTTTGTACTACACTGACCCGTTTCCCAGAGCTTCAGCAAAATCGCGGACACTCAGTAAAGAAAAACCGTATAGGGTATAGAATTTTGTGCAAAAACAACGGGTGATGTAAAGTGTAGCTGAATGCAAAAAGAAAGGTATTGCAAGTTGGAGTAACGTAAACTAACGTAAAATCATCGTGAAATATGACTGTATTATGCATTAAATGTTAATGTTTCGTAGCTACACAGAACTCTTAAATCGACTCTCAGTACCTCGTTAAGAGCCGTCCAAATCTCATAAACTCAACAACACAACTCTTAATGTACCTATTTTTCTTAACCAAATAACTTCAGTAATATGTTGTACGTACTTGCAATTATATTTACTGTAAAAGTATACTTTAAGTTTGTAAGTAAATTTGATTTCGGGGGTAAAGGTGCGGGCTAATAATACAAGGCGTGTCTCCGTGTTGCAAGATGTTTTATTTTCGTAAACAGTATTCTGAATTATTTTTTGTTATTATCTGTTATTAATTTATCACATTTTTTTCTAGAAGAAAAATAATAATTTTATCTCCACTTCTCAATAATCTCAATTGTAATACAATGTAATTATTTGTAATATTACAAAGAAATGTTTTGCAGATTATATAAGAAAACGCTTTTTTAGTTTTACAAAGGATTTTCTTGGAAAATGGGTTTTCAAGGATATTTCTTGTAAAAGTAATAAAGAAAATTTAGAGTGTAGCAGGATAACCAGCATCGAGACAGCAAAGTGTGTCTTCGAGAGGACTTCCGGGAGACATCGGGTTACTGTCGGGTCTGTCTGTGATGCACCCAGGCGACGGAGCAAGGGCGGCAGCAGCTCATCATATAATCATACAATTGATTCACCCAACCTTTATGATAGAGCCTATAAAGTTAAGGCGCACAGATTATTGTCTTCTGCGCATGTACCCATAATTGATCTACCCCCACGTCTGTAAAAGTAACATGTTCGACAGTTCTGAACGTGTTCGTTAACATCGTTAGTTTTTAAAAGCAAACTCTTTTTATATGAATAACTAAGTTTAACAATTTGAACTTAAGCTAATTGTTTCAAACATTGACTAGAATAAGTATACAAACATCATAAATCACTTGTTTACATCAAGAGTGTTCTTATAGACTATTAACGGTAAAGTGAGCACTTTTTGAAACCCTCTCATTTATAATAACAGACAATAAATTCATTTCATTGTAGCCTTAGAGGTTAACTTTCGAGTCCAGTGAAATATATACACTCTGAGTATTACTTACATTGCAATATATATTTTAAAAATTGGTGCAAGGAAAAAATGGCTGTTAGGAAAAAAGTACCTAGGACCTGAAAAGTGCTTACTTTAGCGTGAACATACTATACCTCAAATCCTGTATACAGTGTTTATAACAGTCGACTTGGAAGAAAAACAGTTTAGTGTTGTTACACGGAGAGGTTACTGCTCACTTTTGGTACGCGCCCATCCTCATTTTCCCCTCTACCATAGAGACCTGCCAATTTCAGTTTATTTCTGGGCGTCGGGCTATTCTTGTATACACATAGCATTAGGGATTGCACGAAACAATATTTTTGTCCATACTGCACCATAAGTATGGCGCTCTGCATATATCGGGACGGATAAAATTTGATTTGTGATTGAGATTTTGGTCAGAAACCGTTCGTGAGGCTTCAGGATGTAGTGACAACACCAAATGAAAACTTCGTGAGTTATAATTGTATGCCCTTGTAACTCTAAAATTTCGTGTCCTTTGTTAATCCGGAGCAGCTGGTGCAGTAACAAGTAAGTTTTGGTCTTAACTGGGTTGTACTTCATCACTTCAGCTCTTTTCTTCTGTTCAACTAGGCTGATCACGATTAATCGAGTAATTTTGAAATCAACCTTTGAAAAATGTCACTTCCCCTATATGCTGTTCACGGTAAAATGATTATTTCGAAAGCCCTGCTTAAGATCTACTTGTGTACACAATGTGTATTCCTCTGCCTTCTGAAAAATTAACATTGCCACGGACCTTATCACTTTATTCATGCGTCAGTAGGTGAAATTTTGAAATTGTTGAGAAAGTAAATAATTTAAAAATCTGCTCATTTTTAAATTTAGATGCATTACGAAAATCAGAAAGAGAAAGCAGTAATTTAATTTATGACAAATGGTTACCCAACACTTTTTATTCAATTTTATCATATGGGACTGCTTTCCATCCATCATTACCAACTTTACTGGGTGAATGTCACTCAGTGCGCCCGTTAAAATATATGCAAGAAGGCACAGTGAGTTTTTTCTAAGGTTCATTTCAAAACTGCTCACTTTATCGTGAGCAGCCTTTACCTGCGTGTATTTTGACGGGCTCACTGAGTGGCATGCGATCAGAAAAGTTGGTAAAGGCTGTTCACGATAAAGTGAGCACTTTCGAAATCAAACTTTGAAAAAATTCATTGCTCCTACATACTCTTCACTGTAAAATGAGCACTTTTGACGCCCTAGTTACTTTTTCTTTTCAGCCATTTCTTATCAATGAACAGTCTTTTAAAATAAATATTGCCGTGTAGGTAATAAACGCAGTGTGTATATTCCACTGCACTCGGAAGTTAACGTCTAAGGTTAAATATAATTTATTTATTGACTATTATTACAAATGAGAAGGCTTTCAAAAGTGTTCACTTTACCGTGATCAGCGTATACCTGCGTATATTTTAACGCGCACCCTAATTGACATGCGCCCAGTTAAGTTGGTAACGATGGATGGGAAAGTAGTTCCGTATCTTAACGTCGAATAAAAAGTATTAGGTAACCATTTCTGTTAACTTAATAATTTCTTCGGCTTTCTATTTTTTTTTAATGCACCAAAGTGTAAAAATGAGCAGATTTGTAAAATATTTACTTTTATAATAATTTCCCAGTTTCATTTGGCCAACGCGTGAATATTGTGATGACGCCCATCACAACGTTAATCTTACATAAAGTGGAAGAATACACAACGTGTATACAAGTAGATTTTAAGCAGGGCTTTCAAAAGTGCTCATTTTGTAGTGAATAGCCTATAACGAGGGAGACAAAGTAGTTCAATGCTTTAACGTCAAATTAAAAGCGTTAAGTTAAAATTTGTGAATACTGAAATTGTTTCTTCTGGTTTTCGTTCTTTTTAACACCCGCAAGTGTTACAATAAGCAAATTTGTAAAATGTTTACTTTCCTAATAATTTCACAGTTTTTCTTTATCGACGCATGAATAAAGTGATCAGACCACCGACAGTTGTAAACACATATTCATATGGCGGAAGAATACACAATGTCCATACAATTAGATCTTAAGCAGGTCTCTTAAAAGTACTCAGTATATGCTTGTAAATAGTCATACGGAGCGTGTCTCACAAGTTGCGGGTCCATCGCAAAAACAAATCACGCCAATTTTTTGCCTGCATTCACAGCTCTGGAAATTGCCAGTAATGTTTTATTTTATTTACGTTCCGATGTGAACGCAGCTTAATTAATTTCAGGCCTTTAACGCAGTTAGCTGCCGTTTGAAGTGATTCACGCCCGTAGATTAGCCGTGGCGCGAGGCGCCCGAGCGCCGGATGGCTGTTGTCATGAGTTAATAAAGGTAATGGAGCGGCGGTGGATTCAGGCGCGCTGCAAAGTTAATACGTCCAAAGCTGGAGCAGCGCGGCGATGTCTTTGATGTTCGCTTATCCCGCTCCGGCCGGCTGGAGCCCTGCTGGAGTCCGGAATACTCATCTCCGCACCCTGATTGGCCGGCGACCATTTCGCCCGCAACAATGACTTGCTGTCCATGTAGCAAATTTGCTGTTAATTGAGCACGTTTACAGCCAACGTTTGAAAGAAAATCAGTAGCTCTAATTGCACATACGTTTACGAGAGCACCGAGTAGATTAATAACTATAGTAATGTTGGCAGCGAAATAGAAAAAATTAGGTCAATTCTTTAGAGTCCATCAGAAACCATGTAGACGGGTAGAGGGGTCATTTGGTAGTAAAATTAAGGAGTAGCCATGTTTGATTAACAGTCGAACAACGTATCGTTTATGTGGTATGTTTACGTTTGTGTTGTTTTTGAGTACGCGGCTTATGATGATCATTTTTATTGCAACCATAACCATGTTGAAATCAGTAATTTTCCGATAGAGTTTTACTCGTAAAATACAGTTTTAAATGTTTGCTTCATATTTAAGTCCAGATAGGTATTATTAATTTTCCTTTCGGATCGTTTTTGAAATGGCATAATTTGTTTTATCACGTTACTCTGGCAACGTACTTTAAACGCACGTGGTATTTGCCTCGTCTCGTAATAACTTAGGTTTTAGGTTTTAAAAGGCTAGTTAGTATCCCAGCGTGGGGCCGCCAAAGTTGGCTTAGGCTCAGAATACTTCGGTCATTTTAGTTTTCTTGAGGACTAGGGCGTCGAGATTGGTTTCCACTGTACGGATCTACGTAAAGAGAGAGTTTGAGTTCGTCAGCATTTCATCTGGATCAGAAAAAAAAAAAAAAAGACGCGCAGCGTTCTCAACGCCACAAAAAGAACCTGATTAGGAAACGTTAGGCGCAGAACTAAGTGGTTAATTTATGAGACTTGCGCGTACGAGTATTCCGTGGTATGCTAAATCTTAGTATAGGCTGTTCGCGATAAAATGAGCACTTTTGAAAGACCTGCTTAAGATATACTTGTTTACGCGTTGTGTGTTCTTCCGCCTTATGTAATATTAACATGACCCTCATCACATAAATCATGCGTCGGTCAAGTGAAACTGTGAAATTATTAGAATAGTAAATATTGTAGAAATCTGCTCACTTCTAAACTTCGACGCATTAAATAATACACAAAGGAGAGAAATAAATTAAGTTATCACAAAAGGTTACTTAGCACTGTTTGTTCGACGTTAATTTATGGAATTACTTTACCTCCGTCGGTACCAACTTCACTGGACACACACGTCATTTATTGCGCCAGTGAACATATACATGCATGCAAGGGCAGTGACTTTTTCCCGAGGTCGATTTCAAAAGTGCTCACTTTATCGTGAACGGCCTTTAGCTCCCTAGTCCCGGGAGTCTGTACGGTAATAGGCTGAGAACACAGAGCAAACAAAGAGTTGCTACGGTCGTGTTCATGCTTCGTCCAGATGTCGGACTATGCCCATGATCTTCTCAGCTTGTCTTTACGGGACTGGAAGTGAGCAACATCGCTTCTTCTCGAGGCAGAGGTTACATTTCTTTTTGCGGTACTGATATGAAACCGACTGCCTCACAGCAAAAAAAAAATATATATCTTGTTTACTTCCTAGAATGCAATGGAAGCTCTTACCATAAAACGTATTTAAAAAGCCCTGAGTTAGTGCATGGCGTTTATTGCAAGGGGCCGTCTTTACACTGTGGCGATGCCGAGTAATGTTGCACAGAGGTATTGTTTTGCTTACAGTAGTAGAGTTGACTGAGACCTTGTGTTGTTTCACGTAGTACACGGGTAAATCATTGCTTCATGCGTGTATGCAAGCTTAATGGTTGTGAGAGCTGAGGTCCATCTTTCCTGACGCCGTATAACTTCGGAGGCCATGCGTTTCCTAGTCGAAAGTTGTTAAGTTTGCCGGTAACCTTTCAAAACACGTTGTATAATTTGTATGCAAATAATACCACATATTAGGCTGCAAATATATGAATGTTGATCGTCGCTACTAGACGAATTTGGCACCTTCCCTGCGCATTTGACTTTCTTCCTGAGCAGAAGTAGAAACGCTAGAGTGGGCGTATGGGAATGGGAAATTTATTTACCATCGTATACACTGATATGACGTATCTGAGAATACTTTCTTTGAGTTTGCGCATATCTTGAATAATTTATAAGGAACCTATCACTGTTAGCGCCACAACCACTGGTGAGAGAATTCACGATGAGCGGGGTTCAGCGGCGCGGGGAGGTAGCTGTGGAGAGGTAGCTGAGCGCGCAGCCTGCCGCAGCTTAGTTGCCGTGCTAAAAACACTAGTCTCAGAGTGATGAGCTGCACCTTTGCCGGCGCGCGCCGAATATTTTTGAAACGATCTGTATTCAGCCGGTCAGTCAGTAATATCAGCTGGCGCCAGCTGGACCGTGCCGACGGACCAAGCGCAGGCGTCCCGGGAGGAAAGCCGGGAACTCACTTTAGATTCGATTTTGAATGCGTGTTTGTATTTCTTTTAAAAGCTAACGTAGTCCGCAGTATTCACGAAGGTCCAAGTTAAAACTTTAAAAAGTCGAAGAATTTCAGAATTTTCAGTGGAAGTCCTACACCACATTTTTCTTGGTTATTTGGGTATTGTGTCCCAGATATTTGCTTTCTTGATTTGTATTGCTGTAGTATACACATGTAAAGGCTGTTCACGGTAAATTAAACACTTTTGAAATCAACCTTAGAAAAAAGCCACCGGCCCTGCCTGCACATACTTTAACGGGCGCACTGAGTGACTTGCGCCGAGTACAGTTGGTAATGATGGACGGAAAATAGTTACACTTATTAACGTCGAATAAAAAGTTTTAGGTAACTATTTGTGATTACTTAAAACGACAAAACTTGAATGCATTCAGACCAGGTACGCACGAACATTTGGCACTGGAAGGTTAAATTTGACCAGTACCATAGGCTAGGGGGCTTATTGCCCAATAGTCTTCCTTGTTGGTAGCTGATTTGTAGACTGCTCAATTTTACGAGTAGTTCTTATTACTTTCGCCAAATATAAAGCTCGCAACTTAGTGGTAGTGTTAATGAAAAAAAGAAATTTGTCAGTGTAATTGCAGCATTAATTATATAACTTCTTATTCGGAACAGCTGTAACCATAAATTAAAACAAGTCTCACAGTGTTAAACCAATGCGCGAGTGTGTGCTCCTTTCTTAATAATTATTGTACTGCATTTGATGAGATACTCCATGGCGTTCCGAGCTTACAATCTATCCGGAGAAATGTTTTGGCGGAATCACGTGCACCCCATATGGCTTCACACTGCAGCGTCAACCACAATAATCAAATAACCATTCGAGCGAATAGACGAATTTTGAATCCAGCCTACCGGTTATTAAATCTGAAACATTTCCCAATTATTACGTGGGCCTGCGTACCTTTCCACTTTCGGCTGTTCATCATGCTCTAAGTTAGTGTAATCATATTCGATTATCTCTATTGAAGTGTTCGTTATTGGCTCAGATTCCTGTATGCCAATTGGTACGTGCGACCGCTTCGCTTACGTACTCCTCCCCTACCCCTTCGGGTGGGCCTATCATAGCTCTCCCCAGGATGACATCACAGGTACCGTGAGGAGTCGAGGTGGAGCCACTACTACAAGGCGCGATAACGCAAGCGGTATTGACGTCGCTCCCATCTCTGGAAGAATAAATGACTGGGGAGCCATTGTGCGCATTTTCTGGGCCATCGCCTCTCACGACAAGCGCGAAGATCCTTCTGGGACAGGTCACTTCAGCTATATAAGCCGCAGGGCGCATCTGCGCCAGCAGCCTCGAGTGGCCTTTAGTACAAGATGCGCAGTGCGACAAAAAGAGAGACGATGGGAAACGACGCAGTGACAAGCGAGTGCAGTGTGCTACCGTCGGGTAACTATTGTGCGAGACCGAAATATAAAAGTGTTTCTGGTTGTGTGAGTGGTGAATATTTAGAATGATATTATTTTATAACAGTGGACATTCTGATTGTATTTATGTAACTAAGTAAAGACTAAGTGACTGTACAGGTATTAACAAGTTGGAGACCAAGACATTGCAATCAACGGCTCGCAGGCATTTCTCAGCAATTCGAAGAAAGTTGAATGAATGTTACCAAGCAGAAAAATTATTGAAAGCAATAAACACTAACAGGACGAGGTAGATACCACTTGAGACACTGTATCAACTACGGTTGGAGAAAACACTACATATAAAGGCACGAATAATAATTTTTTAAAGACAATATTATCCCTAACATATTTAATACAAATTTGTAGGTTTTTTTTTTTACAGGGACTTTATTTCAATTCCAGAATTATCACAACACAATTGTGACATCAATATCACCGCATTAAACTCGATCTTGTTCCATCATTTTATATACATATGAAACCGAAATATCGAATATTTTTTAATAAAGTATTGTGTCTCTTTTTTCAGCTGGCAGTCCGAAGAAAGACTTTGCAGCCCGCACTCAAAGAAAATAGTGACGGAAAGTTGAATCTCTGCATGTGGTAAACTACTGGGATGTGTTGGTCTATACAAAATAGAAGAGTCTCCTCTCCGAAGGACATTTAAAGGAGGCCAATTTGATGAGTGAGACGACTTACACTTCACCAACGCGACCAGTGTACTGTTTGTACACTCGAATGACAGCAATGCATAAGCGTTGTAGTTTAAATAGTGTTTTAAATGTTACATGAAATATATATAGTAATTCGTTTACATGTAATAAAATTTATATGTATTATTTAAGTGGGAATTTTCTTTGGTGTAGCCAGAGTTCAGGAAATGAGGACACGGGCATTAAAAAATATGCCAAGGTTATTTCAGTGAGACGTTAGTAATTTAACACATTTATGTCGGATGCATGTAATATACCTACCTCGTCCGTAACATTGAATATTAATCAATTCATATTGTTTTAATTAGCGTATCTTATTAATGGCTTCATTTAAATGAAAAACACTACTCAAATGTATATTTCTGAAGAAGGTTTATTTTATTCAAAGAAACAGAAAGTCATTAAAAAGTGTCTTAAATAATATTGGTTTAGAAAAATTAATACGCATTAAAATGCCACGTTATTTCAGCTGAATGTAGCTTTAAAATCTTGCTCTTATATTATTTTAAGTACTGTATTTTAAAAAAAATCTTCAACAGATATGGAAGCGTCGCCGGAGCCTTCTTGTTTACACCGATGATTTTTTTCTGTATACCCATTCCCATGCATTTTAACGCTATTCTAACCCAGGCAGACAGGCAAATATGACTTTAAAAAAACCGTATGCGCAAAGCTAACAGTATGTACTTATATGTTAAGACATCTTCTATGAGACACACAGCTTCAGTTTTGAACTCAGATAAATAACCATAAGTGGAAAGCAACTATGTCGACATTTTGTGTACGTTTCCCAGTCTCCTGGCCCGCTGTACGTCGCCATTACACGAGAGTACTTCAATGGGAGCATACAAGTCAGTGTATTCGTAAAAAGATACGCCATGTGAAAAAATGGCCAATTATAACATCGGGGTTTGGTAGAAAAGCGAAAACTGAGAAGAAAATATTATGGGTCACATTTTATTATGACCAACCATTTGGTCGCAGCGACTCCAGGAGTATGGTATATTTCATGTATATTTGAGGGATTACAAAATTGTATTGCAACGAAACTACTTAACGTACAATCAATGAATACAGTGCAGAATGAACGTGGAACTCAAGACAGTTTTTTTTTTGTGACGCCTACAAATGTTCAATGGGTGCACCACGGGTGACACGGCATAGGCCTACATCCACACACACGCGAACTGAATTGTCGCTGGGTGCGTCCTTGCCGTGGTTTTTAAGAAATTCACGTCTCACACTGATCATTCAATTCTTGTTGTGAAATTCCAAAATACAGAACGATTTCACAATACGTGAAGCAGCCATCTAATACCAGCTGAACAACACACGGGCGTCATTGTGAGCGACGCCTAGCGGCAGGATTTTGAACCCGTGGCGTTTCGCAACATACACACACACACGCACACAAACAGTTTGCGTTCATCGTTCATTGTGCACTGCTTCATCAACGTACGTCACATTGTTTAGATGCAATACATATCTGTAACCCCTCAAACCTCTGTGAAATACGGCGCCTAGTATAATCATGTATCATCGCGACAGCTACACAGTCGACGCAGTAGATTATAATACATTCGCTTTGAAACCTTGCTAAAGTTCTATTTTCATCATATTCCTCCGCTTCGGACAAACTAAGCTTAACTAATTCTAGAAAATTACACGGAAGAACAACGCACTGAATTTGTGCGCATTAATTTGTAATAATATTTCGCATGAGAACTATTTCTCACTAGGCGCTAGGAATACAGATTTGTTCTCACTGTTTTATCCACCTTTTTTTAAAAATGAAATATTGTAATTTATAAATAAAATATAAGTAAAACCTCATTTTAACTCCAAATAAGATACTTATCTGTTAACAGAGGTATAAAACGCTTGTGATACATGCAGGCATGTTTAGGAAATAACCAAACACGTCAAACAGGGGGTGATTTTCTAAAGATTGATTAAAAAAGTGTGAAGAAACCGCTAATCTACTGTATCCGTTGTAAAGTTTCACACGTGACACATTATGTGATGGCAGTACAAGTTTATACACACACCACTAGACAGTACAATCATAAGAGCCGAACTAGCGGTCCACGATAGCAGTCCACAGCACTTTGTTAGACGGGCAGGATGGACATGATATGTACAAAGTGTCCACCGTACATTCCCTAGCATGGGGGCCACATGCCACATAATATTATGTTGCACATTATTCAACAAGGGTTATTCAATTATGTGGTTAAACAGCTTCTGTGTCTAGTCAGCGTGCTGCCCCCACGGAATCGTGCGCTAGATTCGTTGGCCATAATAAAAACTTTGATTCATATATTCCTTTTTTACAGTTTTCAATTCTCTGCGCAAACTTGATGTTACAATCTGCCATTATTTCACACTCTGCAGGCATTTAGGGGCCTGGTAATCATTCAAGAGTTGACTCCAAAAGAGTTTAATTAGCCACGAGCTGACTGTAGTCAAATTTCTGATTTTTGTTTCCGCACGTCACCGCTTTTCCGAAATCTGTCGTCTAAGACTTGCAAGCAAGAGGGTTATTCTGAGAAATAGTATATTTCGTCGTTATATGAAATATGACCGAATACAATAAAAAAGTATGTGAAATTAGTGGACAACGTGGATGATATTTTATCGAATTCTCTTTAACTCGTGCGATCTCTATCAGCAGGAATCTCACCCTGACACTTCCGCTTTGACCTGTAAAGTTCAATAAATTACAGGCGTACTGTATACGTTTATGGGTAGTGTTTTATTCATTAACGTCCAGGAATATTGGCAAAGTGGTTGTGGGCTGAGTCAACTAAATGTCATTTCTCATTAATTATTAAGTATCGTGGCGACCACGTTGGGCATTCGTGAACGTGGTCTTAATCTACATACTTATCCCGCGAGCCGGGGCTCTACGTGTTTGCCAGGCATAGGCTGTGCCAAGTCCAACTCCGTTTCTATTAGTCTACATACTTATCCCGCGGGCCGGGGCTCTACGTGTTTGCCAGGCATAGGCTGTGCCAAGTCCAACTCCGTTTCTATTAGTCTACATACTTATCCCGCGAGCCGGGGCTCTACGTGTTTGCCAGGCATAGGCTGTGCCAAGTCCAACTCCGTTTCTATTAGTCTACATACTTATCCCGCGGGCCGGGGCTCTACGTGTTTCCCAGGCATAGGCTGTGCCAAGTCCAACTCCGTTTCTATTAGTCTACATACTTATCCCGCGAGCCGGGGCTCTACGTGTTTGCCAGGCATAGGCTGTGCCAAGTCCAACTCCGTTTCTATTAGTCTACATACTTATCCCGCGAGCCGGGGCTCTACGTGTTTGCCAGGCATAGGCTGTGCCAAGTCCAACTCCGTTTCTATTAGTCTACATACTTATCCCGCGAGCCGGGGCTCTACGTGTTTGCCAGGCATAGGCTGTGCCAAGTCCAACTCCGTTTCTATTAGTCTACATACTTATCCCGCGAGCCGGGGCTCTACGTGTTTGCCAGGCATAGGCTGTGCCAAGTCCAACTCCGTTTCTATTAGTCGATTTAGAAAGCTATTTTTTTCTGAAATCAATGTACCTAGAAGTAAAACATATGCGTCGTTGACCTTACGCTAACTATGCTAAATATACTTGTTATACGGATATTCTAATAAAAACTTTTCATTGACTTTAATTTTTTTGTTAATGGTGAAACTATTTGTTGGTTAGTAAGAACCGTATACAATCCTCACTCATATTAAATCAACAACTTAAAAAAAAACAAATTCATAGAGAAATTGTACGGAAGAGTCACGTATTTGTTCGACTTTTCCAATATAATAAGATAATGTTTGCGTCGGCCGGGAATCGAACCCGGATCAACTGCTTGGAAGGCAACTATGCTAACCATTACACCACCGACGCTCACGTCAAAATGGCGCTGAGAAGATGTTTTACTAGTGAATTTTCCCCCCACTCCTCCTCATCCTCTTTCTACTGCGTCCTAAAACCAACAAACCGGTCTGCTGATGACGTCAGGCAGTTTTCTCGCTAGCAGACAGAGCAGCAAACACGTTGGCTCAAATTCTGCGTGAGAGAGAATACAATGATACATTGACGATAGCCGTGTCTGCAACACTGACAACGCATATCTCTGACATTAGGCTGGACGAACAATTTAGCCCGAAAGCCGATGCATTTTTTTTTCCAAGGGGTCTCTGTCAAATTCTTCTTCTTCTTCCATTATAGTGTTCTAGAAACCACGAACCAATTTCAATGTTTCGCCTTTTGTTGTTCCTTCTTCTTTCATCTTCTCACTATGCATCTTTTTTCTTCTCCTCGGACCATTTCGAGCCTGTTTCCTTTTCCTTCCTGCCTTGGAATCCGTCCATTTCAAACACTTTTTTCTTAAAAATTCCTCTCTGTGTTGCTTCTTCTTCACTTGTATTGTTTCTTTCCAAATATTTCTTAATTTCCTGAACCCAGGTTGTTATTGATTTCTTGTTCCAAAGATATTTGAAGATCCATTTGGTTAATCTGTTGCCATCCATTCTATATAAATATCCAAAAAATAGCAATCGTTTCTTCCGTATTGTTTCTGTTATGTTTTCTATGTTACGATATATTTCATCACTACTTCTTAATTTCCATAGTTCTGTAGTTTTTATTGGACCAAGTATGTGAGTTTGTACGTTGTTGACCAAGAACATTAATCCAACTAGTTTAATAGCGGATTATTCCAGTAACTAAAGCCGACGGCCCGCCACCGGTCCAGGGTGGGGATGTTCTGGGATATAATTCCAGGTAAGGCATGGGTGTTAGTTTAAGTTAGGTCTTAAGTTAGTTTGTAAGACGTCCCCTGATAAGCCTTCAGTCGTAAACCTGGGGAAGTTGGTAAGCCCTTCATGATCCAACCCAGTCACTAAAATTTCCAGTTTTGTTTGTGCAAAGAATATTACTGAAAGTTAATGCGAATTTTCATATACGTAACGACATTTCTTGAAAAATTTTATATTCCGGAAATTGATAGCACCAATAATGGCATGCAAATACAACTTGGTATCAAAAAGGTTTCAAAATTGTGTTCTATTATTTGTTATTAGCCTACTGTCCAATTAATTTTTATTAACTGGTAAGTAACGCAGATTTAATATGTGAAAATAAACAAGAATAATTTGCACTGCATGTTTTCAATGCTGTAAAACCAAAACAAGTTTTTTTAATACATTTAAGTAATGTCGTCGTTAACTGTTTCGTAATATTTCTGAACTCAATGGAATTTGGAAGGGGCGGGGGAGTTAAAATTGTCATTATTCCTCTGAAATTAGTCTTTGAACCTTCCGCCTACAGCTTTGAAAGTAAATCTGTCTTGGATATGTGTCAGGTGAGTCCGTTAGCTAGCAAATAGGTTATATTTAGTCGTTCAGCTTAAAATAAATTGGTATCTTCGTCTATATTAATTTCATTGTTTGTATGTGATATTATTTAGACATCTATTTTACAGGCTAAAAAATATGTTAGTCCAACTGTCATACACAAAGGTAAATGTTTATAATGGGCTTTATATACATTATGTAAATAATATGCAGAATATTTACTCACCCCGTGGCACATGTAGAACGAATTTTTACCCCCATATAAATGTTGACCCCCCTCCCCCCATTTTACCCCTTTATGGGTGGAATTTTTAAAAATTCCTTCTACATTACATAATGAATTTTTCCTCCAAATTTCAGGTTCTTAGGATGGATGATTGAAGCTGGGAATTTATATGTTTTTCAGTCATTCAGTTTTTCCTTTTAAAACTTCACTTTTCATGTAATAGTACAAATGCATGCAAGTTTATTGAAATGGCTATATATTTTTTTTAACGAATTCATAAATCCCCTTTAGTTCTCCTATCTTAATATCACTGTCTATTTGCTTCTTAGGCTCAAATCGGAGCCAACCCAAAATAAGTATTTTGATGTACTCACAGAGACTGTTGACTTCTAACAAGAAGCGACTCCGATTGGAGCAAGTTTGGAGCCAATGTAACTGTTTACAGAGCTAAATATATTTGAAATAGAGCCCCTGGAACATAGGTCCAGGTCTCGTATGTATAGAAGGACTGTGGCGTCTATCCTGCTCATCGAATATTACATGGAAGGGTAGGGTATCGAATTATCCTGCTCTATTCGGCTTGAAGGCTGCAGTCCGACTCTTGCCCAGTTTCGAAACGAACGCAGTGTTATGAAGTGATCAGGCCTTAGCTGAACAGCCTGCCTGATCACACCTTCAAACACTGAACGAGGGCACGAGCGTGATTGCAATAACACCTTGCGGAAGGCAGTTGCAGAAATCCCCTCCACCGGCCAGTAAACGGGGCCGAAATTATTAAACAACGCGCCCGATATATGACAACGTATCACTGGGCACGGCGTTTTTTGTCATCGGGGAGGCGGACCAAGAATACATGGAGATGGGTATGTCCGGCCGTCGTAAATAGCCTTCTAGAAGCAGCCTCTGGCATCATGAATAAGGTGGGGGCTTTCCAATTAGGTTGTAATAGCAGTGGCGTGTGGTAATAAATCTTAATATCATTAATTATCATCTTGGTTATTATATTTAAGCTCCCCCGATCAATAGTCACATAAATAGTTATTGTATAAATCTTATGTTCAATAACCACCATCCTATACTGTTGTGCTCTACTTAATAATGACACATCATTTATATAAGCCCATATGTCCTTTCAGGTATGAATTGATTTAAAGGTTAATTCGTAACAACAGGCACACACGTGTTCAGAATGCAAGGTTTCAACGATTCCGTGAAATGTTGCTGTCTCCAGCGTAATACGGATTGGGAAAACAATCTTTTTGGAAATGCAAGCCCCCAGTGGGTGCGCGCAGTTATTTTTTGGTTGAGAATACGTCTTTGAATTCAGACCGTCACGATGGGGTACCAGGACGGAAAGGGCGATGTGACGTTTGCGGTGTGATCCGTTCCGTCTGAAATTAAAAGCGTTCTTTCGTTTGATCGGGTGTACGACTGCGATACGAGCAGGACCTTGAGCGACTTGCAGCAATATTTTACGTGGGCGGAAATTTGCGGGAAGCATATCCCGCGACTCCGATGTGCTATAGTCAATTCGCGATTTCTTCATTTGAAAAATCGCGCCAAGTATGATGTGTGTGGTTATTTCATAAACATGCCATGTATCACAAGTTTTTTTAAATTTCTGTTAATGTAAACGTACCTAATTTTTTGGTTCAATTTAAATTTCGAAATCATATTTTATCTATAAATTATAATATTTAATTTATTATTAATATCAAATAAAACATCGAGAAAGTTTGTGTATTTTTAATATCTGGTATACTTTGTTCACGGTAAAATGAGCACTTTTGAAAGTCCTGCTAAAGATCTACTTGAAAGAACGTTGTGTTATTCTGCCGCCTTATGTAAAAATAACATTCTCATCGGCCTCATAACTTTATTCGTGTGTCGGTCAAGCAAAAATTTAAATTATTAGGAAAGTAAATATCATACAAACCTGCTAATGTTTATACTGCGATGCATTAAAAAGAAAAAAAAAAAAAACACCAAAGTCATAATTTAAGTTATCGGAAATTGTTACCTAACACTTTTTATTCGACGTTAAGATATGAAGCTATTTTCCTACCATCGTTACCAACTTTACTGGGCAAATGTCACTCACGGCGCCAATCAAAATATATGCATTCATGAGCAGTGGCATTTTTATAAGGTTCATTTCTAAAGCCTTTAAAGAATACTTCTAATGCAAAATATTATTACACGCAGTGCTCACGAATCTGGTGCGCAGTCTTAGTTAAACTTTCCTTGCACGAGGCGGAGGAATATCCCGGAAGTAGAACATTAACATGGCCTCAGAAAACTTGGAACTAACCATGAATGGACCTCAACGTGCTGATTTCCAAGCGAAATATCTCGTCGTGATTTATAATTTAAGTCATATAAGTCAAGTATCCATTATTTCGTCGCTTTCATATCACCCAAATATAAAAAAAAAAAAAACATTATCCGCTGACGCAGAAATTTTCACGTGAAACCCCGACGTGGAGACGCCCGCGTGTTTTCACTTAATATTTAGTGTGACGGGATGTAAACAACATTCGTCTCCGGCAGCGACGGTGGATGCTAAGGTTGGACTCACGATTGTCCGTCGCGTCCGTCAGTCTCCCGTCCGTCCGGCGGTCGCGTGATATTCAACCAATCGCAGGGCAACTTTTTTTCTATCCGTACATCCGTCAAATATTAGCCAAACTTTAACTTTCGGCGGATGGCCGGAAGAACCACCGCCTTCTGACGACATATCTTTGACGGGAATACACTTTGAAATAAAATGCAAGGGGGTGAATATGTGTTTATTTATATGTGGTAATAAATTCAGAAATTTTAAATGAAAAAAAATTAAGCGTATTTGTATTAGGTAAAACAGTGTTTTGCAAATATTTTATTTCCTGAAAATGTATTTCGAATCAAAATATACCTCCAACGAAAGAAAGATCGCGATGTTAAGTTGTCACGATGGAATTTTAGATTCCAGAAAGATTGACGGCCAACAGAGGGTTTGTGAGTCCAGCCCTGGAGAACGCGGCGATGAAACCGGGAAAGGACGGGACGAAGCAAACAAGATGGAAGCAGTGCTGTAACCGTAGATGATGATTGGTCCCGGACGGTAGCTGGAGAAGAGACGCGGCGACCAGGCCGCAATGAAGAAGGAGAAGGAGGAGGGTGTCCGACGGTAATGAATGTGATGTTTTCCCGATGGCTGGCAGCGGCACACGACTGCGAGGACGAACAATAAACGGGAGATAGAGACTAATTAGAAGTCGCCCAGCGGCTCGGTTTAACGTCCGCAGCCAGCGAGACTGATGTTTAAATTAGTCAGCCCGCGGGGGGGGGGGGGGGCGGTGTCCAGCAGCGATCCCCCCTCCCCCCCGCGCTAGCACCTGGTGCGCGCACACATCATATGTCCGTCAGCCAGGCAAGGGAGTCCCACTGTCACTATCCGGGCTGTCCAGTCGGACTGGATATGACAGAAAGAGGACGGAAACAGGAGAGTGGTAAGGACGTTGGAGGCTCCAGCGTCCTAATCGCTCTTCTGTTTCCGTCCTGCTGGGGGTTGCAGTAACCCTAGTATGGCATTACTAGTGGTTGATACGACAACTCCATCCTCGAAAGAAATTTATTTCCGAGCTGGTTTGGAACGAATAGAGAACGGGCCTACCTCGAGAAGAAATGACGATTTGAGTTTATGAGCGTGGCTCGATACTGAATTTTATCTTGGGGAAGCTTAAGTATAGCAAAGTTCCAAAGAGAAAATAATCTTCGCGCAGTTTCGAGGGACGGATGTAGACAAGGCAATTTACGCCAAGGGCTCTCGCAAACGCTCGCCGCTGTAAAGCAAGCAACAATGTGACACTCTTGGCGCTATACATACCAAGCTGATAACATTGCTCTCCACTACCGCGCTGTTAAATCCACGCTGTGCGGCTTACATTTTTTCGACAGGTAATGTGCATACGCGGAGCAGCTCTCGTCGGACTGCACTGGGCCGCTGTAAATACTGAACTGAACAACCCCACCTCTTCGTATAGCAGTAATGGACTATCCCGACTCACCAGACGCGTTTTCGATTTCTGCGCATTATTTTCTCACTTGGATTTCGCTCTGTCCTAAAAGGCGGCGGAAAGCATCTAGACATATTTAAAAAAAAAAATTCTTAAGCTTTAATGAAATTAATAAGTATTCTTATTTAATTTTCAAATGCGTGATAAAAATTGGTCCGTCACAAAAAAAAAAGGCATGCCAACTATGTTTATAAACTTCATGTCAACGATCTTTCATGAGCAGCAGCAACCAGCAATGACGTAATACAACCACTCTCCCTTCACCAAAGCTGGTTTGGAGGGGGTTCACATTTCCAGCATCAAAAGCGGCAGCGGGACATCTTTCCACACATCACAGGCTGTCTCTTCATAGTACGAACAACCATTCCACGCATCAGCGCTACTAGTAAACGTAGCTCGCGAGACATAAGCAATACCATTTACATGTAACAAGCGGTTTCCATATTCTACACAAATCACCAACACTGAACCGCTGCTGGTACCAGAAACAATAAACACATAGTCGTATCTTACTTTGCGTCAAAACCAAGTTATTGTTATTTTGCTAACAGCGAAACCACCGTATCCCAAATGGTCTTCGCCTCTGTTTTGGTGAAATAAGGTAAAAATTCAGAAATCGTGATTCATTAATGATTTGGGGGAAGCCTCTAGAAAATAATCAAGTTATCTTTACTCCAGAAAAATCGAATTATATATATTCCAGAAAAAATCAAACTATAACCCTACACTCCAGAAAAATCAAATTTTCTATACGCGAGAAAAAAAAAACAATTTATCTACAGGCATACTCTACACACAAACAATTATTCTATATAGTAGCTACATATGTTTTCATAAGGAATTAAATAAAAATGTCATGTTTCGAAGACTCTACAATTAAATACAGTTTTAACATTATTATTATCATATCTTTATTATTATTACCATGTCTTTATAGATGGCAAAGTTCAGGATTTCACCCTCTCTTCCACTTAGCCACAAACATGGAATTGCAAAACTGGATAATCTATCCTAAATACATATTGATATGTAGATATAATTAATTAAAACAATGCTTGATCTTAATTTTATTTATATAAACTTCATATTGTAATACACACCAAACGAAACGATACAAGCTACACACTCTCATAAACAAAAAATAATCATAGCCTATTTTATTTATATATTTGAGTTTTATTGTCCTAATGCAATAAATTAAGCAAAAAATTCAATTTATTCCTAACAACTGAAATATGGCATTAAAATTAAGTTAGTCGTAAAATATAACAAATTCCTTTCTAAACATAATTGATATACACGAGGACACAGCTGCACTGATATTTTCTATTTTTTTTCTGTTTGTCTATTTAACTCAAAGTATTATAACAATATACCTCCTACGTTTCAAATCCATTCAAATTTTCCTATTCTTAGTGAACTAAAATATATTCATAATTGAGTAAGTTAAATAAGACAAATTTTATTTAATAAAATATTGTATAGTAATGTATAAAAACGATGACAGTAAGTAGTAAGGCATAGTTCCTTCATACGCAGGGGTCCAGGGTCAGGATCCGGACTGGGCGCAGGCCATCTTGGTTTTATCCCATTATCTCCTAAAAATTCCCCTTTCTCCCTCAAAACAGCATGTTTTAACATGGCAAACCTTAAAATTTCCCTTTTTCACAAAAACTTCCCGTTTTCCCCTCAAAAAGCACCGAGACTCTCATGTGCATAAATTAACAACCAAATCGAATTTCAGCCCATGTGAGAGCTCGCATATTACTCGTAGGCTCTCATTACATCTTGCAATTTCATGCTCTATCATTCCGTCTTGTATTTTCACAAAAAACCGGTAACCCAAAATTTTTATTTTTTTAAATACCGTTTCCGTGCTACGATCATTTAAAATCAGGTATTTTACACATGACCATCCAGAATACCTGCCGACACATTGATATATTGACACATTGATATAAAATACCTGGACATGCGTGGTATTAGGGTTTTGGTCTGCCCGACATGACTGTTTCGAGAATCGAGAACACTGTTCCTAGTGAATTTACATTCATCTGTGAACAGAACGTAACGTGGGAATGGGCTCGTCGGTGCAGTAATGCAGGAACCACGTGCAGAAGTCAACACGTGGTTCAAAACCAGCTGGATCCATATTCTGTACTCTTTAAAGGTGGTAAAGATGCAGTTGTTGCTCATGCAGAACCTCCTAGACTATGCTGGGAGCAACACCCATTGCACGCGCAATTATTGTTCGCGTACTCGCTGACGAGCTCTGTTCAACTTGATGCAGAACAGCCTCTTCCAATTCGGGAGTGCGGCGTCTCTTTGGACCACCGCAGTCGTTCCCGTCAGCGGTGAAGGTACCTTGTTCTCGGAGCCGTTGCGTAACTGTGGCCAAAAGGGTATGCGATGGTGTCGCTCGTCGCTCTTGATACAGCCGACGAGCTGCTCTTCCATTACCTTTAGCTGCGCCATACACAAGGATCATATCTGTGTATTCTGCAAACGTGTACTCAACCATGTTCATCGGATAAACAAAGGCGCGTGAATGGAGCTCGAGGCAGGGTAGAGGTCACGTGCCATCAGGTGATTTTCTGCAGTGATGTACTGCCTACCCAGTTGTATACCAACACAGGCACATCTGAGACATTTCTCTTTCCCTCAGCGCAAGTGGACGAGTGATACACCTAATATGAAGTGGTTGTAGCACAGAAAAGGTGCGTTTTCGGTTATGGGTTCCTATTCAAAAGATAGTCTACTCAGTCCCCTCTACAAGTCAGAGGAGTTTGTTAGGGGAATTTCAGAACTTCTTGTATATCCACACACACAGGTACCATACCAGCCACTGAAACACATGGATGCCATCAGCTCTACCAACCAACACCAGACGAAATATACTCATCGTTCATACCTTTTAATATAACTCAAGCATACCTCGACCATTCAGTCCACACTGATCTTACAAAAAATTTACTTACTTCACATAAGTTCTACTCTACTGGTCGACATCAGCCAAACATATACTAGTCAGACATACCAACCATCCACCCACTATAACCCAATTCATACTAGACCACCAAACATCCCATCTTCTATAACCAAAGAAAAATTCAGTCATACTAATCACCCGCGCCACCCAATACACCAAGCACAATAGCCATCATAACTCATGTGTACCAAGCAACTATACAGCTGAGGGCGGCCTGTAACCTAACACCCATTATACTTGTTGTACCGACCAACACCGCTTATAACTACCAACCTTACCACTTGCTATAACTCCAGCATACCTCAATCATTCATCCACACAGGGCATACAAAGCAAACATACAACCCATACCAGTGACGCAATCATCTTCTTCTCATACGATCCTCCATGGCGAATTACACCAGGCAAAACACTCTAACCGTACATACCAAACAATTTAACTCAAAAATTCCTTAGCATTAAAGGACACAAAGGCACACACGCAGGCTGTCCACACCATTCAACATACACCAACAGTCGCAAGACAGATATAATTGAAAACATATCACCCGACACACCAACCATACCATCCATTTTAACACAAGTGCATCTAGAAAATGTGTAGTCCAGACCAACCTGAAACACAAAGATTCTTACCATCTGTCAACATAACATAATCGACTGATACCAGCCACCATGCTATGATGTCACCCAACCATCATGTTGGACACAAGTGACCTTGACATTTCACTCTTTCATTCTTTGACTCGTTGACTCTTTTATTCTTTGTCTCAAAATGGCTCAAAATGTATCAAAGTGGCTAAAAATGACTAAAAATTTCCCCATCACCACAATCACAATTTTGCCATCAATATTTTGTAATATTTCACAACCTTTAACAACCTTTTGCAAACAAATTATATATATATAATTTCATTCCTCGCACACACACGCACATATATGTACGTACAAACCTATCACTTCTTGTAAACTCCTTGCTCCGACACTTTTCCGATAGCTCAGTTGGAAATAACGTCCGCCATGTGCTGGCGATCACGAGGTCCAGCAGTTTGAGCCTGCACCACTCCACGGAAATTTTTTGTGCTCCAAAAAATACTGCTGTAAACAAGATGGTGGACACAAAACCAGTGCCTTCCAGCAGGCGATGAAGGGACCAACATGGCGGACACACCAGCACCCTTAGCATGCAATGAACGAACTCTAATGCAAACAATATGATGGACCAGCGCCACCTAGCAGGCAATGAAGGAACTACTGGATACAAGATGTTGGACCAGCGTGCCCCCTAGCATGTGGCAACCATACTATGTAGATGGTAGGAGACAAGAGAGAAAGAGAGAGAGAGAGAGAGAGAGAGAAAGGAAAGAAAGAAAGAGTGAAAAGAGAGAAAAAGAGAATGAGAGAGAGGCAAGACGGGATGATACAGCAGGAAAACTCCAGATGGGATGAGACAGCAGGAAAAACAAATGGAATGACAGAGCAGGAAAAATGAAGATGGAATGATAGAGCACGAAAAATAAATATGAAATGATAAAGCGTGAAGTGCAAAAACAAAATGACGGGCGGAAACAAGATGGTGGCCGGAAACAAGATTGCCACCAGACACAAAATGGTGGAAACCAGATGGTGGACCCAAGATGGCGGCGCCGGAGCCGCCGGAACCGCAGCCTACAGCCTTATTGTCCCCAAACCTACTATTCCTATCTACTAAAATGCCTACAGCAGCAGGCACCATCTAGTGTGATCATCTTTTTATACGACAATATTTCATCAAATGGGTGGCTACAAGATTCTCAAACAAGAATTCTCTGACCTTTCCCTGTTTTCCATTTCAATAACTGCTTATGCTTGAACAAACAGAATGTCTATTATTTCAAGCTCACGTAAGTAACAAACCAAACGTTTAAAAATATTCTATAATTAATTGAAAAGCAAAGCAAATATGGGCATATGACACATATTTTAACCATAACACAACTACCAACTACAGTGCAACCTTACAATATGTTCTTATTAACGTGATTCACCAAAAGAGGGGGATAGGATATGGTTTTTATATAGGTGCATGTATAGGTGTGTGTGTAGTGGAAACTCATATTGGTCTCGCATGTGCACTTTTTCCAATCAATCAAATTTTTTTTGGACTGTCCGAACAAACATCCTATGTAAACAATGATAAAATATCTTACAGGTTACGACACTGAAAACATTAATCTACTTGCATACATCGGTCACATATTTTGTATGAAAGCCAAATTTATTCGTAACAATAATTTAGTTGTGAAATATCTACCTTAGAACCCGTTGTAAGAATCTAAATTAATTTGTTCCAAGGGCATGTGAACAGACACTCCTTAACCTAAAATGCAAGTTTAATATGCCTGCTGCCACGAGTCGTTATACATTTTTTGAATTGCCTAATTTTTTTTTTAAGCGTTCTGTCACTATATATGTACAGTAAAGCACCAATGTAACGAACTTCGTAGCAGTAAACAACTGTTATTTTGGTTGCGGAAAAGCCCATCCAAAAGATTAGGTTTTTGTTTCACGTAATTTTTCTTTGCGATTTAAGGCATATTATGAAAGTATTTTATGCTGGCAAAAATATCATTTCATAAATCTGAACTAATGTCAGAAATTGAGAAATATTATGTTACGAAGTAACCCAAAAAAAAAAAAAAAAAAGAGGTGCAATGTTTACAAAAACGTGTCATGGCCTAGCAATTCCAGAGATTATAACGTGACTTGAGATGGCGAAACCATGGCACCATGGCACGCAAAATAGGATTGCAAATAGAATACATGTAGCACTTGTGGTGCGGTGGGTGTGCGAACTACATGTTCAGAAGTAGGCGCACTTCTCGTGTACAGCATCTATGGTATACTATTCTTTATTCACTGGCGGCATGCAGGTAAGGTTAATGCCCGGTTCTCGTGTACGTCGATCACGCAGAGCGAAAAACAATAACAGCCTATCAAAAGCCGTTTCTAGTTTCCGTGCGAGTCGCGCAGAAAAGTTGAGCTCACGCTTATATATTTTCTACTCGCGCAAAGTGCAGACTTCGCTGATATTTCCTGAAGTCGGCTGGTCCACATATTTTATGAGTTATTAATATTTTCTTGGATAATCGACGTGTATTGATGTAAACGTATAGAATGTTCAATGTACGTATTTATAATGAAGTACGTGAATGTAAACGTTGATTTTATTCCATATTTGTATAAAATTAACGTAGTTTCAAAATGAACTGAATAGCTCTAAAATGTAAATTATATTTTTCATGTAAAAATAAAATTATTATCTCTTTAAAATCATTTAGTAAAATAAAAGCACTATAATGGAATTAATAAAGTAGAGAAGAAAGACGACAGAATTTAGTTTGTTATCTATAATTTGTTTAAGAATTTTGATGTTAAAAATCACGAATTCAACAGCAAAATGGTTACGTAGAAAATTTTCTAACATGTGAACAACCATTTCAGGTTTAAAATCTCTCAAGTTCACTGTAAATATTCTTGAATATTGCAACGCCAGGTTTGTTACAATTTGCTCTTAACCATACTAACTTTGAAATCTGTAATATTTTAGTATTGATGGTGCGTGATGCAGTTTGATTTAAGTAAAAAATGTTCTCTAATTTTCAAAACCTTTATTAAAGGTTTTGCAGGTCTTTCACTGGTTATTACTGATTCATCATCTTGTAACACCTAGAATTTTATTATTTTCTAGCTTTTTTTTTTTCAATCAGGGAAAATTCCTGTTTGGACCAGAAAAGCTGTGGTTAACCATAAGAAATATGTGATTAGTTCTCTTAAATACACCTGTGGGAACTAAAAAATTATATACAGAAGCAACATAATACGGCTTTTTATTTGGCCTTATCAGTTATCGCTCCGAATGCACACATTTGGTTTGTAAGTTATACGATTGTCATCAACTGCATGGAGTACGCAAGAAGCCATATGATTCCCGCTTCGTGAAAATCACCTTCATGCCACAAGAACGTAATACCATCCCCATTATCAGATACGTGTATCTCAAAATCGTAGCATCCTAGTTGTCTACGGTATTTCATATTGGTGTGTGTTAGATGTCGCAAATTGGAAACTTTCTGCAAATTTATGTAAATAGTACAAGTGTCACTATCTGGCTGTGTGAAAGCAAAAATATCAATTTCCATTACCTTAAAAACCGTTTCTGCCTTATATTACGGTAATGAAATTCCAGCTGACGCTTAGCTGAAGCAATATCATATTTGTCTACACTTTTCATTCTAACGTTTAGGCTGTCACAAGTCTTACATGTGTCTACACGGGGCTTTCTATATGCTACCCGAGGGAAATCAAGATACAAAAACCTGAAAATAAAATTTATATGTGGGTGTTTCTCTATGATGCTTTCCAAAGTCTGTGTAGGTTTAGATCAGAACTAATATATTCCTTGTGTGACTTCAGACTATTGTACTGTCTTGATTCCCTACAGATATAGTCAATGTATTCTTACACATGATTTCTGTTTGCTTGCATATATTTAAAATGTGCTATACTATTTCGCATGTGTGTTTAACCATTTTATTTTTGTAACAATAGTTTCAATTCTTTTAGCAGTTACAACAATCGTATCCATGGATGTTTGTTTACATCCTCGACGGTGTTTCTCAGTGTCATCTGGAACTGTGAAACATAGAGTTAGCAGGATAGTTATGTTGTCCAGCGTGGCGCCTCTGGGCAGGTGGAATCTGTATTAACCCCGGAAAGTGTAAATATTGATCGTAAATTTTTTTATTCAGGACACGTTTCACATTAACTACTTTCTTGCATTATTACTGATAATGTATAGTTATCTTTATTGAACGTTTAGTGTGTGTGTGCATTACATATTTAAATTTAGTTTTGGTAGATTTAGCCCGTACATGGATTTTTTTTTTTACTTCGTCCAGTTAATGTGGCAGCTCTGGAGAAGCTGTTCATCTCTCAGCGAGATGACTCGCCTGCTTGTCCTTAGATTGTAATTAATACTATTGTATTGATAACTTATCGTGTTCGAACTTGTCGAATTTGCGTTTGTATGTCACCTGCAAAAAAATAATCACCTATTAGACGTAACAGAAATTTGTAATGAAAATGCACAGTGGTCTTTGTGTGCATCAAACCGCCTGATTTTCCTATTGTATTAATAATATATCGAAAACCCCACAACTGGGTTTAGCAATAATTCGATTGGTTACTACTTACAATACCCTATTTGTTTCTATATTATATAACCCTGCTTTTCCTTAAGGCCTTACGTATATGTGAAAACCCCACATTTCTAATTTATAATGTTTCAAATGCACAGTGATATACTATGCATCTCATGGCCTTCTCTCTTCCTAAATCCTCGTTAATAGTACCACGAAATCGTTATTTTGACATTATAAAAGCGAGGCGAAGGTGGAACCTTTGCTGGTTTGCAGTCTTATTTTGTGTCAAATGTGCCTGTCCACTTACGTTATGCTGAATTGTTTTCCAAGAACATTTTTTTCTCTTGTCCACTATTAAAAAACACGTGTGTCTGCCATTTTTAAGCACACTAAATATGGCAGACTCACGATATGACGCAATGCGAGCGCTTTAAACGTCTCTTGGCCCTTAGCTCATTTATCACTTCCAGCAGTTGGTAGACATACAACTGTTGCCATCTTGCTGCAGCTATTTCAACCCCTAGGAGTTGACTTGGTGCGTAGAACTAATAGAGTTACATTAGTATTGGTTTCTATACCATGTGGCGCAGCAAAACTCATTTTCGCTATTTTGGCTATTAGCTCCTTTATAAATCCCCCATTTTCTCTCTTCTCTCTTTCTCTCTGCAATATATATATATATATATATATATATATATATATAATGGACACAAACATACCAATATGGCAGGTGTTTTCAAGTATATTTTATTATAAGTTTCTGTAACTTTTTCCGACTGTCCATTTATTCTTAATTTAACTATTAGATATATGCTACTGTTGTGAGGTGTGAAAAGATATAGAATTATATCTTTCGGGTAACCGCAAATTATGGATTGCAAATCAAGGTCAAACGGTAGGATAAAAAATTACAATATTTTTTTGGAAAAAAATTGGTCGTTTAAATACAAAATGCGCACAGCGAAGTTACTATGCAATATTTCTGCAGCTTCTGCTGCCAGAAAGTGTATACCGTGAATTTTAATGAACACACTTGATGTCTTATCCATAGTAATGCTGGCAGCAGAAATGTAAGAAATTTTAGTTCGCAATGTTCAACATGAAGGTCACTGGAGTTGGTTATTTTTGTGTTGCACAGACTGGAGAATTAAACGTTACCTTGTTAGCACGTGTTTTAAGATTTTATTCTCGCCACATTTTGTATCATTGCTACATATTTTAAATTAGAATTTCCATGTGCCCTCTCACTTTACTTATGCCTCAAGTGGGTGTAAATAAGGAACTTTTAGTAAAGTAAATATGTATCCTATATGCCAATTCTTGCACTTAGAACATTAAATTAACAAGAAGTTAAAAAGGAAATTCTCTGTTCACAATTTAAGTGTTGCACTTTATGTTCCACATTAATACGTGGAATTATTTGTAATGAAATACTTGCAATTAATGACAGTGACTTTCTTCATAGTTTAGTTACAAAAGTTCTCAGTTAACCGTGAACAGCATTTATTACGGCTAAGGTTAATTCTGCTTAGGTTATGAACAAAACGAGTTTTCTTACGTGAGAATTCGGCATAGGGAATATTTTCGCCTCTAGGTAAGCGCTATTGTTCTAAAAACAAGAACACTTAATTAAAATTTAAGCTCCTTGAATAGTAAAAAAGAAAGATTTTACTTAGTAACGAAGTTATTTTATATTTTCGTTTATGGCTATTGCCATTATTTATTTTTGTAACATATATAATTGATAAATTCCGACACACATGTGATACTAGCGCTTACCTAGTGCCGGAAAATTCTAGTTGCCAAACTAAAAGCATTTAGCTGCCCAACCTGAGTAGAATAAACTTTACTAAAGGCTGTTCACGATAAAGTGAGCACTTTAGAAATGAACCTTAGAGAATAGTCACTGCCCCTGCATGCATATATTTTAACGAGTGCACTGAGATACATTTGCCCAGTAAACCGGTAACGGTGGCTGGAAAGTAGTTCCATATTTTAACGTCGAATAAAAAGTGTTAGGTCACTATTTGCGAGAGCTCAAAATTATTTCTTTCGCGTTCTGTTTTTCTAATACATCGAAGTGTAAAAATAAGTATATTTGTGAAGTATTTACTATCTTAATAATTTCACAGTTCCACTTGACCGACGCGTGAATAAAGCGAAGATGCCCATGGCAATGTTAATTTCACATAAGGCGAAGGAATACACAACGTGCTTAAAAGTAGATGGTAAGCAGGGCTTTCAAAAGTGCTCATTTTACCGTGAACCGTGTATACGGCCACGCCAGTGTTGCAGCAGGCAGAACGACACGCGACTGGCAGAAAGTGTTGGAGATACCACACGGATGGATAGCGAGGATCCTGCGACTGCCAAGTGGCAGGCGATGGGCGAGGATAACCCAGCTCCCCCTCTTCCCCCCCGCCCATGTTACCCAACCCGCCGTGGATCTCCCGTGTCTGGTAATCATATTGTCCGGACCAGCTGACGGAGACTACCCCCTCCCCCTCGTCAAGAGCTCTCTCGCGGGACCTCCTGCGGTGACCGGATCACGTGGATCGATGCCTTTAGGGAGGGGTGGGGGGTTAGTGCCAGTGCCTGTCCCGCGAGGAAGAAACAAAACACCCTTGGCAAGAATGAGGAGGGGGTTGGTGCGGCAATGTAGGAGGGCGATGGCACTGCCTACTGGAAAAACAACAGCCACGTCGACTGACTCGCCCTCTCTCGTATTTATACATTTTTCACTTGGGAAATTTAATGGCAGTGGTGTGCAACGGGCCTTTTTTTTTTTTTTTTTTTGCAAGGTGTCGTAACCCTTATTGTAGCTTTGTCCGCAGGCTGCAAGCGTAAAAATTCGCAATAATTTCAAAGTATATATTTAAAAAATTACTGTACTCGACAGTATTGTTTATTAAAACAAAACAATATTCCGTCACATAAACTTTATTAATTATAGAAAATTCCATACATATCGGTAGCAATTAATGTTTATTTCTATACATGCAATAATATTTATACTGTACAAATAAGTCTACTGGCCGCTTAACAATAAACGGCGGGTCGTGGGTTGGACACCACTTGCCTATTGTAACTAAAATGAAGTTATATAAATTATTAAATGGTGATTAATTATGTTACACAAAGTGATAGTTACACTATAAGCTTTTGGCGAGACAGGTCCAATTCATTTTCAAAACCTGTACTTATCGTTGCTGCAGCACGACTTATGAGATTTGCATGACTTGTCCAATATATATGTACTGTCTGCGTGTATGAAAAATATATAAAATAAATGCAAAAAAAAAAGCAAGAAACGGGAAGCGACGAGCTGCAGGCCAAGCTGCATGGCCAAGGATGGGTCCAAAGATAATGTGTTGCCAAACGTTATATACAGGTTATTCCAGGACGAGCTTTTTAAGGACCACACCACCTGAATTCTTAGCAAGAGACAAAAATGTTAGTGGCAAAAAGTCGTACGATGAAATTTTTCGTGCTCAATGTGGCAACACAGCGTGGATTTTGTCCCGCCTTGCGCTCCACTGATATCGTACTACAGCTGTCCTAGCCATCAAATTATGGGCGCGGGTTCGAATCCCGGTCAGTACTAACATTTTAGCAATGTGTAGTTTACGTGACACGCATAGGAATACAAGGACGTGAAATCAACAAGTATTCGAACCCATTTGTCACGGTTAATGTGCCAACTGTTGCGTAGTGCCGTGATCGGCAGTGAAGTTGAGTGTCTGGAAACATCGCATAGGAAGTGTGTATACGTGTTGTGGTGGAGAGGACAGCAGTAACTGTGGTGGGAAGATCAGTTGAAACAGTCGTTATATTGGTATCGTTTGACAGATTGTGTTCGTAGTGCTCCCTTGTAACGTTCCCTTTACAAATGTAAACGTGTGCACATTGATATCAACTAAAACATATGCAATTACATCCCCCACATTCAATGTGCAGGTATCAGTGAAGTGCCTCTGGACATGTGAAAACAAACTGTGTTCATCTCGGCACTGCCCATGTTGCCTCCACACGAGGATGCTTTGGTCGTTGCCAATAAAAGAAAAGCAGATCTCATTACTGAAGATTATCCTCTGCCTTCCATTCTGCATGGCTCCATGACAGTCGGTGATCATGCCATTGCAGTCTGTGGCGACGATGATGTGGTGCTAATGGTCTGTGTTTATGTAGTCCTGTGTCGTGCCGCAGTCTGCGAACGGTACTGGCACTCACAGGATGCTGCAAGCTGAGCATCACTGCTTACTGAATATCCGCATTCGTGGCGGTTGGAGCATTTCGCATGTGTCTGACAATCCATCAGTTCTCACTGAGCAGGTTGGCGTAGTGGTAAAACACTGGCATTCAGGAGGACCCGGCTTCGATTCCCAGTCCACCACCCATCATAATTCTGGGATGGGTCCTTAACAAAGGCCATGACCGGTTCCTTCCCCAATCCCTCTTCCTTGAGCAACTTGCACCTTCTCTAATGACCTCCCTGTCGACGCGACGTTAAGCACAAATACCTACCTACCGTCAGCTTTCCCCCCATTGTGATTCGTGACGGTCTCCCAGATCCTGTATGTCATGTGTGCATGTCTTCCTCTACTGGCGACAGCAGCGTGCTACGGTAATGTCAGCACGACTGGTGTTGCACGTAATATAACGAAATGACAATCCCGCTTCCAGCAGCACTACGACGCGACCCCTCTCGGACACATCCGTCTGTTCGAAGTGCTGCCGAGCTCGTATCCTAGAAATACGACACTTTGAAGGGATGCACCGACACAAAAAGAGTCAAAATGGAAAGCATGCATGCCAGGATGATATTATACAGAAACGACAAAATTCGTGAGGTGAATCATTATGCAAAATAATGTGGAAATACACTGACGAAAATTAATATTAAAGGAAACTGGGCCCTTGAAAATATAGTTTATAAACAGATTTTTTTTTTTTTTGCGAAATATCGGATACGAAGTGGAACTAAATTATGACACTGCGACCGTAGTTCTATGTTACCAGTATCTTAATTGCAGTGAAATTTTCTAATCGTCCATATATACGAACTTTAGGAGGTGGCAGCTTCGATACTCCTAGTATATTAATGTATGCTACATGTTGCTTAAAGTAAGTGTTTAAAATGTTCACCACCATCGTCCGTGAGTGGCCACAGCAACATACCGTACACGCATTTAGCTATTATTGTCTAAGTGCTAGGCACTCTATCAATGTAGCACAAGCTTTGTGTGCGTTTTACAGTGCAGTTGCAACAACACGACCACTTTTGTTAATGAGGTAACACAACTCAATAAACCAATATCAAACGTTCATAATTCCTGATGGGGAAGATGTTGTAAGCTAGTTCCATTAAGGTGCGAAGTTTTAATGAGAGTTTGAATATCCTGAAAACATAAATCAACTTTCCGAAACTTGTAAGGTAATTCAATTACTTTTCCGATATTTTACCAAAATGGAGTTTAAAAACTCGATCTTCGTGGGTTAATGGTCTAATATATTCCATAACAAAGAGAATTTACCATTTGATTTTGCATTAGGAATCGTCTCAGTAATTTTATCTGTTGAATTTCGCCCCATTCTGTATAGCCTGCATGTAAAGCGACAAGCCTCGCCCTTTCTGACGTCACTTGCACGGCCAAGAATTAAACGTGAATCACCTGCATGAATTCCATTGTAAAATCTACCCACCACGTTCCATTCCTATATGTTGCTTACTCGCCTCCCACCTAGACAAACCAGGTTCGATTCCCGGCTAGCTCTCTCCCCGATTTCCGCACGGGATGTTGGTCGGTGGGTTTTCGGGGATATCCCATTTCCCCCACTCTAGCATTCTGGTGCTTCTTCATACTCACATACCTCTTTTCACCCTCATCTGCTGTCAAGAGCTTGATGTTAAGATTTGTCCAAATCTCTTCACTCCACTCTCCACTGTAGTTTGCTTCCTTGTGGATGCAGTTAATTATTCGACGGTAACTGTATCTCGATACCATTAAAAAGGTATTTTTGTATTATATTTCTTTCCTTAGCTGTTTATGAGACTAAGGAATATGGTCGCAAAAACCAAATGATACCTCACACATGTGAGGAACTTTCCTTATTGGACACAGTGTACCACTTTCGGTGTAATACTCCAAATGTGGGACACCGTGATTTAAAGCATTAAGAAGTTCCGAATCATCATAAGCACAGCATGTATATTCAGATTATTCTTTATTACATAATTTCTGTGAAAAAAGTAAACAGTTATCGATGTTATCAATTTTGTATTTTTATTACTATAATGAGTTGTCATCACATGGTGACAAGACATGAAAAGGAGAAAAGCACTCAGCGTAGTCTCAGAGGAGCAGGAAGAAGGTGAAACACAACGAAGCTGGGGTTCTGCAAGAGACACAGAAATCTGCGAATGGTGCACGGGCTAAGAGATTCTGTAAGATGATCGGGCATCGTTCTTCCCACCTGCGACGCGTCCCTCCCTTCACAGTTGTGACGTTCGTATACTATTCCGTTATTATAAAATCTCCGATATAATCCATCCCCTTCCCAGCCGTCTTTTACTAGAAAGCTTGCGGGTCTACAGCGGTAACTCAAGACATGAAGTGGGAGAGGTTTGTTCGGGGATTACGCCCGCCCGAGAAATGGCACAGCTATATATTTGGCCTCCCTACCCTCCTCTCCCCTTCGACAACCATTATAGGCAGGCCATAAATATTCGATAGTGAAGCAGAACCCCTACGTGCCTACTACTGACGTGCATCAGACTTGAAATGTTACAAAAGTTAAAGTTATTATTTTAGGCAGGGGTGCTCACCACCCACGAACACTATTGCGAAAATAACCACCACATTGGTACGCCTTTCCTCTTGTTCTTCGGGCAGACATGTGGCAAGCACAGAACTTTTAAACATTTCTAGGAGTGCAAGCATAAATTACACACCAGGGACCGATGAGAAAATATAAATAATAAGAAACTGACAATGGTGAATGAAGATATTTGGATGGCTCTTAAAATCGATGTCTTGAGAGCTGATGAGAGTGAGGTAAGGTAAGCATGGGGCAGTACCAAAAGGGAGTGAAGTTTGGAGGGGGGAGGGGTAGATCCTTGAGAAGGTCCGCGACAAGCAGTATCGTCCGGCACAATTTCCACCTGCGAAATTCCGAGCGACCTTGGTGGGAGTTAGGTAGTCTAACCTCTATGCCGCTGCAGCTCTAGTAAAATTTTAATGAGTAAAGCACATACAGAGTGAGAAATGAATTTAAAAAAATCAATTTCTGAACACAACCAAATCTATACCTTTAAAAATAATTGTTCTTAATGTTTGGTTTTTAATACTTTTTATTTTACAGTTTGTGTCACATCTTTCAACATCATCCGAAACTTAAGGAAATATGTTTAAACTTTAGCCAATGTCCTTATTTGGTTTGAAATCACATTTCATACCACACTGCGGTAGCAGAATAATAACAAATGAATAATATTTAGCGTTTTAACTAACGAAAAATGGAAAAATATTGTAGAAAATTAATTAAGAAATACTGTTTCAATACACTTTACAATTTTTTTGGGTGTTTTATTGTTATATACGTACAAAGACAAATACACCATACTTCACTATAATATTCACAGATAGATAAGAACGTCAGCCATCTTCGTGCAACCTTTTGGACATTTACACGAGGTAATGTAAAATTTCAATAGCTGCAGGCATTTTAGCTTCGTTAGTATGAGCTATTCATTTCAGGTTTTTTTTTTTCAGTCTCAGTTTGTTGAAAATTAGTATTCCCATATATTTTTTTACTTTTGTTATATATTCGAAAACAATGGAATAGGAGAGCTGCAATTAAGTAAAATAAAACTCTTTTGAAAATTAAATTATTTTCAGTGAGTTTGCAAAAGAGTGATACCTCAGCTGTGTAAAATAATTCCTTGTCAGTGCTATCGTATAGTTGAGGTACAAGTCATCCTAAGTCCTTCAAAATACACCTGCAGAATCTACAAAAACAAAGCCGCTTCTAGCGAAACTCCTGAGTCTGTGCCTACGTTATTAGTAAAAATATTTCTCCTAGAATTTTGGTATAACTTTTCTGTAAAATTATGGAGAGAATTTAATTTTTAATCGGACTTCCTTTCCTGAAATATAATCTTCTGCTCAGATTCACGGTTTTCTAACATATAATCAAGTTCATAAATGGATAGGAAACGAATTCTCAGCGACAGACGATCTGGAATGTCATTCCGAATGGTTTAGGTTTTAATTTGCTCAGATAGAAAACTCGTACACCCAGAATTTAATGTATATTCTTCAATAGTTTTAATGAATAGAATATTAAGTTGTGGCAAATCTGAACTGAAGTGCTCAATGATCTGTGTACATATTTGTTGATTGTGATTGCTTTGATTGCGGTACTGATACAAACCAAGACGAACGTGAATAATTTTGCTCTTTGTTTAGATAACAACCATCTCCCCCCCAAAAATTTGTTTGCAAGAGTGTTAAAACTTATCCTCCCAACTTATTCACGCGTCTGTCTGTTGTCAATACAAATGAAATATTTGAAAACAAATTTTCTGAACTACCATTAAAATTTATATGATGCAAATTGCGTCATGAATACCCATTGTAGGAAATCCTGTTATAGGCGTTGTTATGGATTATTTTTGTTTTGGGAATATCATTTATCGATACAACGCACTGCAATATGCCAGAACAAACAGAAACGTCTGTGTGTTTGATGTTATTGACAGCAACTGTTTTGAGACTCAGTCTCAACAACGAATGATATCTCTGTGAGACTGAGGTATACCTACAGTCTCAACAACGAATTGTATATTTGTGATGTGACTAAGGTATACCCACAGTCTCAACAACAAATTATATCTCTATGGGACTCAGGACTCTTGCCTCAAAGGTAACAAAATGTTCAACTACTTTGCCATGTTCTATTTGTCTGTGCAGTACCACAAACACCCATGCCAAAAGACACATAGACGCTCACTTTTAATGCGTAAGTATTTACCGCTGAATGGTTTGAAGACTTCAGGCAGATGTATACACTATTTTGAAAATCATACACTTCTTAAAACTGAACACTAAAACTACCCTCACTGCAATGGCGGCAGCTAAGTCTACACCAACTGAGCTCTGTGTGTTTAAACTCTGATGTAGTGGATAACATTTTCCATTGTCTTATTATTGTCAGTGTGTTTTTATTGCAAATTCAAGTCACACATTACATTAATTTACTTAAATATGGTTTTGTCATTTCGTAGGCGCAAGCAATGGGTGCAAAAATGTACGAGAGCAGACCTGGATGTAATCATAAATATATAAGAGCCTGGTGGTTTATACACGAGAACAGTGTGTTACAACTATTTCAGAAATTTCTAATCTTGTACACAGAAGGGCCATGTAAAATTTGATTGCCCTTAACGAGAAATGTGCAGGTTTGTTTTTACTGGAACGTCCCCTTTGAAAACTAAAAGCAAACAATGTTTACATAGTCAGTGTTTGTGTATTAAACTGGATGGAGACCATTGTTTAAGTGTGTATAGTACAGCAAGTTCAGCTAGGGATAATATATATATATAGCTTCAACATAATTGTTACATTTTTGGCCCCACTTAACATAATTCTATCCACTGAGCCACTAAGTTCCCACTTGCATTCACTCTATCCACTGAGCCACTGCATCTTTTGGGTTATAGTATTCTAACAATATATTTTCCTCTAAGCCAAGGATTATTTTCGTCATCAATAATCATAGAAACTTGTTTACCAGAGTAAATAATTTTGTTGTTATTTATGCCTAGAATTGACTCCATTTCTAATATAAGAAATTATGTGCAAGTCAAATTAGCAAGATGTAATACGTCTTGTTACTAGTAATCTTTTTAATATGAAAATTAAGTATTAAAGAAAAATTAAATTAAATAATACATACCATATTCATTAATAAATATTGTATGTGGTTGCACATTTCATGGAGCAATGATTCGTTACTCTCATATATTTCAAATGTAACATTGTTTAACATGCATCATTTTACATACATAAAATGTGTTCAATGTTCGTTCATTGTTTGTCATTCAACACACATTTTACCTATGGTGTGCTTTATTGCGAAAAACTACAAAAGGTTTATGAGCTGTTACACTATACCAGGGACCTCCCAGGTTTACTGGCTTTTACACCCCACTAGTAATATGTTATATATTTTTCTGACCTTGATATTGTCACCGGCAAAACCCCAGGTGGAGAAACCCAATCATCTCTTCACTTGTTGGGCCAGTTTTTTTTCAGTGGAGAGGTGATTGGGTTTCTTATTATTATTTTATATATATATTTTTTTATTTTCTAGTACCACCCTTCCCATGTGATGTTGGCACTTTTCATCATATGGGAATACTCTAGCTATACATCTGTTGTATTACATTTACATTATAGAGATTATTTTTTTCTGAAGCTTGAGGTGGTAGCAATTAATAGCATCTACTGCTCATATTTCTAAACAAGCATGAACAAGGTTTTTTGGATCAAATTTTGAATGATTTGGTGATAATCTAATAGTGTAAATATGGGTGGGTGCCTCATATTCACATTATTTAATTTATCTGCCCATGGCCTTCACATTTGAAAGCAAACACCTTGCCAATGAGCCATGATGACAAGACAAATGAGGCAGTGATTATAAAACTTCAAGCAGCGAGCTCTGGTGAGTTGAAAGCTATAAGTGGCTAGTCGCTCTAGCCAAGTGCTGCGCTGAGCTCGCCCAAGGTCGATGAGTGGAGTTGTTCTTGCCAATTGTTCAATGTGTTGCAATTTGAGTGCAGCTCACAACATCAAGGTCGAAGAGAGTGTGGCCACATGTTTTATCTTCTCTCCGTAAGCAGTCGGTTTTTCGTTGTCTGCAGATGCCAACACATTATGAAAGCTTTCATCTGTCTCAACTAGGTTGCAGCACAGTAGGAAAGCTATATTCTGATGCAACTAGATAGCAACATGTTTGCTGATGCAGATAAAAGAATTCTCGCACTATAAGTACAATTTTTCAGTTACACTTCTTATTGAGATGAAGTTATCTTATAAAAGTCTTTAATCTTACTACAATACTTTCCTTCTGTCATTTTTCTAATCTAATGCAATAAATGCACTGTCTTTGCCCCGATATTTTGAACAAATCTATTTAAATTTAAAATGTGTCATATCTCCACCAACAAAATCATTGTATATGTGTTTTTAATTTGTTTCATCTTGTCTAATATCCACAAAAATTTGCATTATCTCTTACTAATTGTTTAGGTACTTTTGAATAGGTCTGTTCCAAATGAAATACATCAACATTTTTATGTCTTCCAATAGTAAAGTACTCACTGATAACATCTTGATTTTCTTAGATGACATCATCGAAAATGACTAGAGAATTATTTTCACATTGTTCTAGTGGAATCATTTCATCATTGATATTTAAAAAATAAGCCATTCTTTGATTTAACTTGTTGGATATTACATAAAAGTCATTTTGTAACTGAATATATTTTGGCTGGTTAAACATTATTGAGCAAATATACAATTTATTGAAATTTAACCAACCATTCTTATAAGTAAAATTAATCATCAAGTTGGTTTTCTGAAAATTACTGGGCCCGATGATAATGGCTCTCATATTGCCAGGCAAAAGTTCACCATTATTTTGATTTTTAACATTTTTGTTCGAAAATTATGACACCAAACCCCAATCGACTTTTTTCTTTTCTAACAATATATATTTTTATTAAATGGATAATAAAGTATTTCGGTTAACAAATAACTGATTCATTCTAAAGAAAAAAATCTGTATGATATAATACATAACGATAAATCTATAGCATTGATTGGTTTTTGCACAAAATTTGTGACACTCAATATAGCTAATAATACTATAACATTGATTGAAAACAATAAAGTTATAACTATTCCAAAATGATAATATGAGGATGAATCATAGAAATAACCTATAAACACATTTGAAAAATTATTAACAAATAGGATTGAATTAACAGCAGATAATTTGAAAATAGAATATCTATTAAATGTAAGTTTGATATTAAATTAGACGATCGACTATCCGATATTCTCGGCTTTGAAAGAAATGTGACTACTGGAAAAGACGAAATTGTTATAGGTACACAATTACCTGAAATTAATCCAATTAAAACAATAATTGTTCATTGTAACTTAGCATATGGCATGTTTATAAAATGCAATGAATCTAATCACTTAGAAACAGATACCATTGCTAGTTTTTCTCCAAAAACGATGTTTGATTTTACAGATTCTATTGTTCACAAACCATCATATCCAATTTTTTATAAAATAAATAAGGAGCGATTTGATTTCATTGTTTTAGAAATTAGGGATGAAAATGATAAAAAAAATTGATTTTTATGGTGCTGATATCGATATTACTTTGGAAATTAAAGATTTTAAAAATATAATTTGTTATTTCAGTGGTCGGCATGCCAACTGCTAGATTATTTGTCATTCCATAGTTAATATATAATTATTTTGATTAATAACCCCATGGTAATATATCTATAATATTGTCTTTCTCTTTCAATAACATACATTTGTCATAGTAAATATTATAATATTAAGCCATAAACTTATTCACCAATTTTTTTTGTTTTCATATCTCTTCTAATCATATTGTATTTATAATGACATTTTTCTTAGTTTTTCTTTACTTATTCACTCATCGATTTCATGTTCAAATTTAAAGCATTTTCGTGATGAAGCGTCAACCCTTTAATTTTTGTAAATTGTTTTCCCAAAAAAGTTACGCAACCATAGCTTTTTGGACCAGTACTTATCCATTCGACACCATAATCATTTTTTACAAATTTGTCTGTCCATTCACCAAGCATACAACCTGTTTTAACAGTATTTTTACCATTATCAATGTAAACCACACTGTATCGTAACATACTACTTTATCACCGAATCTATCTAACATTTTATATAAACATAATGTAGCATTTGAAGTGGTAAAAGTTGCTATAAATATATTTGTTGCTGTGCAATTTGCTACATAATTATTATTGTATTTAGATGACACTTAAATTATTTTTTCATTGTCGTAAACAACATTGTTTACTTCTATTATTTCATCTAATAACAATTAGTACAATTGGATCTGTAACATATTGTGTTTGTGTCAAATTTTGCCTGTGTCCAAATTTTCCCAAAAGTGAATTTAAACAAATTTTGGCAACAACACATTTTCGTGGATTTTGTTCAATATTTTCAATATTTAAATCGATATCTTGTTCTTTTTTAATAACTAGAATATATTTTTCTTTTCATTTCTAATCGTCTTCGCAAGGAATAGTTTCAAATTTAATTTTCATGAATGTTTTAATGTAGTCTCTAAACACTTTATTACTCTTTTTCTCGAAATGCCAAACTTCATGAATTTTAAGTAATTCGTAGCGTTTTTCAATAGCTTTATTTAATTAAATGTAGTCCATGTACCATTTATTGCTCTTTATTCTTCTCAATGTCCACATTCTACTTTTTTATCTACAACACATTTTGAACATAAAGTAAAAATAGTTTTTTTTTTTCTTAATTGGAAGTACTGGATGATATAAATTTCTAGGTGGTAAAACTTTACATTTGATCAATCCAAACCAATTTTCGTCGTAATTTTTAGGGTTAAATATTTTAATCACATGGCCAACTGGGCAATAATCATAAAACATCACTGTTGGATATAAACTACATATATCTATGTATCTTAATTTTTTTCCTGAAACTTTTAATTTGGAAGCATTGGTTCTACCACCAAAAAATACATCTCTAGGTTGCAATGGTTCTATTATATTTTTAGTCTTTTAATAATTACTTTGATAGAAAATCGATTTTTTTTCCATTTGCAAGCCCACATTTCCCTTACTTTGTAACCATTTTGTCTTAAAATAGTCGTTCGATTGTTTGTTTTACTAAGCAAATCATCCATGCATTCATTGTTATAAATATTAATTGTGTGTGGTGAATAACAATCAGGACATCAATGCCAAAACAGCCATGATTTTGATATATTGTTTTAGTTTTGTCATAATAACCATCCACTTTTGCCCCATAAATAGTAACTTCTCCATCATTTAATGCAAGTCGAACATTTGGAAATATATTTAACCACGAAATTGATTCCTTACTAAACATTTCTTTCTTATCATCGTAAACTACTGCAATAGTAGGCTATTATCCATAAGAAAAGTTGATCTCTATACAACCATACGAATACCTACGATTGTTATGTAGCCAAATGGATCTATATTTGCTATTTCTAGAAAAGATTCTCTAAATTTAAGACAACCACGTGTTTAAAATATCAACATCGGAATCATAATATGCAACAAGTTCTTTTTTGAAATCTAAGATATAATTTTACTTTTTTTTTTTCTTTCTGTATGCCATTTTTTAAAGTCTATTCGCTGTTCTTGTTTCATTTAATTGACTCCATAAAATTTTGTTGCAGGCACTTTTCAAATATAATTTTGATTATCTGGTGTATTGGAAAAATGGAAAATATCCTTTATTAAGTTCTTTTAAACCAAACCTTTGGGAAATGTTACAAAACTTCCTTGACTAAAGTTTATTCTATCAATTATTTTGATATTTAGACTCGATATTTTAAGTTGCATAACTTTCGAACTTGATATATTGTTTCAGGTTTTATACTGTTTCCAAATCAATATTGTAAAATAAAATATCAATCGTAGCCTTTGAAATTGTGTGCAATAAATGTATATCCTTTATTTTCTTCCGATATTGCCCATTCGCATAACTCATCATTTGTACTAAAATGCATTTTGTTTCCATTAAAATCTTGAACATATATACAGTTTGGTGTATGAAATCCAGTGTATTGTATGGCTTCGTAGTTAAAAAAGTAGTATTTTTCAGTGTAAGAACAATTCATATCTTTTTCTTGTTTCACCAATAATAAGTACAAGCTTTTGTACAAAAACTGTCTTTTTGAGGCTTAACTTGCATATAACATTTATGTTCATCAGATTTCACAATTCCCTTACATTTTCCTACACTTGGTATAACCACATTCGTGTTTTTTATTTCTCAAGCATATTTTGTTACAAGTCTTACACTTACAAGACGTCTTACACACAGCATGGTGATCAGTAAAACATTCCTGTCCAAAACAATATCTATTACATTTTTGGCAATATATTCTAATACAATCTTCATTTTTCCAAACTTTTTTGTATTGTCGTTTTTTACAAAAATTACAAATATTTTTATTATTTTTCTCACACTCATGTTGATTATTATTATTGTGTGGGTTGTCACAATTTTTACAATGATAAACACTACCTAATAATGCTTTCATACTATTATTTACACCATGATGTTCATCGTGTAAATACAAATAAATAGTTGTTGATTTTTTAGTTCCAGAATGTATAATTTAATTGAAGTGTGCAGCACAAACAACTATAATTTGAATATTCAGAAAATTTTCTACATCCATAATATCTTCCAAACTAAGCCAATTTCACGATGTTTTCTCATTTGTATGCAAATTTCACGATACAGTTATCCTTCATTATTCGTTAATTCTCTATCCAAAATGATATTTCTTTCGTATGTTAAAGCTGTAATTATTGCTCTAGGACCACATAAACTATCATCATTGACAATTTTAGTAATACATTGTTTTGCTCTTATATCTTTAGTTAAATTTTAATTTTTTATTTTTTTTACCTCTTGCACTATTACCACTGGGTATTTTATAAACATCAACATAGGAAGTAGTTTAATTTATATCTGCATTTTCATTTGATGTAATTATTTTCTCAATTTGATTAAGTAAATTTTCGGCATTTAAATGGTTATTTCTTGCATCCGAAATTGTATGGCGAAAATTCTTATTCTTTGCGTATATTCTCATTTGATCATTATTTCTATAACCAGTTAATTTTCTTACAGCTTTCATTGTTGCGTGCACAGCATTTCGAACAGCATCCATTCTTTCCATCGAATTGTCCTGTAAATTATTTATGTGAATGCTATATTTTGTTTGCCAAATGTTTTGAATCTATCATTAAAATAATGTTCACGTAGACGAATTTCAAAGGGCGGTCTCCTATTCACACATTCATTAAAAAATTTTTGTTCAAAAATATTTGACCTAAACTTTAATGTTATGCTTTAATTTCGGGTTTTAAAAAAGTTAAATTTTTTAAATTCTGGTTACTTTTATTTTTCGGCGATACAAATATCTGATTACATAATGGAAATATTTATTTTCATTCACTTCTATCGTTTGAATATAATTCTCTAACATTGAGATGTAAAAATGGTAATTATGTAAAGTTTCTTTTTCTTTATTCATTTATAATATATGGCATAATAGCTGTAATTAAATCAGCTTTCTTTAAATTGTACCAATACCTAATTTTAAATTCTTTTGCTAAGATTTTCAGCTCTCGGCCTCTCCTCCCGCTCAACTCAACTCTAGATTGTTCGCAGCCAATATTATTGTTTTATTTATATACAAAATATTATTGAAGATTAAAAAAAAATATATATATATAGTTGATGTAGAATTATTAAATTATTATAAATAAAGGAATGCAATTGTAATTGTGTTTAAATTATTGATAGTAATTTATTAATATTTAACTTCTTCTATGATAGCATTTCTCATTAAAACAATTTTATGCATATTGTATGTTTATCCTTAGTATTTTTCTGATGAGAAAATAATTTTATGGATTTATTGTCATTACATACTCTACATGCCTTTGTTGTATAATTATTATGTTGAATTTCATTTAGAATATCTACTAATGCATCGTGTGATGTAGTATTTTTATGCTCTTTCAGATATGTACTACAAGCGTAATTTCCACATTCGCACAGTATTTTCTCAATAAAATATTTTTTACATCTTGTTATGTGTTTGTATGTAGTCGCTTTACATAATATACACATCTTAGTTGAATAATCACAACGTCGATTTGCATTTGCAATGTGTAATTTAGTATTTTTATACTTTTTGAGATATAGATTAGATACATATTTTCCACATTTGCATAGTACTTTCTCTTTATTTAAATCATAATGGTTTCTGGCATATTCGGCGGAACATTTTTTACAGGTGTTAATATGCTTATCTTTTGTGTGGTTATGTGATGGAAAACCTTCAATGTTTAATACTTCACCACTCTTGATGCATTGTTTACATATGGTATTTTCCATTTCGAGCATTGATTCAATTTTATTTATAAAGAAAAAACATTCAAATAAAGAAACATTTTTTTTATTTATCTTAATAATTTTCTCTTTATAAATAAGAAAAATTGAATCACTTATCAAGAAGTTGAACAATTCCTATGAATTGACTAAACTACAAGAACTCGAACAGAATAAATGGTTTGCTGCTACAGAATTTCAAAATTTTGAATCTAAGTTTGGTAAAAATTTTTATTGTATTCTAGATAAAAATGCTTTAAAATTAATAAATGAGAAACCAGTTTTTATAATGTAAGAAGGTTTAAAAGAACTGAAAAATGGAAAATCTGTACATTATATTGAATTCTCTTAAAATATATAAATTCTATTCATTTGATTCTATCGATAATTTTTTTAATATTTTTATTTGGTTAAACACAAATAAATTTTTCTTTATAAATAAAAATGGCTTTACTTGGTTTACCATGCAGTTTGAATAACTTTTTAAAAGGATGTTCGAAATCAACTTTTCCAGCATACATCATAAATATGAAGTCTGCCGAACTTGGAAATTTAGTTTTCAAATTATATCGAAATCTACAAAAATTACAGTTAATGATTTTAGATAGAGTTTGCGATAAAGAAGAACTTCGGGAAATTGGTGACGAATTTGAACATATAGAAAAAGTTTAAAAATATTTATTAGATCTACGAATATAATCTATAAAGAATAATAACATAATATTTCATTTGATTTTAGCTTAATTTGCATACTTTTGTACTATATACTTTTTTTTGCTTGAATTAGCATGCATATTTGGTCTAAATTTGCTTAATTAGATGCGTAATTGATTGATTTAGATTAATTTTTGCGAAAAATATTACGATCAGTATTTGTGTAGGATTCTGTGTCTAATTTCTATTTTGGAGGTAAATACCATGAAATTCGAGGAAAAATAGGGGGTTTTAGGGTAAAAAATGGATTGTCCTCAACCTATCCATATACTACTCATGTACTGTCTTGCTGTGCGACTAAAATGTGTTGGTGCACCATCGTGCATGTACGACAAGTCTTCTCGTAGATTCAGTGACACACCTAGTAGTTGTGGCAGGTCGTTGTCCAAACGCGGATGAACTGAAGTGAATGCACATGGAACTGGTAGAATCGAGCCTGAAACTTGTCGGTGTGTCGACGATGACACAGCTGATGCATGACTAGAGACCTGCAAAATTCGCGTTATTATTTGGGGACACGTTTAACTTAAAACACATGTAGCTTTGCAATACGCTTGTCATTGGACAATAATGAAATTTGACATGCCCTTGGTAACTCTGCGCCAATAAATTACCATTTCACAATCGTGCGCCCTAATGACGTGCAGTTCAGTTACAAAGGGCATGACTTCACATATATGCAGCAGCCAATGGAGAAACGACGCCAACTCGAGTATATGTGGTGCTGTGAAATTTATCCTGATGTCAAATAATAATGCGAATTTTGCAGGTCCCTATGCATGACACATTATTTCACCATACGCGAAATTATGTCCGTAAGTTCCTGATTACTCCACTACATCATACTTGTGAAGTACTGTTAGCTGTGCAGGCAGGTGACGTCCTTGACACTTGGTATGGTAACATGAACCAATGCAATGTATCACTTGCCCGTTGTAACGTCTCAGCTATTCACTATCTTATAAACATGTTGCCTTAAGACATGGGCATTAGCGTGGGTCTCAGTTCACACATCATGCATGACAGTTTACAGGCTGCGTACCTCCCAGGCAACCATTAATCTGCTGTCCAATTAAACATGATATTTCTCAGGAAACGGTAGGGATGAGCGGATACTACCAAGGTGATACTTTTTATTCCTTTTTAAATATTGATTACTAGCATGTCATGTCACGTTGCTTCAAGTGCAGGGTTGCAAAGTTCGTAGTAATTGGAGTGTGTCTGTCCTTATTTAATGTTTGAAGGGGTGTACAATCTATAATGCCGTTTTGTCTGCTAACCTGCCTTGTAAACATTTGCCTGTATGCCCATTTTTGTTGTTTAATCGCAAGTGGTTTCCAATTTATCGTTGCATAACACCTTTTCAATCGCAACGTTCCGAGGCCTCTACCACTTTGAAAAATCACTTTAGGTCCCATGTTTTATATTTGTTTCGCTATTTATTTGTCCTAAGGTTTCCGTTTACGCCGAGAGAGTTAGCTTGTCATTTTGAATACATTTATTAAATTTAAACAAACAATCGGGTTTTATTGGGCGGGGGGTTGATGATAGCAGGTGGAGGTGGAAAGGGGGTGGAAGGGGTGATGGTAAGGAGGTGGGGATTGGATGGAGGTTACAGGCCTGGATGGTGGCTGGGGCGAGGGTCATGTGTGTGGGGGAGGTAGAGTGGGCATGCAAAGTAAAACCAATACGATGTTCTGTTGTTTGGGTTACATTACGGTTATGGCATCACAATTCACCTTGAAAGGTTGGATCTGGTGATATGCAATGTGGTATACTTACATCATTAAAATCTTCAAAATAATAAAATATTAATTAAAAATGTATTTGAGTGAATTCCTTTTGGCTCTTCAAAGTGACTGATCTTTCAACAACCTTTGAGGATCTTCAGCAACACTGTGAGGCCTCTCAGCCACATTGTGGAACTAGCATTATTTTTTACAAATCTATGGAAATTTTTGGTTGGTTCTGAAGGGTGGGGGAGGGAGGTAAGAAGAAAATTTAGGTTCGGAAGAAGCATTTTTAAACTCAAACTAACAATTTTGAGGGGAAAAGTGGAATTTCTTAATCACCAGGCGGTTATTTTGTTGGAAATTTAATATGGTGGACAAATAAACGCAACCGCAGCCAGAAACTGTTTTTCTCGGATTCCCTAAACGCACCTTCTAACTGAGCAAAAGACTCCTAACAACTACAGATTGGCTACTCGTGCATAGAACCACTGACAGCCTCCGTACACAATAAAACCCAATCACTCGTTTGGTAACCGTTAGTTTTTATTCCACGATAAGTCGTTATATATTAAGTTTTGTCTATGAGTTTACTATGGTCTTATCCCGCATATTTCCAAGTAAAAGTGCTCTCAGCAGTGATGGGCTGTTTCTAGAGATACAGACTTCTTCTTTTCAAAAACATCCAGACCAAACAGTCGAAAATTTTTTGACTTCTATTAGAAGAAACTGAGAAATGAACTGCATGAATCGTTATTATAATGTAATAATTTCATGTCTCTAGACTTTTGTGTCGCCTTATTTAACTATCCTTAGAACTTAATTTGTTACATAGCTTTATATGTTTTAAAACGCAATTTTCAATAACAGAAATAGTTAATTTAACTGATAATATTATGACTTGATATCTAAATGTTTGTTAGGCACACATAGTTTTGGTAAACCCCCCTCATGTTTCTAGCTTTTTTCATCAACCAAATGTATGTTGTAAGTTTAGATGAGATACCTAAATTAACACTTTAAGTTGGTTTTAGGGCAGTAAAACTCGTATTTGATTCCACGACAGTACTTCTCGTAACTTGTAAGGATGTAATGGCAAGCGATTGGATGCCACTAACATATATCTGGTCTTGCTAGTTTGAACGATGCCAATATGTCGTATAGGTTTAACTTTTATTTATAAAATCTACGTTCATCGTATTTGGAGCAGAAGTCCTAATAACGAGAACATTAAACATAACAAACTTGTTATTGATGTGATTTTATTTTCAACATGCCTGATTTCGGGTTTTCTGACGTATCAGTTCACTAACCTGGAATCATTAGGTTAATTTGGAAAGTACAGTACAATCAATTATACTTAATTTTACAGGCATATTTAGTTGTGCTTATTAATACTCGGTTTTAAGTGTTTATCGTTATTATGTAAAATCAAATCTGCAAGAATATCTCTCTCAAACGTATATGATAAAGGAAAGCAGACTCCAGATGTACTCAGGAACGTGACTGATAATGATTCGTCATACTGTTGCCCTTCAGTTATAATTGGAACAGAATCTTGCAGGATGTGTTAAAATGTAACTGTAATTATATCACAAAAGTACCACTGAAGCCACAAGTGCTTGAAGTCTGTTCTACAATCAAATGAATTCACGAAGTTTCGGGGTGTTTATGCCTGATCCTAGCTGCGTTTCTAAAATTTTGTTCGTTTGCCGCACATCATTACCAGAATCCTTCAGATATCAATATTCACTTTCCCCATAGTTTGACGGGATCGATGTGTCACATCGGTATCGGCATTGTTAACAAGTACCAAAGCAAAGCTCCACAAATGATACTACGGCATGTTACATTGGTAGGAGACATAGTCTGAAATACACGATGCTGTGAAATTTAAAAATTACACAATATATACTCACAATAAAAACATTGCGAGTGGGAAGGTATTTTGGATTTGGGAATCGGTAGAAAAGTATTTTTTTAAAGGTATTGTCATAAAACTGGCCGACGACATATGATTTCGTTTTGGATGGCAACTTCTGTACAAACATCTGGCTGATAGGGACGCGAACCGTCCCTTCAAGTGGAATGACGGAGCAGGTGAGCCAGAACAACTGCATTCCCTCTACTCACGATACAGTGCGGTTCGTAAAGCAGAGGGTTTGTGGGAGTGAGTGCCCATTCGCTTACCCAGCTGTATGCGGATCTCTAACACGCACTATACGAGGGCATTTCGCGTTTTTTCTTTCGGAAGAATACAACATGGCCTAACGGAATCACACGGCTTTGTGGCCCGTGACTGTAACGCTCGCGCAACATTTCCGTTGAACTGGGTTTTGTTTAAATGACCGGTATTTAATTCGCGTTGTTCCACAGTTGTTCATGCGGAATTTCTGCTCCCTCCCACCTCCCCCCCACTACGGTTTATAATTTTTTTTTGTTATGATCGTGCCCCATCTGCTTTTACCCAACGTTCAGTTCTCGTCTAAAACCTACGGTTCGCTGCATTTCAGGCATGTAATATAAAAAAAAATCCGCTCGTCCCTCTCTTGTTTAACCACTAGCACTTAACAATTTCAAACGACGGTGAATAATAAATTTCAAAGACCTGTTTTGAAAATCATTGTTTCTAAAAATAGCGGGATACTGGGACTTTTTGTCACTTTGTCAGTATAATTTGACGTAATAAATAGCCGCTATTATTGTGTATACACTACTTCTATGCATATTTGCCTTCCAGTCCAACGTTATTGAATGGGTCTTCATCAGACTCTTGAAGTATAGCATTCTACCACAGGATTAAAAAAAGGTTTAAAGAAATATCCTGATGATGTTCCTGGTCGGCATTCCTTAGATCGTTTCCAAGAGCTGCCAAGGAGATGAGAAATTATTAATTTATACATCAGCTTGCCACGATTTCTGAAATTTCTCTGTTGCTTGAGAAGAGAAAGACCGAGATATGTGTACAATTACAGGTAAGGTTTAACTTCCCAGGAATATGCTGAGAACCGTTAAAGGGGACGAGACCTCCATGATTCTAGTGGCTCACGACGACACGATTATTAATGCCAGTGCTCATGAATTGTCGTGGCCAGAGATTTGGCGCTAATCTTCATCCCCTCTCAGACTTTCTCGCCACATGAACTAATATGTGAATGTTATACATACATTTCTTCAAATGCACAGGAGTTCATAATGCTATTTGTGACAGAATTTTACGTCGGTAGTTAGGGTGTTTCACCTTGATTGTGGTATAGGGCAAACAGCTAAACTTCCATAAAGGCATTTTTAGAAATTTAATTTTGCAAACTCTTAAATTAGCAGTCAAATATAATAATCCGATATAATGGGTAAAGTCGATTATTATTATTACTTTTTTTAAGGAAATTCAAAAATTTAATACTGCCCTACGTACAAACATAAGTAAAAAAAGAACTATTATTGGACACACAAATGCTGTGAATTGCAGTAATTGTAAGTCCAATTATATATATATATATATATATATATATATATATATATATATATATATATATATATATATATATATATATTGTTTAGGCTGGGCGTTTATATATCAGCCAGTCAGTTAGTTAGATTTTCATTACACACACACGCACACCTCACACACACACACACACACACACATATATATATATATATATATATAGTGTGTGTGTGTGTGTGTGTGTGAGGTGTGCGTGTGTGTGTAATGAAAATCTAACTAACTGACTGGCTGATATATAAACGCCCAGCCTAAACAATTGGTCCTAGAAACGTGAAATTTGGAGGAAACATTTATAATATAATGTAGGAAGCCATTAAAATATTTTTCAAATTTCAACCCCTAAAGAGGTTAAGTGGGAGTTTGTATGGATAAAGTATTACATGGTCGTTGGAAGCCACCGAAAGGCTGCAAGTCAAAGCTATTTTAAGTATTGAACTATTTCAAGTATTTGTGCCACGTATACCATTGATACCCAACGTCCTACCTTTTTAATTCAAGAGACTGTAGTCAGCACTCAAATTCGCAGGAGTTGACTTGAGGCAGGACTGTATCTCCCACGGTCAGTTTTACGTGGCGTGTTCGAGTGTAAGCTCATCCCTCAGCTTCGTTGTTTGGTGTCAGCCTCTAGAATTATAAATAAACATGTTTACCAACGAGTATCGTACCAAGCCTAAGTTACATGTTGACGCGGCTGATTACTAACAAGTCCAAAATTAACAGCGTCAATTCTCTTATTTTTGGACTTTCATTTCGTTCCACTTTCTGTTTTAAAACATGTACTCTATTTTAAAGGCTGTTCACGGTAAAGTGAGCACTTTTGAAATCAACCTTGGAAAAATGTCACTGCCCCTACCAGCATATATTTCAACGTGCGCCCTAAGTGACATGCGCCCAGTAAAGTTGGTAACGATGGATGGGAAGTAGTTCGGTATCTTAACGTCGAATAAAAAGTGTTAGGTAACAATTTGTGATGACTTAAATTATTTCTTTTGCTTTCTGTTGATATTTTAATGCATCGAAGTGTTAAAATGAGCAGATTTGTTAGATATATACTTTTCAAATAATTTTACGGTGTCAATTGATCGACGCACGAATAAAGCGACGAGGCCCTCGACAACGTTATTATTGCATAACGCGGATGAATACACAACGTGCATATAAGTAGATCTTAAGCAGGGCTTTCGAAAGGGCTCATTAATAACCTATAAAGAAATTCTTACTACTTAAACAATATTGTAATGAAAACACGAAGTCCACGTGGACAAAGTCGCGGGAAAAAAAACTAGTTTTACGTTAAGCGGAAGATTGCGGAGTTTTAGTAAAGTATTTGCTGAGTAGGACTTTCGAAAGTGCTCAGTCATTTTCGAACAATATTTAATATTTCTCCTTAAAGTCTGTTCTCGGTGAACTGAGCGCTTTTGAAAGCCCTGCTTAGGATCTGCTTGTATGCATGTTGTGTGCGCTTCCACCTTATGTGCATTTAACTTTGCCATGAACATGTTCACTTTATTCATGAGTCGGTTAAGCTAAATAATGAAATCATCATAAATGTATATATTTTACAAAATGGCTAAATATTACAATTATATACATAAAAAAATAAAGTAAAATAAATAATTCCATCATTCACAAATTACTAATTAACGCATTTAATTTAATTCGACGTTAAGAAATGGGACTACACTATCTCCGTCATTACCAATTTTACTGCGCGCACGCTAGGCTGTGTGTCCGTTAAATGTATGCAGGTAGTAGGAGCAGGGACTTTTCCCAAAGGTTAATTTTGAAAGTGCTCAGTTAATTATGAACGGCCTAAAGTGTGATCTTTTGCCTTGTGGGAGAGAGAAGGAGATGTATAACATTTATAGTTTACCGTTAGTAATATTTTTGATCCTAATTTTGTTATTGAACATGGATACTTCGGGGACGGAAGTTGAGCTAAAAGTAGAGATAAACGGCGCTGGCGATAAACAATTTATTATATTAGAATTGTACGAAATTCCGTTCAACTAGTGCACATTACTTACAAGTGGTCTTTCCTAGCATGAGAAAATGCAGATAGCTTAATTTCTGCATCAAAGAATGTCAAAATCACTATTATAATATTTTTGAAACCCACAAATATAATAAACTAAAGATTTACATATAAGTGGTCTAATATTTTCCTATGCGAGAAAATAGTACTTGTAAGTTATGTCTATAAGTTGGACAGAGTATTTCGTACAAACAGATATGATTGAATTTTTCGGGTGACCAGAGCCCTTAAGGATAATGGGGGGGGGGGGGGGAAAGATATACATTTATTTTTGTACCAAATATTGTTTAGCTGATACACATTGTATATGATGTCATTTTCGTCGATTAAAAAAATTACACCTTATATTTGTTGAGTAATGTGATGTCAAATCATAATTTTTTCGGTTCCACTGCAGCCATGAAAACAAATACTCAGTTATACATGTCAAAAACTTACATTATAAAGTAATGACGTGTGCTACCTCCTGACTCGTGGGGAATCACCAAAACACAAGCGATTATATATATGAAAGAAAGGTAAAATCCAAAGCCATTTTTTCCTTAATTTTGACTTTTTTTTTATGCATGCACCTTTATTTGGTGATTACGAAGTTGTCATGTGGTACCCAAAGCATTATTGTACATTGTAAATTTTCCCGTTAGTATGCCTCAGTTAGTATTTGTTACTAAGGCTGCAATGAAAGAGAAATGTTAGGGATTTTACATCAAATTATTTTAAAAAATATTTAGTTTAATATTTTTATTCGAGATAAATGTCATCAACTTCAATACTTACAAAATTAACAGTGTTTGATACAAATTTGAAATAATTAAATTATTTTATTCCAACAAACTTAAGAGGTTTTATCAACCCTTATACACGAAAGTTTCGTTTAAGTGTCATAACATGTCTCTGTGTCTTTACTGAATAAGTTTCATTATAGAAGCATTACATTTCATAGTTTAGTGCAAATTTTTGTACTTGTTTTTTAAGGGATGTTCCCTAATTGTCATTAAAAGGCGAGAATGAATTAATATATATAATTTTGTTCTAATTTAACCGTTGTATAGTAATGCATTAGTAATTCATAATATTCGGTCCAATTTTCAATAAATACTCCTATGTTTAAATCAAGAAGAAATAAATAGAAAAATGTAATATGTCGTGTGAGGCGGGTACTTAAGGGTTGTTTTCGCGTGCTACGACTGCGCGCGGTAATCGCAAGGGCGCGGCCGCTCTTCCTTTGTCGCCTCTGCAGAGAGCGCCCGCCGACCGTGGCGCGCCATTGTTCGCGCGGCGGCCACGGGAACTAAAAGCGAGATGTGCGGCAGGACACGCTGTTTATTGCCCGATTTCTCTTTCTTTATTTGAGGCACGGTTTACTTTTCCCTTCCATTTTCTCGGATCCGCTGCTGTCGGCTTTTCCTCCTCTCTCTCGTCTCACCCACTTCCCGCTCTCCGCCCTTCGCCATCACCTACACCCTCCTTCACTCACACGCACACACCACCACAAAATCAGGCTCTCTCTCTCTCGCACATCTACTTTTTTTAATTGAAAAGTCTGGTAGCTCTTGCCTTTCGGCTTGTGAGCCCCCCTCCCCCCCCAACACCCTTCCTCTTACCCACCCTCCAACGTCGCTCTCTTACTTCTTCCCACTTTCTCTTCCCCTGACTCGCACTCCCAACGCAACACGCATTACGTGAGCGCGATATATGGGGCAGGCTGAAAACAGCTACTGAAGATTCGGCCAGCAAACTACCCCCCCCCCCCCATGCCAGCAATAAAATTGTAAATAAGATATGCGAATCCTCACATATTTTGGCGAATCATTCATTATTTCAAGTGCTACCTTAAAGTATACAGATGCCCAAAATACTAATAAACTCTGCCTAAATATCAATGAAATTACAGATATATGAAAAGATTTTTCGCTACTCTAACCATACAAATGAATTTAACAAACTATAGTAAAAATGAGTAGATGTCGTAAATAATCTAACACATTGTGTTATACATTAAGTTTTCCTTTTAGAATCTGCAACAGAAGGAGTTTATGACATAACAAATACATACAAATACGTAAGAGCAACTAACACAGTCAGGCCAATGGCAATGGTTTCTGTTGATCCACCGCACAAACAGCTACAATGCAAGAAGTTCGGAAACTACCTGTCTAAATTCAAACCACAGCGTTTGTGGGCGAACAGGCCCCAAGAAACCCTCGTCACAAACTCTTCGGAAAGGCCATTTAGTATGTTTAAATTGAAGTTGAATATCGGCTAACCACGACGCCGGGTGTCGGCAGCCGTACGTACTTGCGTGCACAACACGTTGCATGACACGAAGGCGAACTGATCCACAGCACAGCTGCAAGTGGAACCCAGCGCCACCTGGCGGTCTAATGGGTTGCCGCAAGGCAGGCGAGCTTGTGTTGTCATGGTGGCCTATGTGCAGGCGAGCTTGTGTTATCATGGTGGCCTATGTGCAGGCTATGGCCGCATGTCGCGCCACCGATGTTCGCCTTCATGCCCCCACAACTTACTGTGCACGCAGGTCACATGCGGCTGCCGACACCCGGAGTCGTTTCCCGAAATCCAACGTCAATTTAATCATATTAAATGGCCTTTCCAACTTGTTTGTGATTATAGTTGCTTGGTCCTGTTCGCCCACAGATGCTGTGGTTTGAATTTCGAACGGTAGTTTCCGTACATCTTTTATATTTGCTCCGGTTTCTGAAAGCGCACATCTCAGGATATTATTCTAATTCTTCTGCAGCATGCCATACATAGACAAATACTGGGTGTTAGGAAATTGCAGGAAATTCCTAGACCAATATTTTGATACAAGGATTCTTCAAGAAACTAGTGTTTCCGCGTTTTCTGGAAGTCACCGATAGATCCACCAGTTGGGAATGTTCTGGTGTGCACCGGTGTACAGCGATTGAGAGAATCTCCGTACATCAAGGTTGTTTACACATTTTGTGTTACGAGTGCAAATTAATAAATCCGTGCACGTAAAATAACTTTATAACCGGAAACCACTACTAAAAACTTTATTATAGGCTATTCACGGTAAAATGAACACTTTCGAAAGCCCTGCTTAGGATCTACATGTATGCCCATGGTGTAATCTTCCGCCATATGAAAGATTAACATTGTCATGGACCTCATCACTTTATTCATGCGTCGTCAAATGGAATTCTGAAATGATTAGAAAAACCAATATTTTACAAATTTTTAAATTTATTTTATCTTGGATGCATTAAAAAAAACAGAAAGCCAATGAAATAATTTAAATTATCACAAACGATTACCTAGCACTTTTATTCTCTGTTAAGATACGAAACTACTTCCCATCCATCATTACCAACTTTACAGGTTGCATGATACTCAGGGCGCTCGTTAAAATATATGCAGGTATGGGCAGTGACTTTTTTCTAAGGTTGATTTCAAAATTGATCACTTTATCTTGAACTGCATTTAACATATTTAGTAATAAACATGATCTTTCTTTATGAAATACAAATTTAAGTCTCGCATTTTTCTGCCATATTTATGCGCAGTTCAAGCCACAAAATTTTTCCGTTGCAGTTAAACGCGGCCAATGACTTTTCTTTAACTTTACCGTTCACAAGTGCTATAATTATATATGTATGTATATATATAATATATAATATGTGTGTGTGTGTTTGCGAGGTTTGTGTTCGAAAATTAATTTGTTGTTTCGGTGCACAACCATCAGACCCGCCGACGTTTCAGGCTGGTTGGACCGGTGCATACATCGATTCAACCGAACTCGAACGAAACATTAGTTTCCGAACGTCCGGTGTACATCAGCGGATGAAACTGTTAAATTTCCGAGAACGCTGTTTCATTGTGATTCACAGGAAAACCGCGCCTATCTGTCGAGGTGCGATGAGGAGGACTTGACTACGAGAATTCTTTCCACCTGCCTCAAAGTTCAACAAACACATGGCATTTTTTTTTTTTTAAGAGTGCGTAACGACATGTTGGTCGCGTTAACGCCTGCTTTCAAGTCAGCGGACTTCACTTCGACAGCTACTCTAAAAGTGAGCCACGTTTCACATCTCTTTGTTTATGCGTCTCGAACAGTTGCTGTTTATCGTCGCAAGGCAAGCAGCCATTTTGCCGAGAATCTAACAGAGGTTATGTGGAAAGTGTGTTATTTTATTATAGGGCGATTTTAATCTCGGTATATCAAACAGAGTTGGTCTTAAATTAAATAAATGTCAAACAAATATAATGTGAAGAAGAAATGCATGAATCTACGTATTTTAATAAAGAAAACAAAGAGTTTCTGTTTTGAAATAAACTTTTAATATAAATTTTAGACCTTAAAAAAAAGGTTCGTAAAATCCAGTTCTGGATAATATCATAATTATTTTCATGACAAGATACACATTTTTACGAATCTCGCAGAACCGATGTTCAATTGTCTGAACTCTGACTTTACAATATTGTATTGTGTATTGGTGGTTTCGTCAGAGGAAAGGAAACGTAAAGTCAAATGCTAAAGTTTTCTATTGTGTAAGAAGCTTTACTCAGGCTATCCTTACGTCCTTAATGCTTGAGTGGCGGTAGGCACGTGTCAAAGCAGCTTGGCGGTCCGCTGACAACCGCGACAACATTATAATACTGTTTACAACCCTCGGCTGACCACAATACATTAGGTTGACACTAATCCCCGAGAGCGTTACACTCATCATTTTCTCGCCAAAATGTGTCTCTTGGTAGAATAACAATTTAAGGAACTACTACATACCACGATCATGCATCAGCGAAGCTTGGAGTTTTCCCATAAATGATTTTCAAACGCAGTCCACTCACACTGAAAAATACTGCTTGTATTTACGAGAAAAAAGTAACAGTGTGTGTGTGTGTGTGTGTGTGTGTGTGTGTGTGTGTGTGTGTGTGTGTGTATGTGTGAGTATTGGTAACATTGTGTACTTAGGTATTGTTGGTTAGCTCTTTTGTAATTAAACATCATTTCGTGATAACATATTACGATTACGTACATATATTTCGCATGTTTTACCCCGCAATTTCCCTGTTCTCCGTAGCCCTCCCCAGTATCGTTTTAGTGGTTTTTATTGATAATATCTTGATGCCCCTAGTAAATTTCGTATTATTGTGTAATTAGTACAGTGGAATTATACCACTTTATGCGAAAATTTTGTATTTTTTTCCGAAAAGCCCCTATTCTGAACAGCACCCTATAATTATGTACTTATCACGTTCTTATCCTGTTTAGATCGCGAGGGTGTCCGCCCTTTCCTACCTTGCAGGTAGAATCCGCCTGGGGGTAAGGTTCGCCGGTCACACCGGCCCGTATGTGATTGGCTCAGGTAGTGCACATTGGCTCAGGTAGTGCACATTGGCTCAGGTAGTGCACATTGGCTCAGGTAGTGCACACGGTTCGAGCATTGTTTAGCGCCTGTATCTCAGAAGGGGCAGAGGGGCGCGTTTCTAACACATGGAACTCAGGCGTGCTCTACCACACCTTAAAATTATACCAAACTATTTCCGAACACCCTATGTATTAGGGACAGTATGATGTGTGCTAATTTACTGTTTTACTATATTCATGGTACTATTGTATATAGGTTAAGCCATCAATCGTGTGACTTCTAATGTTTTAGTAACAATAAAATTAATTTATATACGGTGTTCACATGAAATAATTATATTACTTTATTGCATTCAGGCCCACTTTCAATTTCTGGTTTCAGATAATGGATATATATATATATATATATTTGGTTCCTTCTCTACTTAAACTGACGCATCTCTTGTTTTGCTCTCACAAGCGACGAACTGCAGACTTCGTGATAGGATATAGTAATATATGCCATTCATAAACTTGAGAAGTTGCATTGTTTACGGGTCAGTTACCTACACCGAAGATAACTGTGGATTCAGCCTCACAGTGTGCATTTTCAGGCAACTGTAATCTTCTCGTGCATCATGTACACACATATGTACACTGGTTATGAATGGCTTTAGTACTCTTGTAAGTGTCTACGTTGGATAATATGAATTTAGGGACTGTGAATTTGATATTCTATGTTTGAAAGTTTATCAATCAATGGCGAAACGGCTATAGCTGGAGCTGAGCCCACGACCGTGGGATGCGATGACAAAAAAATATATATATAATATTGTATATCGCTAATATCACTCATGGATCATACCTCTTATCGCTAATATTGCATATTTACTATCGCTAATATCGCGATATGCGTGCGGTAATCCGCTCTACACTATTGCTCCATATCGCTGCTGCGATACTTCGAAAATATTGCATTGTGATCAATAAATCGCAACGTGCGTCGCGTCGCTCAGCCCTGGTCGTCGCGAACGACCTGTCGCTTGCGGGGGTGCGGGGGTATTGCAGGATCCAGGGTGGGGTCCTTGTCCCCAGAAGCCAGAGATTAAGTTAATGCCAGCGGTGGTTGGCAAGCGACGTGGGTGGTTGGGGAAAGGGAGGAGAGATACCCCCTCCACTTATTGCGTCATGAAATCAACCACGACTATAAAGGCCGATTCACACTGTAGTTAACATGGTGTTGGTTATGTTTAAATGGCTTTAACTCTGCATAATTATTTGTAAAACCGTAGCAGTGTTTGCACTGAAGTTAAGAAAAGTGCGTCGATACTATCGATGAACGGTAGGGAAGCAGTGCTACCAAATATGCGGGATCTGCGATTTGAATACCGGGTCTCCCAAATGAATATGCATACTCTTTGTATGCCAATAAAAGGGAAATTATACAGTCTGATGGGAATGCGTGTTCAGTGTATTTGACGCTACAAGGATGACTATGTTGGGTGTGCGACAGCGCGTGTTGTCAGTTCCGTTTGCAGCCACGAGCGGCTGCAACGCAACTATAGAGGAAATGGCAAAGGTAACGATGCTTTCTTGCCAGCAATGTAAGTGTTTTTAAAAAAATGTTACTGGAATTGCGAATAGCCTACATGATTAAGGGTGTTGGACAGAAAACTCGGCATTGCGCCACCATCACGTGTAAAAATGACACGATTACGGGAGAAGTTTGAGAGCGGCGGTACTGTGTATGATGTGAAGAAAGAACGGTGCGGCAGGAACAGAACGACGATGGATGGAGGAAGTGTGGAGATGTCTTGTACACATCTACCTTTATAACTTTTATTAACATTCGTACGCATTTGACATTGTCCTTGTAGCATCAAATATGAGCAGTCTTACCATATTATCTTTAAGAGTTTCTCCGTTATTCTCGTTCAAAGAGTGTATAAATTAACATGGGTCATTTTATATACTACGTATATATACTTTTGCTAGTAAATATACATATGGGGAGCTGAATAATTTAAAACGCTTGTATCTTGTTGCCAATATTCTCAAATCTCCTCAAGTGACGCCAATTTGGACGTGTATATTTTCTTCAGTTACACAATTTTTCAAATCTTGATTTTATTTATCATTCAAATACACACAAACGAAATAAAAAAAAGTCAACGTCTGTTGCAATCGTGGTGTAATACAAATTTTGTAGGAATATATGTGAATACAGTAAACAAAGAAAATAATAGTCCCTTTAATATCACTGGTCGAAACTACGCTGCATTTACGTTATGTTGAAGTCAGGTCAACTTCTTGAATGAGAAATTTAACTTGACGTCATTCTTAATTCAACGTGAATATATTGCAGTTCTATATATATATCTGAGCATAACGACTACACGAGTTCCATGTTAACTTATTCAGTGTGAATCAGCCTTAAGAGCGCGAGAAGGGAAGGGAAGGGAAGGGAAGGGAAGTTAGAATCACAGCAGGAAGTAAGGAGGTGTAACAGGTGGGAAGTTGTGTGCCGGCACACCCATGAAGCCAAAGCAGTTCGAGTTAACTACCACCCACACCAGCGCCAAAACAACCTCAAATACACTGCAACTGGTTCACGCTATTACCCAGCACATTGCGACCTCTTGATTAGTTTCCCGGTACGCACTTCAGTTTTGTGACGAAAATAACGTTTACATTGCCAAAATCATTTGTCTTCATACGTAAAAGAAGCAACATTGGTACACTAAAAGTAAACGCAAATACGTTGCTGGTATGCAAAACTTACTCCAATGCGTATATAACTATAGCACCTTTAGTAGCTGCTGACTACAATATCACATATATAAAATGGCACTGTCAGTTTTAATCACTTGTGGCTCTCATTCTAATGTATCGTATATAAATAGGTATGTACTTACTTTGAAACATATGTACGCCATTTTTTTAAATAGTGATTTAAAAAGTGCGTATTTAGCTGTGATCTACCTATAGAGATCTTGTGACAAACTGCAGAAACATGTTGTTTCTATTTTTAATATTCTTGGGGATATAGAAGTCAATCGTTATCATAGCAGTTCCTGCGTTGAAAATGATGATTCCCGATGCAATGCGTAAATAAATAATTTCCATCTAACTGTATGAAAGAAGCGAATACATGTAATTATCTCCGCGATTGTGGCACCAAGTTTTTCGTTCCGCCGACAGAGGTCAGTTAAGTAGTCGCATTGGACATGGACAAAAGTGAATATCAAATAGAATACCTTACTTCTTTTTCTGTTGCTGAAATCGAACATGTCCTACAAGCACGTGGTTACACATGCGACAAGACGATTAAAACCGGACAGCCAATCAAATGCAAGACACGTCTGACGTCAGCACGAAAACTGTGGCACAACCAGCGGGTTTGGATTAGGATCAATTTGTGATGCTGTTTGTGTAGACAATTCTACGAGGAATTTCAATGAAACAAGTCGCACTCTTGTAGCGATTATTCTCTTAGCATATTCGGTTCATATCTCGAAAACGATCATTTCCGCATTTTCAACCTCTTTATGGGCCTATTTTCTGCGAACGCGTCAAATTTACATAGTTCTAGCGTCGTGGGGCCACGGTGGCTGAGCGGTTAGCCTGCTCACCTACCACCAAGTCGAACCGGGTTCAATCCTCGGCCGGGTCACCGGATTTCCACATATGGGAATCGTGTCGGACGATGCCATTTGTCGGCGGGTTTTCTCGGGGATCTCCCCTATCCCCCGCCCCTTCCTCTTCAGTCACTCACCATAGTAGCGTGAAGTACTCATAACAGTGTGTATAACCTTACAAAAAGAAATAGTTCGTTTCACTTTCACTACAGTGGATAATTTAGATTGTTAAAACGGAAAAGTTGTTTTATTACCATGTAGCGATTTAGTTAAATTTCTGCACTCTTGGCCACCATCACATTTGCTAAATTTCCATTTTGTCCACCGCCTTTGAAAACAGTTCATTTTACGAGTTCCTTGTAAGTGGTGCCGTAAAATTATGCTCGTTATGTAAATTACCGTGCTGTAAATTCAAGCAGCCACGTTGAAAATGTGTTCATTGTCCCTCAATTTTGGTCATTCTGGCGTTCACTTCAATGCACGTTTTGTAGCGCAGCTTATATATATTTATGTATATATATATCAAATGTTCCGGCTGTTTGTTTTAAACAAACGAATTAGACAAAAAGCTTAGTTTTTAATTAAGTTTTTTTTTTTTTTTTAATCTGGTTGGAAACTGGAATTTAGACTTAAATCAATTCTCTTATTCATAAATAATGAATGGAAATTCGCTACGAAAACTAGCCATTCTTGGCGATACATCGAAAAGATACCTTGAATGATTTTAACAGGTGACCTTGACCACGTAACTCCCCCATCTATCCTGAACGGATTTTGCTGATAATGAGGTCGTTCCCTTAAAGTATCTAGGAATAAATGTCATTATTGATTGTGTCTATTCTTTATACTGATTTACATTGTCACTTAGCAATCGTATACTATTCATTACAGTAATATTATATTACTTAATAATGTTATGGCCGCAACAATTCCGTACATCTGGGGGAAAAAAAGCAATTTATGCAGACAAGATAAGAGGCTGTCATGCGCACTGATTTTTTTCAAAGTGTACTTGTAAGTAATTATTCTTGAATCTGCTCGCATTTTCAATGTGCCGTGTATTTGCTCATAAAAGTATTACTCTTTATTTTTTAAAAACGAAAGTAAATCCTAATGAAAATATTGACACCCATGAACACATGCATAAACGTAAAGTATCTTCTTACAGTGAACGAAGAATCATGAAAACTTAGCATTTAAAGATAATCTACTTGAACCACTTTTCAGCAAATCCGTTAATGATATAAATGAGTCTTCTGTCCCGTAGTTTTATATAGTTATACAAAATATTAAGTACTGGAGTTTTTATTCGTATTAAATGTATATACCTCGTTATTTCTTGTTGTATTATTATTTTTGCATTACACATTTGGTAATATTTGTTCTGTGCTCATGTATTATTTATTTTCTTGATTCCACTCATGTTTATAATCTTTGGACTGTAATTTTGTACTGTTTGTATTGTTTTGACGAGATCTGTGGCAAGCGAAGTACAACAAATAAATAAAACTAACTATAGCTGTGTAGAAAAGAATAAACAAAATAAATGAACACAGCCAGTCTCGTGTTTTTAACTACAGGTGTCACAATGGATATAGAAGAAGACTATATTCAATTGGATCATTGCACTTGACTGTACAACACGCAGGGTTTATCAAGTAATAGTATCGACACTACCACAATTGTCACACAAGAGAAGTATTTAAGGTACATATATTAAAAAGCGCGTAATTTGTAACATTGCATAATATAATGCTTGTATTTATTTAGTTATGTTTTTCAAAAATTATGTAATATAGTATATTATTAATTCAATTTAATGTTTTTTCCATTCTGAAATCTTTGAAATGCAAATTAAAAAAAAAAAAAAAAAAGCAAGACGATGATAGAAATGATTAAGATTGTATGTAATTGAATATCAATAACATTGTGTTTAGACATATTTTTAATAATTAATTTTATGAACATCCATTTCAGCTATAAAATTATAACTTTTATGTCTTAGATGGAGTAATTATTAAAACTATATTTCAACATTATTAAAAAATAAATATTTTTATTACTTACAATTACAATAATTATTATGACGATCTTTCATGATTATCTTTTTTTTTTGTAATGTGTACTTTATTTGAAGTATTAAAATGGAAATACCCTTAAATTTTAATTTGAAAGTGACACTCCAAATAAAAACTTTTAAAGTATTAAAACAATTTAATTCTAGCAAATTATAATACATTGTTACAAAATACACTTTCTCTTCTTCTGTTTGCAAAGTAATTCATACTACTGTGACAATTTTCGTAATGATTGTAAAACGGTAAAGTGAGAACTTTTGTAATAATAGTCAATAAATATATTTTATTTTAGCCTTAGACGTTAACTTCAGAGAGCGTTGGAATTTAAACACTGGGTTTATTGCTTATATGGCAACGATTATTTAAAAACATTGATAATGGATAAAAATTGACTGAAAGTAAAAAGGAACTAAGGCCTTAAAGAACTCACTTTACCGTGAACGGCCTATAATGAAATTTACTGATTGTACAGCCAGGTGCAGTACTCCACTGGAAGATACACTACTTCTGCCTGAAGGCTTAGGGACTAAATATCACTTCAGGCATAGTACTGATTGAAGTGCTAGTATAACTGTTTAGTAGTAAGGTTTTTTTTAAACAAAGACAAAACTAAATGATAATTTTAAACATTTAAACGCGATAAGAACCCTCATCGTTTAGTTTGAGTAACTCACTTTACTAACTGAACTACAACACACTTCGGGAAGTTCTGCCTGAACTACAGTAATTACACCATACTGCGGCCACTGTTACGTTTCTCAGAGTTTAAGTAACGCTATTAAGATCTTAATACTGGTACTCTGTATATCTGTAACAACTTAAACTATAATAATGCAGTATCTTACTTAATAAAGCCTTGAATTAGACGGCTTCTGTTCATCCTAACTGTAGTTATGCAATTTTATTACACAATTCGTCAAAGGAAATTTTAACAGCCAAAATCCCACAGCTGTGCTGTTCGCACAGATTAGTAAAACGATCCAACATTGTGAGTAAAAAAGGTGTGCTATTTGAGCGATACTGCGATAGTAAATCAGTGTGTCTCGTATTCTTTACTTAAGGTTGAAGCCGCTGAAAGGAGAAACTGGGATTTGATCGGTTACACCTATTGTACGTTTGACCAAAAATGGCAGACGATTATACCCAGTGCCTATTGTGCCATAAGAATAATCGACTTTACGTAACACAGATATCCATCCCCCCCCCCCTTCCACAAAAAAACCAACCAATCACTCTTCGCTCCAAATATCTCCCCGCCATTTACTCGCCATAGCTCGATCCCCGTTAACATCCACAACTCACAAATCTACCACCCGAATCTTCACCCCCTCCCCTCAGCCATACCTCGCCCAGGCTAAACCCACACCGCCCTCCCCCTCTCTGAACGAATTCCAACCCTTTCCTGCCGAGACTGGCTCCTCCCAAGACTGGCTCCTGCCGAGACTAATACCTACAAAACTGGGTAGAACAGGGGTTAAAACAAACCAGAAAAACCAACCGACCACGTCGCAAACCTATATCAACTGTCGATGACGACCAATATCGAAAAAAGTCGCCTGAAACGAATCTCGTTGCTAACCTCTTGGCACAAAAGTTTCGCAAAACTTTGTAAAATCTTAGCAAAATTTGCTTCGCAAATATTTCCATAATATTCGCAAACATTCGCAAAATCTTCGAATATCATAACAAATTCTTCGCAAATCTTCGCAAAATATCTCACCGACAGCTAACCATGCCAAAGTACCATACCAGTCGAAAAGACAAACCGACTGACCAGGCCAACAAACCATACAGATGGAACACACCAACCATACAGACCAATCATATTAGCAGATCACATGAACGAACCATACCAGCTGGCCATATTAATTGAATACATCAATCACACATAACAAACATCCATTTCACCCAACCAAACCCACAACCCAACAAGACCGAATGGGGATACCAACCAGTAAGACCGACCACACGAACCGACAATACTAGTCAGCCATACCATCCCATCGTGCCATCCAGCCATATAAATTATCTGTACAGACCAACCATACGAGTCATCCATACCAGCCAATCACTTGAAACAGCTATGCCAAACCACCATATGAACTGCTCATTCTAGCTGGCCATAAGAACCAACCATACCAGGCAACTATTGGAACAAACCATAGGAGCCACCCATACAAAATCACGATACCAGCTTAAAATACAAAACAGCAATCAGTCAACAAACTCCGAATCCATACGAATCGCCCATACCAAACGACTATTCCAGCCGACCAGACTAACAACAATCATGATCAGCCAATTATAACAACCATCTATGCCTACCTGCCATACAGACTGACCATTACAAATACACTGGAACTAAGGTCCATAAAAAAGGACCATACCAGAAGACCAGACCTACCAACCAGACCAACCAACCATACTTACAATCCATACTACAGTGCTCAAAACATAAATTTGGTTACATCATTAGATGTTCTGAACTATGTTGAATGAACGCATAGTTTGATGTGTCTTGGACTATTACGGCAATAACACATTCTCTTTACATAACAAAGGACGCCACTGTCATCCGGATGTTTGATAGATTGCCTATGGAGTTGAATCTGCAGCATTCATGAATGATTATGCATGATGCCTACATTGTCGGGAGATTCTTTCAGGAGTACCAGATGCAACGAATGGAGTGGCCATCCAGAAGTCCCCACGTGAATCCGATAAAACACGTCTGGGACCAACTAGAGCAACGCATCCGAGAGAGAAAATCCCCACCCCAAACACTACAAGCCCTTGAAGACAACCTTTTGGAATAATGGGGATGTCTGCCTAAACTGAACATGCGCCATATTGTCAGTAGCATGAGAAGTCGCAGTGAAGCTGTTACCCATGTGAAGGGTGGCAATACACCTTATTAAGATGCTTAATTACCATGTGGCTATTTTCGTGTATGAGCAAGGACCATTTTATTTTTCGACACATTGTACAATGACATCATGTATTGAGAGTCCAAAGAATGATTTTTATTACAATTCTTAATTGTTGCTAATAAGAGGGTTTGTTTTCAATGCGTGCCTGTTTTCATTTCAATATATATGTGTATCATGCGGGTATGAACATCAAATGTCTTTTTTGAGCAATGTGGCCAACGACTGACTACACCAAACACTGATTTCAATCAAGACTGGCTCCTGCCATGACCATTTACTGTCAAACCTACTAGACAAATTGGCAAGACCATCCATATGTACCAACAGATGATGACGACCTAGCTCGAAAAAAGTCGCCCAATATGAATCTCGCATTTAAACTCTTCATGCAAAAACTTAGCAAAATTTTGGGAAATATTCGCAGAACCTTTGTAAATCTATGAAGAATCTTCACGATACTTCGCATACACTTCATGAGTCTTCGCACAACATTTAACTTACAGCCAACCATACTAAAGGACCATGCTAGTCGACAAGACCAACCAACAGACCACACTGACCAACCATGCCGACTAACCATTACTATCCTGCCATACCACACGACAGTACCACCCATCGAGGCCAACCAACCATCTAGATCAGACAAACACACCGACTAACCACACTGACCAAGGGCTGACTCCACACAAAACTGACTCCGCCCAAAACTTACTCCTCTCAAGAATGACTTTATCTAAGAAAGGCTTCTACTGAGATTATCTCCAGCCAAACTTACTATATTGATTTGCATAAAATTAGCAAGATATTCACAAATATAAGGAAATCTTCGCAGAATCTTTGCAATTCTTTACGAAAATTTCGTAAATCGCTTTAAAGTCTTCGGGCAAACTTCACAAATCACCTCACCCACAACTGGTCATACCAGCCAACCATACCCACCCACCATATTAGCCAACGACTGACTCCACCCAAGAATGACCCCACCCAAGACTAGTTCTACCCAAGATTAACTCCATCCAAAACTTATGCCATCCAAGACTGGCTCCACCCAAAACTGGCTCCACCCGAGAAAGACACCACCCAAAACTAATTCTTGTTGAGACCAACTCCTACCTATTAGTCTAGATCAATGAACGAGATCAACCGGCAAGACCGACCGACCACACCAATTATCCATGCAAACAGGCGAAGATTTTCATTCTCGAAACCGATAACATAATACCTGAATTCATTCTTGAACTCTTCATGCAAAGCGTTATGCAACTTTGCAAAATATCCTTAAAAATCTCACCCATCGCGATCATGCGAATGGTGTAGTGAGTATTATAAATCATGAGAAGCACATCGCGAGTGATGTCGAGAACCAATTTGCAAACTACTTTACATCCTTCAAAGTATGTCGCGAACACTGCTGCGAACCATGACAAGAGCTACGAAATATTCATCAAAGTGTGTCGTGGACCATGTCACGAACCAGAATGCGAGCTACGGAAAGTGTCTCAAAGTATGTTGTTAGCCACATCATTGAGCAATTTGTGACGAGCCTCGGTTGGCCGATCGGCGAATAAATTGTCCTCTAAAAAGAAACGCGAGACCTCATGGGTGAAGATGGAGGCACCGCATTGGTCTTTAGCTTCGTCGGGGAAGAAGATGAGGTCTTGGTGGAATGCTAAAACTCGAAAACCTGTGTGGATGGGGAACCAACAATTATACGCGTTATTACATGGCCATATACTCGACTTCACTGTCTTATGAATACTAGAGCATAAGGAAGTTCTTTTTGGTATTGGCGGAGAATCCTGCAGGGTGTATCGGATGTCGAAAGCACCGAGGTCTAGCGACACAAGTAATACTTCACTGTTTTCTTTTCTATATTCTATGACGCTTAATTTGTACTTAAAAACGATACAAACTGATACGGTGAAGAAAACACAACAATATTGTAGCACAAACACGAAATAAACATTCATAGAAAAACATCAATTTACTCTCAAGAACAGCAGAAAAAAAAAGGAAAGATGTCAGAGGTGGCAGAAAATAATGTGCCGCTCGAGTGACACTACGTATGACAGGGTTATCGATTGCCGCACTGAGAAAAAGGTTTTGTTGAATCAAACAAAGTTTGTTTCGTGCAACCAATTAATTGTTTCTATAGGGGCAATAAAGCGCAATTTTTTAAACTAAATTATTTTGTTGTGCTTATTTGCTTGCGCATGACAAAGATTGAGTTGGTGCAAATCAAGATTTGTTTGGCTCTATATGTATTAAACAATTTCAGTTAACATAAACAAAAAATAACAAGCCCGACTGCGATTGGAACTTTGATCAGCTTAAGCAATCTCAGCTAACGTTACTACCGATAAAAGCAGATGCTCTTTAAAACAAAAACAAAAAAAAACTATTGGTAACGTTCGCATATAAATATTAACAGTTTTGCAGCTTTATTTCATAGTTTATAGTTTAACTTGTGTTATTAGCGGGTTTTTATGTGTACCATTATTAAACATGAATGAATTCATTAAACCACTGTTACTAACCTAATTGTCGCAACAAATGTAACTATCTAGCTCTGTTTTCAAATGAAGACAATCAATTGATTGGCCAAACAAATATATAGTTGAGTCAACAAAATAGGTTGTTGACAGTCTAATTTCTTTTTCCCAAAACAGAGGATTCGTATATTCAAGCGCGATTTTTGGTTAGATGAACACAATAAGTTTTGTTGCATTCGAGTTTCTTTTCTCAACAAAATATTTTGTGGGGGAAACTAAATATATTTTTTTTTGCCCTGGCCAAACAAATATTTGGTTTGCTGTTCTCTCAGTGCGCGTTGGGTTGGGTGTCAAAATTGTGACGAAAAGAAAGGATCTCGGCTCTAATTAACGAGTGGTGCATTTGGAAAACAGTATATTATAAACACCCTGGTTGATTGTGAGAGTGATAATGAACCAATAGTTAAATGAAGACCTAGCTGTTAAGGACCCTAAATAATTTCTGGAGAAAATAATATTTTATTAGGGAGTGGAGAAATTTTGGGCGGCTCTTAACATCGTGTTCTTGATAACCGAAGAGAGTGCAACGCCAAAATACAAGGACGGGGGAAACGGGATATTCCCGAGAAAACCCGTCGAACAGTAGCATTAGCCGGCACGATTCCCACTTGCGAAGATCCGGAGTGACCCGGCCGGGGATTGAACCCGGTTCGCCTTGGTGGGATGCGAGCGGGTAGTGGGATGCGAGCGGGGTAATGTAAGTTGTATGTTGGGGCCGGAAGAAGAAGGGAGGGGGGTGGATTTCGAACTCATATTGGCAACCTTCCTCACATATAATTTCATACATCATTAAATCAATACATCCGCATGTCATAAAATGTCATATACATATGCTTTGAAGGCAGTTTTCGCGTATGAAATAGCATTCAGTGAGATACAAATATACTTTTTTTATGTTGTATACATTTTGTGTGTGTATATATATATATATATATATATATATATATATATATATATATATATATATATAATGTTCTTCATAAGAGTATGCATAAAAATAATTTAGTTTGTTCACCATTCAAATGTTAACAGTATTAAACGTTCATGTTAAAATAATACACCGTAGTCCTGGACAATGGGTGTGTAACTGGATACGTTTTGTATTAAGATAATATTAAGGCCAGTATTTCAGGAAATAAACTATAAATATTGGAATGATAGAGGTGCGTTTATAAATGAAATGTTTTATGAAATAACTGAAATGAGATTTATGTGCCATAAATAAACTGAGAATCCTGAATATATACAATTTTTTAAAAAATTCTATATTGTCTAAAAGTATAAGCTCCATGTACTTATATCATTTTCACCTGATTCACACAAATAAAGCATTTGCATTGATTTAGATTTATGTGTGTTTATTTAAAAGCCCATATATTTTTACTGGGAGTGATACAAGTTACTGTTACATAAAATACAACATTTGAATGCAAATACAGTTAACTCGCGGTATCTTCACAGTTTTTGAATTATACTTTTGAAAAATCATGTCACGTATCACGTGTTTCGTTGTTTCCTAAAGGCTTCATGTATGACAAGCGTCCTATACTTCTTTTAGCATTAAAGTATTTTATATTTTGTTAAAGGAAACTTTGAAACATATTTATCTGTAAATTATATTTCATTTATAACTACTGTGTATAAAAACAGAGCCTGGTAACAAATAATCCTTGTGCAAAATATTATTAAACTTCGAGGGCACAAATAAGTTGCGCTATTTCTTTGCTGTAATTTTTCTATGGTTGGTTAAGCTTTGTTTTCATGAAACGGAGGAATAGCCTGTAGGTAGAACTTGAGCAGGACTTGTAAAAAGTCGACAGTAACAATGAATGGACTATATCTATATTTTAAAATTACAAACAATACAGGTTACACACACATTGCTTACAGCCGCTTACATTAGCTCTTTTATTTTAAAAAAGTCCCCATCCCTTACAGAGCCTGGTAACGTTAAAGACTAAGGAAAATTCATAGCAGTATTTTACCTACAATGCCAGCTGAAGGGTTTGTATGCCAGAATTACAGTTTTCGCTATCGGTAAAGGAAAGAATAATATTTGACGTGTACCTTATTCGAAAATTGAACTTTTATATATCTGAATAATAATATCACCAGAACTTTTAATGGAGTAGGAATTCGATTACAGTATTTTCTTAGGAAGAGTGACTCAAAACCTGTTTTTATGAAATTCTGCTCTGCAATTATCTATGTATGTGTGATTAATAAATTGTCCTTGTTGTATATTAGGCTTACTGAGAGTCGACGAGAAATACCAAAGAAGCCGATTTACCGTCTTTAAATGTTGTTAAAGATTTGGTCGCTCAAAGGATGTTGATTTTTTTTTGTATAATAATAATTTCAGTGTTTCTTCTTCGCACCATAATAAAAATCAAAACAAGGTTTTTCTTTTCTTCTCTCTCTCTCTCTCGCTCTCTCTCTCTCTATCTCTCTCTCTCTCTGCTACACCATTAATGGGTTCACACTGTTATAATATTGTTTCATTGTTATTATGTAAAACATAGTGTATATCCTTGTCATTCTGATGTGGATGTGGCCCCGTTTTTGACCTTCGAGCGGCACAATGTTATCATTAAACGGAACCAGGAAAATGCCTGTAGAGTAATTACTGCTAAATGGTGGCATTATTGCTATAAGATATTGTTGATATTGTTTTGAAGTACTGCTTTTCCGCTGTTGTTTCACACTGGTTTTAAAATTCCTTTAGAATATCAAAGCCAATTCTGGACTGAATTAATTCATTACGTAAACTTAAAAAAAAATCTGGATAGGTCAAAATGGAGAAAGTACCTAGTTAATCATCAGCTCTGTGTCATTTTACATATGAAAGCTGTATGTAAAGCAAATTTATGATGTCATCTGTAATCAGTAACGAAACGACCAATAAAGGAAGTCGTTTGCACGTGAGAGATCATTCACACATCTCCAGTTATAAACCAGAATGTACATTAATAATTGGTCCCGAGGTGTAAGAAAATGTTCCATCCATAAAAAACAGTACAGAACGAGAAATTTAGTAGTTTTAAAACTTAAATAAATTTATGACTAGTGTACCGTGTGGCACAAAATTATCTGAGGTCTGCTTCGTTTACCTTCCACGTCTCTCTCAGTGTGGTGTATGCGGAATACTCTAACTTACTCATATTCAAAGGTGCAGGCAATCAGAAACAAGCTCGGCCGAGAGGCAAACACACTTCTTTCCTCACGAATATAGTCCTTTCTGAGAAAGAAAGGACGGAGGTCGGCAGAGAGGAAATGTAATATTTCTGAAGGCTCTCCGTCTTATTATACGATACCGCATATTCTATGTTGGGACAGGCCACGGAATGGTTGAGGCAATAAAGTCTTATATATCCAGAATCCGGTCCGACATCTCCTGGTATCCGATACGAGCGCGGCATTACCGTGGACGAGTTAATACCTCGTCCCGAGCAGAGCTGTTATTGCTCATCAGGAGAACTACATTCACTGATTCGTTTCGTCCAATTCGCTGGCACGAAAGCGGTCGCATAAATCCCCGGGAGAGCGGGATTTCACTTTTGTGTATATTGTATCACAAGGCGTGGACCGGAGAAGATTGAAAGCTGTAGACAGAGGAATTCAGGTCTTAAATGAATAGACAGAAATATTCTGCGAGAGAATTGAAGAGGATTTAGTACAACCATCACGACAAATCTTTCTTTCCCTGTTACGAGTATATTTAGGCTCTAATTGCGAAAAATTGTACAGCTATAAAGAAAACATATTCAAATATTCAAAAATTCAAAAATGTTACAGAGACGATTTTCACTATCACATATAGCGTGTGAAATCATATTTAAAATTAGTTGTTTCGAAAGATAAATGTTTGGTATACTTGGGTTACACACATTTAATTAGACCGTTCAAGTTAGGTTTGATACTTTTCAGTTTTTTTTTTCGGGCATCACATTGGAATAAGTTGAGACCAGTATGTCACTATTTAATTTTTAGCACGCTTTGTGAAAGTATGCTTTGCATACATTTTCTTAAATTTCAGAAACTGTTCACCAACATTTACTCAGCTATTCATCACAGTTGCTCTTCAATGAATGAATTAGTGAAACAGCTAAGTTAACTAAATCGCTGAAACTATTATCGGATGTGACGGCTATCCCTACACATCGAACGAAAGTCAAACCGACAGTGCGATATGAAGTTGAGAAAATGTTGGCCGTTTGGGACGGCTTACCTTCGCTGCGACGGGGGTGTGTTTGACAAGCTCTACGCCTCATGTCCACTCGGTGGGCCTGCTGGTCTGCAAGTATGGGCGCCGCGGGGCCTCTGCCGCCCACGAATAATACTATGACTGCCTTCCCCTCCCTCGTACGAAACCTTGACCACGTGACACCAGCCAGCCAGTCACGCACTACCAGGGTGTCCCTTCCAGGACTTCACATATCGATGGGGTGAAGATCATTTTACAAAATGATCTTCACTCCATCGATGATGTTCACTCCGTTCTAAATGATTTCAAATAAAATATAAATACAGCTGTCTCGCCTAGATTCGGGGAGATAGCACAGGGTTTTCACTTGGGCAGAAACTGCTGTTCCGTCAACATTTTGTTAACATCTTGAAGGGGTGGGGCTTTTGCTTTCATTTTAGTTAAGTATGGTTTAAAGCAAAATGTAACCTGCATATAGCTGGAAAAAGATATGATCTTGTAAAAATGTAGATTTTGGGGGAAGTTCTAAACAGAATTATTTTTGATACCTTTTTTACACTAAATGTATTCAGTGGGAAAACTATATTTTTATATAACGTTTATTGATTGTAAAATTTTGTGCGAAAACTATGTGAATGGTTATATTTGATATAATAACCAAGGCAACGAATAATTTTCAAACATTTTCATTGGAACCAGCCCAAATCCCTTTTTTGGCATCATTTGGGAGCTCTCAGCTGTTTTCCAACTTAAAACCCCTACATGCAGGGAGCAGTTGAGGCAAGGGTGTAGTCCTGTATGTGTTGGCAAAAACCGTCACACAGTATCTACCACTGACAAAACACAGACCATAGAAATAAAGTTTATGCAGTGGCTTCAGTGCATACCTGGTTTGCAGTTAGTTGATCACTTTTGAAAAAAATAATCTGAAATGTAACCGCGACACTAACTACGTATACTTTAATGAACCCTCTGACTGGGATGTTGGCAGTCGAATATTTAGTTCCCTGATTTGACATGTTACTTGTGAAAAGTTTAATTTCACGTACACTGAAATGTTTAATTCACCTTCGGTTTGTTATATTTTAATAATAATAACAATGGCCTTTGCTCTTTAACTATTAAATACCCAGCGTGGAATATCGTAAGCTTACTCGCAGTAACTTAACAATTTTTGGATAAAACGTTTGAAAAATTACCGTATGTATGACGTGTTAGTTTGTTTTCTAAATATGTTTTACATCACAAGCATTTTATACATGTGTTAACATGTAAATATATTTTATAATTGAACTTTTATGTATGTTTGATTTGAAATGTTTCATTTATAATTAATATTAATTTAAAAACAGGAGGAAAACAAATGTGTTGGTAAATCCATTTGGTGTAATTCTGTAGATTTGGGTAATATTTGTTTGCGTTAGGCGAAGGATTAGCCTGAGCGTATAATTAAAGCTAGGCTTCAGAAAGTTGGAAGCAACAGAGAATGGACTTGAAGTTTTGTTACTAGAAGTTTACATTCGGCGGGCACTATATACTGCAACACTCTGAAGGTAGACAATTCGTCAACAATGCTTCTTCTCGGCGTAATAACTGGTGCATATCACTCATCACCGAGCACAAGGAGTACAGCTTATTCGTATCCATAGACTGTTCACGGTAAAATGAGCACTTTTGAAAGCCCTGCTTAAGATCTACTTGTAGACACGTCGTGTATTCGTAAACCTTGTGTAAAATTGACATGGCCCTAGGCCTCGTCGCTTTATTCATACGTTAGTCGAGCGAAATTGTGAGAATTCTTAACGACCTTAATTCAACGTAAACACATTAACTACTTTGCCTTCGACGTTATCAACCTCGCTGGCCGTATGCCACTCAGTGCTCCCGTTAAAAAAAATATGCAGGTTGGGTCAGTGACATTTCCCAGAGGTTGATTGAAGAAGTGTTCACTTTATCGTGAACAGCCTTTAGTAATGTGAACCAACTCTAACCTAGACCGTTTACTAATCAGACACCCGCAGGGGAGATCATTCGCCACTGAGCTTTGCAGAGTGCAGTACCGGACAAAAATAAACTTTTTGCAATACGCACACAGTTGTGTGCACTGATGTGAACGGGTTAACACACCGAGGACTGCTTATAGGCCTACGTGCTTGCTGGCATTCAAGGCTAGTATCGCCTGTTGACTATCAACAGAGCACTTTTGAAAGCCCTGCTTGAGATCTACCTGTATGCACATTTTGTATCCTTCCGCCGTATATATTCCTGATTACGTTTTTCATGCCCCAGTTAAGTGAAACTGAGAAGTTATTAGAAAAGTAAATACTTTACAAATCTGCTCATTCTTACACTGATTCGTAGGTGTTAAAAGATATAAAAAGCAAAATAAATAATTTAAGTTTTTACATATGTTCATCTAAATATTTTAATTCTACGTTTAAAAATTGGAACTACTTTCCCACGGTCGTTACCAAATTCACAGGACGCATGCATGAGGCCGCTGTGGCTGAGTGGTCAGACTGATCGCCTCCCACCAAGGCGAACCGGGTTCAAACCCCGGCCGGGTCACTCCTGTACTTTCGCAAGTAGGAATCGTGCCGGACGATGCTGCTGGTAGATGGGTTTTCTCGGGATCTCCCGTTTACCCCGCCCTTGCATTCCGGCTCTGCTCCATCCCCGTTTCGGGTTACCATAATCAGCTCTCGAGACCTTGTTGTTAAGAGCCCCCAAAATCTCTCTCAACTCAACTCAGGACGCATGTAACTCAGTGTACTAGTTCAAATGTGTTTAGGTAGGAACAGTGACATTTTTAAAGATGATTTCAAAGGGATTCAATTTCCTGTGAACAGCCTATAAGAAGAGCATCACATATATCCAGCACTACAGGAACACTTACTGGATCTGTTGGTATTTATGTTCCATCTCACCACCTACTAATCCAACGAGCGAGGTGGCGCAGTGGTAAGTCACGGGACTCGCATTCGGAAGGACCCGGGTTCGAAGCTCGGTCCGGCCATCCTGATTTCGGCCTTCCACGGTTTTCCGAATCACTCCAGCCGAATGCTGGGATGGGTCCCTAACAAATGCCATAGCCGATCACTTCCCTAACCCCTCCTCGCTGCGCAACATGCACCGTCCCTGATGACCTCGCTCTCGACGAGACGCTAAACCCAACTACTTATAAGCTGTTCACGGTAAAGTAAGCACTTTTAAAGGCCCTATCAAAAGGCATTAACCCCTAATAAATATATTTTATTGCAGTATCAGGCATTATTTTTTGAGAGTGATGAATTGTTATCGCTGTGTTGATTAGCCACATTGCAATGTTTACACTAAAAAAAAGTGGCGGAAAGGTAGAAATTAACCGAAAGGAAAATTTTTAGCGGGGCTTTAAAAAGTGCTTACTTTACCGTGAATAGCCTATACCTACCTACATACCTACTGATCCACATGACACCGATCACTACTATTGCACTCTGCTACGTTCATCACTGACTACTGCACTCTGCTACGTTCATCACTGACTGGTCGTCAGCCACTGACTGCTCCTTTGATTTTTTCCGCAATTAAATCAATCAGGCGTTCTGTTGGGTATTAAACTCCACTAAACCAGAGAGAGAGAGAGAGAGAGAGAGAGAGAGAGAGAGAGAGAGAGTGAGAGAGAGAGAGAGAGAGAGTTGAGATGTTTGGGCGATTCTTACCAACGAGATCTTGAGAGCCGATGAGGGAGAAAAGAGGCGAGAATGGAGCAGTGTTGGAATGCCCCGAGAAAATCCGCCGACCAGCGGCATCGTCCGGCACGATTCGCACTAGCGAAAATCCGGAGTGCCGGCCGGAGATCGAACCCAGTTCGCCTAGGTGGTAGGCGAGCAGGCTAACCGCTCAGCCTCCACGGCCCCGCAGGATATGCACTATCTACCAAAAAGTAATTTGGCACCCCGTGAAGATAGATAATTCACTACGTCAGTTGACTTTTGTTTTACGGCCTTCGGCGTAGGACCACTGGTGTTTGTCCGTGGTAGCATGAACACAGAGGCCTATTGTAACATTCTGAATGATGAAATGCTCTCAACACTGTGGCGATTTTACGGAATGGACCCGTGTTAATTCCAGGATGACAATGCCAGGTGCAATGTTTCAAGGGCTACTATGGAGGGGTACGCCGACAACAATGTTCGCCGATTGGACTGGCCCGCCCAGAGCCCCGACCTTAACCCTATAGAACATCTTCGGGACGAATTGGATGGCCGGGTGAGGGCTCGTCAGGGGCAGCAAAAATCCATTGCTCAACTCATGGAATGGTTGCAAGAGGAATGGCGACGAATCTCCGTGGATGTCCTGCAAACACTCGTAGAGAGCATGCCAGACAGGGTGGCTGCTGTTATAGCCGCAAGAGGTGGCCCTACGAGATTCTAACGCGGTGACAACCACCGAGGTGGACAGGTGCCCAATTACTTTTTGGTAAATAGTGTATTTAGCTTGGGTAAGTTAGTACCTCTTACCAAATGCGTATACGGGAAATTGGCAATTATGTCGCAGATTGTTGATCGCGCATGTTTAATGTTGAGAACTTCTATGTAGAGAGTTTTAAATGATTTACAATCAACAGATAATTTTTGTGGTCCAAAAATTAATTTTTATACAAAAATATAGCATTTCTAGGTTGAGGTGTTTCTTGTTAAACACCGGCGGAGTGATCAATATACATCTGTGCGAATTTTGTTTTCAAGGACAAAAGCAATTGTTAAGGTATCCATATTCACACTTCTATCAAGCGTAGTCCTCAAATAGTTAAAATACGTTTTTTCTTGTCACGCCCGATTTTCGCGCAAAGAGATCCTGTCTGAGTAAAAATCTACATTTTGGTATTCGACTTAGTCTTGGCACGTGTGGAACTCTTTCGGTGAAAATCAAGTGTAAATACTCATTTCTGTATTGTTTTAATTTAAAAGCGCATGGCGTTAAGTTTCTTGTAGCTCACAGATACTCTGAAATGACACAGTCAAAGTTTAGAAAAAATGAATCTGTTACGTTAATATCCATTAAATTACTGATATGTTCAAGAGAACGTCCCACCGGACACATTGTTATGGTTTGTTACATTTATATTTGCAAACCATACAAATTATAAAAAGGATTATATTTAGACTTTGTAGCTGATTTAATTCATTATAATACAATTTCATTTACTGTAACGCGGGGAGAGATATTACGGTAGATTAGTGCCACAATTATTCAGTGTTAATGTCCATGTCTGCTCTTTCACCTTTCGTTGAATCTTCGCCGTTGGCTGGTCGTCATCGCGGAAACGACGGTCTTGCACGATGGCGCTACGTCCATGGCAGCATCTTCTCGTCTCGGTGGCTGGCCGCAGACAGACAGCTTTCCCGGATGCGATATGCTTTTTATTAATGATTCTGTATTATAAACTTGTCCTGGTTTGCCTTCCGCCTCGCGGCGAAACTGCTGAGAGCTTGTTTTGTTCCCGTAGGCCCGTGTTGATGTCCTCACAGCTGTAGGCTCTTCACTGTAAAATGAGCACTTTTGAAAGCCCTGTTCGAGATCTACTTGTATGCACGTAGTGTATTTTTTTCCACCTTATGTAAAATTAACATTGCCACGGGCCTCATTACTGTATTAATGCGTCGGTCAAGTGGAACTTTGAAATTATTAGAAAAGTAAACATGTTATAAATCTGCAAATTTGTACACTCTTTAGAGTAAGAAATAATTTAAATGATGACGAATGGTTACCTAACACTTTTTATTCGATGATAACATATGGAACTACTTTCCATCCATCGTTACCAACTTTATCGGCCACATTTCACTCACTCCGCCAGTTAAAATATGTGCAGGCAGGTTGTATTGACATTTTTATAAAGTTGATTTAAAAAGTGCTCACTTGATCGTGAACCGCCTTTAGTGTCGCATTGTCATTCTTTCACCGCGGGTGTTTGTAAATTGTCCTGGATACTGCGGCGATTATCTACGGTGTGTCCAGCGAGTATGGGTGTTTAAAGGCGGGTTAACGCTAGTGCCCATCATAACAACATGATTTCGATGATGTTCGCATTTTCGAAAAATTTTTATCTAATTCAGAAGAAGAGAAATTTTTAACCGGCAAAATATTTAGAGGTACATGTTGGGTTAAATTATTTCTTTTTCTATACTCGAAACTAACTTTTAACTAAAATAAACTTAACAGGTATTCCAGAAGTCTTGCTACGCCGCAATGCCACACAGGAAAGAAATTGGGGAGGGAGGTGGGGGTATTGCGATAGGATGGAGAAGTGCTTGGGTATGGTAATAAGAAAAATGCGTTGGTAGTACTGTGAAGCCGTGACTCATGGTATGCCGTGAGGATTTGTATTATGAAACAAAAATGTTTCACTAATTATCAGACCCATGACAGAACTATTAAAGGGAATCAATATTGTCCAAAAGCGACCTTTTGCGATTTTATATAGTTTATCTTTATATAAATATTGTTTTAAACCTGGTACAGTTGCAGCGTATACTTGTAACGTTATATTCTATTGTTACCAGCTTACGTGTTTCAAATGACACTTGGCAATTACGGATACCTGGTTAATGAGGTAGGTCTATGCAAAGAAGCACAATATAAACAAAAACGTCAACATCAGTTTAACTGACAAACAGGCTTTATCTAGTAACAGTATATATTTTCTTTTTTGTTTCACGCTTTCTCTAGTATTGAACAGTTTGAGATTTATCCCAAGTGCTACAGAATTTCGTGCACCAGATAAGAGGTATTTTAATTTTAATTTTGCGAGATTACTTATTTACAATTATTATATATAATCAAGGTAATTAGCGTAATTGACAGGATACCTATAATCTCATTTTATCCCAGGACGTTGAAATACAAGCCAAGGCTGGGAGACTGTTAATAATTTTAAGAAATGAAACTAAAATGACAGAATTAGTCAAAATAAAACAGCGTAAGTCATTTAGAGTTGATAATTATAGATTGTAAGAAGGTGAATTTCAGATCTCACCTGCACGATAATAAGTTAGACTGTACCAGTCATCCTGCTGCAAAACATGGGGTAGATGCAGCTATGACATCCAGCACATGCAGCCTAACTGCTTAATGTATTCAAGCGGAGGGAATAATTTCATTCGTTTCTGCACGCTTCCCTTCCACACGACCTGAAAATCCCGTCAGCACGCACCTGACTTCTAATAATGCCACCTTTCCGTCACGCCCCGTGTAAGACAAGCCATGCGGTACCTCACGACCATCTTAGAATAGGTAGTCATCACTTTTTTCAGTTCAGATTTTCTTCATCAGTAGTCATCGAATCGAGTGTAGAACAATTCATTAAACTCTCCAATCGCCGCTCAAGATGAGGAGGCATATCTCAGGCCACGGTGGGGAAAGAGACAAGGTGGGCTCTTCCAGCCGCTCAAAAGCGTTCCCTACTGCGCAGGTCAGAAGATGACGTCAGCTGCACTGTGGCGACTGGGTGGCGGCCGCTGTTGAAGGGCGGTAGGTATAGAAGTGCGGCAGTATATAGAATTTAAGCGAAAGTTGTTGAATGAGAATTAATATTGGCTGGAGTAGACACTTCAGAACCATCTAGTGATTCGCACACCTTAATATTACATTCAAATTTCTACCCAAACAGGTTGTTATAGCTCCAGTACGGAAATCTGTATAGTTATAAAATACCAACACTTGCGAAGTAGAGAGCTAAAACTCTGGGGGAATAAAAAAAAAAAAACCCTACTTTTTCGTATTACCATAGTCACCTACTCAGTATTTTTATACTCTCGCGTCCTTTGGAGTAAAATATTCAAACGTGTGATTGTGTATATATTGGTTTTCAAAAAAATTGTGTTTAGTTCTATAGCAGTGAGGTCAAGAAAGTGTGTCCATGACTTACAGCAAACTAGTTAAAAAATAATTGACAATAATCTAAATTGGTACCTAGAAAAAATATATGTAATTGCTCTATCTACGCTACAAAAAAGACATTGTGAAATCTCGTTAATTTTGATTAGCATTTCATAAGAAAATTTTTGCAATTTTGAGGGTTGCGGTATAAATTATTTTCTTAGCGAGAACTGGTTTACTGAAAGTTTAATGCACTTTAGTTTCGTTATTTATGCTGCTTTGCTCATCAAGTGGTTGAGTTCCTGAAGTTTCTTGTCACAACTGTATTCAAAATTACGCTTGAATTTCATTAGCAAAATGAGTTATCTGTTTATCTTTCTAACGTTTTGAGACGGGCCCATAGATTTTACTGCAGCGCAAGTTAATTCTGCCTGAAGTGGCAAAGTGTAAGGGTTATTCCATAAATTATTAGTGTACTGAAAATACGTTTGTGCTCTTACCAGTAAGGACATCTTGTTTTTGCTGCAATTGACATTGTGAGACTTAAGAGCATCTCACGATTGTTTAAAAACTTGACAAAACAATCCAGAGAGGAAAAGTTGGCGTTTACTTTAATAGAAAGCACGATATTGCATACAATTAGTAAACTGTTTCATGAAAACTGCCAAATGGTTAAAATATATTAAGAATTTAAATTTTGCTTGAAAAAACGCATAATATGTCTCATAACGTATTCTAACTGTAGTGATAGGAATAAAATGTATGAAGAAGTTTATATCAAGTAATATCCTCAATAATTTATCAAATATAAAAACATGATAGATTTTTTTCTCTGCAGCTAAATGTTTCATTTATTTATGAAAACGGGTTATAACGTGTCAGAAACTTGACTGTTCGAGGATCTGAATCATATAAATTCAAGTATCTATACCATACGTAACATTCGCTAAGTGTTCATTTGCACAACCAACCTAATGTTTCTCACACACTTCGCACAGGTTTCTTCAAAATATGCAACAATTTTTATAAGATCCAATGCGAATATCTGCATTTAGTTCCCAATACATAAACTGCCAGTAGCTGTTGTAAAAATTCCAAATTGTACATCAAGCAGTGTTGCTGGTATTGCCTTAAACTACATTATTCATTTGTGTACTAGTTGTCACGCGACGCAGCCCAAGTCATCGCTGATACACTTTGTTGAGCTCAGTTTATATAAGAAAATTAGTTAAGTAGATGGTATACACACAAACAATACTATGCACTACTTATTTGTAAATAGGTACATGCTCATTACTAAATTCAATAAACAACGTGGTCATATTTTCATACAAACACCTAGTCGCTATTCAGTGTCACAAAATTTTAATAAATATCGAAAAACAAAATGTTAAATTCCCTAGCTACTATAAATTTGTCTCACATTACTCTATACGTTAGGGAATAATAACTTCAAAACATTTCGCATACAAATAAAAACAAAACAATAACTTATAATTAATGGTCCATGGGAGGCTTCAAGAGCGTGTGTAACAGCACGAATAATTTAATGAAATTTCTTCATTTTCTTTCCTGAACTTCTTTTTTCTGTAGAACTTCCTTAAGCTTCATATTTGACTCTTTCACTTGTATATATGTCCGAGTTTTCACAACATAGTACATAGCCTCAAGTGTAAATCACTGCATATGTTGAACACCATATCAGTAACTGACTGAATCACACTTCGTTCGCGTTTGAAGTAATAACCACGAAAAATTACAAAGCACTGCTGAGCTATCTTTATTACGTTTAGAAATTTTTTCGCTTAGAAGAATTAAATGTACATGTGAAACACGTGCTACCCAGGAGGTAATTTAACTAGCCTACATGGTGATTATGCGCCAGTTGGTTCACCGAAATCAGGGAAATTTAGATCTGAATTGAAGAGCAACAAATTCTCCTACATATTTCAGTCCGCCTTCTGTCACATTGTCGAATCTTACGCTCGGTTCTTGCCTCTCCAAGGACATTTCTCCACATAAAGCTCCAGAAACCTCTCCAGTCATCTAAAACAGAGTCCACCGTGCTAGTAAGCAATTTTGATGTGCGGATTTCTTCAGCTTGCATAGCTCTCAATACATGTAAGGTAGAAGTATTAGAGTTGTCGGGATTATTTTCACTGAGAGTAAACATTTCAGATGCATGTTTCCGCAAAATGTATGAACTAATACGGTATGTAAATCCTAGTGGTGTTGGATGGTCGTTGGTATGCCCCATACCTCTTACAAAAGAAAAAAGTTTTCCACAATGTCTTGATTGAGCTTAGTTGTCAGAAGATATTTGTTGGAGTATTTTACTGCAATATCTGTAAACAAGTTTTACAAAGAACTATTACTTTTCAAAATTCTTGTTTTAAAGTGTTATTTTGTCGTGCAGCCAGTAACTCTAATTTTGTCTATTACTTCACTCATTTTACTTAAAACTGCATATTGTTTATCTTTGTATAAACTGTACACATTTTTGCCTTTGTTTGCATTGTAAGGGGAACTAGAATTGAATACATCAAGCCAATCATTTACAATCGCAATAAAGGCAGCTGTGTTTTTCCATTTCCCTTCAATTATTTTACTTTCGCCACAAAAAAATCAGTGACTTTGAAACATTTCTTGAAAACAACAGCTCGGCTGTCTTTTCTTTTTGATGTTGTGATTTTGTTTAATTCAAGTGAGTTTTAGTTACTTTATACGCTAACTTGAGGTCGCTAGATGAGCGATGTAACAAACTCTGCACAGTATTCTTGCCAACTTTCTCACCTGTTCTGAGTGCAAGGCCTTTTTCCAAAAGGCGGTTCCTTATCAGTTTTAAGAGATGTAGACCATCAGAAAAAAATATATATTTCTTGAGTTATCCATGGGGTTCATGATTGACGACATACTTTCACAAATGCCTAACGATTTCACAAGGTTTCTGTTAGAAGGCCCTAAATCACTTATCACTGAATAAACCTGATATCCTAATGAATCTAAATCTACAACTTCCTCCGATATTGATTATATGTCATGGATGTGTCGAAATTGTAATAAACAGGTTGCTTCTACTTTGATAGCAAACCTCTCGTCATAATTGCTTGAACGGCAGTGAGTGGCCCCATACGTTTTTCCTGTACCTACTTTGTTGAAACAAATCTGATTTGAGATGTGCATTTCGTTGAAAAATAGCGCAGTTACAAATTCATATCCTGGCAAGAGCGGAGCTTTCTTTTTCATCAACAGGAGAACATCCTTCTGCAAGCCAACGTTACAATACATTTTAGAAGCCCATCTCTTCAATGTGGTAATTGAAGGCAGCGGATATTTCAGTTTTCTTCTCAAATATCGGTGTGCTTTAGTACTAAAACTCTTTGAAGAAATAGCGGCATCTATTTCCTCGGATGACAATTTGATACGTTCATAGTTTGTAAGTGCTATTCTTACATGGCCGGGACTGAAATACTTGAACACTATTTCGCCGAGTTTAACGTCTATTGAAGCCTTTTCATTGGTTTTGATGTTTTTAAATTCTCCTAAAAAAACTCTTTTTTTTTTTCAGCCTGCAGATCTTTCATCTTTAACACAAGCTTATTAATGCATTTTTGTGATTCGGTATTCTGTTCATCCAGGTTATTTATTCGAGAATGTTTTTCAGCCATAGCAGGTGCTAGTATTTTAACATTTGCCTCAGCTGACACGATTCTAACAGCCTGATCAATAAGTATTGATTCTTATCTCGATGGGGTGGTTTCAGATAGCTCAGAATGTCCAATGTTCTTTTCTTTGACGTCGAAGTATTCTAAAAGAATTTCCTGCGCTAATTTTTTTTTCCTCTTTTTTCTTTAATCTCTCGCACCTAGAATTCTAATCCCCGTCTGTCTCTTAATATTTTCGAAGCGATTGCAATCAGAGGATGGCATAGTTTTTAATTTCTCGACACTTCTGAGGGGATGAGTATTTGAGCAAGATTTGATGCAGGTTTTTGTCATAGTCTCCCTCTGAAAAATATTCCGAGCAATGCCTTGCTATAAAAAAAAAAGGCAATTTATTTTCAGTATTATCATGTAAGTTACTGTAACAAGTTATTACGACATTCACAACACTTAAATTTTAAAAAAAGTTTCTGAGAACAGTTTTAAAGTTGTTTTCGATCTGAACATTGGGTTATACCTTTCAGCTTATTTAATATTTACATGAAACACTTCTCACTTATTAGACAAAAGCCCAGCAGATTATTTATATTAAAGAACAAATGGATGCCTAGTTTTAACAAAATTATTTGCTAGCCTCAACAATATTTTTTTTATTTTGAAATAATAAGACTTTCCTACAGAATGTGAAAGGTTTATTTTTAAATTGAATTATAATGAGTTCTTTTAATTTATACTTGTATATCTATCCGAGATAAATACATTTTACGTAGGTATTGAACTTCATAAAAGAATTAGGCACAAAATAAGTTTCCAAAAGCATAATCGTTTCTGAAAATTAATTTCCTGTTCATGGCTTTGTAATACTAGATGCAGTACTTTTTGCTACTATTGTTTCATTTGAGTATGTGCCTACTTAGTTTTCATTTCCGCTGCATGACAGTATGAGTAAATAAGTAATTTTGTGGAGTAGTCGTGTAATAAACATAGAGTATAAATTTTTGTATTGAGAAAATGATACTGCGTTAGTTTTCTAATTAGACTTGTTTTAATGCAAGTATAAAATAATTAATGTAAATGTACGTCACACAATTTACTACTGCCTTCTATTATGTACTACATACAAAATATTGTGTGATTGAACCTTGACTCTGGCATAACATAAACTGGTCAAAGAAAAGTATAGATTTTATACGAACCAAAAATTAAAGATAAATTATGCATTAGGTACTACTGCTACTGAAATATAATATTCAGTACCGTAGAAAAAATGCATTACTCACAAATTCTGCGAAAAATTAGCGCCAACATGAATTGTCTACGTTATTTGAAACTATGGCCTTCGCCATAATGAGTAACAGTCCTAAATAAATATCGCGCCCAAACGGAAGGCACGAGACTGTACATTATTTGAAATTTTGCGAACCAGATTTTACAACTGAATTGAATAACTATAAGGTCACGATTCAATTTCTGAATTATGTTTCGCAATAATTAGCAATTATAATTCAAGGGATCTGCATTTATCACCATTTGAAATACATGTTCTATTTTTTAATAAGGGAACTTAAACATACTAGTTAATTCACTAATTCCCCTACCGTTAGTTCTTCAAAAACTAACACAGTTGTTGCATGTATGTTCACATAAAACATACATTTACATTCTGATTTTACGTAAGTTTCCTACTTCTAAATTTTTTTTGTGATTGCTTTGCATTACGTTTATCAAGCGCGTAGATATTTCGAAGGAACAAACAAAATACTAGATAAGTAATTACACTCGTGCGTTTACCTGCTGCGTGCCTACACTGCCGTGTACGTTATTTCCAAAATATTACTAACTCGCCTGATACACTAACGTAATAGATTTAAAAATTGTACTTCTAAACACATCATATATTGTGGTGGTGATCTTTTTTTTTTTTTTCTCCTGCGCGCATTCACTTCTAGCGCACAAACACAGCCGTTTTTAGTAAAACGAAAATATCTAACTTTCGTCCCTTTTGTCTTTTTGCAGGGGTTTGTACACCGGAACACAGCACAGTGCTGTGTTCGCCACCAGTAAAGGTTGCCAGGCCAAGCGTTAACGTTGGGTGCAGCGCGACCTCGGCAGCCAGCCCGCCAAGTTATGGCAAACAACCGGGGATTGGTATCCAAACAAGGTTGGGCTCGGTCGTATATAGGGAAGGGGCAATGGAGGCTCGCGGCCATCTTGCTCCAGCCCCGCCGGAGGCCCTGCTGGAACGCTGACAGAAGGAGGACCACCGTACCTAATGGTCCTGGGTCATCGCCAGACACCGCTGCTGCCGAGAGATCCTCCACGCTGTTGTCTTCGTGCCACAGGGTAATTATAATTCCCGTTTGGGGCGAGATAGGTTGCGTGAGGTAAAAGGATACGCGAAGGCTGATATTCAGGCTCCTTAGGAGCGAGAGCACTTTATGCTTGCTTAACTAGTTTCTCACTTTAGCATCTCTGTGTCACTGCCAGCCATTTGGGAATTGTCTTAAACAAGTTGCATCTTATGCGGCAGAGGTGTATTGGATTAGACTGAATAAAAGTAGTGTTTTGCAAGTAAGAGTGCCTTACCTTCTTTCTACGCACTACCCCCTTTTAGTGCGTGTCCTTCCCGCTGGGAGGGTCACAGCAACAGTTCGACATTTCAAACAGAGAAAAGGAAACACTACTAACACTTTGCGAGTATGTCTCTCATTCAACAGCCTCTGGCGACCGTGACCGCGGAGGGCAGCTCTGAAGAAAAGAGGGTTCGGCAGTCCACGTGGCATCAGAGTGTGGGTCGGGGAGCGACCTGCCTGCGCGAGAGCTCACCTTGTCTTTCGTCCCCCCCCCCCCCCTTCCTCATTGTTCAGTCTTGGTAACTCGACCTGGAACGCAATATAGAAGACATATCTAGTGGCCTTGACAATGACCTCGGACGTCGACCCCAGTTACCTTTGACCCTAAAAACCCAAAAAATCCAAAAAATATACAAAAATTCCAAAAAATTTTATTAAACAATGTATAAAATTTATTACTAAAGTATTAAAAATGTATTTAAAAATTAGAATTCTGAAGTTCCCCTTAATCCCACGCCTATACCAATTCTATCATGTGCCAACAATTTTATTTTTTCTTCTGTTATTTTTTTTATACATTGCTGGAGGCCGCCATCTTGGTTTTTTCGTCTGCCATTTACTTATACATTGCTGGAGGCCGACAATCTTGTTTTCAGTTTGTAATTTGTTTATACAGTGCTGGAGGATGCCATCTTGGTTTTTCGTTTGTCATATGTTTACAAATTGCTGGAGGCCACCATAATGTTTTTTTTTCGTCTGTCATTGGTTTTGCATTGCTGGAGTTTGTCTCTCACTTTCGTTCGACTGCCAAATTAGATTGTATATTTTTTCATTGCCTAGGTGGCGCTAGTGTATTAATTTACCCACCAGGGCGCAGCCAGATTTGTTTATGTTTTTTAAGTATAGGTTACGCTGTTGGCGCCCTCCATGTTTAATTATATTTTCAACACGTGGGTGGCGTCAATTTCTCGATCCAGAAACCAGGTGAGTTGACGGAACTCTTTACAGACATAGGAAAAATCTGTAATTTTTCATCCTATTTAAAAAGTAAACTTTTTTTTTTCAATCAACGGTATACCTACATGCATGAAACGGGACTTTTACTATATGTATAATTTATTTAAAATTTATATTCATTAAATATTTAAAGTTGTTGAATTTTAAAAAGTATTTTTATTTAATTATACAATTGTTTATACAGCACAATTTATTTTACTTTAAACAGTACTTTATAATAAAATTTATTTAATTTTCTGTGCTTTTAAATTTAAATTTTAGTATGGCAAATTAGGTAAACACGAAACAAATAAAAAACAATTTTATTCACAGGTAATTTCTTATTAAATTCATTTATTACAGTCGCTCATGCCCTCAAACGAGATTACACTATTCTTTAATATATATGCATCTCAATATATACAATTTTGTTGTAGGTTACAGTCTTTTATGCATCTCACTATTGAAACACTAAGATTTGTCCTTGTGCTACAATATCGTGATATGTATAACACCGACACGCTATGCAAGGCGGGTTATATAGGTGACTACACGTTTCAGGACATACACCGAAGTCACAAAATACCTGCTTGCAGTAAATCTGATAAAGGCTGTTCACGATAAAGTGACCACTTTTGAAATCGACCTTAGAAAAAAGTCACTGTCCCTACCTGCATATATTTTAACTGCCGCACTGAGTGACATGAGCCCAGTCAAGTTGGTAACGATGGATGGGAAGTAGTTCCTTATCTTAACGTCGAGTGAAAGATGTTAGGTGAGTATTTCTGTTAACTTAAAATTATTTCTTTCGCTTTATGTTTTTTTTTTTTTTAACGCATCAAAGTTTAAAAATGAGCAGATCAGTTTAAAAAAAAAATGTTCTAATAATTTCACAGTTTCACTTGACGGACGCATGAATAAAGTAATAAGTCCCATGGCAATGTTGATCTTACGTAAGGCGGAATAATATACAACGTTAATGCAAGTAAATACTAAGCAAGGCTTTCAAAAGTGCTCATTTTACTGTGAATAGCCTATATCGTCTTGTATTAATCAACAAGTTCACTCGGGTATTCGGTAAATAGGTGGCCAGTATTCTCGGCGTCTTTTCTTCGTGTTGCTTATTGCAGCAAACGGTTTGAAGGTGTGTGTCCGTTCATCGGGAGAAAAGCCATCATCGTCTTCAACATTATTACTGTCTGCATGTTTATCCATGCTGTCTTCAAGATCGTCTTTATTGACTGTTTCATTCTCAATATTATATTTGTTTTCATTCGTAACAGGAGTTCTATGCTCATCAGTATTTAGAGCCGACGACTATTTATTTTCAAGTTAGTCGACTACACGCGAACATCTTGCAAGTGTACATTACACACTCACCGACTGTACTGCACTCATTCCATCTTCAGCATTAACTGTTTCGTCACAATCGTCTGGGGAAACAGTACCCATCGATGTAGAAGGAGGTGTTAACAACATCACTTGCTGGCTCCCAGCAGTCGAACCCTTGCAGATCTTTGTATGTTCTTTCATTGTATCACCTTGCACAAACTGCATGGGATTAATGTCCTGGCATTCGGCTAATGTTGGAAAACGTAGAAATGTCACTCGGGGCAACGTTGGCTCAATGTGTATTTTTGCGTTAGCTGCCAACTGAAATATGACGCTCAACCTATATTATCATGCTAATGAAAATTTGTGGTTTTTTGCACGCGTTCCTAAATTATTTTCTCTCAAAGATATGCCATATCAATAAAAAAAAAAAACCAAAATGCTGTTTGTTGGATTTACGTATGTTTATCGTGTGTATATTACAGATCATCAATCTAATATGACAGAAACCCAACCACTAACTATCGTTGGTATTAGGTTGGTTATTCGTAGTATTTCTATCATTTGCCAAGTAATGTTCTTTTCTCTTTCAGAAAGGCATTCACAGAGTCATTTATCCACGGCTAGCAATGTTTTGAGATGTGTTAAAACATACAGAATACCAACTAATAAACAGCGTTATGCCAATGATGGTTATCAGTTTTTTAAATAAATTGTACCCAATAACAAAAAGATTTTTAAAAAGTATTTTCTCTATTATCATTCATCAAATACCACTTCACACTAGGACCGAAAAATTCAATTTGTTGGTGTCGAATTCCAAACAACGACCCTTCTGTTGTCAGAATTATATCTTAACCACTAGACTATTGTTACTTGTTATTCATTGGACTACACTGCAACTTTTTATTCCCTATTCAGAAATAGGTATGTATAATTATATTCCAGTTCGAATATACAATGTTGGCCCAACATACAAAATTCATGCCAATTACCAATTTTGTATACCAACGTGCTGGACACAACCAGCCAACCATAACCATAAAAATCTATTTGAAACAAAAATAATATGTACTAAAATATTAACTGGTAAGCAAACATGAACAATTATAGATTTATTTTTTTAATCCCATACATAAAACTGGGTATTGTTGGAAATATTTTCGTTGCATAATATTGGCCAACCCGACCTATAAATTGAAGAAAAAGTACTCATTACCAACTATTTGATTTCCAACATTATCCCAACATAAAACTTACAAAACATATTTAGAAGAGAAATGGTCAGTTATGAGAAAAACATTTGTACTTCATCAAATACAGGAAAGGGGCATTGTTTTCATTAAGAATATATATTCCCTATTGTTGACTTAAATTGCTTGCTATACAGTGTTGGTCCAAGGTAAAAATACATACCAATTACAAACTGTATGTCTATCAACTTGTTGCCAACGTAAAGCCAACCTGGACCATCAAATTCAATTTGAAAAAATGTTGTATTTAAAACCTAAATGCTAAGCAAACATTAAAGTTATTGTTTACTTTTCATTTCAAAATTACTATTGAGCACTGTTGAAAATATGCTAATTACACAATGTTGGCCCAACATAAAAAAAGTACCAATCATCAACTATTTGGTTTCGAACATTGTTCCAACATAAAACGAACTGAAAATATTCCAAAGAAAATTTGTCAGTATCGTGAAAAACATTTGCATTTCATAAAATACAGAGAAGGGACATTGTTTTGATTAAGAATAATGTTTATTTAAAATGTTGGTTAGACAGTGTTGGCCAAGATAAAAGTACATACAAATTACTAACTGTATGTCTACCCACTAGTTGCCAACATTTAGCCAAACATTTTAAACTTTTCAAAAATTGCTCTTGTGGCATGTTCTGACTTTTTTGATATAGTGGCGTGTTGATATATGTTTATCTAAGGTATTAAATTTTAGAGAAAAAAATGTTTGGTTGGCATATTACGTTGGGCCAACGTTGTATTTATGTACGTTTTCTAACCCAACATATGGCCAAACTATCCAACCAAATGCCAACCGTTGGGCCAACATATGTTGCTACTTGGGTATACACTCGTACATATATGTACATATACGTGTATATATACATATATATAATTACATGCGTAGCGTTGCGCGTCAAATTTCTATGCAACTGGTTCTAAAAACATGGTCGCACTGCCATAGGTGTTGCACACCGCAACGTTGAACACAGTTAAATTATATAAAATTACGTTTCCTGATGTAAGTGTACAGGGCTTTCGTGCTACGATTTACATATATGCGAAAATGAGTCCACAAATCTTCGCGTGGGGAAAGGGTCGAGTGTGATGTCGCGGTGCTCACTGATTCTCATTACCAACAACAAGATTGCTACTACAAGACCCGTCTGATATCTAGTGGCGGGTGCAAATTTCGCTCGTCGAGTTATCGCGGCATTCTGTTCGTCACACCGAAACTGCAGCTGTGGTGCAATATTATTTGACAGCGGTATTTACTTTCGTTGCACGATATTCTGGAGTTACGTTGCCGTAAATGAGGAGTGGCCCACCAGAGCAGCTGAAATGTAGAAATATTGCGGATATTGAGTGAGACGTATAAAGAGGAACGTATAGCTGTTGTTTTAAATTGATACAGCGTCTCCTTAACCATAACAGTCGCTAATTTTTGATTAAATTTTCCGATGTAACGATATTAATTTCACACTTTCCTTGAATTACGACCCTATACGCTCTAGCAATAATAATGCATGTTTCAGATAGGTGTATATCTTTAAAATGTAATTAATTCAAAATCAACAATGTCATTAATTTCAATTTAGAGATATTACACTGATATATATATATATAACACCACACAAAATTAGATTACGTAATATGTGCATTATATTTTTTATTCATTTTCAAGTTATATATTGGAATTTCTTTAAAATATTACTACTTGCAACTATTGCGTGCACATTGCCAGTAATACCATAAACATATAAAACAAAAAAAAAGTGCTTATTGAAGAGTAAAATGAAGTAAGGTTAATTAGTTTTACTCTGCGTCTGGTTACTTTTGCATTCATCCGTGAAACAAAAGAAAGGAATAACTAATTTTTCATTTTCCCCTTTAATTGCATTATGTGTTTGGAGCAGGCTAATTTTAATTGAAAATGTAAGTCGAAACTAGGTATTTCATAAATCAAATCTTACTAATTGTTATTCAGAGAGTACAAATCACAGGCTTTGTTTGTCCTAACCAACAGCTCAATAAAAAGGCATGCCATGTTTTGTGTTATTTGCCACAGTGACTTATTTGAAAACACATTTGCAATCTGCTAGTAAAACATTTTATTATCAGAGTGTGCATTTACAAAATGATTCAGTTTATGAAAATGTTAACGTGACCGGTAAAATACAAATTAATTTTTACATATAAATTACAGCATTTTGTGAAGTATTACTTTTCACCAATTTGTTATATAGGTGTAATGTATATTTCCAACTGACTATCGTTAAGAAATATGCAAGTTTAGGATGTAAGAAATGTGTTAGAAATTCTTCTGAACGCTTGAAGTCAATGTCTTAACCTTAAATCTTCCTTTAATTATAGTTTACATTAAAAATGATCTAAACGAATATTATATTTGCCATAAAATTCATGAAGAGCTGGGGCACAAACATTTTAATGTCAACAGCTGTGCGTATAAAGATTATTAAATCAACAATTTGCAATTACCTACCAAGAAGGAAAAGGAGCATGCGCATTTGGTCTACTTGCTTTTCCTGTTGCTCCTTATACAACAGCCTTAATTAACATTATCTAACGCAGTTACAAACTCTAATAGCTTAAATTATCAACTAACTACTTATTGTTTACAATGTGTATTTATTATTGGTCCTTGCTATGATATAGGCTATTCACGGTAAAGTGAGCACTTTTGAAAGCCCTCTCATTTGGAATAATAATAAATAAATAAATTTTATTTTAGAATTAGACGTTAACTTCCGAGTGTGGTTGAATATAGGTACTGTGAGTATTACTTACACGGCGATACTTAATTTAAAATGTGATTAAAGGATAAAAGATGGCTGACAGGAAAATTTAGCTAGGGCCACAAAAGTGCTCACTCTACCGTGAACAACCTATAGTTAGCATAAACTAAGCATTATAATTCCACCTTCTGTATGAAACGCAGTTATAAATGACACACTTTGAACTTTGATATGATCGTCAGGAAGCAGAATGTTCCAAAGAAGATGTTCCTACATGTAACGGTCTGGTCCTTATTTTAGACGCAGCTGCTCTTGTTAGAGACAGTCATATGGTGAAATAAAAATTCTTAACAAGAGCTGCGCAAGCACTAAAGATTAAATTGAGGTGAAGAATTCTATAAAAGGGGAAAATTTGAAACAGATAAATGTGGGGAAGTGGTGAAAATAAAAGAAATCCGGAAATTCGCAGAAAATAAATTTCAATAGCAAAAAATAAATTATTTTAATATTATTTGTTTTTGTCGAAAATTTGAATATTTTAAAAAATTACTGGAAATTATGTGACCGTTTTATTAAACTCGCAATTTGAACATTATTTGCATGCGTATTAAATAAATTCTAACCAAAATGTAATGAAAAACATCCCTGGCTTGTTTGTTATACGGTCAACTCGGGAGATATGACGCACCTTTTAATTTATGGCTTTCAAAAATACGAAATTAATTCTACCTTAAAACAAACACCGCGAAAAAAACAGTCAAGGGTTTCATATATTTACAAAATAATTATAAATACAAAATTATGTTGCCAACTTACTAAATTTTAAAAATTCAAATACCCTTTTATTGGCCATATCTCCCATAGGGATGGGCGATGATGGTCGTGATGGGGTGGGAGATATGGCTTATGGCTGAACAATGTGAAACTTCTCAGCTGCAATAGGAAAGGGTTTTCTGAAACGAAATGAATTTAATCTGTAACTAGTATGAACTTTAACTTTAAATTAACTATTTTGTTTACTTGTACAGCAAAATAAGACTGTTCTAAAAAAAATTACTAATATTTAAAAGAAATATAAGCATAGCTTCTTCCATCAACCTTATCACCACCTCTCCAAATCACACACTTTAATAACTGAAGTTTAAGAAGAAAATGTTGGGAACCTTTTAGCCACATAAACACCAGACCTCTAAATTAATCCAAAACAGATGAAGATATGCAGAAATTGGTAAAGGTTTTTGTAGTTATTTACGCGTATCATGTTCATTTTGTTGCTCTTTTTTCTCCAATCTACCACACATGTTGCAAATTAAATCATACATGGTACATGTTTCATGTAGCCACCTACTACATCGTGTACATCTAATCCAATCTGCTCTTGATGAAGTGTCTGCATAGTTCTCGAAACATTCACAGCACTCGTCTTCATCAGAATTTTCACTATCTTCTCTTGAAGCAAACTCCACCACAGTACTATCTTCTTCACTAGAAGGTGAATAGTCAAGACTTTTTTTGTAGTTTGTTTCGATGTACATTTACGTGTCTGACATTTCCTAGGCCTATCCGAGCCCTTTGTTAATTTTTTGGTATCCTTTGCAGCAGTAGGTTTTTTCGCATCCACTCTCGTCCTCTTCTTGTTTTCTATCACATCAGGATGGGTAACTAGTTGCGCACATTGTTTTCTTGCTAGTCGTTTTCCTGGAGCCCGATTTGGCATGGGAGATACTGTATTTAGCAATTCGGTTGGTGTTACATCTTGGCTGGGGATGCATAGAGGCGGAGAAGCAGGAAAAGTAATGACAGTTTTCATCGGTTTGAAAGCAGAAGATGTGGAATGAGATTCAGTGGATGTTGAAGGACATTTTGTAAGTCCGAAGGTAGAATGAGAGTAGGATGTAGCAACACCTGTTCGGAGAGATTGTGGGATACCATTACCTTCCTTAGGAAGAGGATCGTCATGGCCAATTTCAAAGGCGGCGACACTTTCTTCAGGAAGGAACTGGTCCATTGGATCAGATCCTCGTAAATATGCATAGTCTGGAATAGTTGAGGGGTTTAGTGGAACTATCCTTGTAGCCCTGAATCCTGAAACACCATTTTCTACAGTAGCAGCACGAGACCAAGCACTCTTCAGGAGAACTCCAAAGTTGTGACCTTCAATGCTGGTATGACTTAGCACCCAGTTATTACATGTGTCTGCCCAATAGGCCTTCAGCGGCTTGAAGAAGCTCCGATCAAGAGGCTGAAGGGCAGTAGAGTGGTAAAAAAAGAGCCCTAAGCATGCGACTGCAATAACTGTTTCACCCCTTTCCTTTGCTTTTCGTACATGAACATCTTTGCTGCCTCGTACAGCCACAACATGTCCAGGCTCATTCGTTAATGGTTTACACAACAGATTGTCTTCTGTTAAGGTTTTCTGCAATAGCTCAAAATAGGCTTTAACTTCTTCCTTGTCCATTCCTTCTGCACGATTATTTGATATGCCTTGAGATTTCCTAACACATAAATATGTGTTTCTCTTCATAAAAGACTTGTACCAATCACAGCCTGCTAACCCGGTTTCCTTGTTGAACCTCTATGAATTATTAATTGAAAATGCTAAGTTATAGGTGTGTCTTTTAAGGTTTTTCCTAGTTGGAGCGATCCTGCTGCCTGAATTTTTTTAACATGGCTAGCAAGTTTCCTTTCAGCATCTTCCCCTAACAATGGAGGTTGACCAAGTTTCCCTTTTATGAAACGTCCGGTAGTTAATCCAGTGCGCAGCGTTTTCTCCGGGATGTTACTTTCCCTCGCAGCTTTCCTTACTGTTTTTTTTTATCTGGTACAGCATTAATAGCCTTATCTAAGTCTTCCTATGTACATGCTGCCCGATTGTTTTTCTAGGTCCATAAGTCGTAGGAATTTTTAACCATTTGAACTGGAAAAAAAGAGAGAGGAAATAGAATTACTTATTAAACTAAATAGTTTTTAAATATATTTTATACAAAATTAAGAGGACTCTCTACTTTCCCATTTCTTAGACAAAACAATAATTTCTTAGTAGCACCCAGAGTAGTGTAACCTGCGACTTATATAAATTGAAAATCATCTAAGTGCTTACAGAGACGCACGTCTGTGACTCATGTCTGCTTAGTTGTCCGTATAATCTTGACTGCTTTATAGTACATCGGTAAAAGCAGACAGTTGAGTACAGTTTCGCTGTGTATCTTGTACGGTTCGGACAGTGTAACCTTGAAGAGAACGTGCGAATGTTCACCGCCGTATCTACTACACAACAAAGGACTTAACTACTTGTCTGTTTCATGAGAACAATTCTTTTTTAAGGACATTTGTTTCTCTGCAATTGTTTTTATCATAAAGTCAGTTTCGTTAGAGTACATACAGTAAAGAGAGCCAATTGGCTTTTAATTTATTAGGTGCAGCATTCAATTAACTTATATGACAAATACTACGTGGGTATCTAATTTTTTAAAATAACATTTACGCACATGGGTACTTGATATTGTTTACGTTTTAGTCTTTTGTGTGTTTTTAGATAGTACAACAAATACAGTCATATTTGGAAGGCATTCTACTTTAAGTAGGCCTAATACAATTTTTTAAGTCGCGTTTAAGTAATGAACAAGTTCGACTTAATGCAAAATGCATTTTAAGTAACTAATATCAAGACATAACCTTCTACGTCAGAGTGTTACTGTATATAGATATACGAAAGGATGCTTCTTTTTTTTAAATTAACTATGCGTCGTATCTCCCTTTCACTAAATGCGTCGTATCTGCCAAAACCACGGGCGATACAACACAACCCATAACTGTGTTTTAAGATGGCGGAATATACACGAGACGGCGTGAACACAAGGTTAGCTCAATACCCTTCGCAACTACACACCACAATTTGCTTCAAATTACAGAAATATGAGGTAAAGTAAAATTGAAGTAACACACGATGAAACTTTCAGTACTTACCTATGGTGAATTGAGGAAGAAAGTTATGTATTATTTTAAAAACAAACTGGAAGTACTCCAAACCACAAACGTACACTCCCGCAGACAAATGGCGACTGTTGCGCACGATGACTGCGCATCAGATCTTTCCTTTTCATGGAATTATGGGACTGCGTCATATCTCCCGGATTTACCTTACACTTTTTTTCACCATAGTAACAAATAGTTTGCTAAACGTATTACGTACACATGTAATAATTTACATTGTATATTAAACGTTTCTGGAAAGACTCACACAAACGTAAAGGTAAAATATAGAACTGTTATGAATAAATAAATGGTCATTTTTAACCTGTTTGCTAATGCGTAACGCTGATTTAGTGAATACGAACTACTGATTGTTATATAATCACCAAGGCCGTGGCAGCATTGCCAAGTCTAATAGCAGGTAGTTCCCACTACAAAAATATACTGAACAAATATTATAATTTAAGGTGCATTCATAGAAGATGATATCTCTAAAATAAATGCTTCCGTAAATAGGCGTGTCTCAGTGAGAAGCAAACGAATTTTTCTCACGCAATGCGAAAGTCATTTACCTAAGGTTGTAAATTATTTATTTGTTTACCCTTTTACTGGACTGGTTATTATTAAGAAATATATAATATACTAGGTCTATGATGAAAAGTAAGGTGAGCGAGCACTTCTGTGTGTAAACAATTACTTGCACTTGACTTCGAAAGCAAGTGACATTTTAAATGCTCTATTTGCTTTGTTTTCAGTGGTTGAAATTATTGTGCAGGTGTAGAGTGTACTCAAATACTTATAAAACACATAAATTAAGGTGTTATTGTGAGGAAAGCTTATACTGTGTGCATCACACTTAATCAGCATGAACATATGTGTGCCAGTCAACTTTCTAGAATTGTTATCAATAAAGTTAGCAAAACAGAAAATAACACACAAACATAATTCACTTTTGGGTGTGTACAAGGTAATGCACTGCCTTAAAATGAAAACAAAAGATTTAAAATTGTCTTTCACTATTTAATGATAAAGAAAAACTAGCTCTGCGAAAAACAAAATCATTCACATTAGTCCACATGAATTACACTGTCTAGATTCTTAGTCTTGCAAAACTCAGCTTTCACTTGAATGAATTTATGAATATGTATTCTTACACTGAGCATACTGTAGTTCAATCAAGCAATTGAAGTCGGCCAGTTTACTTTTCCTCGGAAACTAATAAAATTAAATCAAAAGAAAATAAGTCTGATAAACAGAATATGTTGGGCGCCTAGCTCTTGGAGAGCTTAACTGAATTTTGAGACTCTTACTAATTCCCAGGGTACACTACTGGGCTCGCAGTTCTCAATACTTATTTGTGTAATAATTGTTAGTATTTACCAATACATGGCACAACATTATTTACGGTGTCCAGAAAATTCAAACACATGTAAGACACTTGATTTTTCAATAAAACTTGGTTATAACACACTGTTCAACAGAGGATGAAATAGTTCACTTCAGTTACTCGAACTGTAGGAATGTCTAGGGTGCCAATCTAGACCCGTCGGTTATAACTATCTTACTTAGGACAACACAGGCCAACACTTTGAGCTTTCAAAATCTCATAAATCGTATCAAATTTGGGCCTCTCCATACTTGCCCTTTAATCACTGTGCCGTGACAAACATTTTACAACACAGCGTCGCATTATTAACTTATTCCAGTCGCACAAAATTATCACTCTGACGAGAGCTCGCTGTTACGTTGAGACCTAATTGAAGAGAGAGCTCGCTGTTACGTTGAGACCTAATTGAAGAAGAACGTTGCCGAGCGAAACGGACAACCTCTTACTTGAATTTTGGCACGGAACTTCCGTATCCAATCACAGCTCAATCTCATTCGAAAATGGGCTGAGATTGTAATAGCGGGCGTACGGCAACACCTAGAACCGTCAAACTCATATGTGCAGGCCTGACGTCACAAGGAGAAAATACAACAAAAACCCTACCTCATTGGCGCCTGCCTACACTAGCAGTAGTGCTTGCTTACTATAATAAACCGACTAAAACTTGAATATAAATGTTACAAAACTAATTTAAGTATTGATTACAGTATCGTTAAAATAACAAAGAATATTCATCACATTAAATTCACAAAGTAAACATTTGTTAACTTTGCCGCGATTTTGCAAGACCCAGTATTGAAAAAAAAAAAAACAAAATTCATTCGTACATAAAAAATAGCGCTAACAAGAAAATATAGATAGGCGAAGATTAAATTACTTCCAAATCACATTATTTACAACACTTATTAAAAAAAAAAAAACTTAAACATTGGATACGAAAATTCGTTACGTTAAAATAAGTAAACAAACAATTTAGGCCTACAAAATTACTTGAAATATTCTTTTTAAATATGCTTAAATACATTGCCAGTGTAAATATACGAGCTGAACTGTACAAATGTATACAGACATATGTACACATAAATAAGGGCTATTTATGACACGTAAAAAAAAAAGTAAACACAACAAGAAAAAAACAGAAAAAACGTAAAAAAAATAAATAAACAACTGTTGCTGGGGCGTGCAACCGCAAATAAACGTAAATAAACAACTGTTGCTGGGGCGGTGCGACCGTAAATAACCGTAAATAAACAACTGTTGCTGGGGTGGTGCGACCGTAAATAACCGTAAATAAACAACTTTTGCTGGGGCGGTGCAACCGTAAATAAACAACTTTTGCAGGGGCGTGCAACCGTAAATAACCGTAAATAAACAACTTTTGCTGGGGCGTGCAACCATAAATAACCGTAAATAAACAACTGTTGCTGGGGCGGTGTAACCGTAAATAAACAACTTTTGCTGGTGCGTGCAACCATAAATAACCGTAAATAAACAACTTTTGCTGGGGCGTGCAACCGTAAATAACCGTAAATAAACAACTGTTGCTGGGGCGGTGTAACCGTAAATAAACAACTGTTGCTGGGGCGTCCAACCGCAAATAACCGTAAATAAACAACTGTTGCTGGGGCGTGCAACCGTAAATAAACAACTTTTGCTGGGGCGTACAACCGTAAATAACCGTAAATAAACAACTTTTGCTGGGGCGTGCAACCGTAACTCAGCACAATGTGCAACAGTTTCCTAAATATTATCAACTTTTAACGGCTTAATATGCTGAGAATGTCACAATTAACAATATTTTTTTGAGAAATATTTTGTATCGTATCTAGTATGTCTGATAAAATCTATATTGCGGTTTTAATAATTTTTATAATATTTTGAATTTTCTTTTCCTTGAATACTTTAGAAGTTTCTGTCACCAACTTTCTAATGTCCAGCAGATATTTGTCTGAACCCACTAACCAGGTTAACAGTCTATCCAAAAGCTACTCAGCGGAGATACATTTGAACCTTGTAGTGTTCTTAACGAAACCTACGAACAATGCTAATGAATGACATCGCCTTCACGCAGTTGCAGGTTCAACATGGAAGAGTAAGCCTAAAACGGGTGACTTTTGTTCTGAACTGAATTTAAGAGCGATACACTGCTTTCGAATTTCGCGCTAAAACATGAGTTGCAAATGTTCTCTGTACCCCGTAACATTAACAGCTCGGAAGTTAATATTTTGTTAACTTCTCAGATTTAAAGTAAATCTAACTTTCCCCGTGGCTTTGTGCTCTCAATTTTTAACTTTGGTCACTGAGTTTCTTGTGCAGTAGACTGTAATTAAACACGCCCGGAAATTAAGCGGGATCTTATACAACGACATGTCAGTTGTGGTACACCAGCGTGTCGTAAAAACTTCGCGAAAATATTTCAACACCAGCTGTGCTCCAAAACACTATAGTTAATTTGCACTTTCGTGATAGGGTGATTTAAAATGTAACGTGTCTCAAGTGTCTGTCCGCGAATAATGGACCTTCAGTATCGGAGTACTTTAATTACGATTGGCGCAGTCAATTATGAACATGTCTTCTCGCGTAGACACGAGGCCAATAACCAAGGGAAATCATGGTCGTGGACGCACGGTGTTGAAGCCCAGCGTGGCCGTAAATATTTCTGCGAAAAACACCTGTCCCCACTCATCGTGAAGCGGCTATCGCTGGTCTGTTAGAGAGCGAAGATATTGGCATTGGTTGGCCTGCACGGTCCCCGGGCCTGAATCCAATCGAGCACGTGTGGGGAAGTTACGAGACGCCTGGCTACACGTGGTCTGTCACCAGAATCAACTCCTCAACTGCGATCGTCGCTATAGTCTATTCGCAGTTTCTCCACACTGTTTAAGTCAATCCTTTGGAAAACTACCCCATGTATGATATGTTTAGTTAATTCCAGAATATCACATGTACTATCACAAAAGTTTTATACATGTCTTAACATACAAGTACATTTTTATAGTCCAATTGATTTCTTACTGATATTTTATTCATAAATTATAATTATGAGATTATAACTAATATAAATAAAAACAGGGAGAAAATATGTGTATGGCAAAAACCTAATAAAAATTATTTATATGCAAATTATTACCACACCGAGTGGGCACGAATACGGTGCATTGTCCCTTTGGTGTAATTTCCTAGACTCCGCTAAGTTATGCGTTCATAAGGCGGAGGAATATCCCGGAACGAGAACTTTAGAAAAGCATCAAAAAAGTTTTAAGAAGCCATGTATGGAATATACAAGATGATTGGGCCGTGATTACTCAAGACTGCATTCGCTCCTGAGGACGTGGGTTTTTTTTTTGCATGCCAGCACATGTGTTACAGCCGTTTCTGTCTTCTCTCCGTCTATACTCGTTCCCTTTGAATTTCCTTACTGGTAAATGTTGTCCATCTTTCTCATACTATATCAACATCGCGACGAAATTATGGTGTGCTTTGTACGCATTTGAAATACTGCTGTGAGACGTTACATGTGAAACCTACCCCGTTCTTAATGTTTACCCACAAATGTAACGTATAACTGTAGAGTCCTACTTATACGTACGCAAGTTAGCTGGCAATTTCAGTATACTATACTCAATTCACGGTTACTTCTTACTTTTCAGAAGCACTGCTAAAGTTCTACTTTCGACATATTCCTCTGCCTCAGACAAACAAAGATTTACTATGTTTAGGAAATTACACCAAAGGGACAACACACAGCATACGTGCGCACTCAGTGTAGTAATATTTCGCATAAGAACTATTTCTTAGTAGGCATTACCAACACACATGTTGTCTCAATATATTTTAATATTGATTAATAATGACATATTAAAATTTGTAACTAAAATATGAGTAAAAATTCAATTTTATCAAAAAAGGTAACTTTATATTAAAATAAGTATAAAACACTTGTGATGTCTGGCATGTTTAGGAAACAGCCAAACACGACATGCATGGGGTTATTTTCAAAAGGTTTCATTGATAAAGTGTGAAGAAACCGTGACAAGAGTGTAAGTTGTTCGTGTTAATGCGGTGAAGTTAGAACCTTTGCTGACTTGGTAACTAGCGATAGCTCCCGACAGGTAAGTATAGAGAAGTACAGAGTGGAGGTTCTTTTGATGTAGCCGTACCCGTTCATCGATTGGATGCGGGAAGCTGTGTGAACAGGCCTTATGTCTTACTGGCTGTCGCGTGCTGCGAAAGCTGCCCTATTGTATTATCTGCCACATATACAGGTTGCCGGGCAACTCGCGGATACGGACTGCAACTCACAAATCTGTGATCAAAACTAAGTAGAAAATACTCTTCGTTAAAAAAAAAAAATGCACAAGACCCTTCCTTGGTTTATGAGAAAATCGACATGAAAGGTCCAAAAACCACTGTAGCAAATATATCGTATTCCAATTGGATAAATCCAACGTGCCGGAAAGTGCACTGCTATGGGCAGAGCAAACTTCGAACACCTGTTATGACGTTTCGACGTTTGTTTTTTTGCTGAAGCTGTGTGTTGTGCTTAACGTGGAATAAAGTAATTTTATCTACTTCGGCGTTTTTTTTTCCCCGCAAAATAAGAGCCTTACTCTGTTTTACCAAATAATTTCTACTACTTAGTTTTGATCACAGATTCGTGTGGCGCAGTCCGTATCCGCGAATTACCTGACACCCTGCAGTGTAAGCTTCCAGATAAGCTTACTGACTGAGGTAAGGAACTGGTGCGATTTTCGTAGACGGCAACACCATTTCGCTGGCTTGTGCGGCTGAAGTTCGCCTTACAAAATGATTGTTTCATTTATGTAAAGGCTGTTCACGATAAAGTGAGAACTTTTGAAATCAACCTTAGAAAAATATCACTGCCCCTACTTTCAAATATTTTAACGGGTGCACTGAGTAACATGCGCCCGATACAGTTGGCAACAATGGATGGAAAGTAGTTACAAAAGTTAACGTCGAATTAAAAATTTTTATGTAACTACTTGTGAGAATTTAAATTTTTTCCTAAGCTTTCTGTTTTTTTTTTTTTTTTTACGCCTCAGTGTGTAAAAGTTAGCAGATTTATAAAATGTTTACTTTTATAATAATTTCACAGTTTCACTTGACCGAAGCACGAATGAAGTGATGAGGCTCATGGCTCTGTTAATTTAACATAAGGTGAAATAATACTCTCAACGTGCATACAAGTATATCGTAAGCAGAGCTTTCAAAAGTGCTCATTTTATCGTGAACAGCCTTTATTCCGGAGTATTGTGTGATAAAGGGGTAACTATTTACTGTGTGATAAAAGGCGTAAACGCTCTACGAAATATTTCTGCCCGACATTCCGCTTGTGTTTAAGTAAAACATATTAAGTGAGGGAAGAGATTTGGGTGGCTCTTAACAGCGAGGTCTTGAGAGCCAATGAAGGTGTATGAATGTAGGGGCGGGGGAAATGGGAGATCCCTGAGAAAACCCTCCGATCAGTGGCATCATCCGGCACGATTCCCACTTGCGAAAATCCGGACTGAACCGGCCGGGGAATGAACCCGGTTCGCCTAGGTGGGAGGTAAGCGGTATACCCCGCTATGCCAACGTGGCCCCTAAAATATATCGTTAATTGATTGTTTTCCAGGTTCACATCGGATTTGGAAATATACTTTGGGCGTTCCTACATAATGTCATAATCCCTTAAAGATTACGATGGCAGCCATTTTAAAAGTAAGAAACAAGTAATGAGCTCCATCCGAAATAAATATAATAGTAAATAAATACTTTCAACATAGAACAAGTTTAGTGTACATGGTGCAATACGTCATAAATACTGATAAAAAAAAAAACAAGATTCCTGCGTCTAAGTTACCGACGACTTGGAAAATATTAGATTTATTACAATTTTTATGAATCGGAAGCTCTAGTAATATTTTTCGGTTTATATAGCACATGCACACTTAATGACAAGTTCTTTCAGTAATATTTCTACTTAATTTAATTATACGGATATAAAGTAATTTTTATATACGGGCGTAGCGTTTCAAATGATTTTATTATTAGCTTGGACTAAAGGTATACGTACTTGTGTCGATGCCATACTTCTTGATACACGCTTTTATGCCGGACTTCTCAACAGCAAACTGTGGAAAACAAAGAGTATTTTATTATTAGCTTGGACTAAAGGTATACGTACTTGTGTCGATGCCATACTTCTTGATACACGCTTTTATGCCGGACTTCTCATCAGCAAACTGTGGAAAACAAAGAGTATTTTATTATTAGCTTGGACTAAAGGTATACGTACTTGTGTCGATGCCATAATTCTTGATACACGCTTTTATGCCGGACTTCTCATCAGCAAACTGTGGAAAACATAGAGTATTTTATTATTAGCTTGGACTAAAGGTATACGTACTTGTGTCGATGCCATACTTCTTGATACACGCTTTTATGCCGGACTTCTCATCAGCAAACTGTGGAAAACAAAGAGTATTTTATTATTAGCTTGGACTAAAGGTATACGTACTTGTGTCGATGCCATACTACTTCTTGATACACGCTTTTATGCCGGACTTCTCAACAGCAAACTGTGGAAAACAAAGAGTATTTTATTATATCTTGTGACTCTCTTGTAAAATGAAGTGACTGTAGTCATTTCTAAGCGCGCTGGATTGCAAAGATCAATTAATTTTGTCATCTAAGTTATGTGAGCATTTCGAAAATGTAGAGCATAAACGGTGTAAATACTAACATACGTACACATACTCTATATACTCTACTTTCTCAAAATGTTCATATAAACAAATATAAATTGTCGGAATCTTCGAGATACAGGTACGTACAAATAAGGGTCACGATAACTTAATCTCACAAGACACACACACACACGTACATCCAGACCCTAGATTTTGCTTTTTTTTTGCGTCCCAAATACCAGTTCTTAAATCCACAAAGACGCTCTAAATTGCGTTACAGAAGTTAAATACCTTACGTTTCCAGAACTATTTGCTTCCGGCCACTTCGCGATATACATCAAACTCTCAGAGAAAATTTCTGAATTTTTAAATCGGTGACTACCAGGAAATATTTTCATATTTTTATGTGCGTGGCAGTCCTTTAAGGAATGTAAAATATTTTCCGCTACCGAGTTCTTGAAATATGAGAAATCTTTTCCTCTACCATGACATTTTTTTGTTAGTGGTTTGATGTATATGTAATGTACCCGCATTTGTGTAATCATATATTTAACAAATTTAATTTTGTAATATATATTTTATGTTCTGTTGACACGCATCAATTTTTAATAAATGCAAAACAAATCTATTTACATAGTCCAAAATAATTAATTTGTAGAATATTATTTAAATATTTTGTTTAGAATGGAATCATTTTTTACGTTACTCATTTATCTGTGTACGTATTCGGTGTTTTGGTGTGCATTATTGTGGTACACAGCATTATAAACTAAGAAAACAGTTTTTTTTAATTTATTTAATGAAACGAATATACGCACATAAAATTTTCTACTCGTAAGTTATTTTCATGCAAAGAAAGTATTCAAAATTTGCGCAGCTATGAAAAAGGCATAGTGATAAAATCCGATTTTTATTTATTCGTTGCAACAAATAGTCATTGGATTTTTTTTTGTATCGCAAAAGTACCCTAAATTTTGGTACTTAAAATTACTTTCCAACAAATAAGAATGAAAACATGCTAAACTTAATATTACTTTCCAACAGCAAAGAAAGAAAATATGCTAATTCTAAAAATATTTATATTTGTTACTTACCACAACCATAAACAGGCCGGCCATGCAGGGAGTTGCAAGGATACCAATATAATTTATGTTGTGGCAGGTCAGTTATGTGATGTACTTGACTTAAGAACTGCAGCTGTTTTAAACATAAGAATATATTACCATCTTATCTCATGAGCACAAATTAAACCATTGAGCATACAAAATACGGCATTTTAGAGAGGAAAAATCCATAAATATTTTCCTGTGTCTTTTTGGTATTAATTTCCCTGCATTCTCCAAGTGAAATAATATAATGCGATAGAGAAATGCAAACAGCCTCTGCATTCAAACTGGAATCAAATGTTGATCCCTTGTTATATTAGAACAAGCAATAACTACTGTGACATGCGGGTATCTGGGCAAACCTCAGAGGGGTGTAGCGTAACGAACATCGCAAGAGGAGGGCAGCTGCGCGCGCAGCTCTAGTCATACTATCAGCTGTCTCACAACATCGAGAGGAGCTTCATCACTGCTGTTGCCGGAGAATGATGAGCCGATGTTTGTGGGACGGCACATTTGCTGCCGGGCCGTTCTGTTATCGCTCAGCTACTGACCGGTCCGTGACGGACATGAGGGAACTGGAATGCACATATGCATGCCGGGCTAAGGTCAATTCTACTCACGTTAAAAACAAAATGAGTTTTCTTACGAAAGAGTTTGGCGTAGGAAAAATTTCCTGCCGCTAGTATTTTTATTAAACATTTAAGTTATAGGCTGTTCACGGTAAAATGAGCACTTTTTAAAGCCCTGCTTAAGATCTACTTGTATACACGTTGTGTATTCCTCAGCCTTATGTAAAATTATCATTGCTATGGCCCTCATCAGTTTATTCATACGTAGGTCAAATTAAACTGTGAAATTATTAAGAAGGTAAATACTTTACACATCTGCTCATTTTTACACTTCGATGTATTTAAAAAACAGAAAGTGAAAGAATTAGTTTTTAAGTTATCATAAATGGTTACCTAACACTTTTTATTCTACGTTAAGATATAGAACTACTTTCCATCGAGCGTTATCAACTTTTCTGGGTGCATGTTACTCAGTGGGCCCGTTAAAATATAAGCAGGCAGGATCAGTGACTTTTTTGTAAGGTTCGTTTCTAAAGTGCTCACTTTAACGTGAACAGACTTTACATGGATTATAAAAGAGAAATATTTAATTTAGTGAAGTAGTTATTATAAACTAGGGGTTAGCTCGTGGCCGTGGTTTTTGAATGTTCACGTGCCTAGAATAGTTACCATCTTAAATATTTTTGTTATCATAAAAAGACTGAAAAAAATGATGTGAAATTAACTCAACATTGGATATAGTTCTATCCACTAAGCCACTGCGGCCCTACTTGGAATCGCTTTATCCACTGAGCCACTGCGGCCCCACTTAGAATCTCGCTAGCCACTTGACCACTGTGGCCCCACTTAATTAACTCAACACTGAAGCGAGACATTTAAAGTAAACAAAAATGATATTACATTACCTTCAAATCTCTATGCAATAATCTCTATGCATTAATACAAAACTTTCATGGGAAAAGAGTGATTAAAAAATGAGTTTTTAGGGTCAAAAGTCATGATTGCGTAATCTGATCTTGCTGAAATTCGAACTTGACCTGTATTTGACCCTGAGGATTCTGTCTGAAAAATTTTAAGAACTCCTGTTGAGTTTCAAGGGACTTATAAGTATTAAAGACGGGCAGAGATACAGAATGCCTATTATATAGGATTGGTTTATGATTATTCGAATTATTTGGTTTTTAACGTAAAACAAAAATCCGTTAAACCTTGTAACGCCTCAAATAACCACTACGTATTCCTGTCAGTTATCTCTTTTTTATTGCATGTGTATGTTAACGTAATATTTATTTATTTTATTCAATATTTAATTGTTGCAGATAAATTTTACTTACTCTAACCCTAATACATATGATTAATTGCAAGTTGTTTTAACCTCAGAAAAAGTATTTCCAGGTAATTATGTTTGTAAGTCTTTCTGTTTGAATTTACAAAGTTATTTGTGGTGTTCCGCTTCGCACAGAGAAATTTGTTGATTGGTTGTTATGGTAACGCAAACCGTGTGTGTAAGATGTGATGTAGCCGTCTCGTGATTGGCGCGATATTTAAAGACGTCGTTTAAGTATGCAGTTTTCGAGGCTTTTTAGCCATCTTTGTTTTCCCGTCAGGCAGGCGATGACATAATGGGTTGTCGGCCTGAGAGATATTTTATTTTGCTGGTTGTTTGGCCGAGTCTCGTTCAGAAATGCAGACTGCTGACAGGTCGAAGACGCGCGGCTTCTCAAAAGGAATCATTTAAGTCTGCACGCGCTACCTACGCTGATTATATTTGAAGCCAAGTTTTACCTACCGCGATTGCTGTGGCACGGTTAAGACTTTGGTGACGTACCTAAGGCTCTACGGCCTTGTGAAAGAAGACTAAGGCCCACGGCCAGTTGAACCAGCTACAGATGATAACAAGAGAGGTTACGCCGCTCAATTTTTGACTCAGTAACTACATCCGTTGAATGAATTTTTATAAACTAATCTGTCTTACGTTACGCCATATTGGATCGAAATTTCTGCTCAAGCTGATCCAGCCATGTGCCTACGGAGCCCTTAGCTGAGGTCTCATGTTCTCCCAACTGAGTAGGTGTGAGAAAAAAATTGATTAATTTAATTTACATATTTCGAAATAATTTAAAGAACCCGAAGAGACTTAACTACATTTTGAATGGAAATAAGAAATACCTACGAGAGGCCTACACACGTAGTTACTGCAACGCAAAGAACAGTACACTTTGAAACCAATAACGAGCTGCTGCATAATAGGCCTACTTAGTATTTTAAAGATATTCATTTAATTCATGATGTTTCAACCAAAATATTTATTTTTCGATTAAATCAAATTTACTTCCAATGAAGTCTCTTGAGAGTAATCATTTGGTCTGTAGCTAGTAATAGCTTTCGGTTTTTATTTTTTCCTAGTGTCTCTTGTGTTTTGTTCGTAGCCTACGCAGACGGGCTGTGGCAATTGTTCCTGAACTACAAACATCTTTGGTGGGATACATATTGTGGTTCGATTCAATCTGGTGTTTTCTGGGGTGTTGCGTTCTCTGTCTACATTAAATATCAAAATATGCGACACTAGCGCTTATCTAGAGGCGAAAAAAATTAGTTAACAAACTAAAAGTAGTGAGCTTCCCAACCTGAGTAGGATAAACCTTAGCCGGCCAAAGGGAAGACAATGCATATGAAAGCCTATCCTGGCGGTATTGAAAACACCTACCGTACTCAGTATATACCAACATGAACATAACTCTGTCAAACGTTTTGATTTCTCATTTTAATTAATTTAATGTGATAATTAGTAGTCTAAATTACATCAATCGTAATAATTATTCTTATCTTAATGAACTGTGTTGATATCACATTTGATTTTTAGTTTTTTTTTTCCTACTTGCCCTCATATTAATGATTTTTAGTTTGGTTTTGGTTGTATAACTGGTTACCACGAGTGTGTATGCTGTACGTTGGTGCGTGAGTGCTTCATATGAATTTTGAAGAAACGGTGGTTAAAATAAGTCAACAGATGGGTGAAATTTCTATCATGCCTTGTTGGCAAAATGCAATACGTGATAAATATTAAATTAATTATATACGTATTTCTAAAACCGAAACTTTGATACAATAGTAGGTGATATCCTACAGAAAAACGTGACAATTTTTTCATACAAATTAGCAGAAAGCTCAAAAGAAGGTATAGAAGCTGTGCAGTTTGGCAAACAAACTGAAAGTTGGTCTACGAGATAAATCTTCAAATACAAAAAAAGTCGTAATAGTAAAATGAGCGTAGTGTTTTTTTTTTGGGATGATGTGGTGTGGTTGGTACTATGGCCTTATGATGTGCATTCTCCTGCTTCCCCCACAAACTCGGATAACATAGAAAATAAGGACAGCATGACGTAAGAATGTTGTTTCTTTCCCTCTTCCGTACTCAGTGTTCCGGGCACTGTAGGCGAAAACAAAACAAAAAAAAAAAAAACTACTCAATGACACACAACCATACAACACAATATAGTCAATCTCGCTTATCCATTGCGTACGTGACTCCTACATCTCGACCTTTATATGCAACATCGGACAAATGAGATCCGTAAACTACAAAGACTTTTTCAGACAGCAGCGAGAGGAGGTGACTGAGATGTTGAGGATGTATTCGGAGACATATGCAGTTTTCTCGAACGGCTCTCGAAGTATTTATTTTCTTCTATGTAAAAGAATATCTGTACTAATTTCTATCAAAATTCTTAGTGACGGAATAAATCCATTTCAAAAGATTACATTTTTTTTTAACATCTACCCATCTGGGTTCATTACAGAGATGGCAGTGTCACAGAATACTACATAATAGTTAGCCTATGAAATGGCATACAAATATCCTGTACTTTCACCAAATAACAGAAAACTTATTCTGAATAATATTTAAGAGTATATTCAAAAACAATATTTTGCTTGTTTAACTGACAATACTGTGATCATATAAGAGTTCCCATTGACATAGCGTGTGACATAACGTACAGATAACTAACAAATTAATAGATTATAAAATAAATAATAAAATGATAATATAATTGGAATAAAATAGTAATTAAATAATGCACAAATTAATACAATATATTATATATAAGGAAGGGACGCTTGCTGTTATTAAAGTGCAAATTAGGTAAATACTTTCCATAAAACACAATGGTGAATTACTCTGAAATTATACGGTATACATCGATATCTGCTGCAGAGTAAAGAATAGCTGTAATTGTTACAATCAATAACTTGTAAATTTGTTGGAAAGATTTTCTTGTGACTCTGCAGACGAAATAATGTATGATTACACCACATTATTTTAGAAAACGACCCAATTATTTTACGGAGCTCACTATTGATGTCTAGAGCACTTGCTTGTTAGAAGTCAAGGTTTGTTTTACACATTATATTCTAAGGTGCTCTGAAATTTACCATAATTTATTTGTAGTATAGCGAAAATATCTAAGGCAACTAGTATCCGGGGAATCCCTTGCACAAAAACAAATCACTCTGTAAACAATTTTTTGTTCCACTTGGTGCGAATGTAACTGTAGCTCGCATTGATTGTCACGCACGATGTCTCATCCACAATCTCCCGGGAATATTTTCTTACTTATTGAAGATCTTTTTTTTTTTTTTTCACCTCATCCCCACTCGCTCGTCTTACCAAATATAAAGTTGGTGTGGACAGGCACTTAACAATCCTTACACTTCCCTGTATTTTCTGCACAAAACTTTAGCACCAGGGGAAAATTCACAGGCCTCAATGTCATTAATTAAGTCTTGTAACTTTATTCTCTATCGTGATACTTTAAAAGCGAAAAAGTTTATCCTAATTGATGAGAGATAGATTGGGGATTTTATAATAATTAGGCGCATTACCTCTAAGTAGTTTCCTTCCAATAGGCAGTTTTGGTGGGCTCTAACCATAATGGATCAGAGACGCACTAAGGGTTTTAAAAGATTCGTATCAATTGCCGACATTTTGAAATGCTGCTTTATATTTTTTTTCTCCAGTTAAATTAATCCATTCGTTTGAAGATATTTTGCGGTGGACATCGGAGGTCTGAGAGATATTATCTTAAGACCGTCGAATAATGAATGTTGTAAATTACAACTTTTAATATCCCACCATAAAAAAATTCACTATGATTTGAGTTCGTACCACGATCTTATACCAGTGTCTCAAAACACAATCCAACTGTAACAAAAAGTTGTGGCAAGTGAAACTATAAGTATTTCAACATTATCAAAATTTACCGTTGATGAATGACCATTGATACTATATAAGAAAATACACGTTGATTGAATAACGACTATATTTACGGAATTAGTTAAAGTAATACTTATAAATGTAAATATAAACTCCTTCAAAATTTGTGTTCAGTGCCTGCCTCAGATAGAACATGAAATTATAAATAATAGATGTACTACCTAAAAATTATCCTCTCACTTGGTTTTCTGTACATAGTTAAATAGCTGTAAATATATTGTCAATCTCATTGAGTACCATGAAATATAATAATAACAAAATGAGTGAATCCACAAATACTTGGGGCCGCAGTGGTGTAGTGGTTAGACTACTCGCCTCCCACCATGATAACCGGGTTTGATTCCCGGCGGGGTCCCTCCCGGATCTTCGCACGTGTGAATCGTGCCAGACAATGCCACTTGTCGCCGGATTTTCTCGGAGAGTTCCCGTTTCCCCGCCCTTGCATTCCGGCGCTGCTCCATGCTCATCTCTCTTCACCCTCGTTGGTTATGTTAACAACCACACAAATCTCTCCACTTATGTTTCTTGGTCGCTTCAAGTAGAAAACCCAAAATGAGTCTCTTTTGCCGAACGATCAGTCCTGTTAGCTTTGCCCTACATGACGTAGAAGTTTAAAATGACCACTCAGCTATAATGGTTTAATTTGCAGTTTTCCACTCTCATGACATAAGGCGACATTCAGGCGAATGGCAAAACGAAAGAGGTGGGGCCTGAAATAGTTGTATTTGACAAAACCATTGTTATACTTGATTTACCGGGAGAGATGGTGGTTTGGTAAGACACTGGACTCGAGTTAGGGAAGGCCCGGGTTAGATTCCCGTACCAGCCATCGCGATCTCGGTTTACCGTGGTTTCCTGGAATAACTCCATGTGAATGCTGGCCTGGTTCCTTACTACAATATATTGCCATTTTCTTTCCCGTTGCTGCTTCTCCCTCAGCAAGTCGCTTCGCCCCTACTGTAATGACCTCGTTGTCAACTGTTTCTCTTTGGTGGCCCTGAAGTGGCGCATCCTATGTTAACTACTTGAGTTAGTAGTTTCTAGGTTCTTACCACTCTCTAGGACTATACACTCTGTAAAAAAAATAATTGTGCGTGTGAGGAACATGCATCAATCGGCCAAGTGAGGTTTTGGAGAACCAAACCAGTGATTGTGGCCTGGCTCTCCACTCTAGTAAAGCTAGGCCTAAGAGCGTGGAAGGGTCATGGCAAACTGGCGAGTCCGTTGGAGGAAACCCATGACGATATACTTACTGTGTGGGTTCTCCACGCCAGGAAGGAAAATATATAATTCATGCAGTTTTTAACATGCATAGCGGTAGTGAAATTTCGCGAAATGATTGCAAGACAAGTTATATTTCAAAACACTTTAGGGTAGTTTATGTTTATCAATAGGCTGAATTATTTTTAGACAAGTATTAACTGCCTGCACACGAATCACGTAGGAGCTGTGCCAATGTTGCCGAATTCCGAGTGGCCCGGATAAAAATGTAAATGCCTTCTCAAGCAGACAGCAACCAATGGCAATAGACAAACTGCTGTTGGGTGTTTTAAGTATTAAAGTCTAATGTGTACTCATATTTTTTCACAAAAAATCACTAGCTTTAAACATGCACTGTTAGCAAGTGTGAGAAGGCGAAAGATAAAGATAATCCGGGAAGGGGGGGGGGGGGGGCTGAGCGGTCTCGTATTCCCAATGTAAAAGAATCTTGTCCCTTGGTGGTTGTTCTAGGGCAGACGAGGTCTTCTTTCAGCCCGCTTCCCCTTGCTGCCATCTGGTGGGCTGTCATCCAGACGCAAGACCTTTTTAGTGTACGTGACTTTCAGTCTTAAAACAAGTGAGATCATCATGTATATTATCATAACTTCATATGCCCTAGCCTGGGGAAAGTGTGATCCTTGACTGGCGAAAGCTAGTGGCTTATCAGCAAACTACTACCCTCCTGGTGTGCTATGCTGTTTGACCAATAAGCAACAATCTATCGTGATTAGCTGGAGCTGCTGACCACCCACTTGCGGCTTCCTTCCTGATTGGTTGGGCTTTAGAGCCAACCACTGACGATCTCTCGTCTTTGTTCTGTTCAGTTTTGGCTTAGACAGTTATTGAAGAGAGACGTACAGATTATCGTATCCATCTGTCCTGCCAATTTAAGTTCTATAACCATGAAAAGTTCAAACCACACTAAAATTTTCAGTCGTCTTTCTAGTGACTAAAGTTGCTTATTATTGTAACGGCTGGGAAATAGCTGCCTAGTTTACATATAGAATTAAGACATTTTGGTAGTAAACGCAATTTTTTTTTTTCACATTATAATTTATTATTTCTATTGATGTCTCATGCGTTAGTGATTATTGTAATAGTTTTTCTTATAGTAAGGATAATTAGTTTTTCATTTTTTTGCAATTTTTAATGCTAATTTTAGTTTTGCATGTTTATGTTTGTTTGTGCATGTAAATCTTCGGTCAAATTATGTTTACTTTTAGGAGATAAGGCCGTTTCTATGACAACCCATGATTGTTGATTTGCTAGACGAAGTAGCCGTCATGTGATTGGCCGTTTTTCGACTGGCGTCTTTTTCAAGTTAGCTGGTTTTGTGCAGGCCTTTACGACTGAAAGAAAGAAATGCTAGACGGGGCCTAACTGTGGTTACGCGCCCGGTAGGGAATTATATTAGATATGTAGGGGAAGTGTTGCGAGTGTCGGGGTTTGATATATTAACAGACATATTAATTACCGCGGAACATTTTACGAAGGAAAGGAGAGGTCTGCAGTGTGAACGACATTTTTATTTTATTTAGTTTAGTTCGCCGCCCGCGATACGTCAAAGGTACGTGGACTGAAGTACGAGTACCTAGGCCCGTGAGCCTGAATTACGGAAGATTTCTGCTGGTGTCTCGAGGCCTTGTATTATTCCTGCAGAGAGAGAGAGAGAGAGAGATCGGTTTCCCTACCATTTATTCGCCAGCGTGAGTTGAGTAACTACTGTTTCAGCTTCGATTCTTAAGTATGGCCGACTTTTGCATTAACACTAATATAGCGTCAGACGCCATATTTACTTCATAAACTGACGCCTAAAGTATTTGTAGTTGAATTATTTTATTTTAATCCAATGAAGTAAAATTAAAAGCCCTGCTCCCTGAAACGGCGTGAGCGTAATATTATTATTGCCGAGAAGTAACATAACTATTTATGAAAGGGCTTTAAAAAGAGCAGCAAAAAATTTAAGCTTCATCACATGGCGTCCTGCTTAAGTTACGGCCACTAGTAAAGCATGTAGTATTTATTTGCATAGGTTAATCAAGTTATGGTTTTGCGTTATTCTGAATTTAGATATCGTGGTTCAGGAATTTATGTTAATAAACATAGGATATTTTATATTTTAATGAGAGTATCTTTTCAAGTGGTTATCATAGTAAATGTATTCTGAATTAAAGGGTATATTTTGTCTGTCTGTGTTTTGTTCTGTCAGTCAGTTCCAGTTGAGTCCAAGTGATTTAATGGTGAGTCATTTGAAAGATCTCCCATATACTTATGGTTGGTGTCGCTATTTCGGATTGCAAAAGTAATTTTAGCCCACAAAACCCCGAGAACATACCTACGCTCCTCCTAGCTCACGCCTATTGACATGCCTATTTCCAGAAACTGTCTACCGCCACTCGTTACATTATTGATTTTTATTAGATAAATGCATTGTTGCAAGGGCTTCACTACACTTCTATCCTCACTAGTCGCACATTTTTATACTTAACAATAATAACGGCTAATATTTACATCTGCAAATCAATAATACCTCATACGCACCTGTTCTCATATTTATTTGTTTCCGCACACTAGAAAAATTGCCACTTTTATAGATAAAAGTAAAATAATTTTTGGTGTTTTTTTTTTCTGGAATAATGTCACTGAATGTTGAACTAAACGCGTCCAGTGTCTTGGAAGAATTGTAGATTTCAAATAAAAATCGATAGGACATTCTTAGTCACGATTCTGGACTGTAGTTAGAAACAATAAAACATTTTAAGCAAATGCGTGTATTTTTTTAGAAGTAAAAATTGAATTAGCAACTGTACAAAAAAGAAACTACGCATTGCAACAAGAGCAATCTGTGTATTTATTAAATAATCACTAAACAGCCAGACACGAGTGCAGTGCTTGCAGTGCTTGTAAGAGTTCTTTCATTTTACACAAATTTATTTCACGTTTTCGTGGATATATGTTTTTGTAGGCGCGAATAACTGTGATACGTACAGAAATACGAGTTTTTATGTGTGCTTCAACAGCTGAATAGGTCACCTAAAAATATTTCAAATATATTATCATATTCAGGTGTGGGAATTCTTCAGCCTGTCCAGTTAGAAATATAACAGTTGGTTTTTTTTTTAATGTTGATATAGTAAATAAGTATCACTATAAGGCCAAGGTCAGTATTACGACACAGCACAAACTCATTTCTTCAAGTTAAACCTACCTTGGCTACCAACCGACTTCCAAGGACGGACCTCCTAGGATTGACATGCATCATATTTCGTTATCCTCAACGCCAACCTGACACGAGTTATAAACAGCATTGGTTGCGCTTGTTCATCTACTATCTGGGCTTAAGCGATATGAGCATTTTTTTGCATGTTTTCCTGTTGGATCGTAAGAATATTCAGACTCGGAGCAAGGATGTTGTATACAGTATACGTCTAGAGAGGAGATTCTGATATACCGCATGTAGTGTCGGCTGAAGCCAGCGGGCGCAGCCTTCAGGAAGAAGAGATGGCGAGGGGGGAATGAAGCTCAAATGCGCGATAAATCTCCAAACTTATTACGTTTTACCGAAACCGCTTATTCAAACGGTTTTGTATTTTGGAAATTGACGCGCGGTTACTTTCTCGCCATCCCTTACTGGTTACTTTTAAAAAAATAATGCTAGACACTTTAATAAATAAATAATAACTAGACGTTTGCACAAAACTAGAAAAAAAAGTTGCAGCGTAAAAAAAAAAAGATTGTTTGAGTGAAGTGGAGATATTTAGGCGGGTCTTAACATCGAGGTCTTGTGGGCTGAGGAGAAAGAAGCGAGGTGAGTGTGAGCCGCAAATTGCCTGGGGGAAGATCCCGGAGAAAACCCGCGGACCAGCGGAATCGTTCGGGCAGGATTCCCACGTGTGAAGATCCGTGTGCAACCCCGCCAGGAGTCGAGCCCGGTTCACCTTGGTGGGAGGCGAGTAGTCGAGTAGTCTAGCCTCTAAACCACCGTGGCCCCTAAGATGATTCTTTGATGTTTTTGGTTTGAAAAGATGGATGGAGGATGGAAGCAAATGAAATGTAGAGTGAAGTTTGTGGAACTGTTGTGTGAACAATTTTTCACATAATGGTTTGGTAGGTTTAGATAATTATTGTCAACATTAATTATTACGCTTCGAGTTTAAACAGTATAGCAAACTCGTTATATATTTATTTATTTATTGACAGTCTTATGCGAAAGAATGTAAATGCTCGAATCCTCTCCCTGTTCCTAAATTACCAGCCTAACAACATTGTACTCTATCGCAATCAGTTGCTTCGGGTTCGATTCGATGCTGGGACTTGAATTTTAGAAATCGCGCAACCACTGGACTGAAACTGTTACTAGTCTAGCTCTAAAGTGAGTTTGTAAGAATGCATTTTGAAAGCAGCGTCGTTTTGAGTGGTTAAATTAAATATAATGACTATTTTATTTATCCTGTTAACTAATTTTTAACAAATAACTGTAACAACACTAATATTAAAAATTAGAATATTAGGGCTATGTATAGAAATATATTACCTAATCTACAAGATGATTTGTATTTTGCAAAGAGCAAAGTTATTGAAATTATAATAGTGCATTATAGGATAATATGAAATAAAAATTCTTTGTACCACACCATTTCATAAAAAATTTAGTTGGGGAAAACAACTTTATGGTAAAGCGGAATATTATCCTTCAATTAAATGATAATCATGAAGAATAATTTCACAAAGTAATCTTTCAAGTTTAATCAATAATGAAATGTAATTTTAGTGGAAAAAGATAAAAATAAAACAGTATAATTATTTCGGGAGTCTGTAAATGGAATGAGACCAAAATATTTATAGTCACTTAATGAAAGGTTAAAAAATGTTCAGCTAATATATATACCTATGTATATTCAGTTTCAGTATTTATATTTAACTAATATGTGAGAAACACTGTTTTTGATTAAATTAAAGCGAGATGCTTTCTGCTCGCTACAAAAACTGTTTATAAAGTAATTTTATTTTCCTGCCTCACTTACAGATTTTATGCTTCAGCGACTACTTCAGCCATACCACTGCTGTACACACGACACGAAATAATCATGCTTGCGGAGACTTTTTGAAAATTCACTTCCTATTGGCTAATGCAATTTGCGAAGTGTCTCAGCACGCGCAACTTTAGCTCGTCATCGGAAGGGTTTCCTACCTCGGCAATCATGCCAGAGGGGTCATAGGCCTCGGCTACAACCAAACGAGCTACTCTCTGTGCCTTGAGCAATGTTCTTTTCGTGTGGAAGTGAGCAGCAATATATACCATGGATCTCTATCGTACATATTGAGGAAATAAAAATGCCATCATAACTCGCCATTAACATTTTACAATTCATTCCTCAAGCTGCAAGAGCTACTGCTCTCAGCCTGTGAAATGGCACCACGGCTTAATTAATCTTACGTGATCATGGAGCAAATGCTCTCCATCAATCACAACTAGGTACTTAATCGAGGAAACGAAGCGAAGAGGTCTTCGCTCAAATCTAATAATAGGCCCCATTTATAATGTTCCCCTTAGCATTATAGCATTGGCCTTTTCAACCACAAACGAAAGTTTGGCAGTCCTGAATCATGCACTCATCTTTTAGAGGGAATCCCCAGCCTTTTCCTCAGCATTATAGGCCTAGCTTGAATGCCCACATGTATTTAGGAATTAAGAATCCGTCGTCCACGTAACCAAACATAATACAGGCTCTAGGCAATTATAACGTTGGTAGTCTGTTAAAAATGACATTCCAGAGAATGAAACCTAACATCGACCTTTGCGGACAGCTCTTACTTAACCGCTTTCCAACTCTCGGGTCCCATTTCACAGATACAAGAGCGATTATCAAAGAATGACACGTTACAGGTTAGCTGTGCAATCAAAACATTTCAGTTGTCACATGATATGTGACCACCAGGCATTATCAAATGTTTCCAAGATATCTAGAGACACAACAAGCACATATTTGTGTGCTGATCCCCTAACAGCGCTAACCACGTCATACAAATCTTACGTTACGATCTCAGTACCATTTACCCTCCGGAAGCCATGCTGTCTACTATAAAGAAGATTAGTTGACTTCAAGAAAGGCCACACCAACAATACATTCACCAGCCTCTCTGTTGTAGAGAGCATGTTCAAATGTCTGCATGACTTCGGAGAGGTTATATATTTGCCACCAAATTTATATAGCCTAAGATTTTTAATAATCTTACTTCTCAATAATTAGGGAATACTCCTAGTTCAAAGGCTATAATGAATAACCTGAGTACGAAAAGCTTTATTCTTGAATATGCTCATAAGAGTATATCTATAGTCAGATGTTCCACTCCAAGAGCCTTCTTGCGCCTGAGTCTTGTCACTATATTATCAACTTCCTGCGTCGCGAATGCTGTTTTCGCTATCAAGAGGCAGATATTCATCTGGTTCCACTTAAACTCATAGAGTGGCTCCCACCTTCTGGATTATCGTATGGCAAGAGTAGGATCAGCAAAGCCTCAAGATATTCTGATATTGCGGACAACATTCCTGGTTCCTAAGTAGGAGATATGAATATATATTTACTCACTACAATTTAACCAATTATAAAAAAAAAAAAATATTTCCGCTTGTGGCGGACATGTTTGTACGATGCTCATTTCGCCGACCTCCCGTGGCGCAGTCGGCTGGTGCGCCGCTGGTCTGCAGCGAGGGAGGTCCTGGGTTCGATTACTAGTAAGCTATGGGTGTTAGTTTAAGTCGTCCCCTGATAAGCCCTGGGCATACCAACGGGGGACGTTAATAAACCCTTTCCAATTAAATACAATACGACGCTGATTTCAATGCACATTGTTCCTTAAATTCAGCCTACCATAAAATAATATAACAGAAACACATTTGTGTGTAACAGCGTCACAATGCTATTCAATTGTGCCTCGAACATTATTCGCTAGGTTCAAGGCGATATAAATTTTTCGTCGGAAGGAAAGGCTCGCAGTGGGCATAAAATAATACTCTTAGCAAGACTTTCAGAAAAGATTAACAGTAACCAGTGACATGAAATAATAAGACAGCATTACTAATACTACACCTAACATTTTCAAGCCGAACCGGGTTCAATCCCCGGCCGGGTCACCGGATTTTCGCAAGTGGGAATCGTGCCGAACGATGCCGTAGTTCAGCGGGGTTTCTCGGGATCTCCCGTTTCCCCCGCCCCTTAATTCAGGTTCCGCTCCATATTCACTTCAATCACCCTCATCGGCTCTCAATACCTCGCTGTAAAGAGCCACCCAAATCTCTTCACTTACTCATCATTCCATTTCTCAAGATCAAAATTTATTTAGCTACTCAGACAAAAACATCTGAGTACAATTTTAGTCTGTGCCTAGGTGGCCAATATTTCACCAGGAAAAGAGCTGGTCATTAATAGAAATGATGGATCATTCAGTAATGCTACCTCAGCAAGTGGGGTATTAATTTACGTTTGTTGTTCTTTTCTTCTTCTTATCGGCTTTATGGGTTAGTTGATAGGAACGCCATCTCCTCCCCCGGTTTATATGTCTTCAGGTACGAATTCTGAGTAAAGCTGGTTTTAATGTGCGAGGTTCATTTCAGTCTTGACGTCGCCACTGGCCGGCGGGTTTTCTCGGGGCACTTCGGTGTTCCCCTCCCCTGCATTCCACTACTGCTTCGTCTTCACTTCACCTTCACTGGCGTTCGAGATCCCGCTGTTAAGGGCTGACAAGAACCTCTCGAATCAGCGGGTCAGTATAACAAGTTCCATTTCCTCCGAACAATGATTAGACTATCGACATAGTGAGGACATAAATAAAAAAGCTTCTAAAAAATTAATTAATACTTTACTTATATAGGACAAAAAAATAGTTTGATGTGTTAAATCCCTCACGTGGATACGTTGTATACGGGATGTATGCTACCGACGAAGTGTAGTCGTATACGGACACACTAGGAAACTGCTGGGGATCTGATGGAGCAGTTTCGAGCCATGCAGCGTCGCGTCGGCACGAACATAATGGACATTAAGGGCTTAAACCTTCCCTTCACAAGACAGTTTACAGCGTCCGGAACATTAAAGGTTATGCCCCAACTGTGCGGTTCAACCGACCATGAGTTACGTCCCGCGCAGGCGCTGTAACCGTCTCTGGAAGAGCGGGCCGATTCCCCGCGCCTCGCACGATCTGCAAGTAAATACAGAAGAACGGTAATTTATTCCTCGACGAGGGGGGAGGGACGGAGAAGGGTGGGTTCAAAACAGAGCTCTGTCTCTCTCTCCGATCCGCCCCCGCCATCCGCGGGACCGAATTAAGGAGGTTCGCCGGTCATTAATTGAATCCGAGCAGAGCGGGCCGGAAGAAATCCGATTAAGCGTTTAATTTGAACGTCTGGTTGGGAAAGCCAGTCGGAGGGGTGGGTCCGGGCTACACGATGTTACTCCCCCCCCCCCCTTCCACGCAAAGTTCCCTTCGCCGTCCCTCACCCCTTCACCACTGGTGGACTGATCCGCGTGCCTTTATTAAGGGCTCTTCTTTACTAGCCCTGGCAGGCGGATCCGAAAAACTCGCGTCCATTAGGATGTTCCTGGCGGAGGGGCTTAAACCATCCCCGTGTCCTGCATCCCGCGCGTCGTGCGCTGTTGCCGTGTCGTGGCTGTCACGTTTGAGGAAGGGGACGGGGAACACCCACTAGCCCGGGTTACACGCAGCGGTGTTGCCAGGTCAGCTTTCCACCAGGTGGCGGGTGCGAACCTGCGATGTTTCAGTCTAATACTCTACTGAATCGCTCGTTAATCAATATCCTTCAATTGATATGTTTTTTTTTAAAAGAGTTCATGAGAGAGATAAACCTGTAAGTGGGCTTGTTTAAGTACCTACTGAAGTTTTAGAAAGCCAACACAGAAAAACTGGAATGAGCAATGCTACAATGAATTTCCCTTCAGCTTAGTGAAGAAATACTTTGTCAAAAGTGATGCATTACTGTACAGCAACTTCTTACGTCGTAAATATGTTATAATTGTTATAATACAGTTCAAATTTCTGTTAAAGTGTTAAGTGCTAACTTATGCCCTGCGCTCTCTTGGCGCATTACCTTTATGCCAAAAGGTGCAAATACGGGTCGAAACACATATACACCAATCTAAACGAGCATTTAAAACACTGTAGATACCTGCATCTTTTTCACGTAAACACGTAGTCTTAGGTGCCTTATAGACATTGCCCAAAGTGATCGCTGATTAATTTTCCATCAATGAAACACATTGTCTCTTGTTCCATAATTTTACAAGAAATTCTGGCGTGCCTTAATTTTGTCATCTGAAATTTGCTCGAGCTTTGAAGCTGTTATCATGCTATTAAGGGGCATGTGAAAGAAAACAATAATTTACTAATATAACCGACGAGCTTTCTTTATGTGTGTCAAAAATAGTTTTCAATGAAGTTCTTAAAAGCTAATATGGCAGATATGACTTGACATCTCACTGACAGCAATATTTAAAGGTGGAACTAGAAACATATGTAACATTTAAAGCCTTTAAATGTGCTATGTTTGTCTATTACTGCTGATGAGATTAATTTTCATTGTTTTCATGAACGTGACATTTAATTGCTAATTTTTTAGTTTATATGTGGCATCTACCGTTTAAATTACTGTTGTTTAATGATTTTACTTTAATGGCAAGGATGTGTACATTCGGAATTTTATGTATAATAATTATTTTTGGAAGTCTTTCTGAATTGTTACAAATAGTTTTATGGACTTAGGTCACGAGCCAAGAGCAGCGTGTTATTTTAGTTGTCATGGTAATGAATGGCGGAATGAGTAATATATATTGCAGCCCTCTCGTGATTGGTGCTAGGTATGACTGCGATGATTTAAGTATGTAGTTTAGTAGGATTTAAGCTATCTTGTTTCCGCCAGTCAGGGCGCCAACCCTGTGGGTTTCTGCCTGATAGGAATTTTGATTTGATTTTATTAATTTAATGAGTACGTCATATAAATACAGACTGCCCGATGGGGATGAAGGCGTGCATTGGTTTGATAGAGGAAGCAAGTATGTACCCTCTTCCTATGTGTTTTAGTGTGGTCACCAGGAGCTAGGGCTGGCAGGCGATATGCGAGAGCGCAGGATGGTGCGACCTTGACGATCCAACCCGACTGTTTTGATAACACCTCCGCCAGGGAAAGGTTTTGAGGCCAGGGTCGGTCCTATATAAGTCTGGGGCGATGGTGGCTCGCGGCCATCTTGAATCCAGATGCCAGAAGGACGACTCCCGGAGAGGACCACCAGGCCTGTGGTCCCCCTTTGACTCCAGACTACTGCGATAACATGGGGAAATATACTGCCAGTAGGGCGCCCTAGGCCACGACATATTAGGGATAATCGTGGCATAGTTAGGACTCCATCAGAGTCAGTGAGCATGCTAATTATCCTAGTTCTAGTCTTGCCATAAAAAAAGCTTGATACTGATAATACTGTTTGTAAAGTAATGCCATGGGCGATTCATGTAAGAAACTGTATAGTTACTGTGAGTTAAATAAACATAGTGTTTTTGTAAACTAGAGTGCTCTACTACCCCCCTCCCTTATTGCATGACTTGATCCCCTCAGGACAGGCAACAGCAAATGGCGGAGGCTAGAATTTTTCCATGCTTGTTAAAACGATAATCAGATTAGCAAATAGAAACACGTACCACGTTCCACCAACCCACAGGGTTATACCTCCTGTCATCGTGCAGGATAAAGCAATTCACTTCGGACACAGCAACAGTCGAGACAACGGAGTTTTATATCTCCCATTTCAAATCATTGCGTTGTTGTTCAACTTTAAGTTCACTGTAAACCTTGTAAAACTCCAAAGTTACTGCATATCGCCAGTAGTACCAACTAATTTCGATTCAAACAAATCTGATCACCATGTTCCAAATTCATCTTCTTAAGTGTATCCAATGATGCATTACCAAATACACTAATTACAGTAGTATTGTCTGTCTCGCCCTCGAGATGAAGTTTTGCTTTGATCCATGTTCTCGTATGTATTCGTACAAGGTAATTGGGGATGTAATAACAGAGAAAAATTGGGAAGGTATTTTGACTGTGTGTGGATGTACTGGTATTTTTCCTAACTCTAGTATTTATATTGGTCCTGGTAATTAGGTAGAGAAAATAGTGCTTCTAAAAATTATGTTTCAGAAACATCACTGTCTTTTAACATTGATGCATAGTTTGTATTTTCGCTTTGTAACACAAAATGAGAATAAATGGTATGTGCGAACCAAAATGCGTGAGCTGTATTCATTGAATACATTGGCAGTTATCACCAAACAAGGTAAGAACAAAAAAAACTGAAAACATAAAAGTCCAGGATCAGCCTGCACCTACTACTTTAACATACTTGCTGGGCATTTAACATGCAAATGGGAAACTCCATGGCTGCGACCCATATCTCTAACACTGCCACTCTATGCTGGGACCTTATCAACAGATGTACTTCCGGGACCCACCAAGCCACCGCTTCCGGGCTATAAACAACTTCTGGTTCCAACCAAGCACAATACACAATCGCAACTTATAACAACATAATTTTACATGAAACACAAACACATATGTTGGCCAACATAAACATTTTATCCACCAACTTAACAAACATAATTACTCCTTTCAGGCATGTTAAAGGGATCACAACAAGAGGGAATGAAGGGGGGGGGGATGAATTGAACTCTTCTTGCATGTATTTTGTCAATCTAATGTTATTTATATATACTCTGCATACCATGTTGGATGTTCCCTTAAGGAAGCATCATAAATTCGGCTATTATTTTTAATAATATGAATTTTGAAGGGTGCTGTTTTTGAGTATCTAGTATCTTGTCCTGGACATGTTATTATATCACTCTGTATATTTAATACCATAAAATACATGTCAATTATTCCTCCTTCAACATGCCCCATTTTTAATATAAAGGAAAGGAATGTAGAAAGTAAGAAAAAACAGCACAGTACATTTCTTAATTACAAAATATTAATTTACAATATAAAAATTACATAACACATAATCACAGATTGAAAAATAATTCCACATGACCAAGAATATGCATGTTGCCAGTAGTACCAACTAATTTTCGATAGCCAAATCTGATCACCAAATTCCAAAATCATCTTCTTGTGTGAATACATAGACACATGACCAAAAACACTAATTACAGTAGTATTGCATGCCTTGCTATCAAACTGGAAATCAAGGTTCTATGCGTAATAAATTCTGCGAGGCATTGTTCAGTAAAATAGTCCCAACCAGGTCCTACACAGAAATCGCTAAATTCAATTCCTGCAGGGAAATCTTTCAGTTGCCACAGCAATCTACAAGTCAGAAAAAATTAACTATTGTAAAACAAGTAAACATTGTAAACAGATTACGAGGCAACACATTCTGCGATGCAAAAAGCAGGTCAGGGAAAATTAGAAGTAATTCTAACACCCACCACAAGGCCAAGCAGCTCAAGCAACAACACACCAAACCCATGAAAGCCGACACTCCTCACATCGTGGAAGTGGCAGCGTGCCTCGAGGCCGGCCCTAAGGGATGTACGCATCACCACAACTGTGACATCAGGGCAGCAAGGACAGCCTTCATCAGCCCGCGATCACAAAAGTCCTCCACATATGCATTGTGTTTGTACACAAGTCATCGAGCCGACAACTGTCCATTGTTCCTCAATATGAACATGGAATTTCTAATAGATATTGCAGCTTGTTTCTGTAAGTTCAAACAATGCTTTACAATTGGCAAAACAAAAATCAAGTTACCACGTGCTGGAACAGACACCGATGTAACCACAAACAAGGAACCAGTTGGCAGTGATGACAAGTCCCAGGGCAATCCGAACCAGTGTCTATACTTAGAAACAGTATACCAGCAACAAACGCCGGTCGCCAAGGATGAGTGCCGCACTGGTTATATGAAAACTTCAACATAGCGCGTCCTTGTGCGGCTAGGCGTGAAGACATACAATGCCCTATTGGACATAGGATGCTCTCACTCCTGCATGGCGACTACTTTGATAAATAAAGAAAAAAGAACACCAGGTAAAGAAACATTTTCATTAGCAGAACTAACTGAAGTCATAGAATTGCCTCAATTAAAAACTGAAGCTAATATAAATATTAATGGCCACAATTTCTATCAAGAATTCTTATTAATTGATACCTTAAAGTTAGACATTATTTTTGGAGTTGACTTCATTAAACATTATGACATCTTCTCTGTTATAACCAAGTATATAATTTTTGTTTTTGCCTCAAATGATGATAAAACATTTGACATACCAATTAATACTAACTCAATTGAATATGATCATAGCTAATGCATAGAGTATCACATCAATAAGATAAATACTATGGACAATAACACATCAGACGAATCACTAGGAAACATAAATCGTCAATTGTCACATATTCAAATAAAGGAAATACAAAATGTATTAGAACAATATTGAGACCATTTCGCCAGTTCAATACACGAACTTATGGAAGCCAATGTGTATGAGATTAAATTATAATTAACTATGGACAAACCAATCCACACACGTCCTTATAGGATTAATGCAAAACTGCGAGAAGAGGTATTAACACAAATACAGCAGATGTTAGACTCACAAATTATTTCCCTTTCGGAGTCATCTTACGCTGCACCGAGTTTAGTCATACCTAAACGACAGGGAGGTATCCGATTCCGCACATATTTCAGACTGTTGAATCAACATTTAAAAAAGGTACAGTAGCCCATACCTAGAATGGAAGACATAATAACCACACTACAAATTTCAGAATACATCACGTCCATAGACATGTTCAATGGGTTCTATGCTATACCAATACTTAAAGAAAACAGACAAAAACTCTCATTTAGTATGGACAGAATAGGTTTATATGAATACGCCGGTATGCCTATGGGCCTCGCTATGAGAGCCAATTATTTCCAAAATTTTGTCGACGTAATTCTTGGACCATTGCGATGTAACACCACGGTAGCATATATCGACGACATATTTATGATAGGGAATACTTTCATGGAACACTTAGAAAACATCAGAAAAGTCATGGGATGGTTGTGCAAATAAAACGTCAAAGTTAACAGAAAAAAATGCAATTTTTCACAACATGATATCAAGATTCTCTGGCACTACATAACACCAAATGGTATTCAAACAAATTCCGAGGAAATAATTCCTATGCAACAAATGGCCCAGCCTAAAAATATTAAACAGCTTCAGACTTTTCTTGGCCTCACATCCTATCTAAGGTGGTACATACTGAACTATGCACAAATAGCAGAACCGCTAACCGAATTATCGAAAGACACCATACTGTTTAAATGGACAGCAAAAGCACAACTGGTGTTCCAAAACCTAAAAACCGCATTGACTAACCCACCTATTTTGGCTAAATTCGACGGCACAGACGACACACAGCGAACCATACTCGCGTGCGAAGTGTCCCAAATGGTAATAGACACAGCACTTTTGCAATAACAGCCAACTACCAAGGAACGCTCCACGTAATTGCCTTCGCATCCAAAAAACTGTTGTTAAACGAGAAAAAAAATGGTTGGAAACAGAACATGAGCTATCGGCCATCAAGTATTTTGTTATATATTTTAAACAGTACCTGTACGAACGAAAATTCGTCATCGAAACGGATCATGCGAGCATACTATACTTAAAGTCGATGGCATAATATAATGTGCGCATCCAGGAAATGGCCATCCCAGTAACCGAGTACAATTTTGAAGAGAGTATAGTAAAGGGGAAATTATCACACTCGCATATGCAATGAGCCGTATACCCACAGTAGGAGTAGATGACACTACAACCATTACTGTTAACAATACAACAAAATGTAAAACGAAATTTCCTACAATGTCCAACAGTCTACAAATTATTAGCAGAATCATGTCTACAGGACCATACTAAAGATAATGAAATAAAGAACACAATTTCCAAATATATTTTACAAATAACTGTCCTGAGATCAAACAACTAATTAAAAGAGATCTCGACGCCACGGACAAAGCTTGCATGACTAAAATGATTATTAGAGTATCTGTCTCTTCAGGATATTGCAAAAACGGTCACCACAGTTTATTATGTTAATCTAGACATAATCATGAAAACCATGAAAATAAAATAACTAGCACATGCCTTGATCCCCGATTACACTCTTGCATTCTAATTACTTATGAGACAAAGGAAAAAGTGTCTTACCTCCCAGTTTATATTCATGAACAGGAATATGTTCAATTCGATGACAACTCTCATCTTTTTCTAGCACTTCTTATTGACCAGGTAATGTCACCATTCCTCGCGGAGTACACTAATGACCCCCATATCCAACAATTGAAAGTAGCATTAACAGATCCAGACAACTCTAATCCCAAATATCGAAGGCTAGCCAGAAGGTACGCTATGTCCGGAAATTGTGAAATTTATATGAAACAACACACCCCCTCAGGGGAGAGAAAACTTTCTCTACTACCAAAATATTACGTTCCCGAAATAATTACAGCGCATCATGATGCTCTCCTTGGAGGGGGGGGGGGGGGGCATTTCGGTCAGTTCAAAACCCTTGAAAAAATTTAAGTTGCATCCTTTTGGGATACCATGAATAAAGACGTAAATGTTATATAAATAATTGTCCAGTGTGCCAACAAATTAAAGCATCTAATCAAAAACCAATTGGCCAAATGACACCTATACTGCCCCCACCTCTTCTCCACTTGTGGGACTTTGATGCTAAGGGTCCATTAAAACGTCCGCATGCAGCAAGAGATATGTACTCGTCATGATGGAATCTGCCACCCGTTATGCTGTTGCCGCGCAGTAAAACCATAGACGCCATAACCTGTGCAAATTTCGTCAAAGACTATTCTACAGTTTGGCTGCCCAAAATCCATCCTTAAAGACAGAAGCACATTTTTCAACAACGAAATGATGTGTGAACACCTTTGTAAACTACAGACAGAAAACTACAGACCACTGCATACAATCCGGCATGAAATGGTTTGAGGAAACAAGTTAACAAAATTCTTTCTTGGCATTTAACTTCCTGTGACAGTGACGATCCCGCACACTGGGACGATTACGTATCTTATATTTTATTTAATTACAACACGACCGTAAATCGAAGTATTTAATTCACCCCTATCTTCCTTCTCCGCAGAGTTTAAGCTATACAACCTTCCCATGTCGTTAGACACTTGTACTCCCCCTGCACCAACGATTGGTGTGAACGCCTGACAGGTCTGTGAGCAAGCGTGTGTAAACATGATTGCATCCCAACAACGACAAAAGAAAATATTTGACACCAAATACCTACCCAACGAGCTAAAGATAGGCCAATTCGTATGGGTAAAAACGCACACGTGCCACAAGACATTCTCTTTCAAATACCAAGGCCCACATAAAATTGTTGATAAATTAGGGCCCTCCAGAACAGCTGTAGAAATTCGTAAGAGAACCTTAAAGAAAATAGAAACAGTAAGAACAAGGAATATGAAAATCGCCAATGCCAGACATTGACACCTGCCTTTATGTTACAGGGTAAAGGACTATGAACCAAGGTTAACCCAGATCCGAGATGTGCCATGCCAAACTCTGCGTGCTGCTACTTGTGCTGCGCTTCGCAGCAACTGCAGAGGCAGACCCTCTTTACAAGACACACCACAGTGTCTACTTCACCAAGATGACGTCGCAGATCCAGTATGAAGAAACTGTGCCACTTCTGTTTACACTGCCACTGCAGGAAACGAGGACACCGGCTAACATCGACGAGTGGTTCCACAGTGCCGGTGATGTTTGCAATTCCACAGTCTGCTGAAATGCAGGCAAGCTGAGAGACAGTTTTAATGCTACTGTTGTAAATGTTGTAAACCAATTCTTTCTGAAGTTTCTTTACAAAAAAGAAATAAAAGATCCCTCACACTCCTTTGTGATGTTGCAACATGGTGTTGAGACGTCTTGAATACTCGTCATTTAAAGTCATTATTATCTAATGAGGAAATGTTAGCAGTACAAATGAATGAGATACAGAATAAGATCAGATCATCAATTAGCGATTTAAATCTCACCACCCATAGCGTGGCTCCAATTAAAAATCAGGTTGAAATGAAAATTAATTCTATTTCAAATAAATTTCAATCTTTAACAAGTTATTTTAACACACAGCAAAAGGAAATTGAATTATCACAAGTACAAAGTCAGATGATGGTAGGAATAATTCTGGAATTAATAAATAATATAATCAATGAGATCAATTTGAACACATATATACAGGTGTGTCAGAAAAACCTTTTACTGCTATAAGCTATATCAAGGTTACTCTTAACGAGAGAGCTAGTGAAGTTGGAAAAAAAAATTAGGCAATTGAATCTCCACCTTAGCATTCCAATTAGTAATATCTAACTTATTATTCTGTTCCTATAACAGACTGTTCTTTTTCACGAACACAAATAATGATCAAAGTACAAGTACCCCTTAAAATAACACAGTTCAAGTAGAAGTTTTGCAAAGCCAAAAAAAAAATCTTATTTCTTTCAAAATTAATCTTACAATTTACTTGCCAAATGAAGTAACTGTCATGGACATAGTTACTCATACCACAAGGGTGGTGGCCGTTGAGAATAATCTACTCATGGGTATGTATTTAATATATAACAATGTCACGGAAACTAGAGAGGTAAGATGTCTTAAAGAAGCAGTTCAACTGCCTGCAGAGCCTTGAGAAACTATACGCTTCCTGCAAATTTACATTCGTTGTTAGCCATCAAGTACATGTTACGGCTATTCAGCCACATCATTATGTGATTACTAATCCTTCCGGCACTTTAGCACTAAAATGCGTTAGTAGAACACTGCGCCAGACAACGCCCAATTCTGATATTAGTTCTATTAAATTACAAGTACCATGAGGTTCTAAGGCCACCTTAAACAAAATCACTTCAATAGAAGCCACATATGTGTGTGACATAAAAAGCCCTGTCATTGCTATTGCTAGAACTGTTTCACGTATTCATTGGCTTAAAAGCAGCCATTTTGAGGCTACACAATTATCTCTTATGGAAGGCATCTCCTTCTATTCCATCAATGAAACGATCATTAAAGAATGGAAAATTCTGCATACAAATTCGCTGAATGTAGTAGATGTGTCTAGCCAAAGTTATCTGATTCATAACTCTGTGTTCTCAGTTATGACCCAGGAACATTTCAATTGCCAAGTATGTCCATAACTGTGGTTTTGATGGTAGCCCTAGGATTTCTTTACTATAAGATAATAAAAAAAAAATTATTCTGCTGGAGAAGGCTGTTTAAGATTGAGTAAATAAAGCTGGACCAGTCAGTCAGTAAATAATATTTGCTCACAGTACAGAAGAAGAAAAGAGTATTCTGATAGTATCAATAAGCCATTACAAAGGCATTCAGAAAGATTTTGTGGCTCGATATATAATATATAGAAAAATTACCACTGTGTCTCAGATGCCACATTAGGCTTGAGTAAACCTTTCACGTGCTATAAACTGGTCGCACACCACAAACTTGCGTGCTGTAACGACAGTGCATTCTTTGAGTTGACAAGGTAACTGTCTTGTATACAGTCAGCATTGTTGTCAGTAGAGCATGCTAGCAGTCGGGACTGCTGCAGTTTGATTCAAAGTTACGCTCTAGAGAGCACCTCTGGTGGGAATTCCCGTACAGTGCCATATTAATTAAAATTAAATATTTTTAAGTAATATCAGGGCCCTTGTAAATATGTGAATAAATTTTGGATTTTAATTATCGGCAGATAAGCGCTGCAATTACTTTGTTAAGATAAGACAACATTTTAATTTCATATACTTTGTAAAATTTACAAACTAAGACTGAAAAGTTTTCTTTCTCAAATGCTTAGGATAAAATAATGTTTGTACAATTTCCTCATTTTAACTGAATTCTACTCACGCTTTCATGTAATAAGTCTAGAATCACTAGTTTCATTTCAAATGGTGCTATGGTGGACCTGTAATTCATAAATCAGGCACATACTTTTCCTCTTTTCCACATACCTGAAGCGGTCGGGGCGTGTGGGTTTTACTGTGCTTAACATCATTTCATGGGGTATGTAACATATTTTATGGTGCCTTGATTACATGAAACCATAGCGGCCTAATATAATTGTGCCAGCACACACACTCTAATGTAGACTAATACTCAGATGGAATCAGAGTTATGCAGGTATAATTCCTATTACAAATGACTAGGTAAAAAACTACAATTAAGTGTAAATGAAATGTACAAATGTATATTATTCTTTACTTATTTTCAAAGGTACCATATATCAGTACTTCAAAATGTACAATTAAGTGCAAACGAAATGCATAAATGCATTATATTGTGTAGTAGGTTAAATTCTCAAATACAGGAGTACGTAACAACGTACAATTAAGTGTACATGTGAAATTTTATTTATTCATATTTCTAAAAATATCAGTACATAATAACGTACCAGTATATGTACAAAGTGTATAATTACTAACGATACAATAATATACATAACAATAATACATATCTATAATGGCAAATTCTATTTTTCAATGGTGCTCTTATTTTCAAACATTATGTCTTTTGCCATAAACATAAACGATATCCCTAATCACACGACTGGCAGCGCCCTAGGGCGAAATTCAGATATGTGCACGATAGACACTCTTTAATAAAACCCTGACGGCTGCCCCGCACAAGACAGACCTCTTCCAGTAGCATAACACAATCACATACTGAAGGCACTTGGGCCAACCCTCCGCCACAGAGCCACCCAACTCTTCATCGCCCGGCCTCACTCAGTACCTTCCCATTATTCCGCTGGCCACATACTCTCATGCGAGGGCGCATGAGCTTCGTGGAAACGGGGGACCATGGTGTGGTCAGCAGCAGCCAGGACTAGCAGGCGTCATGCGAGAGCGCAGAATGGCGCGACCTCGACGAGCCAGCCCGACTGTTTTGAAAACACCCCCGCCAGGGAAAGGTATTGAGGCCGGGGTCGCCCTTATATAAGTCTGGGGCGAGGGCGGCTCGCGGCCATCTTGAATCCAGATGCCAGAAGGACGACTCCCGGAGAGGACCACCAGGCCCGTGGTCCCTCTTCGACTCCAGACTACTGCCACCGTCGAGGAGGTCTACACGTAGACGTCGACGCGATAACCAGGGTAAATATACTCCCAGTACGGCGCCCTAGGCCACGACATATTAGGGATAATCGTGGCATAGTTGGGACTCTATCAGAGTCAGTGAGCATGCTAATTATCCTAATTCCAGTCTTGCCGTAAGAGAGCTTGAAACCTATAATACTGTTTGTAAAATAACACCGTGGGCGATTCATGTAAGAAACTGTATAGTTACTGTGAGTTAAATAAACATAGTGTTTTTGTATACTGGAGTGCTCTATATATCTAACTACTACCATCCCTCTTATTGCGTGACTTGATCCCCTCAGGACAAGCTGCAGTCAGTTTGTTTGTTTTAATTCAAGTTGGAACTACCTCGTAGTGTTAATATGGTACTGAATGAACTGTAATATGGTATACCACAAGCCCGAGAGCTTGGTTAGGGAAGATACTGCAGAAGTCACAGGAATTAAGGAGGATGCCTAGCAAGCCCAGTATACGTGACTTCGTCTATTTTATGCTACGGCATAAGATTTTAATTTAAGTTATTGAAGTTTTCGGCCGCAGAAGCAACTTCGAAATTTATTTCATTTATTTAAGGAAATTTATTTGAAGCATCAGAGATGTCATCTTGTACACTAATGATTTGAGTTTCTCGACATTTTCCTATGGAGCCATTTATAGTTTCTCATATTTGCCGTAGCAAGTTTGAGAATACATATTCCACTTATTTCCCATTTTCAAGATTTAATCAACTTAAGAAGTAGACCTAATAATATACTTTGAATTTTAAGAGAGGCTGAAGTTACTGTAAGGTCGCACAGATCCAAGCTCAAGTTAAAGGTTACACTGATAGCGTAATGGTTTCAGCAGGCATCGTATTGATTTTAAAATACTCGTGTCGGAATTAAATATTTTAATTTATATTGACTTTTTTTTTTCTAAATCCCTGGGGATGTGTTTTTATTTCTGTAGTTTCCTGTAGATTAGATCCAAATTCTTCACAGTGTTCATGTATGAAGTTTCCAGTCAACTGAGACCAAATGTGACTTCTGTTCCTGAGACGCATTTTCATGATAAGGCATGTGTACGTGGTTTCAAGTTTCTGCAAAATAATAATGTCCTGTTGAGCCAGGCGTAAAGGTACAAACTCCAGGTCTTTACTCAGTGCTAGGTTTTGAAAAGCAAAATGGTCCAACACATATCTTGATCCTATATTGTACTCTGTGCTCACGCTACAACAACAACATTCAGGTTGTGTGCATCACAGCACAACAGTTACATAAGAGTTTGCCGTTACAAACAGTAGAAAGACGATCAAAAATATACCTACATGTGCGTTACCCAGGAATTGAAACCGGGAATCTTCGCACCATAATATAGCACGCAAACAAATTCATTACGGAGGAAGGATTTGGAGCATCAACTTCGGAAGTAACAAGTCTAACGTTTTGGTAGACATTGTTTACAGACCTTCTTTCTTAAATATACAATACAACACTGGCAATGTTATATGGCCACTATTTTCAGAATAATTGCCTGGACCATTCAAAACATATCCTTGTGCATGGCTTATTGTAGTTCTACTGGTTCACCAAATTGAGTAGAAATTGGTTTGTTGTTTCCCATGATATTGCAAAAAACTTTATTTCTTCTTATGTACTGTTTTACAATATGCCAAACAAAAGAGGCTCTGTGTAGACACATTTGATGGCTGTAATATATACTGCCAGCATACAAAGTTAAGTCGAAATTGATAACATGATTTCGTAGATATAGCATACTAAGTTAAAAGGTTTATATAACCGCCATCTTGAAAATACGTGCATAATGTACTTAAAACGTATACATTGGTTTGACTTACCATAGTACTACGTCTCCGCAACATTTAGTAGAAAACGGGTAAACAGTTTCCAGAATTATTAAATAACATTGCCGTTATTTATCTGGTTATATCTTACAAAACGGCGAATGAAAGAGGCTCAAGATGAAATAATTTTATGTTTGTAATAAAATACAGCATACAGAGTTAAGTAGAAATTATATACATGGTTTCGTTTGCATACTATACAAAATGCTTATATCGCCATAATTTGAAAAATAAGTGTTTGGCACACAGTAGTGCTACCTGATTTTCCAACTTGGTTCTAATCGGTTAAATTGCTTACCAAGTTATGACATAAAAACTTTATTTCTTCAAGTGGTGCTATAGTACAAATTGGCGCACAAAATAGGTTTTTTGTAGACACATATAGTTATAAGAGATACTGCTAATATACGAAGTTATGTTGAAATTGGATACAGGTTTTCGTATGTTTAGTATACAAAGCTAAAAAGGTTTATATGGCCGCCATGTTAAAAGTGAGAGTCTGACACTCATAAAATGTGAATATTTATATGGCCTTCCATAGTACTACTTGCCTGCCAAATTTGGATGAAATCGGTTAACTGATTCCCGAGATGTATTAAAAATATTAATTTTTCATGATCTGCTGTCTTAATGGTAGACAAAATGATCTATATGTTGCCACATACGATGCTTGTCATATATTCATCTAGCATGCTAATTTTGGTCGAAATTGGCGAACTGTATGGTATGAAATAAACTTACGTTACTTATATGGGTGTCGTTAATGAGTGCTTACCACTTTAAATCGCAAGGTTTACATGACATTCCATAGCATTACTTACGTGACAAAACTGGCGATAATAGTTAAGATTAATTTACGAGAGTTACTGTAACATCTTAATTTTTATTAAGATGTTACATTATATATGTTAAGATGCGGAACAATTACAATATCTATCACTAAATTCAATGATCACAGTCAACAAACTAAATTTGGTTGAAATCGAAATGGTCCCCGAGATACGACATAGCACCCTAAATATTATAATGCCCGCCATTTTAAAAATAAGCGTCCGGAATGCTCCAAAACAATAGTCGGATACCATTACCATATGCTATAAGTGCACGGACTTTGATGAGATTCTGGTCAAGCATTCAAAGGTTTTTAGGGAAACTTATATACACACCTAGAAATAAAGGCAGGAAAATGATCCCTTAAACCCGCCTTTCCTTCGGAAAATAGGCTAAAAATGGGGTGTAGCTGTGTTGGGGACACAGCCGTTTGTTTTGCGTGAATACGTCTGTGTTGACGCGCTCGGGCGCCTTGATGTATATTTTACGTTCCCGGCACCGCTTCACTCGATCATATGGGGATTTGTGGGTATTACTGGATTGCTTTTGAGATGCTCTTTCCAAACCTGTACGATCTGTGTATTCCGACTTGGCTTTTTGACGTGTATAGGCTGGTATTGTGTTAAGTTTTCTTAATTTTTAACATTAAACTCATACAATTTCAATATAAACACGCCACACAAATGTTTCTATACACGCAATCGATTGATCTTGACGAGAGCTGTCGATTGAATCTTAACCGACCGTTGTAGATTCTCCTAGTCAAACGTTACACTACGCGTAAATTATGAGACGCGGCGAAAATAACTCAAAATTGCGCCCCCCTCCCCTTGTCGAGCGCCATGCTTTGCAGTCCTCACTCAACGTAACATATTCTTTGATCCTTTGGAAATCGAGTGGTGTAATTGAATTTTGAATGTAGGCGATATATTTGGAACTGTAATGTCAAAATGTATCCCCCGATTTGGTTACCATCGAATTTTTTGGATTGCCTAAAATTATGGTTGCAAATTTAGAGACGCATTCACGCCACAAAGGCGGTTCATAAATCATACTACTAAAGTTCTGGAGGCAGAGATGACCGACATATCGCATGGTTGGACTATATATATATATAGTATATATCTGAGAATTGCTTCACCTCTTGTTCTTAAGGGAAAATATCTGTAAATGTTTCAATATTCTGCGACTGTGTTTAATATGAGGGAGTGGGAATGTTATAATCTTAATGTCGGCTACATTCAGAAGAATGAACAATTTACATTTACAGCAAGACGTTACTGATATAAGAAATTGGACTACTGTCCTCGACACGGGTGCAAGTAATATTTATGAATGTTTTTAAAGCTTAGGAGGTAGACAGGCCTTGACGTCTCGTTGACAGCAATAGCATTAGAGGTGAAACCAGAAACATATGCAGCAGTACTGAGACAATTGCAAATATACACTAGCATTTCCCGGGACTCGAACACAGAAAACCTCATACCATAAACTAGTGTGCAATCAACTGCTATATGTAGGTAGGATTCGAAGCATTTACTTAATATTTAATAATTCTAATGTTTTGAATGATAGGGTTTACAGGGCCATAATTTTGAAATCAACATCTGACTGCACTTAAATTTTGATAGTTTATATAGTTTTCTGTTGCACTAATGGTGTGTAAAAGTGGTGGTAATTAGTTCAATTATTTCGAAAATAGGGCGAACTGTTGAATTTTCTCACTTAGCAATGTTTCGCAAAAAAAAAAAAAAGTTTCCAAACGAACATCATTGTATGCATAATTAAAGCTTCTAATGAATTCTGTTGGCGTACAAAATTGGGTAAATCTTTATTGAAGGCTCTAATAGGTATAGCATACCAAACTCAATTATTTATATTAATGCTATTAAATAAAGCCCGCTGCACCTAAGACATGTTATTTCATGTACCCTACTGTAACGCTACCGGCGTGGAAAATTTCTTGGGAATCGATTGATTGGTCCTCAATTTTATTCATGTGGCGATCTTCATAAATGAAGGGCAAAAAGGCTATGTATTTGTACATTCGATAATTGTCGTAGAGATATCACACTAAGATAAATTGTTTTTAAAGCCACCATTCTGAAATTAAGTATCTGACGCAATTAAAACATTAAAATGGAAATGGCCTTCCACAATACAACTTCTTTGCTAAATTTGGTAGGAATGTGTTGATTGTTTCCCGGAGGTATGACATAAATACTAAGTTTTTTAGTTTGGGAATATTATACAACATGGCGGACAAATGAGACTTTCTTTGTGTGGACACATTTGATTGTTGTAATACACACTGCCAGCATACAAAGTTAACTTGGAATTATTACATTGTTTTGACGATATAGCATAGTAAAATAAAATTACAATACATACGCCATTTTGAAAACAAGTGTTTCACACACTTGAAACATACCAGTTTACATAACTTACCGCCGTACAACTGGCTTGTTAAATTTAGTTGAAATCGGTCCATTGTTGAACGAGATATGACATAAAAACCTCATTATTTTGTATGACGTTATCTTACAAAATAGCTGACAAAAGTACCTATGAGTTGGTATATATTACGTCCGTGAGTGGGCCGGGAGTGATACTTTCAGCATTCAAAATTTGGTCAAAATTGTTTAAACGGTATGGTAGATACACCAAATAATCCTAAAATGTTAGTGTGGCACCATTTTGAAAATATGTACCTAATCGATTAAAATCGCATACAGTTACATGTCCTACTGGTTAATAGTTTCCAGTTATAGCGCAAAAGATTTATTTTTATATCTAATGCTATATTCGGAAATTGCGGACCAATAAAAATAACCATCTCTCAATTCAGTGCTACATGATGTACTGTCAATACACAAAATTGGATTAAATCGAATGAATGGTTCCTGAAATATCACATATCACCATAAATCTTTACATTGTCGCCATTTTGAAACTAAGCGCTGGGTGTGGTTGAAAACTTTATACGTCAGATTCCCTTATTAAGTGCTACATGTGTATTGGGTTTGGTGAAATTCGGTTATCGCTTTCAGAAGTTTTTAGGGGGGCACACACACAAACACGCACATACACAGGCACGTAAACAAGAAAGTGATTACCGTCGGAGAGTAGGCTAATAACACATAATGTCAAATACCAGTGAAGTGTAATTATCTTTCGAAGCAGATATTTTCTCTTTTCTACTTTAGTGGCATAACGCTACAGAATAATGCTTAAGAAAACATCACTTTGAATTTCTTCTGCGTCAATATAAATCCTCATGCGGTGATCAAGTGAACTATCGCCTATCTAGTTTCTCAGTGGAGTCATTATTCTATTCATGACACTAAATGGCATTTCAACTATGGCTGTTGTTATTGGTACTATAAGTATCATTCACTGTTGTTTTAAATTCATCCGAATCAACAGTAGTTTGGAGAAAATAGGTTAATGGCAAAACTTTGCCGTTTACATTAGAGGCCAACATTTAATTTACTTCAGATCTGCTTGCAAATTATTTTGGTCTATGCCACGTAAATGCTGGCAGTGTATGTTAACATCAGCTGAATGTGATGAAATGATTCAGACCTTACCATACTCTCATATTTACATGGTATATGCCAAGATCCTTTACAAGTCCCGACTTGGGACTGCGTGGAACGTCTGCTGGATTAAAGGAAGATGCTTCATGATAGACAATAGCCGTGCTGTCCGAGATATAAATCCAAAGTATCAGTGCGAGGATTTAAATTTTTACTGAAGGATCCAGTTGTGATTCAATTGTGGGAAGCGTTACGAGTTTATTTCTTCAGGGAAAGACTAGAGATGTCTAAGAATGCGGGCTTTAACGCTGTTATGTGGGAAGAAACGTGTGTTATTCATAGACTTCAATGCACGACTAAGAAATGTATATCTCGGAATAAGTACGGTATATGTCTAAGTGGAGTTTTCAAAGAAGGTTTAGAACACGAGCTCACAGGGGAATGAGAATTTAAATGTTCGGTGGGAGGAGAATGTTCGTGAAGTGGATGATCAAGGTAATTAGACTAAGGACCTTGGAAACTGTTCCTTTGTGAAGGAAAGAGTGAGAGTTTGAGTGAACCAGTGATTTTTGTGAGAGGCCTCTATCTTTGAAGAACTGTGATGGGACCTTGGCTCTGGACTATTAAAGACAGCGACTGTTATTAACTTGGTCTGGCCATACTCTTGGTATGAGTGCTCGAGAAAATATCTCTTAAAGACCCGACGTTTTCATTTTGAAAGACGGTTAGGAGGCATGAGACTGGATGCTGAACTTTTATGGGGGATAGTTTATTTCGAGACAGCATTTATTAAGGCGATCCAGTCCATCTATGACAGCGATAGTGACGGTAGGTGAGCGCCTTAGTATGAGTATCGTCTCTGAGTTTTTCTGCAGCCTCATAAATGAGAGTTCGATTGCTTTTAGAGAAACATTTTTGATCCAGGTCACTTTGAAATGAGTTTGTGGTGGAAATAGAAGCCTCTCATTTATAGTTTCACTATGATTGTGTATCCTCTTTATTTTGAAAATAGATCAATGAAGTACTCTATACATGATAAAGGAAGATCATTTGTAAGTTTTTTTAAATTGGAATGTGTATAATTGCACTTTCTTAGTGGTGTATTTTTAAAAACCATAGGCGAAACCACAAATTATATCTTGAAAATTTTCAATAGTTTTTATAATAACTTCTTAACTTCTCTCCTAGCCAGTTTGAAAATAGGGGTCAAATGTGTTTTTAGGGTAAATTTTTAGAGATGATTTTGATGGCGTACTATTATGAAGCATCCCGTCCATTCGAACAATCCTTCAGAGGGGGCTTTAGAGGTTGGGTATGGGAAGCTGTAGTAGATCTTGAGTGTAGTGACTAGAGGAAAATCTGCCACAAGGGCAAGGACATAGTAGCAAAAAATAAGAACTCTCTGTATGTATACGTGCGCACATATGCACAATGGTACTTGTTTCCCACTTTCCACTTCAACAAAAATTTGTAAAACTTTTAAGTACTCTTATATTTGGTTACTGAAGTGCTCGAAAATTTTTGCAAGCCTCAACTATACGAGTTTGTCATAACTATCTGTTTTATTCAACATGTTCCTAGAGTAGAATTCCATGCTCTTGAATTCGTTTTGTTTCGGTAAAATTTGCTGTTTAATGTTAAGAATTAATACATACTAACTGCACAGTGTCTTACATGCATATACACTACGTTCAAGGTACGTACTAAACCGTACAAGTTTAATTTACGAGGCAGGCATTTTATGGACTGTTAGCCATAATAATTGCATCTAGTATTAGTAAATTATGAGCGTAATAGGGTCCATAAACATTCAGAAGCCTCTAATTACACTTTAAATTGCAAACAAGAATTTTTAAGAAGTCGAGAACGGCAATTTAAATATATTAATTCATCCTGTTGTCTTTGTATCTTTAATTTCTTGGTCTAGGCAAAACTTTTTATCATCAAAACTTGCTAATCGTTGCATATTTTCTGGACAGTCGTGGACGGGAATATTTCGTGTATAATATATGTAACCACTGTTTTGATAATCACAAGTGGGCTTGGTCACTCTTATTTATTACTGAATCAACATGTTTAGCAAAATGGTAAACTCTTTCGCCGTGCAAGGTTACATTATCTCATAGCGAAAAATAATATACATTAATTAAAGTGCTCATAAAACTTATTTTTTAGAGGACTGTAACATAAACTTAATATTTTTGCTCTTCAGCAAATTTCATTATATATTTTTTCTCTAGAAATTTTCTACATGACATAATCTCAGTAAGGCATATAGTGTGCTAAAGGTTACATCATAAAGATGCTTATTGGCCCATCTATAAATAAAACCGTCAAGAGTTTAAGTATTTAGTTACAAAATACTGTTTTTCTTCATAAATATGCTTACATAGTAACTACCTTTATCCAAAAGAAAGTAAAATGTAAACGTATAGGGCTATATTTGCATAAAGTATAATACTGTCCTTTTAAAATTGGTAAGGACCTTGGCTCTTTATGGGGGATGTGTCCACAGCACAGACATTGTACACTTTCCGTCAGAATAAATGAGCGAAGGAAAAAGTTAAAGTCCCCTTCGGCAATCTTCGGCTTTTGAGAAGATGTATCGCCTTGGCTCTTAGGCAACCAGCTTCACAGAACTATTCTGCCAATCGTTCAGCGTTTTAACTGCGTCAGGAATCTCTTTAGCTTTTATTGGAGCATGATCCTGACATCGGTTTCTCCAAGTGAATGTAGCGCATTTAATTGGATAAAGCAACTCGTGCTGGGATTTATTAAGTTAATGCAAAAACCGAATATCTCACATGAACTCCTCACCGGAAGTCCGTGTCCCACGCGCAAACAGGTAACACTTAGTGGAATAAACAACCAACTACAAAGGCGAGCTGAGCTACACTGTTGTGCAATATAGCGTGTCTCGAGGTATGTACGCGACATTCGATGCTTCAAACAATGAAACAGTAAACGTATGTGAAATGTCTATAATTTCTGATAACTGTACAAGAGAAATGCATAATTGCTCTGTTAATAATTAAAATAAACCCTATTCTGTGTGAGACGTCGAGTAGTTATAATATTTGTCTTTCATTATTGATACACAGAAATAAATTCCCTACTGTCGTACGCATTTGTGAAAACCGAACATCACACTTCATCAGTAAATAAAGCCACTAAACATCAATGAAACAATCGGTGCATGTTGCAGATGTAATTATTGTATGCGCACATCAAGAATGTTCATCTTGCAACTAGCTGCTGTCTGCATGAAAAAGCCACGTCCTATCTAAGCGGGCCAATTTGTACGCTGCCAAATCCTTACGTAGGTTTCGTATTATCTACTGTAGCTGGCAGACGTCTGTGCATGTCTGCGCGGGCGGAGCGTGTTAAACGGAAAAAGGGGGGGGGGGGGGGGTGTGTGAAAGAGATGTATACGCAGGTCTGGCCGTATTATTGGCTATTCCACAAACATCGGTTACGGTGGGCAATATAGGACGAAGGGCGTTCGCAGAGGTACAGGAAATTTATCCTCAGTGTTAAAAATTTGCACTTAACCATTTTATTCATATAAAACCACATATAAAAATATACAACTGGAATACTACTTAGTCTTTAACATTCGGTACAATTCCACGTAAATTAATGTATACGTACATTTTATCAAAGTATAACAAAACAGTAATTTCAGGCCAGTGATTTTCTATTGAAACTATAGAAAATATTTTATATCTTTATTTTCTATTTCACAAATTCCACCCAATTAATCTGCGTGAAAGAATTCTTGCCGTGCTAAACGGTAGTTTATCTGAAATTTTGGTCTACATACGCCTAGGTATTCAAATTAAAAAGCTCATGAAAATTGCAGTAAACATTTAGAGTTTATATAAAAAGGTGTTAAGTTTCTTGTCGGTTTATGTATTTTTTTTGTAGAATTCCGATTCACGTGCAATATTAATGCCACATGTAAATATGTGTTTCCAAATAATGCTGGCTGCAGCAGATGGTGTAACCAATTTAAAAATATTTCTGTAGCATTTATAATACAGTTATTTGTACTAATTTAACAGACCGTAATATACGTTTGTCTATAATTTATGCCAGTAAACGTTATTCCAAATGCAATGTTCATTGAAAAAGAATATTTTCTCGATTATGAAACAAAGATTGTGCAAATGTGTAACCCCATCTGAAATTCATTAAAAACTAAAACATTAACTGTTTAAAATTATACGCCTGTCAAATTATTACAAAAACCGATTCGAAACTAACGCTATCGTTAGGCTATAGTAATAAGTAAATTAGTTCGTTGGTGTTGAAGTTAAGGCCACACGTATTTACTCAAGAAGTAGTATGTTCGATTTCTGGTTGGAACGTATTTATTTAAATATATTATAAAAGATAATAATATTTGTATTACATTTGTGGTATGAATAAATATATGTTTGAAAGTATGTCATATATTAATTTAGATTCTCTATTTACAAATGTGACTGAAATACAAGCTTGACTGTAATGTTAAATATCTATATATTGCAAGTCCACTTAGTAGGATAATATATTCATTACAAGAAAGTGCAAGTATTCTTTTGGTTACTCGTTTTCAAGGTTTTTCTTGTGAAAGTAGCATAAAATGCACACAATTCCAGATTTTCAGTACCAATGTTCTTAATTCCGTGACAACATTTTCTCGTATTTTTCCTATTGGAAGTGACATTTCCCATGAAAGCTTGACTCCTACGGACAAGCATAAATCACACCCTTGTTCTACCCGGGACTCGAAACCGGAACTATTCACGCTCAACACTCAACCGACCGCGCCACAGTGGGCAGCCAATAGGTCAACTAGAACACTGTCAGTAGTTATAAGAACTTATTTTAAGTGAACATAAAGCAGCTTATTGCATTGGAGATAATTTCTAAGTTACGATTTAAGTAATATATTAATTACATGTTCCGCATTGTAACTATAATTCACTGTCACATTGGTTGGTATTCGCTTGCATATATTTGCGCTAAATTAAATGCAGAAACTGCAGACAAAGTTTTGAACATTGTTTTGAAACATTTATAGTTTAGCTTAACCTTCATACATCACTCTTTTCTTTGGAATAAAAAATTGAAAATAAAAATATATCTGTGTCCTCTTCTCAGTTCTATTTTGTGTTATTGTCTAGCAGTGATTGTACTAAATATTCTTGATCATTTAATATAAAATTATTATAATTAAAAAAGTTTTAAATTTATTATTCATTTTAGGACAAATTTATTCGCTACTCCGTATTGTGATTGACGATTTCGAAAAGAGACACAATTCAAGAATTCTATGTCATCAAAAATATAGTACCAACAACTATGGATATGTTACGAAATTACATTCGGCACTGACTAGATAGATGACAGCTATATACGACTTTGTGTGTTGTTATTTGCATGTTTTGGATTTTTTTTTTTTTAGAAGTAAAACTGCTGTGCTGTGAAGTGTGTTCAAGTTGGCTCAGTATTATGCTGTCTCAAGACTCTCAATGTTTGCAAATTTTGTAAACAAATGTTGTCTTGAGTAATGCATTCCCATTGAGATATTCGTACGCCGCGCCGTAAACCTTCAGATCAAATATTTATCTCCTCCACTCACCCCCATTTTAATGGTGAAAGATATTATGAAAATGTGGAAATGGAACAAGTAATCTGTTGATGCATCAAACCACAGAAAGTATTCCACCTCCATCGTTGTTACTTTTATATAGCGTGATTTTAATTCGATACTATTTAATATTTGAAACGAAAAATTGCACTCAATAATAGAAAAGAAATTGTATTATATCGAACAATACACGCAGAAGGTAAAGAAATCCTCCAGCACACTGTCACAAGAGCACTGCTATCTGTTGTCGCCAGTAACAAGTCTCCGTGTCTGGTTTTGCATTTGCTGTTACTCAAGACAAAATACTGAATGTTTTTATGTCCGCGTGAATACTGCCGGGACGCAATCTTGCCCCTCAACTAGAGACTGGATCGCACCGAGCCGCCGTCTAGGGAATAAGATTGGATTCGCGTGCACAGACATTTGCCGGTACCAGTAAATAAGTCTATATTGTCACCCATTTTGGAAGACAGTGCTACCTCAAATATAATGCTTATATAGAATTTCTTAGAAATTGTTCATCCGATTTGGCATCAATGAAAGTAATGAGAACGTTAAAAAGTTGTATTTAATTATATTTCTAACGTAGTAATCACTAAGTACTGTATTTTGATACATATCTTCAAGTAAAGCTTCGCATGCAGTAGTATAAAAATGGGCAATCTAATAGGGGCTTGGAGCTGCGGACAAGGGAACTAGGCGACCACCATCTTTGATGACGCCATGTGGAAAAAATTCCCTGTTTCCCCCCAAAAAATTTTATATTTTCCTTCACGCCCATGGTGGCAATCTTGGATCCCGACCTCCAGCTCTGTCAATACGATGCCAAGGTTTTGGTACCCTTACACCTAGCATCCTGGTGGGTGCCAAGTCTCATGCTCTGTCATTCCTTTAGGGATCTGTCGACCTAGCATCGTAATGCGGTACCGAATACCAGCATCGGCTTACACGCTCACCAGACCTAACATATAAGCATAGTTGACTGTAATTTTCGAACCCCATAAGATATAATCGTCAAATTCATCACACAGGCCATGCGCCCGACGATGAGAAGGGTCGCAGGGTCAAGTATACCCCATGTATACTTATAAGCATAGTTGACTGTAATTTCTGAACCATGTAAGATATTATTGCTAAATTCCTAACATAGTTATCATCCACGACTTTGGGAAACGTCGTAGGGCCAAATATACTCTATGTCTACCTATAAGCATAGTTGGATGTAATTTCTGAACCATGTAAGATTTAGTTGCTAAATTCATAACATAGACATTACCTATGACTACGAGGAGGTTCGCAGGGTCAAGGATACCCTATAATCTACTTATAATCATAGATGTATGTAATATCCGAACCACATAAGATATAGTTACCAAATTCATAACATATGCATCAAACTTCAACAGAACTGTTCACCATAAATATTCACAACACTACTCATGCATTTTACAGTATCTATGACCAATAAACATGCTAAGGTAATATTATACCACGTGTATACATCAGCAGCACAGTTTTGCATGCCGTAATATGCCAATAAGTTTGGAAAAGATCTGGTTTCTCTATCCACCAAGCATGCTTTGATATCATGAGTCATTGCCAGATACATCATTATCGCAAGGGAAAAAGTCGTAAGTGTTAAATTCGAAGAATTGGAGGAAACACATGTTTTGCCAGCTCATTAACTCATTGTCAGCACCATATTGCCAGCAATGGTTAACATACAGCTCATTGCTAAAAAGCGCCTTGCTGCAACACCAGCAGAAATCATCAGCCTTATGAAAACTCCTAAAGAGAAATATCTGTTAAAAAACATCAAAGCAGACAAATGCTTTTCCACGTAGTCCATAGTGAGGGAATTGGTGCATCTAGGCAAAAAGGTCATGTTTTTACAAGTTAACAGCATTCTTAATCTGTAATTGGTTTCTGTGATAGATGGCACATATCCCAGACCTGCAATGGCTTACCGGCTGATAGTTGTAATTGTGCAGTTGGAGAAAGTTTGATAATGTTGAGCAGTTCATGCCGAATTTTTCCATTTACCCTTCTAAGTATCAAATGTCTCAGTAAGAGAATTCGATGGTAGTGAGACCAGAAATGACATCCACATAAATGTTTGCGAGGCGAAATGCATACATATGTATGTATGATCCAGCATCGATGGGGTGACATTCCTCCTTCTATGAAACATAGCGAGATGCTGCCATAATAAAACACCATGTGTGCATTCGGGAGGACCAAGAATCAGTTCTCAGCCCATACATCCTGATTTGAGTTTTGTCCATGGTTTCTTGAAATCACTCGAGGAATATACTTAGATGGTTACTTAATGTAGGTCATGTTCGATTCCTTCCTCCGATACCGATTGTGTGTGCTGCCTGGTTGAAAATGAAGTGCAAAATATTTTCTCAACAAATTGTGAAGCTTGTTGAATGCCCACCATGGTGATAGATAATTTTATCGCAAAGTACAAAAACAATTTACTTAGTAAGCTATTAACTATACCGAGGGACCTATATAAATATAAATTGAAAAGCGAGATTACTAAATAAAGAATACAGATTTCAGTTTTCGAAGACTACATAACTTTACTTTAAAATCAGGGAATTTTATTTTAACTTTTGACCCACACACACCATAATCAGCACCACATGATCCACAATAGCTCTACAATCTCTACATGCTCCACATTTTCCACAATTGCTTCGCATACTCCACAATTGTTCCACATGCTCCACATGCGAACTATTGATGGAAAGATTGACATCTGCCTACTGACTCCTGTCGACGTCTCTGCTGCTACTACATGCCAGGTCTAAAGATAATATTCGAGACAGCTTCTATTTGCAGAGTGTTTTTGTTACCCCTAATCGTTAATTTATATTTGTTAAATTCAAAAATAATTATGGTCATACGTGTATTAAGTGTGTGTGTGTATATATATATATACACACACACATGATGGCTAGAGTCTTATTGAATATTAGTTAATTTCTTGACATAATAATAAAACTGATACACTAAATATATCAAATATATAGATTTTTTCTTTACCAACAGTGTTTTGAAACTTTTGTGAGCAGAACATAACTCGAGATACAAAACATTTAGTTTTAAAACAAAACACATTAATTTATGCAGCACGCAACACACAACATTCTTCTTCTGCATAGCAAATACAATACAAGGAATTGCTATTTTTAAACGAGTTTTATCTCTGAGTGATTGATGGCTTTAAACATATAATATTTGTTAAATGTACCATAGTTGTAGGGTTTCTGAGATACACAGAGCACAGAAATGATTTTGATTTTGGCACGTATGACGTCTTGTGGCATACATCTCGAAGAGCTGTCAAAATGGTGCTAAGTAGCACTTCTTGTTAAGGTCAAAGACGTTCGCTCCGATAGGGCACGGATTGTGGATCGCCGGCTCTTGGCATCTTCCAATCACATACGCAGAATACCAACTGATTATGGACACCTGTTATATGTTGGGAATGTTTGCATATGGAATAAGATTTTTTTTTTGGAGGGGGGAAACAATTGTCCGTTCTGAATGACCGCTGATTGATCGGAACGAAGGTTTCTGAAAACACGTGATTAATTAGCCAATGAGAACAAAGGGTGGAGTTGGTGGGGGTTGAATGAAGGTGAGTAATTAGCCAATGAAAAATGTGGATGGGGATGGAGGGAACCTGTGCCATCACTCACCTGGCGGCATAACCGAGGACATAGCACTACCTAAATATTGAAAATGGAATCCTATAAGGAGGGCGCCGTCAGCACCACCTATAATTTAAAACATAATTAATTATGGCCACAACCTGGTGGCCAAATCTATAATTTATGTACTAGCACCGCATAGGTGATGTGCATGTATACATACTAAATACAATATGGTGGCCCCCAGCAATGTATAAACAAAAGACAGGTAAAAATCCGAGGTGGAAGCCTTCAGCAGTGTATAAAAAAGACAAACGAAAAACCATTAAGACCACATGCGACAGAATGGGTATAGGTGAGGGGTGTGGGGGCGGTAGGTGGGTAATAACTTTAAAATGGAGCCTCACGTTTCTCTTGTCGCTTTTGCAATATGATAGGAAAAGTTATTCCTCTGGGAATAACAGCTCGCCAAAAAAAAAAAGGGATGTGTATTTTTAAAGTTTTTAATCGCTTGTAGGTGGTATGGTGTTGTAACTGTCAGACTACTCGCCTCGCCCCACGACAAACCGGGGTCACATCCGGATTTCTACGTGTAGGAAACATGGCGGGCGTTTCTGTTGGCCGGTGGGTAGTGTCGAGGTACTCCCGATACTCAGTTTTCTGTCGCTGCTCCATCTCTACCTCTCTTCGCCACTATCAGCTCTGAAGACCTAAGTTGTTAATCGCCGCTCATGTCACTAGTGTTAACTTACAGCTGTGTTTCACCTACATGCAGTATTTCACATTATATTGATCGTTTAAATAATTGCATACATTTTTCATCTCTGTTCTCAGTTAATGTTAATTTGGTGAGCAACGAATATCGTATATTACTTGGAGATGCCACTTAGGTATGGCGTGAAATACGGGTTCTGTGTGTGCCTTCGAACTTCCCTATCATGTTTCAACTTGCCGACTGAATTATGATTATGTTCAGAACCATGAGTCTTTGTGGGAAACTTTTTTTCTTATGTAACTTGCAAATACTCAGCTTCAGATGATCTTGTGGTCTGTAACACAGAGGCTCCAGTTCCCTTGTCAGTGTTAATACATCCAGCCCTACAATTAAATGTTTGGTGAGCAAATAAAAACAAATAGCAAACATTAAAAAGAAACATATGACATGAAAAAATATATAGGAAATAATATCATGTATTTGCAGTGTACTACATTTAGTCAAACTATGTTTTTGTTCAGCTAATCGATACGTATAACAACTAATAATACATTATTAAAAACAATCTCAACATGTTTGCACCCTAACCTTGCTTTCCAAAGATATTTTTTCCCGAACAAATCATGGAGTCAATTTTATTTCGTAAGCGGTCATTTGTTTTAATAAATAAGCCAAGTAGACATTTTTTTTTTTAACACGGCGTGCCTAGTGTCGAGACAAAACGAACAACCAGTCAGGTGGTACCCTCATTCAACCGCTTCATAGTTCGCCTGGCTGTGTGCAGTTTCCACTGCTTGCAGCTCGCACTACTGCTCGCGCCAGACATCGTGGCCCTGTTGATCTCCCTCGTCCTTCAGTAATACAATGGACACGGACAGGCGCTGCAACGGGTAGAAAATACTAACGGCACGATTATCTGTACTCGTTACTAAAAGCATTTTCAAAGGTTTCCCCTACCTCCCTCCAAGGCGAACCTGGTTCAATCCCCGGCTGGGTCACCGGATTTTCGGAAATGGGAATCGTGCCGGACGATGTCGTTGGTCGGCGGGTTTTCTCGGGGATCTCCCGTTTCCCCCGCCCCTTCATTCCGGCGCCGCTCCATAATCACCTAAATCATCCACATCGGCTCTCAAGACCTCGCTGTTGAGAGCCGCCCAAATCTCTTTACTCACTCCAAGGTTTCCGTTGGATGATTTCACACTAAAGCCTGGTTCAGTTCATGTTCATACCGATCACTCTAAACGAAGCTGTACAAATGTAAACAGATATTCAGCATTAACGTTTTAGTACATGGGTGAAAGTTCAGTTTATGAATATAGGATTACGATGTCAATGCACGACAAGAAACTAAAAGCTAAACATATATTTACTTTATTGTTTGGTAATAAGAAAATGTAGCAAATATTTTATGAAACAGGCATAATCTTAAAGTTGTCTCGGAGATACGTTTTGAAGGAAAGACTGCACACTTGTTCAGTACCTTACACATAGAGATGATGACGCATGTGATGCTCTTGCCTGGGTGGATGTAGGCGGAATGCTTAATGAGCGAGTGAAGAGATTTGGGCGGCTCTTAAAACCGATGTCTTGAGAGTCCTTGATGGTAAAGCGAGATGAGTATGGAGCAGCGCTGGAATGCAAGGGTGGGGGAAATGGGAGATCAGTGAGAAAACCCACCGACCAGCAGCATCGTTCTGCACGATTCCCAAATGCGAGAATCCGGAGGTGACCTCGTCGGGAATCGAACCTGGTTCTCCATGGCAGGGGGAGAGTGCTCTAACCACTACACACCACGGCCCCAGGAATGCTTAACGTTCACTGTCGGATTATACTTGTTATATCTTTCATACGCAATGAATTCGTAACAACAAATTTGTACTAACATGCTAAAGCCAACTGTTTTTACGTATATTAATATTAGCGCTACGTTTTAAACGGCTATGTCTGCCTAAAAGCGTTCACTTTAAAGAATATTTTATTAAAAGGAATAAAAAAAATGTAGCTGAAGAAACCAGTTTAAACGAATAGCCAAAAACATGACTTTGCTATGCCATGAATTGAAAATGATGCAGGTAAATGAGCTCTAATATTTAGACGTGGAAAATATTTCGAAATGAGACGACACTGCACGCTCAGTTGCACGTAAATTTGCACGAGAATGACTGAAAGATTTCCAAATGACCTATAGGATTGTTTGTCCTAGTTACGGAGCAGACATGTATACGCTCGCTCGACCAGGTCCGGGTCAGCGTTCCAGAAGCAAACTACTGTCTGCGCCAGACGTTATGACACTTGTCTGAACGTAGGTGCGGGCGGGGTTTTTTTGGGGAGAGGTTGAACGACTACGTACGCGGGTCTGGCTTTGCAGCACCCGACCTAAAAAAAATTACCCCATCACATGCAGTTTAACTGCAGATTTAGTTTTCAATAGAGGCCAGTGAATATTTAGGAAAATATTAAAAAAAGCTATTTATAGGAGTTAGAGGGAAGTAGTAAAAAGTGTGAGTAGGTGTTATGACCACGAGGCTAAATAGGTATGAGTGTTAAGACATATCGCTCAACAAAGTAGCTGATAGGGTTGCCAACAATTCTGGCATCAGTGACAGGTTTATCCAAAGGATAATGAAGGCTTGTGGTATGGTAGTTCATATATATATATATATATATATATATATATATATATATATATATATATATATATATATATAGCCTTGTTCTATATTATCACGAGTGGCACATATGAATATGGCAGCTATAAATTCACCATATAAAAAATTGCAGGCAACTGTGCCTAACAGAAGACATAAGAGTAATGGCAGAATTGCCTTGTTCAAGGTCACAAGTTGCATCTAAGACATAAGTTTGGCAGCGATAACTTCAGTGGACTGAAAAGGGCATACAACTGTACATACAAGAATTCTAAAGCATGTATTTTTTGTCGAATTTTTATTTTCAATGTCATTCAAGATTATGGGGCCAAGGTCAAGGTTGTCTGTATCTATAACGATGGCAGTAGTTTGTAATGTAATATGCTTGCTGACTTTAATGTACTTTCTTTCTAGTTTTGGTTTTTAAAGTTATCCAAGGTGATGGGGCTATGGTTCAGGTCACCTGCATCTAATAGGTGGTAGTTGTTAGTAATGAAATATTTTTGTTGACTTTTGTGTATTTTTCTCGAGTGTTTATTTTCAGGGTCATTCAAAGTCATGAGGTCAAGGTTTATTTCACCTGCATCTTATATGGTCATTCAATATATATATATATATATATATATATATATATATATATATATATATATATATATATATATATATATATATATATAGAATGTTGACGAATTATGTTTGTGACCACAATGTGAAATATTATCAAACAAATGTTAGTTGTGTACGCCACAATGGCTAGCATTCGCATAATATGGTGAGAAACATTGAGAGGCCAATTGCTAGAAAGTACACTTACACATGTATCCACCAATCAGTTAGGTGCCTGGTCGGTGTGGTGTCTGCCAGCCACCAAGTGTTTCAAATTGAGTTACTTACTTTTACTAGCACGAATTGCCAATGGAGGCAGTTCGGTGAGAAACCACATCATGACAAAACAAGCTGAATTCAACTGTCGAGCTTAGATGTAACGGTGGTATAGGCTGTTCGCGCCAAAGTGAGCTCCTAACACTTTTTGTAATGGTGCTATAACACACACATGAAGCATGCAAGCAATTTTATTGATACTTCAGTTCGTGTATAAATGAATATAAAAATTGAGTTACTACTTAATACGTAATCTTTATTGACATTTGGGTTCATACGTCCATATATAAAATGCGACAGGCATCAAGAAGTGGTCACATTAATGCGAATAGTTTCCTTCGAAATATATCTAGTAGCTCACTGCATGTATTCTATATGTTATTATTTTTTAAAACGTGAATATTTTTAGTATTTTTAAATAACTGTAGATCTTTCAAGAGACTATAACTACTCCCGCAGATAATACTGTAGTAAATTCGTATTATAACACTCTAATAATCAATAACTATTTACTGTAATCCAAATTTTGTTAGTGTATTCCAAATTTGGTTAAGACATGTCGGTGCATGTAAATAAGCCTTTACTTTATGAACGAAACAAAACAGAATCAGGAAAACTGCGCAGATTATTTTGAGGACAAGCTAAACTTTACACACTTATAGACGTAATCTACCTTTGCATTGGATTACAGTTAACAAAGCTCACTCACGAATGTTCGAAGTAAATACTAAACTGGCAAGGAAAGACGTTTGGGATCACGTGCTGTATATTTTAGAGTAATATTGGACACTTACTGGAGAAACAAACCGTGAATATACAGTAGTTGATCGGGTATTCATTTGACAGTGAAGTCTATACTACAGGCCATTTATTTCGAGACATTTCATGGTCTCTAATTGTCATACATATGAAAACATTATTCCATATGATGTATTATTTAATGTTTTTAGTGACTATTACTTTATGTTTTCAAAGATCTCGTGTGTGTTGGCAAGGGGAACTATAACGTAACACCTCCTTTAATATTTACAATTATGCATGATTTGGAAGTAATTTTTTCCAGTGGTCCATTGTGGTCTGTTCAAATTTATAATTTACTATTTGTTTTTCAGATCTGATACATGCTATTTCATAATTCCGAAGGTTTCACCACTAATTTACTTTAACTGCATTACATATATTGTGTTGGAATATATTCGGACAAAACTGAGCTCACATAACTATTATTCGTGTTTTGTATCCTTTTTCCTCCAAAGCTATGGTTCCTGCAGCGGTTAGCCCCGCCCACTCCGCGGCAGCCTGCCAGAACATACCCGAAGGGGACTTAGAAATATTTTCAGCTACACAAGATCGCTCATTTTTTGTGACCAGAAGTGTACATAACCGTAACGTATAAAACACAGAAATTGACTTTTTAATTTCCACACCAACTACAACTAGGTACACAAAAGCTAATCGCGAAGATGAATAAAACTGAAGCCACTAATACTCCAATATTAGATAGAGAAAAAAGGGAATTGTATTTAGATAATTTTAGCCTCTTGCGGGAAAGCTGGCAAGAGCATGCACGTGCTTTTCGTCGAAGAACGCGTCGTCTGTGTTGTTGGATCAATTGTGGATGCTGCAAGATACTTTTGTTGATGACAAAAACCCAATTTATTTGAAGATGTTATGTTGAGCGAGAATCAAACACAGAATTCGTGTGTTTACTTATGTGTTGTTGCATTTATTTTGAGTGGCATTTTGTGTGTAATGTAAAATAATCCAGTAATTTATGCATCTATTTTGATCACTTTGCAAGGATGCGTTAAAATGGGTACCGGCTGTTCACGGTAAAATGAGCACTTTTGAAGCCCTTCTTAAGATCTACTTTTATGCACCTTGTGTATTCATTCGGCTTATGAAAATTAACATTGCAACGGGCCTCAATACTTTAGTCATACGTCCACCAAGTGAAACTGTGAAATTATTAGGAAAGTAAATAATCCGTAAATCTGCTCATTTTTGCACTTCGCTACATAAAAAAAAAAAAAAAAAGAGAGAGAAATAATTTGTCACAAATGGTTACCTAACACTTTTTATTCGACGTTAAGATATGGGACTATTCTTCGCCCATCGTTACCAACTTTACTGTGTGCGTGTCACTCAGTGCACCCGTTAAAATATATGCATGTAGGAGCAGTAACTTTTATCTAAGTTGATTTCAACAGTGCTCACTTTATCGTGAATAGCCTTTAGTGAATAATGAAAGTGTATTGAATAAGACTTGCAGTGAATAACTTGAAGAACTACCAGTATCACTGTTACAGGTTTTTTTTCTTCGCTATAAAATCTCATCACACGTTTGTCTGTTGTACCAACCCAGGCAGGTAGGGACCACTTTCTCACTGGGAGGAGGTGGCCCATTTCCAGTAGAAATCTACTGTACAAGATTGTATATTCATAAGTCACTATCCAGGGTGTTCTATACACAATCACACTACATTACTTTCGTCTCTCCGAGCGCGACTTCAGGATTTTCTTTTTCCTTCAAACACGGAGTTTGCTCGAGATAATAGCAAACCAAGCGCGCGCGATGACAACTGGCATACTTGAAGCACAACAGCCGAGAAGAGCCTCAGTGTTTAAGTGGGTTTGGTTGTGCGAGGGTTTAATCTGCTTTCATTTTACGGCCCGCCTATTGATTAACATTTTCTGCGTGCACACAAATCTGTATGGTCCGAATATAATCACGTAAGGGGTAACTGACATGAGAATTGTTAAATTTATTTAATTTAAATCTCATTAACCTGGATCGCTTAAGGAAATTTCACATTGAATAACATCTGGCATGTTATGCCTCATTGAATAACATCTGGCAATAACTAGCATGACAGAAATTTCATATTATAAGAGGAATTTAGAGAGTTGATTTTATTTTATGGAATTGTATACAATTAAAGAAGACATTATGAGTTCACACATGTAACGTGATTCTGAGTGCTTAAATATTTGCATCATCAATTGGTATGCCCAGTTGTATTTACACGACATCTTGTGAGTTTCCTTGGGGGCATGAACAGACAGACTTATGTGTGTCATAGTGCGTTTTGTAGCGTCCTCTCGGTGCAATACAATGATGACCCAAATCCCACGCCACATGGAAAATAGAACCGCTTACATCCCGGCACAAAAATGAGTAAAAATGCCAACAATATCGGCCCAGTGCGTTTTGGAATTCTTTCACTGGCCTGGTTACCACCTTGAGGCTACCGTGTTTTTACTAGGTACTTGTTTAGTAGGACTGTCGATGCCGTATGACAGTACGTAGCAACTTATGCATTTTCTTAATAAACACCAAAGGGAAGTTATTTGTGGAATAAAAAAATTTTGCGATATTCCCAGAATTAAAAATGTTACAGACGGAATAGATGTTTGCCAAATTTAACCTGAACTTGGATAAAGTGCTGTGACAGTTTTGAGCTGTCATACGGAGCGACACCTGTAGTGCAGCCGTATCGTTAGATGAGTACATAGGCCTGTCAGACCAGTGACTATAATTAGAAACTCGGAAATTTTGCGGATTCTTCTGAGGACAAGTTAAACTGCATTCACGTGCACATATGTGTTTGTGCTTCCATTGGTTCATAGTTTGTTAGGTACGCCCTGAACGACTTTCTGCCAATAACGAGCCTGCAATAAAATAAGAACAGAATCCCGTGCTACCTGGTCTGGGGTTCAACTGGAGCAACAGCCAATACGAACAACCAACTGATGGTCGAAATAACTAATGATTGTGGAGTCCAGCTTGTTGCCGAATGAATCCGCGAATTTTTCCGGTTCTCTAATTATAATGTGTTGCTTTCTGCGCATATTCCTAACGTGTCGTCAATCTCATTTGGTTGCGTTGTCACCGCTTTAATTTGTTTTCCGAAAGCAAATAACTTGTTCGCAATTAATACAGTCATTGCCCCAAATTTCACTTTTTTTTTTTTGGACGCATGACGTGCATGCCCCCAGAAAAGTTGATAGTGATTTAATGAGAATTTTCAAGTCTTAATGTCGGAATTAAAGCGTGACTTTTAAATCTGTATTGGCCCATTTATTTACATTAATTTTATGCGGATGGGAATAAGAATTCGTATATTCGAAACATAACAACGTTACAAAATATTTTACAGTTACGTATTATCAGAAGTATAAATCAAGTTATGGGACCTACTACACTGTTAATTTTCGATTCGGTTGAAGTATACACTGCCAAAAGTACATCGTAAACAGGAGTTTCAAATATTAACGTAGTTCCAGTATTACGTCAGAGGTATTTGTGCAGTGACTAATATTTATCTTTCAAAGTACTGTTAGAGTTACCACGTGGCATATCATCCGTTGTTCTGCCAAGCCTAACGGTTGAAAAGCAATACGAGGAGAGGAGCGTGCGTCGGCCGGTATTGGCAGTTCCCAGTTATTTGAACACTTTTAAAATCAACCTATGAGAAATGTCACTGCCTCTACCTATATACATTTAAATGGGCTCATTGACTGGCAAGCGTCCAGTTAAGTTGGAAACGACGGGGGGGGGGGGGGGGACAGTACTCCCATGTCTTAACATTGAATTTAAATTGTTAGGTAAACAGTTGTGAATACTGAATTTTAACTATTGTACAGCTATAGGTACACTTAGGGAGGTAGTCATGGCTCCAAACGCTGGCCATGGCTACCCAATCACTCACTGCCGCGATGCCCGCCTCCTTAAGGGGTTTGCCCTAAGACGCAATTAGAACCCGACCCTACCTTCGGTCGTACATTTAATACTTAGCAATAGGGTAGAATTAGAAGAAAAAAAACGTAGGTCCAGAAAAAATCATAGCTTAGTGAAGAATCTAGCTATAGATACAAAATTTGATGTGTGATAAGGACGGGCAATAAGGAGAGATTGAAGAAAAACGTTAGTTTACCACAGCCTTCTTCCAGCCAACTCCTGAATTCAATTCAGGTTAATGCTCACCACCTCATAAATAATCTAAAGGCAGCCTTTAACGAAGTGCTTGAAGTGCAAAGAAATGTCCTGGAGTAGACCACCTCAGCCATGAAGACTTCACTGTAAAAATTATTTTAGTAAACTTCCTAAACTAGAATGGAAGTTTTTAACCTTACATGAAAACATGGAATGTTTAGCACCACTACAATACATAGTTGGTAACTTCTCTATAGTCAATTCACGGTTACTTCAGCCTTTTATGAAGCCCTGCTAAAGTTCTACTTCCAGGATATTCCTCCGCCTCATGCAAACTAAGCTTAGCTAAGTCTGGAGAATTTCATCAAAGGACAACGCACCACATTCGTGCTTACGAAGGGAAATAGTATTTTGTATTAGGACTATTTCTCACTAGGCGCTACTATTACTCCCTTATTTCTATTCAGATTAATTATCTATGAAGCATTATAATTTATAGAAAATATATACATAACATTTCAATTTAACAGAAAAAAATAACTTTTATGAACCCAAGTATAAAACACTTGTGATACAGGGCGTATTTAGGAAATAACTAAACATGTCATACATGGGGAGATTTTTCAAAGGTTTGATACAAAAAGGCTGAAGAAACAGTGAATGGACTATATGCATTTCACTGTTTCCTGAGAAAATGTAGGAACACTACCATAGAAGCGTGGGAAAAAAATTTTTTACCTCTGACTCTTTCTCAATATTCATATTCACTGGTGTGGTATAATAGCGAACAATTCCATAGAGTGAACAGCGCACCTCTGTTTGGACTTGTGCCGGCAGTTGCCGACTTTGTGGTCATGCGCTTTGAGAGTAGCTAACTTCAACGACATCTCAATAGATGGAGTGAGTGTCTAGGTTTCAGGTGGAAGACGAGGCGCCTTCGTGACGTGTGAACAGCAGCACGCGAGTGCACAGGTTGCTCCAGGATGTGTAATTGTGATTAATCCACGGGATAATGAGGACATAAACAGTGGAGCGGGTTAGAGAGATTTGGGCGGCTCTTAACATCGAGGTCTTTAGAGCCGATGAGGATGAAATTAGGCGAATATGGGGCAGCGCCGGAATGCAATGGCTGGGGAAACAGGAGATCCCCGAGAAAACCCACCAACCATCGGCATCGTCCGGCACGGTTCCACAATGAGAAAATCTGGGAGAGACCCCGCCGGGAATCAAAACCTGTTCTCCTAGGTAGGAGACGAGTAATCTAACCACTACACCATCGTGGTCCCGGAGACATGAGAAATACCGGAAAGTTTACTGTGCAATTTTTAGAAACGAGATTGGGTTCATCCCCACTTCGATTATTATAATAGGGGTAAACTATTTAATTTTCGTCAGTTTTGTTGCAACAGTATTAGTGATGTCTCCATGCTGTATTGTCGTCCTCAGTGGCTCAGATGGTCGCCTGGCAGCTTCTTTACGCGAGGGGTTCTAGGTTCGAGTCCAACGTAAGGCCGGGATGTCCATTCATTTTGTCATAATACCTGAGTCACCGTCGCATAGCACAGGAAATATTTTAATGATTCTTTACTGGCCGAATATGTAAACTGGTTCTGTTACACTAGGGTACTTATTTAAGGTTGAAAAATACCCGACCTATTAGGTTTGTTTGTGTATCACCCTGGATATTTCTTAAGCGTTCGTATTAAAAATGTATAATTAATATGGTAAACAACGAAGCTTAATACAATTCATAAAATTGGTATCTACGGATGTATGCAGATCCATAAAATCCCACGATAAATAAAAGAAAAAAATTGTTATTGTTACACGTATGAGAAAAATTCAGAGAAACGTGATGCCTTTTCAAAATACCTATTTAAATAACGAAATTCTCACTGACAGACTCAGTTTTTAAATAATCTGAAAAATAATTGATTATGCAGTATAACCAAGCAAAAGAAAACCTAACTGCCTTAACGACATTTTGAAATAAATTCCTACGTAATTGATATTGTATATCTATGTACCGATCATGGTAGTAACACCTAGCGGCCGACAATTGTGTCCTTTTATTTTACGGTACGTACCTGCCTAATCTTTTAATTTGCTTTGTAGCAATTCATGGCAAAGTTCCGTCGTTTCCCTAGTCATTTATTTGTTTATTCCTCTCTTTGAATTATCAGTTACGTCATTAAAGTATCAACTATAGTTACCTAAAATCTTCAAATGTGGTTTTGTTCTCTGTATTTGTTCTTTCCAATCTTACTTTAATTCACGTGTCTACAATAAGCAATTCAAGTGTTTTCTTTTGCCCCACGATAAATGGCATTTTTTGTTTCTATCTTTAAAGTACTTTGTAATTTCCTTTGAGATTACCATATGCACTTAATGTTGCCTAAGGTTAAAATTTGTTTCTACATTTCATGAATGTGAATTTTTTTGGCTATAAAAAAGTAAACGCTTATTTGTATGGAAATTGGAATAAAGATTGTATTCGGGACCATCGCTAGGTCATTAGATTACATTCAATCCGCCATATGGTCGCAGTAGTTCAGTTACGCTTTAGTGACAAATAAGCATTATTCGTTTTGTGTCAAGCTACCATGATGTGATATCACACCTTCGATTACGAAAACCTTCATCCAGCTAAATATGTCGTAGTACTTTGCATCACTGTCATTGGTGAGCGTTTTTTAAAAATATTTATTATTTAACATGCGTGAATTGTGTGTTGGTTTTCCCAATTTCCAAGCCTTTGTTGATAAATGTATTCTAAACTGCTGTACACCATCTATGTTTGGAGTACCCAGCCCGGTAATTTGCTATTTTTAAGGTTTTGGCGACATCCAGCTCAGCCTCACGGCAATGGTGTTTCGCCCTGGTTGTTGGTACTCAGCTTCATGGCAATGGTGTTTCGCCCTGGCTGTTGATACTCAGCTTCATGGCAATGGTGTTTCGCCCTGGCTGTTGATACTCAGCTTCATGGCAATGGTGTTTCGCCCTGGCTGATACTCAGCTTCATGGCAATGGTGTTTCGCCCTGGCTGTTGATACTCAGCTTCATGGCAATGGTGTTTCGCCCTGGCTGTTGATACTCAGCTTCATGGCAATGGTGTTTTGCCCTGGCTGTTGATACTCAGCTTCATGGCAATGGTGTTTCGCCCTGGCTGTTGATACTCAGCTTCATGGCAATGGTGTTTCGCCCTGGCTGTTGATACTCAGCTTCATGGCAATGGTGTTTCACCCTGGCTGTTGATATTCAGCTTCATGGCAATGGTGTTTCAACTTGACTTTTGAGGGGCTAGCTACACTTATACTTGCAGGAAATAATGCATTTTCCTTTAACACTGTGTTTGCATGCTGATTATCCGTAATTAAGTGATTCGACCACCCAAAAGAAATAAAAAAAGTAACTTTCGGCTGGGCGTTTTCGGAAACAAAAAAAAAACCTTATCTTTAAACTTTCAATTAAAAAAATCTAATGAGCTTAAAAAAGAAAACTTGTGATGTTACTTAGCATACCTTTAAATTTTTTAAGTGTTGAACGGTCCCTAAAACTTAATATTGAATATTCAATATTTCATTGGCACTATGCGAGATTGCTGTTCAATTGCAAAGTTGTTATATTTTATTATATCTAATACTCGTGGTTATATTAATGATTGTTAAATTAATTAAATTATTTATTTTTTACCACACCGATATTGATGTCCTGATCATTCAACCTTGTACCTTTTAGTATAAATATTTTGATATTAATAAAGGTTATATACATCTTCTTTTGATGTTTTAAATTTAAATTGATTCACTTGTTAGCGGTCACAGCCACATGTAAACCACCACAAAAGAGGGTATTTAAGTATTTTGGAATTTTCTGAATTGCTTCTTTTAGTTTTTTAAAAGAGAAACGACTTTTGGCGATCAGACTTTTGGGTCTTATCTTTTCTTTTAGAGAGAGAGAGAGAGAGAGAGAGAGAGAGAGAGAGAGAGAGAGCTACATTTGTAGCGGAATATGGTCGGCGTGCTTCCTCTTGAGTGCCTTCTGGGAACAGGCTAGTGGTCGGCTGAGTTGTTCGCCCGGTTTTTTGGGGCTCATGATTCGCGTGTGACCAAAGGGAAGTTCGCAAGGATAAACGAAGTCGCATCCGTATTGTAATGCGATAAAAAAAACAGGCTGTGCATGCTGTAACCATGTGGTGAAAATGTGGTACATTCGTGGTTACTTCCAACTTCATTGAAGGTTTGCTCAGGTTCCATCCCCAAATTAACCCTCTGACTCATGCAAATAAAGGTTAACTAGGACTATAAAATTCCACCAAAGGAACAACGCATTGAATTTGTGCCCATTCACTTGAATAACATTGTGCATTAGAACTGCTTCTTAATAGGCATTGCCAACACACACATTTGTCTTCATTTTACCTATGTTAGTTATTAATGAAATATTATAGGCTTATTTATAGACGAAATTAAAGTAAACAGTTCAATTTAACAAAATATAGCGCACTTAAGTGTTAAAGGCTGTTCACGACAAAGTGAGCATTTTTAAATGAACCTTACAAAAATGTCACTTCACCTGCATGCACATATTTTAACGGGTGAACTGCGTAACATTCGCCCAGTGAAAATGGTAACAATGGCTGGAAAGTAGTTCCATATCTTAACGTCGAATAAAATTTGTTAGGTAACCATTTGTGCTTAAATTAAAATTATTTCTGCCGCTTTCTTTCTTTTTTTTTAATGCAGCGAAGTCGAGAAATGAGCATACTTGTAAAGTATTTTCTTTCTTAGTAATTTCACTGTTTAATCCAACCGAAGCTTGGAGAAAGTGACGAGGGCAATGTACGTGTTATATTACATAAGGCAGAAGGATACACAACTTGTCTACAAGTAGATCTTAGCAGGGCTTTCAAAAGTGCTCATTTTACCGTGAACAACCTATAACAGAAGTATGAAACGCTTGTATTGTATGGCACATTTAGAAAACGACAATCACGTCATAGATGGGGTGATTTTACAAAGTTTTAATTCGAAGAATATAACTATACCACGAATAGACTATATTTATAAAATCTTATATTAATACAGAATATTGCAGGGCAAATATTTGGCGCGTAGAACTGGAAAGTTTGACTTTGTAGTGTTAGAGCTGGGAGACGTGGGACGCTAGCCGTTAGTAAACCCAACAACCGATGCTCTTGTGGAAAATTTACGAGTCGTTTCCAAAGACCAGCGGCGCAGAAGTTAATGGGCCGTTCTTAAAGATTCACGATCCTACGTTTCCTTTTTAATGATCGCAAAGGTTATGAAATCCTTCATAAGCTAAGCCCAGTAAAAGCTACCTAAAACGTTTTGGCCACCTTTTCTCTGCTCTTGAAATCTGTAAGAGGATTTTTTTTTTTTAAGATTAGGATTTATCTTACCCCCTCTCGCGGTGCAATTACTGGAATAAGAATTTGTTCGACTGAACAGAATGTTTTGCATGTGTAACTAACTGTGCAGGATTATCCTGAACGTCACGTGCAAACGTTGTGAGATAATTCGTTTAGGAAAATAAGGCAAAAAACTTTATATGACCAAAACCCTTAAAATTTTTGAATCTTAATCAGCTACTTGCAGAATATCAATTAACTACGTGGGATGAAACAAGTTGATACACATTGTTACCCTCCGTTGACATCTGCCATCTCTAAACATTTGCCGGTTTATTAAATCGCCCGTCGTTGGAAAATCAGGCAGTGTCATCATAATAACAAAACATTTACTGTAAAAAAAATTTATAACCAAGCGTTTATTCATAAATGAACACAATATAGAATTTGGCTGTAACTAACTGATAGGGTAATGTTTTATACAAGTCTTCCCCCTCTGGCTGTTCCCACGCATATCACATATTGTTATAGAAGCATGATTCCCAACTGCACGATCAAATGGAGGAATATCTCGACACGAAACAGCAGCTGACATATTATGAAATAAAACTTCAGACATGTACAAAGTACTATGTGTTGCTGTACAGATCTAATAAGCAGCTAATTTTCCCTGCAGTAGTGAAATATTTCTAACCATTTTCATTGTTTTGCTGTTGCGATAAGTAGTGGTAGTGAAATTTCGCGAAAATATTTCAAGACAAGTAGTATTTTAAAACACTGTTTGGTCGTTTGCCTATTTTGATTGGCTGAATTACTTTTTGACACGTGTAAACTGTCTGCACACGAATCATGTAGGAGCCGCGCGGATGTTGCCGAATTCTGAGTGGCCCGGTCAAATATGAAAACGCCTCCTAAAGCAGACAGCAACCAATGGCAATAGACAAACTGCTGTTTAGTGCTTACAGCATTTATGTCTAGCATGTACTCATTTTTTTTTCACCAAAAAGCACTATCCCAAGTGATAAGTGTACGTTATAAGTTGTGCCTGGAAAAAAAAGTGCAGAGAATGGCTTGTAGGGTTAGATCTAGTTATTTTACATACTTGAAATATAGCTATTTTCGAGGAGCTGCTGCCACTGTAGGGAGGTTGTTCTGCACTTTGTCTGGTTGCTCGTAATATGGTTATTTGTCTTTTCTCATCAGTACGGAGTCCTCCAGGGCATGTCACGTGAACTGTGGTCCAATTGAATGTAATAAGCCCAAGTGCTTACAGAAGGAACTAAGCTACTGAAGCAAATATCGTCGGCTTTAATACCATTTGCAATTTGTTCAAAAAGGCCACACAAAACACATTTCGGATAGATGTTGCGTATTGTCTGTTAAATACTTGGCTATTATAACCATAGTGAGGAACTTATTACGTGGGCAAGGACGTCCGGGGTACGCATATGTACTCAACTACAGATCTATCACGAATATTAACAAGATCGGTGCCATTTTGGCTGCCAAAACGTGAATTCGGCCAAATTTGCTGATTTTTACTGCTAAATGAATTGGGGAATTCAGCGACTGAAATTTAAAGTATTTAAACTTCAGATTTCGTTAACATATGACTTAACATTAAGATTACTCCGCAGTTTATTGCATTGCTCTGTGCCCTTGACGATATATATATATATATATATATATATATATATATATATATATATATCGTGATATATATATATATATATATATATATATATATATATATATATATATCACCTTATTACGCTTTTATTTACCATCCCCCTTAAAAGTAATAAAATCTGTTAAAAAACCACACACACACACACACACACACACACTCACTCACACACACACACACACACACACACACACACACACATATATATATATATATATATATATATATATATATATATATATATATATATATATATATATATATATATATATATATATATATATATATGTGTGTGTGTGTGTGTGTGTGTGTGTGTGTGTGTGTGTGAGTGAGTGTGTGTGTGTGTGTGTGTGTGTGTGTGAGTGAGTGTGTGTGTGTGTGTGTGTGTGTGTGGTTTTTTAACAGATTTTATTACTTTTAAGGGGGATGGTAAATAAAAGCGTAATAAGGTGTAACCGATGGAAATGAGGAAGAGAATTGATCCTACAAAACTGATGTCAACGTGTCACTAAAATTTAATGAAATCAAGGATTTAATTTTGCGAAATACATTTAAAATTCGCCAACAAAACTGAACGTCTAAAAATTCCTTTCTTTGCTTGGAAATAATTACTTTTTCAAATACCGAAATCCCCACTGTAGAATTGGAAGTAATACTGGCTACTGATTTGGAACCTTGCAGTGTTTTGAGGATATGATAAAATGTTTTAAATAATTTAAAAGGCCATCAAAAACTTCGGTGTCTAGGCTGTAGAGCAGGGGTGCCCAATTTCTGGGATGGCGCAGCCAACTTAAGTGGTTTGATATCTAGCAGCGAGCTACAGAAAAAGAAATGTTGAAATTAACGTGTCTTTTTTTTTATTCACTCAATTTGTGGATTTAGGTAGCAAAAACTAATGGATGGTGGGGAGATGGTGTAACTGGGTTGCATTACAATTTTTAAGTGGTTTTTGTTAAAAAAAATAGTACGTTTTATTAAATTGTATTACATTTTATACTTATTGCACTTGCATGGACTGTCGAAAACATTTAAAAAATTCTTGGGATTTGAGTTATTTTTTCGAACAGGTCTTTTATAATATTTAATTGAGTGTGGGAAAATCAAGTTTTGCCTTTAAGGAAGTATTACTTATTTTGAACCACTAATGAAGATATATTACTATATTGACATAGTATGATGTTCAACTAGTGTGAACACTTGATTTGCGTATTCTTTACTTGTAAGTCTATGTCAATCTATTTCCTATGTTGAGAGGTGGAGCCGCTGAGCGTTATTTTTATTATAATTTTAGATTTCTTATACTTAATTCGTGAAACTACTTGTTTGTATAAACAAGTCCTTCCAGTCAGGAAGAAAACACCTCCGGCTTTCTGTCTCAAGTTCGGGAAAATATTATTCGCCACAGACTCCTGATAAAATTCTCAGAGGGAGAGTTCAGATTATTTTAGTTTAATTTTTACACTCCTCTGGAATTCTGTAAGTTATATGTGATGATGCCCGGTACACCAGCTATATCTACGGTAAATAGGTTGATCAATATCTGGATGCCATTCTCCTGGGTATTAAAATCCTGAAAACTGTCTTTTAATTCAGTCACAATATTATTAATTACGAAAATGTAACAAGGAGAATATTTTGCGGCCGGTATTATTCGCTATGGTTTTAAAATACGTAAAATTGTAATATTTGCTCTTGGAACAGTTACAAATTCATTTTGAAAAATAGCTAAATTGAATAATAAAGCCTTTCGATTATATCTCGGGAACCACTTTACCGAGTTAAACCCAATCTGGTACGTTGGCAGTGCAAGATATAATCAGAGAATAAAAAACATACATATACAAGTACTTTGTGTTGCTGTACAGATCTAATAAGCAGCTAATTTTTCCTGTAGTAGTGAAAAATTTCTAACCAAATTCATTGATGTGTTTAAACAGAACTTGCGCCAGTTGTTTTATTGACTGAATCTTCAAGTTCAGTTCATTCAAATGAGATCACAGATCCGTAAGGGAGGCGAAGTTCACCAATCACTTTGGAACATCGAAGTCTGGTATTTGTTTGCTATTTTTTTTTAAAGGAACTCTTATATAAACTGGTTCCGTAAACAAACACGCGCGAGCTCTTTAGAGCAGGTGAACCATCCCACATTACAAAAATAGACAATATCGCTTTGATCCATACCATATTCTGCTTGTAGAAATTTTTGGAACCGCTGAAGATTCAAACCTGGAACCCGGATCAATTTTACAATATAGGTAACAATATGCATTACATTATCGAACCCAAATGATTTTTCATAGAGAGTCTCCTGACAAATAATGTAGTGGTATATGCTATTCACGGTAAAGTGAGAACTTGTAAAAGCCCTCTCATTTGTAATAACAGTCAATAAACATATTTTATTTTATCCTTATACGTTAACTTCAGAGTGCGGTGGAATATACACACTGTGTTTATTACATGCATGGCAATATTTATTTTATATGACGGTAATAGGGGAAAAAATGGCTGAAGGGAAAAGTAACTAGGGCTTCAAAAATGCTCGCTTTACCGTGAACAGTGCAGCTGGTAAAACCCGCACGCTTTGGTTCTTATCTGAAAATCGTCAGATATCCGACATACAGATTCTTGTTGGCCATACTGGTGCCTCATCTGCCGCCTTTCCTACGAGCTCTTTATTGTTCAGCTGGTGTTTTACGAGGGTTCGTTTTTACTGCCTCAAGAATATCGACTCCCCTTGTCCCTTTTTAGCCCATTTCCCGAAGGAAATGTATGCTTGTGCAATCACCTGGTTGTTTGTCTGGAATGTATGTCCCTCCATAATAACGTTGAGCCCGACACAAAAATTTTATCAAACTAGGTCAGTATATAGTAAGGATATCAGAATTTTGTAGTTTTCGATTACGCCAGGTCCTTATTTTCAAAATGGCGATTATTATTGAAATGTACGCTACTATGTTATATCTCGGGAGCGATTTATCCTATTTAAACCAAATTTGGACCATTGAAAGTACATTATACATTTATTGCATTTAAAAACCAATAATTTCATTTTCCGCCATTTTGGAAAATAGCTAAATTGAAAAGTAAAGCCTTTCCATTATATCTCGGGAACCATTTTACCGAGTTAAACCAAATCTGGTACGTTGTCAGTGCAAGATATAATCAGAGAATAAAAAATCTCTAATGTTATTTGTCCGCCATTTTGTAAGACCGTAGAAATGTTATAAATTAAGCCCTTCCATTTCACAGAACTAAACCAAATTTTGTAAGTTGGCAGTGCATGATGTAAGCATTGAATTCATAAACAGATTGGTCTGCCATTTTCGAAGATAGTACAAATTGAAATAATTAAGGCTTTAAATTATACCAGGGGAAAAATTTTACCGATTTTAAATAAATTTTGTTTGTACGTTGACAGTGTATTATGTACGCATTAAATAGTGTAAATGTTATTAACTGGCTATTTTGGACGATAATGCAACATTAAAAATTGTGTTATATATTATTTTTATGTTATATCTCGATGACTACACAACCGATTTCTGCCAAATTTGGCACAGGCCCTATAAGTAATATTACTGTAAGTCATGTTCACGTATGCAATTTAAATGGATAAGGAAATTATTATCATACAAATATTTTAGGTTTGTTTGCAATATCTACCATGTTGTTTGTCCAATTTTGATCAAAGTTGCTATACTGAAATTACCTTTTACAAATACCAAACGTGTCAATACAAAGCCTTTTTGTTCGTCATTTAGTTAGACAGCACCACATGAAAATAAGGTTATAGTATTATATCTCAGAAAATAATCAACCGATTCCTACCAGATATGACCCTCAAACAATACTATAGTAGGTCATGTAAATTGACATGTTTAGTGAGTCAGACTATTAATTACATAATGGTGGCCTTGTAAACAATTAGGAATACTGTGCTTTATCTACGAAACCTTGCAACAAATTTTAACTTAATCTTGTATCCTGGCACTATTTATTACAATCACCATATTTGTCTACCCAAAGCGTATTTTGTAAGACTCCTATAAAGAAAAGTAAATTTGATATTGAGGAAAAAAACAGGAGGTGAAGATGATCATGAAGAGAGCATTGATGATTAACATGAAGACCGTGATAGTTCTGAAGATGATGACAATTTTTTCGATGCACTGACACGCCTCTCCACCACATTTACTGCAGAAAGCCACATGAAGAAGGCAGAAGACGACCAGAACACCGACTACATATTTCCTGAAGACAACAATGAACTTGTTGATCGACTCAGATATTTGACTGACCTTAAAAAAACGCGGGGATCTCTCACACATTGTTGATATATCTTCAGTCATTTTATAATTGAAGGTGAGGAGCTATATCGCATGATGTGATGACCTGCTCTCTTATGAAATTGTAATTACAAAATAATAATAAATAATTATTTTTACAGAACATTTTTTCTTTTGTTTTGTGTGTCATATGCTTTTCCTTCACAACTATCAAAGTGATGCTACCAGCACTCAGCTGTTAAGGTAAAGATCAGCCGGAATATTAATGAAGATATTATATACGAAAAATATATGAACTGTGGGCTGTATACAAAGCATTAAGTCTGTTATCATGTACAAATTTTGAAGACAGTTTTAAATGTTTTTTTTATGTTTATTAATGATGGATGGGTGGCAAACCCATGGATAGAATATAAATTGATGATTGATCGAAATATTGGACAAATATTGATGGGAATACTGACATTACTGACATATTGAGAGAAGTATTGTGAGATTGATGCAAAGATTACAAGAGTGAACGTAATATTGATTATAAGATTGTGGAATATTAATAGAAATATTGAAAGATTGATGGAAACATTAAAATATTAATGGAAAGATTGAAAGATTGATGGATAATTTGTGAAATATTAATGGAAATATGGATACCTTGATGGAAAGATTGAGAGACTGTGGGGCTGATTGCAGTGCGGATTGCGATGCTGATTGAGGGAAACATTGCAAAATATAGATGAAAACATTTGTGAAAGATTTATGAGAAGGTTGAAATATTAATGGAATGATTAATGGAAATATTGCAAATGATTGATGGAAGGATCGTTAAAGTGTGATGTAACGATTGAAAGATTGATGGAAAGATTGCGAAAATTGATGGAACGATTGTGAAATATATATGGACGGATTGCAAGATTGATGAAAAGTTTGCGAAATTGATGGAAAGATTGCTGAGGATTGGTGACGGTTGGCGAATATTGTGAAAAAATTGATGGAAAAATTGCAAAAGTCTGCGAAAGATTGATGGAAACATTGTGAAAGATTACAAAATATTGATGTAAAGATTCCTGAGGATTGGTGAGTATTGGTTGCGGATTGGCGAAGATAGTGAAATATTGACGAAAATATGGGAATATTAATTGTTTGATAAAAGTATAGATGTAAAGATTGGGCGATTGACAGATTGATGGTCTAGAAGGGCTCGAAATTTAAGACTCTTTATAACCTTCGTACATTTCCAAATCCTCAGGGACTGACAGTATTGGCATTTAAGTTAACGTCATTCAAATTTATAAAAGTGTTCGTAGATCCTCATCCATACCATGATTATAAGATACACGTGCATGTGAGAGCTATTAGTATGATGTGCCAGGTTTAGTCATATATGCATACTTTCAAAAATTTCTGAGTAGCAAACTTATGCCTACAAAACAATTGAGGCAGTGAATAATTCGCAGATTTTGGAATAGTGTATTACTTACTCTTCAAGATATGGTACTAAAAATGTAGTAATTTAATGAGAGACTTTTACATGTTTCCGAATACCCTATGTATAATTTCGGAAGAAAATAAATATTAATAAATAATTTTCCAATTAAAAATTATTTTTTAAACCGGATAATAAATACAGATTTACGAGTTGATTTACTTTATTGATATAAAACCAAGATGGTTACCAGAAACAGACCTATTTTCTTGAATATGTAGTGGGCATAACTACTGATCGCCTTCGTGTATGTTCGACAAACCCGAGTCGACGGCTTCCGAACAACCCCCCGAGTCGAGCCGAAGATTGCCGAGCTCGTCCGAGTCGAGCCGAATCCCACCCACCCGCACGGCCACAGCCATAACCACAACCACACAGCTCCCATATAAAATACATAGTTTCAAAACGAAAATAATCCTACATAATAATCCAGTATGTATTAACACTATCTGATATACCAATACAGAGCCTGTTTTAGGAAGTTTTGTACGATAGTGCCAAATGAGAAACTAAAGCTTCTATGCCATATTCCAGGAAATTGTAAAGCTATTTCCACCATGTTCTGCACACAAATAAAGTTACAGTCAGCCATGAAAACTTACATGAATTAAGTGACTCTATTAATCGTTTTCAAAATACACCAGTAAACATTTGAAGTTCATAATCCTAATCTACCAAAACCTTCGACTGAATTTTATTTAAGTTGATTTTCCGAATCCTACCCCTGTGATGTATTTGGTTGGATGCCATCTTTCTGTACGAGATTTCTTTGTTCGAGTCCCAGGTAAGGCACGTGTGCATTTGTAATTGTCTCACTAGTACTGGATTTGTTTCTGGTTGTATCTCTGCACTCTAAATTCGAATCGTGTGAGAAATCACTGATTCACAGTGAATTTCAACGACTCGAATAAGTGAAAATGGTTACACTTAGAATTAGTATAAAACCACTGATTGTTACAGTGAAAAAATTTCACTGATTGAATAAGTGAGAGCCGACTACATTGACGAATTAAATATTGATTTTATTGGATGTAAGCGAAATAAACATATTTACGATAGTTTACTACTTATATTGCGCAATTTAGCGTAATTAAAAAAAGTAAAAATATTTTTGCAGGTGGCCGGGATTGAACTCATACGCCCTTCGACTCTAGGCCGTTACCTTGCCATCTTTTTTTCCGTTTACTTTCATTTGACGTTGTTCTGACATTTGACATTGACAAAGGTCTAGTAAAACTCACTTGCTGACAAATCCCAGTGCTACAAGCAAACTGAAAATCTTCCGCGACCCTCCGACTACAGGTCAGCCACCCTACCCCTGAGCTATGAGGGCAGGGCTCCAACTGTGTTACCACTCTAACTTCAGATAGTGAAAGGAAAATACTTATTTTATTGTTTCGCCGAGAAATCCTGAGTATTTCAAATGTATGCACTTAATTTTCGTTTTTAGTTTAATTGGTACCATTAGGATTGTTAAGACGAATAGTATATATTATTGCCCTCTCTTCGTCACATTATATGCAGTTTAAACCTTCAAACAGAGCGCTATGACGATTACATGAAAACGAAATAACAGACGTAAAAATTGAATGTGTGTTCCTATTACTCCATAAAATGGCATTTTGGAAGACGAAACACATATTATAAAGTATTTTGTATTGGTTTTATTAGTTTATTCGTTGTTATTTCACGTGATACACGTTGTTTGACGGCCATTTTTAAACGTTGTTTGACGGTAATTTTTACACGCCGTTTAACTGATCCATCGGTCAAAAATAAACCACTGAGTAAACAGTGAAAAAAATGACATCAATCAGTGGAAAATGTCACTGAATTAATAAGTGAAGGAAAGCTGCAATTTTTTCACTTATTTATTCACCGAAGTTACTGTTCAGCCAGGCAGATACGTTTAACTGATTTAAACAGTGAAATTCTCACTGTTTCAGATTTAGAGTGTCATGTTAGCGCTATCAACTAGACGTCAAGACACACCATAATGACTTCACCAATATTATTTGCATCCATGTAAAGGAAAATAGGCTCTTTAGTTATATTGATAACTTCTTGTTGATATATAGATAGCATGAAGATCTTCTAAAGTTTCCAGATTGTCGTCCACTGTACAAATAAAAATTGCTATTTGTGTGGTATCAGTTATATCAATATTTTCATCCAGCGCCAGCGATTAACACAAGCAACTCTCCAATCTGTTCTTCGAGGTTTCTTCCACATTCGCAGCTAGTTCTCCCACACTACGCGTGTAAATATCCCTAATTTTATTGAAGTACTGCTGCGAAAAGGCATTCTTTGACTATTTCTCAATCAATAAAAGATTTATAATTCTTAGCGATTACTTCACCAATTACAAAACTGTGTTTTACAACCTCGTCACCGTGATTGGTTACTCGCTTGAATACAGACCCCTGTAAATTCAGTTATTTCGTTAGCAGCTTTACCTTGTCTGTTCATTACTGGCATTGAAGTTATGAGAATTGTTTGGCATGTTTCCATTCGTAATGTCTCCTAAAGCTATGTTCAATAACAACATAAATAATTTCTTTTCGTTTAAAAAAGGAAACTTTATACTATTTTCAACAATGAAGTATAGCTCTTTACTCTTCTCATTGACACTCCGACACACTTCGCTAAAATCTCGGATTTTTGACCCACTTGCTGTTATGAAATGATGTTCGGGCTCTAAGTAGCAGTTGCAGAAGTATGTCTTTACTTTTTCTCAGATCGCGCTCCGAATGTGCCAACCTTACAACACTGGAACAAAGTTTTCAATCTGACATGATTAATAAAACGGGTAATGTAAACCTAAACACAACCATTCTTCACCACTATCTTGATTTTGAAATTGGCGAATCTGTCTGATGCTGGGGGGGCGTTTGGGGAAATGAACTCCATAGATGAATTGAGAAAACTGGCCGAAGTTTGGTGCGAGTGGAGTCAACCGAGGTAGTGGTGGGTGAGCCCATTCCAATTTTTAAATTCCTGAATCATCTTCCCTCTGACTTTCAAAGCCGATTACCTTACCTGAAGAGGTTAAATTTGTCGGAAGTGGTTGAATTTTTAGGAGATATAGGAAAGTCAGTGGCACTGAAGATCTGTCTGCTCACGATGGTCTATGCAGCATGTTTGTTCAGAATTCCTGAAGGAATACAGGACATATTGAGTCAGGCTAGTGAAGAAGATTGGGAACTAGTTCGTTTGAATGAAAAACTACTTTCTCGAGTAGCTTCTTCTGTAGGTTGAAATCAGAAAAGGCTTATGGTTTTGTCTCGTGAACAAAAAACAGGGGAGACCATGAGGGAATTCGTGCTTGGAACCATGAGATTTGTGGAGATCTTAGGTTGTCCATCTGATGAGGGATATCTGGTTGAAATTATGCTACACAATTCGGCACCGAGAAATAGCAGTTTTTATTTTCTGAAAAGGCCGACCTCGCTTGATGATTTGTTGAAATTAGTTATTCAAATTTAAATTACTATTGGAGATGCAAAGCAAAAAGAGGAGTTGTGTGGTTTTTGTGGGAAAAATAATTATAAGCCCGAAAATTGTTTTCGTAAGAAGAAAATAGAGGAGATACACTCCGTGATGATGAGGGTGGGATCAGATCCCCTTTCATCTCGGCAGGAAGGTAAAGGTTTGGGTCAGTCTACAGTCAAGATTAATAAGGAGGTGAAGGATATTCATCCAAAGGAGGAACCCAAAACTTGTCTTGCCTGCCAGTAAAAGGGGCATCTGGCTAGAGAATGCCCGAAGAGGTTGATGAGGAGGTGTTTTAGGTGTAGGAAGGAGGGGCATGCTATACAGGATTGTCCCGAGAACGAAGGTATAAGTAAGGTGAAATGTTATTTATGTTTAGAGGAAGGGCAGGTTCAAAGGGTGTGCCCCTGGTTTAAAAAACACGGAAGGCATACATTGTAATTACTTTCAAAAAAAATAAAAGAGGGTTTAATTTATGTGTCGGTGTTATTTGGTAATATTTATGTGAGTGCTCTAGTTGACTCGGGAGCATCTACCTCTATATTGAGTCAGGGCTGTTATGAAAGGTTTCGAGGAGAAAATCCCGGGAGTATTTTTGAAGAGGAAGTAGAAAAGAATAGGGTTTTTTCTATAACAGATGGAGGATATATCCAGACAGTATGGACAGTTATAGTTAGTATCAATATAGATCGATTTTCGTGGAAAATTAGGTTTCATGTCATTCCAGGGGTCTCATAGCAATTCTGGGAGTGGATTTCTTGGGACATACTCGGTCCAATATTGATTTTCAACGAAGAAGTTTGACTATTGCGCTTGCCCTGGGTGAAATAGTTACACTTGAAGGAAAACCGATGGAGTGGCGTGCTCAAGAAGTTCGAAAATTGGATGAGAATGATGTGAAGGAAATGGAATTGTTACGACAAGAATTTAGTGATTTTATTTCTTATGACCTGGGTCATTGCAATTTATATCCTATAAAGCTTAAACTTAAGGATAGTGACCAGGTGTCCTCTCTGCCTTATCGTGTCTCTCCTCCTAAAGGGAAAATATTAAAAGAGCATATAAAGGAGTTACAGGATATTATGGTAGCAGAACATTCCTCCAGTATGTACACTAGCCCAGTATTTTTAGTTCCAAAAAGGTCTCCAGGGAAATTAAGAATGGTCTGTGATTACTGGAAAATAAATTTTAAAAAAATTTAGACCCATTTCCCATTCCACGTATTGATAGTGTATTGCAACACGTGGGGCAAGCCAAGTACTTCACGATATTTGACCTGAATCAAGCATTTTTACAATCCGAACAAGATCAGGATTCCCAGGATCTACTGACTTTTGTTACCCCTTGGGGTCTCTATCAGTGGACCCGTTTACCAATTGGAGCAAATTGTGGGCCTCAGGCAATGTCTAGAATTTTATTTTATTTCTTGGGGGAATACCTTTATAAGTTTGTGTTCTTATATATAGAAGAGCATCTTCAGCATTTAAGGTTATTATTAGAGGCTTTAAGGAAGGCAGGGTTGACTATCAAACCTGATAAAATCCCATGAGCTGAGAATCACGTTCGCTACCTGGGATTTGTGATTTCAGAAGGGACATCGAGAACCGATCCTGAGAAGATAAAGCTGATTGTGATGTTTCCTGAGCCAAAGACTCTGAAGGGAGTTAGACGATTTCTAGGCATGGTGGGGTTCTACGCCAAGTTTATCCCGGATTTTGCCACCATTGCTGGGACTTTAAATCATTTGAAGAAAAAGGGGGTAGAGTTTGTATGGGGAGTAGAGCAGAAACGAGAATTTACTGTCCTAAAGGAGAGGTTATTATCTCTGCCAGTATTAACCTTGCCGGATTTTACAAAGAGTTTTTCTCTGCATGTTGATGCCAGTGTGAATGCATTAGGAGCTGTGTTAAAACAGGTGGTAGAGGGACATTTAGCGCCCATAGCTTTTGCAAGCAGATTACTGACTCGGGCTGAGAGGAAATATACTGCTTACGAGAGAGAGAGAGAGAGAGAGAGAGAGAGAGAGAGAGAGAGAGTGTGTGTGTGCCTATCTTTCCTGTATGGTATGGAGAAATTCTATAATTATCTCGAGACTTAGACTTTTGAGTTGTATACAAATAACCAAGCACTGAAGTGGCTGTTGAAATCTGATAAACATGTGAGGCGATTAGATAGGTGGCTGGCGAGGTTCACTCATTTAATGTTTACTATACATAATGTTAGTGGGAAAGAAAATATAGTGGCCGACTGTTTGTCTAGGATGTTTTCCCCTGAAGATTATGATGGAATATCGGAAAAAGGGGTCGTTGTGACAGATAAGGGAAATATGCAAGAAGAGGAGATTGAGGGAGGGAAAAACAAGGAAGAGGTAAAATGAATCGAGGGGGGAAAGGATGAGGTATGATTCTTGTTGGTGTTGGTACTTTTTCCTAATTATTTAAATATATAGTATCAATGAATTGTTCGTGAATGTCAGCAACTCATTGAGGAAATAAAAAAAATGAAAATGGGGATTATGGTCTTTATAAAGGGTTTTTAGGAAAAAGGAACAAAAATGAAAGTTTGTGGTTTTTGTGTCAGGAGATCTCAGGCGAATGTTGTTTAGTTGGTGGGGTGGGCACCAGGGACGGAAGTACATTTCACCGGATACAAGAGTTATTTATTTGGCCGAATATGAGATCGCAGATTGAGGATTGGGTCCGAATGTGTAATGAGTTTCAAGTAGTAAAAGCTTGAAATAGTAAGGCTGTGAGGAGATACTGTGGTGAGGTTGCGAAATTCCCCTGGAAAAGGGTTTACTTGGATGTAGTGGGACCCTTGCCCAGCGGTACTAAAGGGTTTGTGTATATCCTAGTGGGAGTAGATAGTTTTACTAAATTTGTTTTATATTTTCCTCTCCGGGCTGTGAAAAGTGCTGAGATCTGTACGATTCTGGAAGGTAGACTCTTTGCTGTGTTTGGTTCACCAGCCGGTACAGTATGCGATAGTGCAGCTTATTTTAGTTCTGTGGAAATTAAGGAGATACTGTTTTGCTGGGTAGTATAGTTGATATTTACGGCACCATATCATTCACAAACTAATGCTGTGCATAGGTATGGTAGCAATTTAAAGGTCTTGTTGAGGATTTTTCAAAGCTGGAACCCAGAGGAAATGGGACTAAGTGTTGATTCAAATGGGTTTGTGTTTCAACAGTGTAATGAGTGGGGCCACAAAACATACTCCGGCAGAGCTTTTTTTTTTTGGTCAGAAGCTCTTGCACCCACTGCTGAACGCTTGGTCTTTAATTGGTCCTGAGTGGGTCAGAGTTGATGTAAATTATATGGAGAAAGTGTGAGATGATGTTACTTTAAATTTAAAGAAGTATCATCAAACGTTAGAGAAGTATAAGAAAACAAAGGGGGAAGTAAATTTTAAAGTAGGAGATCTTGTGTTGCTAGAAGCTCATCCTTTGTCCTCCAAAGAGGATTTTTATGGTGAAAATGGTGCCAAAATGGTTAAGACCCTTTGAAGGGGTATCCTTTTTGACGCCTGCCACTTTATTGTTAAAGGATATTCAAAACCCCTATCGATTTCAAAAGGCGCACATTAGTACTGTTAAGGTATATCTTGAGTAATATTAATTTTTTTTAGGCTGTGTTTTATTTGTTTGAATGTATGGTATTAGGGGGGGGGGGAAGGTGTGACGGAATTTACCGTCACCAAGGTCTTTTTGTGTTTTATGTATGCATTTCTTTTCAGTATCGGACGCTTGACTGAGTTGCTTCACGCATGACAGGGATGTGTAGCGTGTGGAGGCGCGCTGAAGCGATTAGGTACAAGTGCAGATAATGCGATCGCGCAGTTTGGTTCGCGTGCCAAATGAAGAATTTGTCTGTAAATTATAGATAGCATGCCAATTCGTGGTATAGAGGGTGCTCGAGAAGCCTGGTCTCAGGGCGAGGGTGCAGAGGAGTAAGGGTATTGCTGGGTATATATTGAGGACGCGCAGTAGGCTCGGGGAGAGGGTAAACCACTGAGCGAGTGGATCCACCCTTGGTTGACGAACTTCGAGAAGCCGACCTGAGAGAAATGTTAAGTATTGCCACAATGGGGACTTATACAATCCGCGCTAACTCAGAAGAGGTACTTGTAATTTTCGCGAGTGTCCCGATGTCTGACTTGGAAAATATGTGGTAGCAGCATTTTTGCGAGACTCAGAAAAGGAACTTAGAATTTCGTCGAGTCACTCAGAAATCAGGTAAAAACGAATGATTATGCTTGATGAAAGGGTTGAGTTCGTGGGCTCTCGGTAGTGTGAGGTAGTAAACAGGAAGTGAACAGTGTTTTGACTTTGATCAATTTTACGTTTGGAAAAAGGTGTATTGTAGTTCATGGGAGTAGGGCGAGCTGAAGAGGTATCGGCCAGAAAATCGTTGGGGTTGGTGCCAAAACTCGAAGTCCGAGGGAGACCAAAAATATATCTCTTTTGGTAGTTAGAGATAGGTTAATGGAGGTTGTGCCAAAAATGTTAGACGACAAAAAATTTAAAAATCTCTTGAACTGGGAATGAGGTGTGGTATAAAAGTAAATATGTGTAGTAACGCCAAGGTGCTGTTTTTCACTTCAGTGGAGACAGGTAAAGGGTAATATCCTTGGGTTTGTTCCTTGCTGAATGTGTGTAGTAAGGCCAGAGCGCTGTCTGTCACTTCGGTGAAGATGGGTAAATGAGAATATCCTTGCTTCTTGTTCTTACTGGCTGTGCGTGTGTTTGAATGCCGAGGCCAGTGTGCCGTCTTTCACTCAGGTGGAGATGGGTAAATGAGAGTATCATTGGCATTTGGTTTCAGGATGAGTTTGGTGAACGTGTCTCTTTTCAAGAGTACCGAGGCAGCCAGAGGAAAAAAAAGGGAGGGGAGAAAATATAAGAGGGCAAAGTCATGGCCAATGTAACTTACTTTCAGACCAGTTTTTTTTTTTGCAGGTCAGGCATATTAGAGATCCTCGAAAATTAATATTTTGCTGTACCAGGTTCCCCTTTTTAAAGAGATTATTTTGGAGTCGTAAGGATAGGTGTCAGTATACTTATGAATTTGAAGATATTTAATTGTATAAAAGTTTTGCATGTTGAAATGGTTTGTAACTAAAATATGGGTTTAAGAGGGATGTTGTAAGCGATTTTGTAATAATGAGATAATTGGTAAAGTTCGTATAAACTTTTAGGTTTTTTTATACACAAGCTTTTGCTATAACTAGTATACTAGTATGTGAGTAAGATATGTAAGCATATGGGCTGTGATACAGATATTTTAAGTGAATGTGCGACGTTTTTGATAGGATGGTGAAGTAGCTTGGGTAAACATGTTAGTACAAGTTTCAGTGTGATATCAAAGAAAAAAAAATATATATATATATTTGAACTATAAGAGTAAATGTTGGAGAATTTTTGTGAGTTTATGAGGAATTGTAAATCTTGAAATTAAGTTGTAAAAGAAGAATATAATTGAAATTACCAAAACGAATGTTGGGATGAAGTTGTAAAAGAGATATATATATATATATAATTAAGTTACCCATAAACTCAAATGTATGTTGTTATGTGTTGGTGCACGTATGAAATGTTTTCCTATCCTGGACGGAACAAATACTGCATTATGGAAAATCTAAGTGTTTTGGAGTAGGTTCAGTGATACCTATCCACCCTTGTTCCTGATCTTGTTAAAGTAAAGTAGGGTGGCAGGAGGGGTGGAGTAATTGTGACGGGGCTTGAAGGAGTGCCGTTACAATTTTAAAACGCTGTTCTACAGAAGAATACATACCTTAAACCGAGGTCTACATGCATCGAATTTTTGTAACTTTTCTGTGGTTACAAAAATTCGACCAAATTTATGGTCCAATAAACAAATTTATGAATGGGCTATCTAAAACCGACTTTAATTTTTTTTGCCCTGAGAAATGATTTATATTGAAATATTCCATAGATTTTAGAGACTGTTAAAAATTTCTTTCTTTGGCGGTAAAGTGCTGATGAAAATGTATCCAGAGATGATTGTAAACTCTCCGTAAAATTATGGACACATTTATTTTCAAATACCGACTATCCGTCAATTTCACGATACTCTCAGTTTATTTCCTAGTTATATTTTTGAACTTACAGTTTAAAATAAATCACCGATAGTAATAAAATTTCAATTGTTGTTATTTGGGTGTTCTACTGTGTATAAAAAAGGTATTTAAGAAAGCTGATCCATTGCATTCTTTAGCAAGGCTTGAACCCGAAACAAGTAGTCCCTACTTCACAACTCTAACCACTTTTTTTGTCGTTGTTTTTGTAGTTGTATTGAAGCGACGTTGCCGAGCTCAAGTGAGACCCACTTGCTGACAAATTCTCAGTGTGACAAGCGAACTGAGAATCTGCCTCGGAGGGGCCGGGGTTCGAATCCAGGACCCCTCGATTACTAGTTGGCCACTCTACCACTCTCACAGGGCTTCAATAATCTATAACCCTCACATGATGCTCGTGGTATAACTTTTCTATTTCTACTAGAGAAAAACAACCAACTTTTTCAGTTGCTTTTAAAGTTAGTGTATTTTAAGTGTTGCTAAATGTTACAGACTCCTGATGCTACTTTTTGATGTTTGAAAGACTAGATCTTAGTGGCGTGGATAAACTATCTGCCGCAGAAACGATAATTTTCCGCTTACAATTGCGACGAATGCTTCGTGTAAATTCGGCATTGTTCGTCCCCAAAATCCACAGCTATATGAAATATGGAGAATTTCCGTGTTTCATGTTTACGGACTTAACTCCGTTTTTCGTCATTACGGATTGCGTTTCCATATATTTACTGTGAATTTTCGTAAAAGTTTCCGTTAAAATACAGATATTTTTAGCAGTGTGCAATTTCTTACAATGATGCCCACATGGCAACTACAGAGGCACCTTAAGCTTTATTCAGCAAACGAAAGGAACATATCGTCTTGTGATTCTTGGATGATAACGCAGTAAGAATTTCGCAGCACGTTTTGATTGCACCACATTAAGAATATAAGTGATACAAAGATGCTACATAGTGAGTATTTAGTAATGCTTTTTTTATAAGGCGGAGGATTATCCTGGAAGTAGAACTTTAAGAAGGTCTCCAGAAAATTTGAAAAGAAAAAAAAAACCGTGAATGGACTATAGTAAAAGAGCGTGCGTTTAGCACCAGAATTTCTTCACTGTGAAATGAACGGCGTAAGCGTGCAGCTGAAAGTGAAATTTGATCGCAGACGTAGTCAGTGACTGTAAGTGCCGTTTTTTTAAATCTACAATGAGCAGTGTGCACTCGTTCGCAGTTGTGGACCTTATGGTCGTAAAATCCGCTCCACACTGGATTGCTCTATTAGCGCCGGATTTATAGCAGTTCTAGAAAATGTTTCAACTAGCGAGGGAAGCTTCACTCCAGCGTCTTGTCTTGTCGCTAAAGTAAATTCGCAGTTTCTGAACCATATTTTTCAAAAAAACTATTCATGAATAATGAGTTTATAGTCCGATTAACATAAAAGTACCTCTTTCTGTGTTAAAATTTAAATTTTTTATTTATTTTATCTACAAATTATGCTATTTCTTTTATAACTTGCATGAATAATAACAGAGAAAAAACTGGGTTTAGCTGTGTTGGGGACACGGACGTTTGTTTTACGTGAATACTTCAACGTTGACGCGCTCGGGCGCCTTGATGTTTTAATTTTACGTTCCCGGCACCGCTTCACTCGATCATATGGAGTTTTATGAATATCACTGGATTGCTTTTGAGATGCTCTTTCCAACCATGTATGATTTCCGTATTTCGACTTGGCTTTTTGATGAGTATAGGCCGAAATTGTGTTGTTTTCTTAATTTTTTACACTAAATGCTTACAATTTCAACCACGCCACACAAATGTTTCTATCCACGCAATCGATTGATCTTGACGAGAAATGTTGATTGAAACTTATACGACCGTCGTAGCTTCTCCTAGTCAAAAGTTATACAATGCGGAAGTTATGAGACGCGGCGAAACGAACTCGAAATTGAGCCCCTCCCGCCCCCCCCCCAAAAAAAACTTCAATTCAGTTAATGGAAACGGGATCTGTTTTATGCCTGTGTGGCCTACTGTGTTTAATCATATCGTGTTCTGTGCGTGTGTTTAGTTTCTAATTCTCTTGTTCCCTCAAATGTGTTGTCAATTTATTAGGAAGTAAATGTTATTTTAATGTGATCTTGAATTTCTTATCAAAAGTTATCAGTCCAGCATATGTGACGGAATTACCGTCACCATGTTCAGAATCCATGTAAGTTTCAAAAGGGGCATATTGGTAGTGTCAAAATATATCACAAATAATGTGTGGTTTTATGATTTTGTGTTATGTTTTTGTTTATATGTATGGTTAGGGTAAAGGGCGGTGGGAGGGGGGATGTGACGGTATATGCGTCAGATGCATTCTGGTGCATAGTATATATGATTCTGTTTTCAGTGAGAACGCCTGATTGAGATGCTACCTGCTTGGCGAAAATGTGTGGCGTGAAGCAGTACGCGGAAGCGCAAAGGGACAGGTAGAGTCCGCGCGTGCATTTTGTTTGTTTGCCCGCGAAATATAGGGGGGTTAAGAGCTCTGTCCTTCACTTCAGTAGAGATGGGAAAGGAGAATATCCTTGGCATTCTGATCTTTGGATGTGTTGGTGTACGTGTCCTTCAAGAGTGTTGATATAGACAGATATATAGACGAAAAAGGAAAACTGAGAACTCAACTTACCTTGAGACCATTGGTTTTTCCTTGCTCGTTAGGATTATTGGGATCCGGAAGTAGGCGTATAGGAAAGCCTGGCGTTTAGGCTAAATATTTATTATTGTAACAAATTTTAAGAGTATAGGTGACACTATTGTTATTTTTAGTATGTTTGTATGGTTGTTGTAAAAAATTAAGTGCCCCAAAAAGGGTTTTGTAATAGAGAGAGATCTCACTGGGTAGTTGGCGGTTGTTCTAAAATTGTAGTATATTTTGTAGTTAAAATAGTTACAGGCTCTGTAATCTAATGGGGTACTTTTCTGTTTGTAAAAGAGGGGTTTTTAAGGAAGGTGTTGAGAGGTTTTTTTATACAGGCTTTTTTTAATTAAGTCCTTGAAATTTGTGTAGACAATTTTTAGTACCGTTTAAAATATTTTTTTACCATAATAGCGATTGTTGCGAGGTTTTGTGAGCAAGAGAATTTTTTAGGAATCTGTAAAAAAGATATGAAATATGAGGAATGAATATAGTTTGGTGATAACATTGTAAAGCTTTTTTCTACTTGTTCAAAATTGTTTTGTAAAGTTTGATGCTATTAAAATCTAATTACTGAAATATATAGTGTTATGTACAGTTGCACCTATGAGATTTTCCTATCCTAATGGAAAAATATTGCATTCTGATTAACAAAAGTCATTATTCCTAGGTTTTGGAAAAGTTGACTGTTTATTATCGACCCTTGTATCTTGATCCTGTTATCTTAAGCATTAGGGTGGCAGGAGGGGTGGAGCATGTGTGATTGGGCTGAGAGGAAGCCCCGTGACAATTATTAAAACAAAAAAAATATTTCCAAACATTTCAAGCTACAATTCCATTTTAATTTATAACTCAAGATGGCAGCACACTTTAGTAAATGATTTTGTTGACAATTTGCATTCACGTGTTTAGTTGCAAAAAATGCAATGTTTTTAATATGTGTGTGTAGAAATACTCATTCATTTCTTGCCGAATATAATTGAATAATTTAATAAAATGAACAATATGTAGTGTTTATATTAAGCGAGTCAATATGTTGCACTTTATCGTTACCAATATTCTTCACCATCAAGCGGGAGGGTGATTTCACAAAGTATGTGCCTAGTTGCTTTTCTAATGTCACTCCTCCGCGCGTTCCCACTGAGAGTGGTGAAGAGGAACTAGAGTGTATGCTCTGGTCTGCTACCAAACACGCAAGGGGCCGCGGTCGCAAAGCGGCTAGAGCGCTCGCTTCCCACCAAAGTGGACAGGGTTCGAATTCCAGCGGGGTCCCTCCCAGATTTTCGCACGTTGGGATCGTGCCGGGTGATGCATTGCGGCATTGCTTTTCGTATCCACGTCGCTTCGCCGTCGTCCACTGAGAGAAAATCGAACACATTATATTTGTTTGTATAGGGCCAAATATATATATATCCCTTATACTCATAAATAAATATATAAATGCCTTAACAAAATATATTGTTGAGTAAACAAAATTTTAAAAACAACAAAATTATTTTGGTTTGTCTAACAAAATATATGATTCAATAAACAAAATTTATTTATTGGACCAAAAAGTTAGACTGTCAACTAAATATATTGTTGAATCAACAGTATGTATTTGTTTGGCCACTCATTTGACTGCCTTCGTTCGAAAATACAGCTCGATAGTTTGTTTGTATTTTCTGTGACAATTAGGATAGTAGCCGTGTTTGTTAGTACATTTATTGAGGCTTAACAAGCGTATAATCACATTAATACGAGACTGTCACCTAATACACCGGTGTAGCTGCCCCGGGAGTTGCTGCCACCTAGCGATTGTCACAGGAACTACGCCGAAAGGGCGCGGTCATTACAGCAGTCTGTGAGCGTTCGTGGTGATGTTTATTGCCGTCATCATTTTAAAAGTTTTCCAACCTTACACTGCAGCGCAGTTTCCACTGGAAGATAAGAAGTAAGAACATTCTATCTAATGATACATATCAATGTAAACATAAAGAAATAGCTCTTACTCTATACGTATCAGTTTTTATTTTAATACATTTGGCAGTATCACAGACGACGTTCATTCACGGCGCGTCATTGATCCTAATATGAGACAGTAAGGAGCGCCTAATATGGGGTATCTAATATTTGGGCCACAGAGATATCTCATATAAGGTGCACCATACAATTATGAGCAAAATTCAAATTACTTTAGCAAGAAAAGTTTAGTTTGATAATAATCAGACTCTCTCACATTTCTTTACTCCCCTAACTTCATAATGATGATTTGAAAAAACTTAAAATGTATCATACAAACATAATTTATTTAATAAAAGGGAATACATTAGTTTAGTCAATAAATTGTTAATCTTTTTGTTTACAATGTCTACCCGAGAAGCGGAAGAAAGGGAGTAACGAAGCTATGGTGCGAGCAGTAGAAACGGTTCGTAAAAAGGAAATGGGTTACTTAAAATCAGCAAGAGAATTTGATGTACCAAAAGAAACGTTGGAGAGGTATGTAAAAGACAGTCGTTCTGGAAACGAATTAGTTGAAGTTCCCTTAGGAAGAAAACCAGTTCTCTGCTACAAATTACAGGAAGATCTAGTAAAGTATTGTGTCGGAATGGAGCATAACTATTTTGGTATAAGAAGTAAAGACGTAAAAGTAATGGCATTTCAGTTGCGTATAAAAAATGGCATTTCACGTCCTTTCAGTCACGAGAAAGGAACCGCTGGAAAAAATGGTTAAAAGGTTTCGTTAAAAGAAATCCTCAGCTATCCTTGAGAACACCACAAGGAATATCGTCTGCTAGAGTTAAGAGGTTTAATCCAGTGAGTGTCAAGACATTTTTCGACATATATGAGCCTCAGTTAGAAAGAATTAAGTACATTCCACATCGACTTTTCAATGTCGATGAAACAGGTTCAACTGTGGTCCAGCATAAGTACAGTAAGGTGATAGGCTTGAAACGAAAAAAAAAACAAATTTGTGGGTTAACCTCAACTGAAAGGGGGAAGCTGATAACAGCAGTTACGGCAATTAACGCTTCCGGTAATTTTGTACCTCCATTATTGGTTTTTCCACAGAAAAAACATGTCAATGTCACTAATGGAAGAAGCACAATTTGGGTCGATCTGGGCATGCCTTCCCTCGGGATGAATTCAATCCGTAATTTTCACACACTGGCTTGATTATTTTATAAACTTTGCCAAGCATACGGAAGAAGTTGCGGTGCGTCTTGTGTCGGATGGACATTATTCCCACACCAGAAATGTTGATGTAGTTGACATGGTCCATACAAATCATGTAGATATTGTGTGCCTTCCTCCACATTCGACCCATCGCATGCAGTCATTGGATCTGGGTCCATGTCACCCCTTAAAACTTATTACGCACAAGAAATTGAAACATGCCTTAAGAACAATCCCGGTGGAGTTGTCACAAAGAGCATCGTCTGTAAGTTGTTTGATGCTGCATACAACAGAGCTGCTTCAATGGAGATTTCAGTCAACTCATTCAGAAAAATAGGACTGTTTCCATGTAACATAAATATTTTTAGAGAGCACGAGTATGCAGGCAGTGCTAACCAAGAAGATATTGTACCTTCTACAGAGAGCAGCACGAGTGAGCAGCCAGAATCTCCTGTTGCCTCATGCAGTGGTAGACCTATCGTTAAGCCTTCTGAAATAAGCCCAATTCCCAGCACCAGTAGAAATCAACCAACAGCATCATCACGGTCTAGCTCAGCTGCTTTGAAAACAGCTTCGCCCTATAAGCAGACACTTGTTGAAAGGTAAGCTTTGAAAGCAAACAGGTCATCTAATGCAATCAAGAAACTTTCACAAGTAAATGAGTGTCAAACCAAGCCCCAGAAGCCATAAAAACGGGAGAGGAAGGCAGTAAATAGCGATTCGAGCAGTGACTCCGAAGACGACGTTCTGCAAGATCCAGATTCTGATTTTGACGAGAGTGCGGATGATGATGCTACCTGCATGTTTTGTTCTGGTCAATTTTCAGAAGACACTCGTGGAGAAAAATGGGTAAAATGCCGGAAATGCTTCAAGTGGTCTCATGAAGTTTGTGGGGAAACAGGGAAATGGTTTTTATTGTTCATTCTGTAAAAAATGTTGAACTCAAAAAAGTGAGGTAGTGTAGCTACTGGATTCCTTTGACTTTGTACTTTTTTATTTGCTCTCCGTGTTCTCTCAGTATTTAAACTTTAATAGATATCTGATATTCAAAATACCTTCAGTGAGAGAAAGTTGAACTGATTTTTTACACCATTAATTTCTCTGATCATTTTTATATATTTGAGTATTCCTTTCTGAAACAAACCTTGTTGGTAAAAAATAAAATAATTTCATTAATAATATGAATTGTTTATATATTTTTGTCATGTCTGCTTCGCTGCAATTGGTTGCCTAGTATGAGATACTCTCTCATATTAGGATACTCATGGAAAATCCATGTAAAATGTGTAAAAGTAGAAAACATCAAATTTAAAAAGTTGCAAGTCAAGTATTTTCTTAGAATATTACATCGTGTAACATAAACATATTTCCATACTAAAATATTTTCTTTACTGGTTTGTGATTTACGATGGCCTCAAAAATGGCGAACAAGTAAAAGTATCTCATATTTGATGCCTTTCCCTAAAGCAGTAAAATTTAAAATATTTGTTTGCACACGTTGCCCAGTAATTTGCCGTATATCTGTTTAAAAGCTTTTCGGGTAATCAGTTGATGCATTAGCTGAGATTACTATGGCGTAGCGCTCAAACCTAAGTGATCTATGTTCTAAACTTGGTCGTGCTTAAAAAATTTCTTTATATCGGCCCAAGCTGTTTAATGTACGTGTAGCCAAACAAATTTTTAGTTGCACCAACCAAATATTACAGTATAGGGTAACCAAATGAGAACAACAAATAATTTGGTTTCAGTAAACAAAAAATTTCATTGCCCCCTATACAAAAAAAAATTATTTGGTTGCACCAAACAAATCTTGTTTGATTCAACAAAACCTTTTGCTCAGTGTCAGCTCTCATTACTCCAATCCACTCCGAACACAGAGCATCAAAACCAGAAATATTCCAACATTGTGAAAACTGCTGTGAAAGTGATGCTGCTTTTACAGAACACTGGAATGAAGATTGTGCCAAACATTTTCTGTTATCATGGGCACATGCTCCTCCCTCTGCTCTAACATCGAGACGTCTTGAAGGAGTATGAAACTGAGGACTAATGTTCTCGTCCCAAAACTACCAGATGACATGTTGTCGATGACACCGTCTTCAAAAAACGTTTTCGCTTACGCATAGAGGAAATTTTTTTGGACATTAGCCTGTAAGTGGACCCATGCTGGTAAAGGCTGTTCACGATAAAGTAAGCACTTTTGAAATCAACCTTAAAAAAACGTCACTGCCCCTGCCTGCATTAATTTCAACGGGGGCACTGCGTGAAATGTGCCCAATATAGTTGGTAATGATGGATGGAAAATAGTTCCGTATTTTAACGTTGAATAAAGAGTGTTAGCTGACGATTGTAATAACCTAAATTATTTATTTCGCTTTCTGAATTTTTTTAATTTATCGAAGTGTAAAATTGACCAGATTTGTAACATATTTACTTTTCTGAGGATTCCACAGTTCCACCTGACCAACGCATGAGTAAAGTGATTATGTCCATGGCAATCTTAATTTTAAATAAGGCGGAGGAATACACAACGTGCATGCTAGTAGATCTTCAGCAGGGAATTCATAAGTGCTCATTTTACCGTGAACACGCTATAATGGCCACTTACTTCCTGAATAGAGACCTGCTCCCAGAAATAACACATTGTTTTTGCTAACAAATTAAACACAGACAAAAAGATGAGCCTGACTGTATTCTTTGCTTAGGAGCATACAGAAGATCTAAATGTAGTAAATATTGGATGCATTGCAGTAAGTGTTATAAATCGACCACATAAAGACTGCATTCCAGATGACACTGTACTTTAAGTGTTTATTATTTGTGAAAGAGTAAACGTTGTACTTGGCTAAGCTGGGTTGTAGGGTGGTTCAAACAATCATTTTCTCTTTGTATTTCATCACATATTGATCTTCTATCAATAATTTTATATGTTTCTTTTTGGAATGCAAGTTACAATTTTTAAAATATAAAGATTTTTGTATGTTGTACCACCTTACCCCGATAGCGGGGCAGATTGACACAGTTAACTAATTAAATTATAATGATTTCGATCATATTGCTTTAGCGATTGATGTAAAGTTGGCACTGTTAAGATATGCTTTATAGTCCCCTTGACATATTCATGCGGCTAAACTTAAATAAGGTTTAGAAGAATTTTTTACAAACTAAACAATTAAAGTTGTGCCAATCTGCCCTAGTTTCCCCTACTTTTCTCACTTGCTGGCATTTTTTATTCTTCTTTGATCACAAGAGATGTCTGAGATAGTCTGTATACCACCCTTGATAGGCTTCCGTAATTGTGAACCTCTGGCGTTTATTTACTAGCTGCTGCTGATGTTCGCACGATTAAATACTTTTTGTAGATAGTTTATTGTTATCTCAGAAAACTCCAAGATGGGTAAAATAAACTCTATGCCATTTGCGGAGAAACCTGGACATAATACTGCCATGTCAGAGTCCCTGAAAAACGTAAAAGACATTAAAACGAGTCACAGAGTGTTTAAGTAAATTGGTGTAAACACGTTTGTTGAACCCACCTGAGTTGTGGTGTATTTGGCATATGTAGCACAAGGACAATACTGGCTACATTCCCAGCGAGTTCACACTTTGATTTCCACACGTGAGAAATATGGATCGCGATGTAGTTAGTCAGCGGTTTTCTTGGAGTGCTCCTGTTTCATCCGATTTGGCATTCCGTCACTGCTCCACCCTAGTGTCTCATTTAATTTCACTATTCAGGGAAGAAGTGAAACTAATCGTCCTATCTCGAACACTTTTCGCCAGACGGGTGATAACATACCCTAGTACGTAAGTCCACTTAGCGTTGTAAATTTGTGTTTTATCGTATCTGTACACAAATATAATTTTTAGGAACCTGTTATACCTCACTTATTAGTTGTGCTGTTGTTTAAAGGTTTAAAAAATCCAGTTTTTTTTTTTTAACTGGTGCAGTTGGCTACACACTGGTTTACGATGTGAGAGAGTTAGTAAGCGAAGGAAGAGATTTGAGCGGCTATTAACGTCAAGGTCTTGAGAGCCGATGAGGGTGAAGCGATGTGAGTATGGAGCAGCGCCCGGAATGAAGGGGAGGGGGAAGCGGGATATCTCCGAGAAAACCCGTTGACCAGCGGCAATCCGGTGTGACCCAGCCGAGGATAGAACCCGGTTCGCCCTGGTAGGAGAGGTGAGAAGTCTAACCGCTCAGCCACCACGGCCCCCTTACGATGTGAGTTTTTCTCGGTTAGAGTCTCGGGTAAGGCATGAGCGAATACTTGTGGCCATATTGATGAGTCACGTATGGGCTGTCATGTGTTAGATACTGTCACTTGTCACTGAGGTATTTAAGATTGTCAACGAATATGTCAATATGCTAAATTGAGAGAGAATGATTAGAAACTAAAGTACTGATATCGTGGTAGATGAATTTCTAACTTCTCGACAAACCCGTAAATGATGTCGACTTATGTTGTTACACCACGCCGTTCTCTGCACACCACACTGACTTTCAAGATGCCTGTAGTTAGGCCTACCGTGCTCAGAGGCGAGGTTGTGTACGATGTAGATGGGAATTTGTCCCTTACGATGCACCGTCCTGGCTTCCACATCCCTGCGATGCTAAGGGTAGTTCCAACAAATATAAATGATAGTTTCTCATTTATACAGTGGAATGTGTTTTTCATCTGCTGGTAGAGTGATGAAGATGTTATGTTGGATTGTGAAGTGAAGAATACTCCTTTACGATTTGCTAGGCATTCGTGAGTTTAAAAACAAATTATTTTCCATGAGTTCTTACGTATTTCTGCAGAAAATACTATACTAAATTTAAAAACTTTAAATAGATATATGTTATAATCTTTATTTTTGTATAGTTGATTCAGAAAATAAGACATTAGAAGTGTTCTTGTTTGGATCAGTGGTTAAATAAAACAGTCTTCTTTCATTGAATGCCCGGTTATGCAGGATGTGGCTTATTCGAGTGACAAACTTCGGCTGCAGGTCATTATCGAAGAAAACGATGACGAATAAATATATGTGTGTGTGTGTCATATACATATATACATATATATGTATATATACACATATTAATTTATTTATAACATACGGTCTAGAGTAAATTCTAAGTGCGGTGCGCGTCTTTGAATTTGGACATGAAAATACTATTTTATTCCGAATATTCGAGAAAATATGTAAGACAGAATAGTTAGTGTTTGAATAATGGATAACTGAACAAAGATTAGAAGACATCACAACACTTTTCGTTGTCATACACTTATTTTATGTAAATAATCATGGTTACAGCCCTCATTTGAAACCAACCTCCATGAAGCTGTGACATATGGATTATTAATCCGCATTCCACACTTTACGAAAAAGGTCGCCTTGTGTAAATAACATAAAGCCTCGCCGTCTTCGAGTAATTCGTGTTTTACTATCAGGTAGGAAACACGTACAGCACTCAATAACGCACTGTTTTGGCTATGAAAGTGGGGGTAAGATTCTTGAGATAGCACTGCAATAACAGTGGCACTGTATAAAATATAGTACTTCAGGTCCAACTGCACAAACGTGTACGACTCTTAGAATCCACTTTATACCATAGGCCGTATATGTGTTTTCAACTTCTTTTTCCGTAATTAGTTTGCAGCCAAAGTTTGTCGGACGAGTTTGGTTACATTCTGTATATCTAATCAAAGGCATGTTGAGAAAAACATCTTTAATGTATTTTTTTAGGCTGCGTCGTTTAATACCAAGTAGTTTCACTACCTCTCACTTTATTCATTCTGCTACTTCTCCGACTTTTTTTAATCCAACTAATCCATTCTTCTGTAAAATGCCAGAACTCAACAGGGGTAGGGCAACGGTGCTGTAGTGGTTAGACTACTCACCTCACACCCAGGCGAACCAGGTTAAATTCCCGGCGGGTCGCTAACGGATTTTCGCACCAGGAATCGTGCCGGATGATGCATCAACGGGTTTTCTCGGGGATCTCCCGTTTCCACCGCCCTGCTCCATACTCATCTCGCTTCTTTACCCTCATCAGCTCTCAAGACCAAATCTCTTCAGTCCCTCACTCACACAACTGGAAATCTAGGGTTTCGGGTACCAACACACATCTTACACTGCAAAAAATATTGTTTTAAGGGATAATCGTGTCTGTAAGCCTATTGCACACGTAATTTTATTATTTTCTTTTGTACTTCATCTATATAAGTATAATATTATGTACATGTAAATTATCTATTCGTAGATGCTGGTATAATAACTTATATAGTCACATTTCAAAGGTTGTTATAAAACGCTAATGATAAATCGATGATTCCAATTACCAAACGAATTTCTTTGAAAATTGCCTTAATAAGACTTTGCTCACTTGTCATCCATTGAAATACACCTATAATAAGAGCATGTATTTTTCTGTGAACTAATTAGCAGTTATGCTATAACTGTTTCTACGTCAGAGTGCCGAAGTCAATTTTTTGTACCGTCAACATGTTTTAAACTCTATCGGTGGTTCGAGTTTAACGGAACCCTTTGAAAGCAATAGTCAGTTTCTTCTGTCTGTCATTGTGTGTCTTTCCACCAGAGGTTCCACTGTCGCATCTAGTTGAACAAGAGACACTGTGATACTTTTAGAAATAACCATTTATTACTATTTCTTCGGCGATTCTATTCAAATGTGCAAAATAAAATATACCAGTAACAACTAGTACAATTTTATAATATTGTTTAGATTTGACACTTTGCATCCAACAGTATTCAAGCCACTTCTTTCGCTATAATATATGCAATTCACTACTAGAATTTTGCCGAAGATGACACATTATATTTTTTTGTTTAACACCAGTGTCTAAATATGCGTAATTTCAACACTACGTGGCTCACCTATACTGAAATTTAAATTATTTTTGATAATTAATTTTGAGAAGAATTTTCTTAGTCACTAATTATTTATCATAATAATTTATGACATTATAGTATATATATCATCTAACAAAGAATGTTGTAAAATAGTTTCATCAAATGCAATTTTAATTTAAAAAATACTCTGATAATAACTAACCTTCAATCCACGGTAAGCTTATTTTTCCATTGACCTGGACAACTGCTATAATTTTTTTTTCAAATACCTTTACACGGAGTTATTCTTGTGTGTTAGTACGGGAAGATTCAATAATACCCTTCCGTTAATTTTTTTAATACGTTGTAAAAATATTTATAGTAAATATATCTAAATATATCATGAATATGATTAGGGTGTTGAATCTACATTCATGTGCCAATAATATAGCTGTGGAGGTAAGGCGTGAAATTTTTGTTTTTATTATTTCACCAAAATTACATGAAAGAGTATCAGTATACATAAGTGGAAACTATGGACATTTTTTCTTCTGGCCACATTTCTTCTTGGTACTTCCAGCAGTGTGACAGCGCCTGGCTGGAGAATTCCTGACTTGGAGACAGCGGCCATCCACAAGACCAACAACTGATAGGCTCTCCCGGTCTCGGCATCAGGGAACGGACCAATTGCTCCGACCCAGAAGTCTTAAACCAGCAGCTGCGAAACCAGGCCACCTCTGAGATTCCCTGTGAATGAAAAGCATTATCACTTTACGATTCCAGGACATTTCTGAAGAACAGTGCAAATACGACAAACAGTACAAGATATGACGGTTATCATATAAAACGGTTTTTAAATGTTTAGATAGCAATATTCAATAAGTGACAGTGCACTTACGCAAGATAAAAACTCAATGCATGCATTACAATGTAAAGAGGCTTCATAACTGCTAATAGAGAAATTATTCATCTTAGTGTAACGACAGAAGAATCAGGATCGTTACAGAAAGTATTTCATTATAGGAGCATTACATTTCATAGATCTGTGCAAATTTTGTTCTTGGCTGTTAATATGTGTTCCATGGTTGTCACTAAAAGGTGAGAATTAACTAATATGTAAATTTTTTATTAAGTCAAATGTTGCATAGATATGATAAACATGCGTTAATAGTTCGTATAATAAGCCCATAATGGTGGGTAATAATATTTGCTAAGCTACTATTGTCAAATTTTCCAATAAAGCCTCCTAAATTTGAATATAGGAGAAAAATATAAATAAAAAAACCTATATGGCGATTGACGCGGGCTTTTAAAATCTTAAGACAAGTTAGCTACCTTGCTTTCGTTATTGGTATGGCTGGGAGAACATTCCATAAAAAAACAAATGTCCTAAGTTATAAATATATACAATATGGGGCGGAATTCAACCAACAACCTTTGTAAGGTGATTCCTCATGCAAAATCAAGTGGGAAATATAGAGGACACACTATACCTAATCTTAATATTAGGGAGATATGCACCCTCGGAAATTGAGATTTTTAACAGTTATTTTCGCCAAATACAAAAACGTTTAACTTTTGACTTTGGTTTATTGGACATAACGTTGCAATTAACAAACCTGGTCCTCTGGTTGAAACTACGCAGGGTACACCGTGTTCGTGTCAATCGCACACAAAGTTTCGGCTGCAGTGATACAGTGGAGGAGAACTTTTTTCTTTAAACACTTCGCGTGAACCATACTTTAATAAGCTTACAGCACTTAAGCTAAAAGCTGTTAACGATAAAGTGAGCACTTTTGAAATCAACCTTAGAAAAAGTCACTGCCTCTGCCTGCATATATTTTAACGGGAGCAATGGGTGACATGCGCCCAGTATAGTTGGTATCTAACGAGGGACGGGAAAGTAGTTCCATATGTTCATGTCGAACAAAATGTGTCAGGTAACTATTTGTGATAACTTACATTATTTCTTTAGCATTCTGAATTTTTAACACCTCAAAAAGAAAAAAATTAGCAGATTTGTAAAATATTTACTTTTCTAATAATTTCGTATTTCCGCTTGACCCGCGCATTAATAAGTGATGAGGCCCATGGCAATGTTAGTTTTACGTAAGGCGGAAGAACACACAACGTGAATACAAGTAGATCTTAAGCAGTACTTTCAAAAGTGCTCATTTTATCGCGGACAGCTTATACCTGTTTGTTTCTAGCGACATTTTAAGAACTACAGTGCAGACTCGGCTCGAATGTACGAAACTTCCTGCAGACATTTATACAACGACTGTCGCCAGATATGAGCCAAATGTTTTTAAAAATCCATACACACACACACACACACACATATATATATATATATAAACATACACACACTGGAGTTAAACAAAAAAAAAATTGTATCAAATGGTTTACTGAAAACTTATAAAACAATTTATGGAAAAATTTCCAGCACTGATTTTCATCATATGTCGTAAAGATAGGCGTGGCTTGAATACAAACCAGCAAATGTATTTTCTGATAGTTGAACGCGATGAGCGCAATAGTTCAACAAAGGACAGTTTAATTTAAGCGAGCTTATGATTTCCGCTTTAAATTTATAACAATACACACTGAAATGTTTGGTTTATGCGCGTATGTTTAGATCACATTTTATTATTTCATTACTTAATTTGATACAAAGTGTTATAATTTATTCTGTCCTATTAGTGACAAACTAAAGAGCTCTAAATTAATCCTTTGTTGATTTTAGTATTAAACATATCAGCTCGAATTTTGATCTTGTTTCTATATCATATACATAGTTCCCTTTAAAAATATCGTTATAACCGATAATTTTAAATTAGTGAAAAGCCAGTGGATGAAAAATATTTAAGTTGATAACATGCTGCTGGCTGGTGATTAAGTAGAGTAATTTGGACACTGCCACCTCAGACTGTTTGAATATACCGCAAACCAGGGTAAATCTCTGTTAATCCGATTATATAAAAGTCATATTCAGTGAGGTATTTTATATTTCAACACAGTTTTCCCAGGTTGTGATACATCATTCATCTGAAACAATATTCAGTTTTTTAAAGTTAACATATTTTTATATATGAGCACCCGACTACGATTGTGCTGTACGAATTAAATAAATCTCTATCTCATTAATCATTAAGATAGCTTTCTCCAGATGAGAAACAATAAATTTGTGTGTTGCTTTCGATTGGTTAAACTTTTCATTAGTTTATGTATATAATATTTAAGAGCCTAGTGCAATATATGTGGTTACTACGGTTACACAAAATAGGTATGTGTTCTATATTGTAAATAGTTATGACCCTTACGAAATATATGTGCTTACTAAGCTTACGCAAATGACGTAAGTAGTAGGAAATAAGTGATTCGGGGACACAGGTGATAGGAGCCGGCTTCGGCTTCAACCGCCACTATCTTGGATTACTTCATTTCCGGACGCCATATTGGATTACTTAATTTCTGGTGGTCATCTGGGATTCCATTTCTTTCTGCTCTATCATTCCACCTTGGCATCCACCATATTGGATTGCAATTTCTTAATGATCTATCAATCTACATCAGCATCCACCATCTTGGATTCCATTTCTTCATGTTCTATCATTCCACCTCGGCATCCATCATCCTGGATTTCATTTCTTCATGCTATATCATTCCAGCTCAGCATCCACCATCTTGGATAACATTTATTCATGCTCTATCATTCCACCTTGGCATCCACCATCTTGTATTTCATTTATTCATGCTTTGTCATTCCACCTTAGTGTCCACCATCTTGTATAACATTTCTTCATGCTCTATCATTCCACATCGGCATACACCACCTTGGATTCTATTTCTTCATTCTATATAGTTTTATCTCGGCGTCCACCATCTTGGATTACATTTTTATTAGTTACCATAATGCCACATCATGCTCTATTATTCTGCTCATGTGACCACCATCTTGGAATCCATCTCTCCTCTCACATATGCTTGATAACCATCTTGTTCGCCATCTTGTTTCCAGCAACCATCTTGTTTCCCACTCCATGCACCTACACATAGACACCTACCTACTGCTCCACATACCCACAAACTCACTGTTCTTCTTACCTTCCCACCTACATACTGTGCTACCAACCTACCTACCATCTTAATTAACCACCTACTGTCCTACACATCTACCTGCCACTCCACCCATGTACCTGCTACTCTACTTATCTACCCACATACCCACTGCTCTATACATCTAACCACAAACCCACTGCTCTACCAACATACCTACCAACTGCTCTACATGACTACCCTCCCATTATTATTACACAATACCACTCTTATTACCTACCGACACACTTACTGTCCTACCCACCTGCACTCTAACAATTTACTGCTCTAACCACCTACTCACAACTCTAACAACAAACCCATCTACATACCCACCTACCTATTGCTAGACCTACACATCAAACTACATACTGCTCAACCCACCTACCCACCACTCAACTAACCTACATGCATACAAACTAATCCATCCACCTACCCACTACCCTACCCCCTGTTCTACCAACCTACCCAAGTACCATTCTACTCACATACTACTCTACCCACATACCACCACTCCACTAACCACTTACTGATCTACCCATATATCCACAACTCTAACAACAAACCAATTTACTTATCCACCGCTATATGTTAACTATTTTATATGATGAGCTGGGTATATTCATTTGTTGACTGGTTTGTCGGTGTCTCTTGCTTGTATGGCCTATAAGTATGGTAGTAGTGATGCCTGAAATTTATGAATGAGAACATTGCAGTAGTTTGGGTTGCCTGCAGGTTAAAAGTTTCTTTGATGGAATATCTTTGTCTCTGAATGTGACATGCCTGTATGGCTATTATGCAGGAGGACAGGAGGTATGATAACAGGTGAGGCGGTTTATATAAAAGGTCGAAATGTATGGCTTGAATATTTTGTTGGTTAATCTGATGATATGAATTGTATGTTTTGGGTAGTGAGATGGGTAGAGCAATAGGTAGGCGAGCAGGTGGTTAGAGTGGTAGGTAGAGCAGTGGGTAGAAGAGTAGGAGGGTAGAGTGTTAAGTAGGTGGGTACATCTGTAAGTAGAGCAGTTGGTGGGTAAGAATAGGGGATGGCGAGTGTTTAGTGGGTAGGTTGATAGAACCATAAGTAAGTCACTAATTAAAATAATAAGTGTTAGGTATGAAGAGTGGCGGATAGGACTGGTGGTGGGTAGGTGAGTATTTGAGTTGAGCCGAAGGTAGGTAGGTCGTTATGAAGGTGGGTAGAGCAGTAGGTGGTTAGGTGGGTAGAGAAATGTGTTGGTGGGGAGGTGGCTAGAGCAGTGGGTATGCAGGTAAGTATGTATAGTGGTGGGTATGTGGGTAGAGCATTGGTTGGAGTGGTGAGTAGGTGTGTAGAGCAGGAGGTGGTTAGGTAGTTGGGTAGGTGGGTGGAGCAATGGGTAGGTGGGAAGGTTAGAAGAGCAGTGGGTGTGTGGGTAGGTAGAATGGTAGGTAGTTGGTTATATTGGTTGAGCAGTAGGTATGTGTATAGGTTAGTAGAGCTTTAATAATTGGGTAGGGTGGTAGAGCGAAAGGTGGTTGCGTAAGTAGAGTGGTGGGTAGGTGGTTGGGTCTGTATATGGGTAGAGTTGTAGGTAGGTGGGTGTGTTTAGGTTTATAGATTGGTGGGTAAGACAGTGGGTGAGTATATAGATAAGATGTTATATAAGTATGTTAGTATCATGGTGGGTAGGTGGTTAGAACAGTACATGGGCAGAGTGATGTCTGGGTACATAGGTGGAACAGTGGGTAGGGTAGGGGGTAGGCGGATAGATTTGTTTATATTCAGGTAGGTTAGTTGAGTGGTGGGTAGGGCAGTGGGTAGGTTGATGTGTGGGTCTAGTAATAGGAAGGTGGGTTGGTAGATTGGTTTTTTAGATTTGTGGGTAGATGGATAGAGCAGTAAGTGGTTAGAGCAGCAGGTAGGTAGAATGGTAGATATGTCAGGAGGTAGGTGTGGAGAGTTGTTCGGGGGTTGTGAAGAGTTGTATGGTGGGTGTGAAGAGTTGTGCGCAGGGTGCAGAGAGTTGTGAAAAGGGTGCGGAGAGTTGTGCAGAGGGTGCAGAGAGTTGTTCGGAGGGTACGGAGGGTAGTACAGAGGGTGTGGAGAGATGTGGGGAGCATTGTACGGAGCCTGTGGTGCTTGCCATGGTAAGTGCGGATGGTTGTAAAGATGAGTATGGAGTCAGCAGTAAGGAGTCAACAGGGAAGGAGTAAGTAGAGCTGTTAAAATATGGTTAGGTAAAATGGTAGGCAGTTGTTTAGACGGGTAGAGCTGTAGGTATGTGTGTAGATTAGTAGAGCTTTAGGAATGTGGCTAGGATGGTAGAGTGAAACGTAAATGGATAGGTAGGTAGAGTGATAGGTAGGTGGGTGGGTGTGTATATGGGTAGAGCTATAGGTAGATTTTGTGTGTAGGTGCATAGAGTGGTGGGTATGATAGTGGTTGGGTGGATATATTAGTTGTTATTTTAGTAGGTTAGTAGAGTGGTGAATAGGTGGATGGAGTGGTAGGTGGGTAGAGTGGTAAGTAGTGCAGTGGGTATGTAGGAAGGTAAGTTGAGTGGTGGATAGGTTAGTAGAGCAATGGGTTGGTGGACAGAGAGGTGAGTAGACTTTTGGAATGATGTGGGAGACTTTTGAGTTGTGAAGTGGGCCAGTGGATAGAACAGTAGGTAAATGGGTCGAGCAGTAGTTAGGTAGTCCGAGCAGTAGGTAGGTGAGTAAGTGGTTAGAGTTCGAGGTATATGGGTGTAGCAGTGTGTGGGGTAGAGAGGTGGGTAGGCAGATACATATAGCAGTCAGTAGGTGGGTAGATTTTTCATAAGAAAAGTTGTGACTAGTTGGGTAGATAGGTAGAGCAGTGAGCGAGTAAGTGTGTAAGTGGGTGAATGGAGCAATAGGTAGGTGGGTGGATGCAGTGATAGGTACATGAAATGTTGGGTAGGTAAAAAGAGTGGTAGGTAGGTGGACAGAGCTGAGTAGATGAGTGGAGTGGTTAGTAGAAGGGTAGAATGTTTGGTAGATGGGTTGAGTGGTGGATATTTGGGTAGTGCAGTGGGTAGGTGTGTAGGTGTAAAGAGCTTTGGGTGGGAAAGTAGTTAGAGCAGTTGGTAGGTAGGTTGGTTGGTTGGTAAATATGTAAGTGGGTAGAGCAATGGGTTGGCGGGTACAGAAGTGGATAGAGTTTCGGGTAGTGCGATGGGTAGAGCAGTAGGTAGGTGAGGGGTGGTTAGAGTGGTTGGTAGAGCAGTGGGTAGGAGGTAGAGTGTTCGGTAGGTGGTACGGCTGTAGTAGAGCAGTTGGTGGGTAATTATAGAGGAGGGTGAGTGATTAGTGGGTAGTTGGTTAGGTGGGTAGAGCAATGTGTTGGTGGGGAGTTGGATATAGCAATGTGTTTTTGGGGAGGTGGGTAGAGTAGTGGGTTTGTGGGTAGGTGGGTAGAGCAGTGCGGATGTGGTTAAGTATGTAAAGTGGTGGGTATGTGGGTAGAGCAGTGGTTGGATTGGTGAGTAGGTGTGTACAGCAAGAGGTGGTTAGGTAGTTGGGTATGTGGGCAGGTAGGAGGGAAGGTATGAAAAGCAGTGGGTATGTAAATAGGTTGCAGAGCGGTGAGTGAATATGCAGAGCACCATGTGAAGCATGTGGAGATGTGTGCTGAGGGTACGGAGATGAGTGTGGATGGTGCGGAGATGTGTACGGTGCCTGCAGTACTAAGTGCTGTGCCTGCAGTGCTAAGTGTGGTGCCTGTGGTGCTTTGTGGTACTAAGTGTGGAAGATGTGAAGATGAGTGTGGAGTCAGCAGTGGGGAGTCAGCGTTGGGGAGTCAGCGGTGGGGATTCAGCATTGGGGAGTCAGCAGTGTGGAGTAAGTAGAGCTGTTGAAATGTGGTTAGTTAGAATGGTAGGCAGTTGGCTAGGTGGGTAGAGTAGCAGGTGAGTGTATGTTAGTAGAGCTTTAGGAATATGGGTAGGATTGTAGAGTGAAAAGTAGATGGGTAGAGTGGTAGGTAGGTGGGTGGTTGTGTAAATGGGTAGAGCTGTAGGTAGTTGCATCTAGTGGTGGGTAGGTCAGTGAGTGTGTGGATACATTAGTTTTGTAAGTAAGTTAGTAGAGTGGTGGGTGGATGTGTAGAGTGGTATGTGGGTAGAGTGGTAAGTAGTGTGGTAAGTAAAGCAGTGGTTATGTAGGTAGTTAAGTAGAGTGGTGAGTAGGTGGGTAAAGCAGTTGGTTGGTGGAGAGTAAGGTGGGCACACTTTTGTGAAATGGTGTGTGTAGACTTCTGGGTTATGAAGTGGTTTGGTGGCTAGAGCAGTAGATAGGAGGGTCGAGCAGTAGGTAGGTGGGCCAAGCAGTAGGTCGGTGAGTAGGTGGTTAGAGTTGTTCGTAGAGCAGTGGGTAGGAGGGTAGAGTGTTAGATAGGTGGGTATGGCTGTATGTAAAGCATTTGGTGGGTAATTATAGAGGGTGAGTGATTAGGTAGAATGTGGGGTAGGTGGGAGGGTGTGTAGATGGGTACAGCTTTAGTTAGGTGGGTGTGTGTAAGTGCATAGAGTGGTGGGTAGGTAGATTGGTATGTTGTTATAGTTGCGGGTAGGTGGGTAAATCAGTAAGTGGTTAGTAGAGCGGTGGATATGTAAGTAGAGCAGTATTTGGGTAGAGTGGTATTTGGGTAGGTAGGTAGAACAGTGTGTAGGGTAGTGGGTAGGTGGATAGATATGTTTTTATTCAGGTAGGTTAGTTGAGTGGTGGGTAGAGCAGTATGTAGGTTGGTATGTAGGTCTAGAAAATAGGTAGGTAGGTAGGTAGATTGGTTTGTTCTTAGAGTTATTGGTAGGTGGGTAGAGCAGTAAGTGGTTAGAGCAACAGGTGGGTAGAAGGATAGATATGTCGGTAGGTAAGAATGGTGGTTTTAGGATATAATAGTGGGTGAGTAGTCAGGTAGAGCAATTAGTAGGTGGGTAGAGCAGTTGGTTTGTGGGTAGGTGTGTAGAGCAGTGCATATGTAGGTAGGTAAGTAGAGCAGTGGGTACATGGGTGGAGTGGCAGGTAGATGTGTAGGACAGTAGGTGGTTAGTTAAGAGGGTAGGTAGGTTGGTAGCACAGTATGTAGGTGGGAAGGTAAGAAGAACAGTGAGTTTGTGGGTAGGTTGAGCAGTAGGTAGGTGTCTATGTGTAGGTGCATGGAGTGGGAAACAAGATGGTTGCTGGAAAGGAGATGGTGGACAAGATGGTTGTCCAGCATATGTGAGAGGTGGAATCCAAGATAGTGGTCACATGACCAGAATGATAGAGCATGATGTGGCATGATGGTGACTAATAAATAAGTAATCTAAGATGATGGATGCCAAGGTAAAATAATAGAGCGTTAATAAATAGAATACAAGAGGTGGATTCCAAGGTGGAATGATAGAGCATGAAGAATGTTATACAAGATGGTGGACACCAATGTGGGATGATAAAGTACGGATGAATGAAATATAAGATGGTGGATGCCGAGGTGGAATGATAGAGCCTGAAGAAGAAATGTTATCCTAGATGGTGGATGCTGAGGTCGACTGATAGGGCATGAAGAAATGGAATCCAAGATGGTAGATGCTTAGGTGGAATTATAGAACATGATGAAATGGAATCCAAGATAGCAGCCGGAAATGGCGTTATCCAATACGGCGTCCGGAAATGAAGTAATCCAATATGGCGACCGGAAATGACTAAATACAAGATAGCGGTGGTCCTAGCCGAAGCTGGCTCCTGGCTCCTGTGTCCCCGAATCCCGTAGTTCCTATTACTGACGTAAACATTCTATATTGCAAATAGTTAAAAGCGTTAGGTGCGATATTTGCTTATTACACTGATGCAAATGAGGTATACGTTCTATATTGTGAATAGTTAAGAGACTTACGCAAGATAATCGTTTACTACTCTTATGCTAATGAGGTAAACGTTCTATATTGCGCCAAGCTTTTATACACGAAATATAAATGGATACAAAAATATTAATTTGAAGTTAAGTGTTATTACCGCTGTTCGTAAACGTCTTATAATTTCTGCTTATATAAATACTACTATAATTATTTTTTCTTTTTGATGTGTTTATAAATAAAATATTTGATTTGAAAGTTTTTATAGTTTATTTATTTTTTTCACTTTTTTAGTCTCACCAATTTTTTTTATTGTAATAAATGTAGACTATTTATACATTTACAGACTCGTCCGTCATAGGTATCGCTTGCGATCCCATGACTTAGGAGTCTGTTATTGTATAAATAGACTACCTATTTAAAATGATATATAATTACTGAGACTAAAAATAATAAAAATGTGCAGTTAAATACTGATGGCCCATTCCACGCTTCGGGCTGAAACCTGACGAACAGCAATGTAAAAAATAAATAAATTTGAAACTGAACAGACTAAAGAAGTATCAAAAAACAGATTCTGTTACATTCATTAAATGCATTGGTTTTTATACATATTACTATCTATATGCCAAACTGATTGTAAATGTTTAATGTATTCATATGCTACTAGTTTTTACCCGCTGCTTCGTACGCGTGTTTATAGGGATGAATAATATATTATTTTGACACTTAACCTCGTCGCGTTACATACTCGCGATTCATCTAAATTTCCCATATACACGACCTGAACACCTAATTTTAATTTTAGCTTATGTGAGGGCACACCTGACAACTATAGAGAATTCAGGAGCTATAAAGTATATGCATTGCTCTGTTCTGTGTCCATGACTGTGTCTACTGACAAATACTCCGTTTCTTCTCCTTGTACCTCTTTAAAAATGACAGATTTAATTTTGTTAACGATGTAATGTAGCCCATGTCATTTCCCACCCCACCAACTAACTCTGTGCAAAAAATACGAAGATTTGTTTCTCTGTTGTGACGTTGTAATGTAATTCCGTCTGTGTACTTTTTCAAATTATAATAAAAACTTTCCTGAAATAATGAGATATTTTCCCGGTATAGAAAGTAGCCCATGCCACTCTCCGAGCCTCCAACTCTCTCTGTGAAAAAAATCACGACGATTCCCCACTTGATATAGTTCTATCCACTGAGCAACTGCGGTCCCACTTGGAATCTCTCTATCCACTGAGCCACTGCAACACCACTCGGAATCTCTCTAACCAATTAGCTACTGCGGCCCCACTTGGAATATCTCTATCCAATGAACTACTAAGGCCCCATTTGATATATATCTTTTCACTTGGCCACTGCGGCCCCACTTGATATAGTTCTATCCACTAAGACACTGCGGCCCCACTTAACATAGTTATATCCACTGAGCCACTAAGGCCCAACTTGGGATCGCTCTATCCACTAAGCCACTGCGGCCCCACTTGGACTCTCTCTATCCACAAATGGTATTATCTGTTCCACACTAGGCCCGTTCCCACACTCCTCGCCATTTTTGCGTAAACACGAACGTTAATATTGGGATGAAGCCCACCCCGTGGAAGTGGTGAGGAGGAGGGTCCATTATACTAACTCACTCCTTTCCTCATAGGGGAATATTGATCCCCCTTAAGCCTGTTCCCAACCTCATAACCGTTTCCGCCTAAAACACGAACCGTAATATTGGGAACAACCCCTCCCCCGGAAGTGTGGAGAGGGGGGGAGGTCGCCTACCCTAACACGCTCCTTTCCCCAAGGGGCACTATCGATTCCCCACTAGGCCTGTTCCCGCCTTCCTCATAGTTTTTGCGTAAGCACGAACCTTAATTTTGAGCACGAACCCTTCCCCTGGAAGTGGGGAGGCGGGGTATTGGCTACCCTAACACGGTCCTTTCCCCAAGGGAGAATATCGATCCCCACCTAGGCCTGCTCTAATCCTCCTAATTGTTTTCGCTTAAAATGTTAGACAAGGTGAACGGTAAGAGTCAGCAGACGCAATACATACAAATCCAGATAGACACCTAAATCAAGTTTAAGAAAAGCATGTAAAAATCATTTTGGAACTCTACAATTATTAACATAATTGTATGTTCTATGAAATTATATAAGACTTCCGCAATAAGGCGATGATTTACGCTGTTTTCGCAGCATATTTCTAAAGGCGTTGTTTGCGCAAAGTCTCATAGCTTCGACACTGACAAAAGCAATTAATATGAACTGATAAGTATACTAGCTCGTTTAACTTCTAATTAAGAAAAATATTTAATGTCATAAAAATTTAGTCACTGGACCGCTGCTTATTCAACACACCCAGAAGAACTCTAAACCAATGGTAGATATTAAACAGTTAATTTCATTAATTCAGTAATGTCAGTTCAAAGAGTACGAGGTTTTTTTTTTTGACAAAGATGGCAACACTGCAAGAACGCACATCTGGTGGAGTGTTTATAAGACCATGAAGTGTCATAATTCACAAATGTATGCTTTCTTCATACAGCTCTTGCTTTCGCCAAAAACACGCAACAGTGTGGTGATCGGTTCCACAAAAACCTCCTCACATGTAAGGGTCACTCAAGTCCACAGTAAGTGCGATGCAGGCGGTTTCATCATCTTTAAGGAAGCCCCTAATTTAGGAGCCAGACATCCATAAAGGCTCCTTAAAATTGCAATAAACGAATTATTGAGAAAGTAAAATGTACATTCCTAAAGAAACTGACAACGGCGCTACTCACAATGTGTCCAGATAAACCCGAGAAAAGTATCATAGAGTAGTCATTTCTGTAATATTAATAAACATTAATTAAGAACGAGAAGTTACAACTGTATCGCAGTTATAGGAGCTCGATGCAAAGCACGTACTTGCTGAATCAACCTATACATTTATTATGAAATGAAATTTTGAAATAAAAACTGGTGACAGGTACGCATTTTGTACATATTGGCATTTTTCAAAGGTTTATCGGTGAGAGACAAAAGAAAATAAACGGGTGGGAAATTGAGTATGATTCGACAGGTAGCTTAAAGTTTGCATTAACAGTATGCACACATGCCACTAAAACATTTAATTAAATGAATATAAACGCCTTCCTTATAACACGACTCCGTCAATTAAAAGGAAGTAATTCGTACTGCAAAAATGCGTCTCAAACCTTGGCCTATGTGTGACTTATGGAACAATGCCTGATCATTTATATCAAATGTATTTATTACAAACGAGGATACATAATTTTTCGCATACGCAGTGATAAAGCATTTGTGTGCATTCATTCGTTATTCTCAAAATTTATCCGGAAAGCCGCGAATCTTTAATTCTCCACCACAAAGAAAACTTTCGGGTAAAATTAGTTTGCTCTGTTCACAACGGAAATGAAAAAATCGCTATCTGGGGTGGAAAAGTAAATTTTATCTTTCTTCTGTGCTAATTTTAATTGGTTCAGTTTGTTTAATGGCCACAAAATACCACTACCAACCTGACAATATTTGCCACTGGCTTCTTTTGGCACTCCATATAGAAGTGGCCATTACAAAAATCAGTTTTCTAATGGTGAAACGCTTCATCTTTCTTAGGGGCCACCTTAACTTAAGCGTGTCCTTGGTGGGGGCTAGTTTATTCCTTATTGGTGGAACAGTCCATGACTGTCCCAGGCGTGTGGTGTTCCACGTGATGGCCTGGCAGGTTAAGAGTGGGATGGATCCCCGCGTTTTTTGTGAAATAGTTGTTTTCGCGAATACGCGTATCTCTGTAAATAAGTGTTCTGCAAACAAGAATTTTTGTTAGAAAATATAAAAATAAATTATCTATGTCCCTTTTTTTTTTTTTTATCATATTGTAAATTGTTCAAATATCTAATTTTTAAAGCTTGCCTATGCAGTTTCCTTAAGCCGCAAGAGAAAAGTATAAGGATACGGGCGTAGTTTAATCTACAGGCTTTCATGGCGTGTAATAAAACCCCACTGTCACATTACTAATTTGCACAGTACAACGTTATGGCGGGAACATTGCACGCCTTGCACGTAGGAGCGATGAGGCACTAGGCGTGCGTGTTAGTGTCACCCGTATCGCTCCCTCGCTTCTTGACCTTGGTTGCGGGAATATATCCCACTCTTAATGTACCTCGGCTGCAAATAAATTGTACGCCTTCGATTTCCAACTCGGTTTTAAGCCGCCTCCCACCAAGGCGGAACGGGTTCGATTCCCTAAGATTTTTGAATTTGGAAAACGTGGCGGATGTTGTCGTGGGTCGGGAGTTTTCTCTGGATGCTTCCGTTTTCCACGCTCTTGCGTTCCGTCGCTGCTCCATTTTCACTTCATTTCACCATCACCGGCCCTAAAGACCTCACTTGTAAGCGGCGGCCAAAACCTTTTTAATTTCTATCTGCTGACCCAATAACCAAGTCAACCTATTCTGCTGGTAATATGAGTCAACTGAAGGGTTTTGAATGCATTAAAGGGGAATGGTGCACGAAATTCTTATATTTATATAGTTTTTGTCACAATTTGTTTTAAAGGGGATTTTTCGAAATTTTCGGTTCGGCAAGACGTAAATAACAATTTTGAACACCTTGTTACATGGTTAAAAGTTCTTTACGTTCGTCATTCTCGGGGCTCAGATTGAAGACAAGAAAAAAAAAAATTTTCTTTCTTCCATCAATGTCCGAGAATAAAATCTAACAGTAGCAGTAAAAATCTAACAACGTCTTGTCGAGCCAAAAAATTTCGATAAACACTTTGGAAAACGACTTATATCGAAAATCGGGTAAATATTCTGCTTTCGTGCATCATTATCCTTAAGGGCGTACGGCGACACTCATAAAACAACCAATTTTTTTTTTTTTTTAGTTCGTCACAAGGCGTAAATATATTAATATTGAAGTCCACATTGTCTAGAAGTTCTCCGAAGACTCTGTGAGAAGATTCTGAGCACAGGATTGTCAGCTTTCAGCACGCCGTTGAAACCTGAAAAAGGAAACAAAAATATTTCTGAGAACGTTGGGAGTAGCTTATTCACAAAGGAACTGGCATCATTCTCTGCGACATCGGAAACCTACTTATATATATATATAAAATAAAAGAAGTAACATGCAGGTAGGTTCCCTCATTTGAAGGTGAACATTCAAAGTATTTTACAGACGGCATAAATATTTCAGATGTTTCATCTACGTAAAACACTCCAGGAATTTTGTGAGTTTAACATTCCTCCATCACTAGTACAAATATTGGTTCCCTTTGAGACGGAACATTGTAGGAACTCGATTTCTTGTGCACACAGACAGTTGCAGATTTATATGCCATTAAGACGAAATTAAAAGACATGGAGAAAATATTCGTTTAAAGGGAATGTAACGAATATTTCTCAACTTCTAACTTATTGGTGCACGTGTGCACAATTATAATATTTCTGTATAAGTTATGTCACCAAAATTCATAACCAACACTTAACTTATTTAAGCTTCTCCATAAAAAAAAAAAAGTGGTCTATGCGTTTAATATTATGTCCCCACACGATTTGGAGGTCCCTTTTTGCTGTCTGATTCTTTCCGTCGCAATAACTATGTTATTTTAAGCCTTGCTACATGCACATTTTTATTGTAACTATACAAATATCAGTAGAGCGCACTGGCATGTTACGTCAGAGGCAATAAAACGTGTTCGTGTTTGATTTAGATTTTGTAAACAGCTGTTAATGTGATTGAGGAATACAGTCTCAACGACTAATGCTATTTCTACACGCTAGGGGTCTTCCCTTATGTTTCCTGTTGTGTACAATGAAGGTCATTAAATCTACTTCGTATGCAAAGTCCACGATATAGACTCCCGTGACCAGAAGGGTCGAGTGGTTGATGAATGGTTAACAAATAAAATACGTCCATTTATAGTTTATTTTAATTTCACACGTTCGTAAAGACGTATATTACTAACAACGATGTTCACTATGACCACTATAAACAGTTTGCAGTGTTTTGACATGAATACGACTTTATAGTCTTTTCACAGTTTCTTCACAATTTTTGAATCAAACCTTTTAAAAAAACCTGCCCCATGTCGGATGTGTTTAGTTATTTCCTAAACATGTAATTTATCACAAGCGTGTTATACCTCTGTCAACATAAAATTATCTTAGTTTTCCTTAGAAATGTAGTTTAACTATATTTTCTTTATAACTTATAATATTTCATTTATAATAGATAGAAAAAAACAATGAGAAAACACGTGTGTTGGGAGTGCCTAGTAAGAACTACTTCTCATGCAAAATATTATTACAACTGAGAGCGCACGAGTTCGGTACGTTGTCCTTTGGTGTAATTTTCTAGACCTAGTTGAGCTTAGGCTGTGTTCCAAATAGCCAACACTCACACTCGCACCCGCTCTTGATGAACTTTTGGAACAACACTCTCTGGCGTCATTACCAACTGCGAGTGCATGAGAGTGTGCATTTCTTGCTACTTGGAACACGGCCTTAGTTTGCACGAGGCGGAGGGATATCCTGGAAGTAGAACTTCAGCAGGGCTCTAGTTGGAAAGTAACCGTGAATGAATGTGATATAGCTCATCTTTAATCTATGGTTTGGTGTGTGTCTGTGTTGTTCTTTCGCCCGTCTTTCGCGCGGCTGGAAAGATCACATTCCGCGTGGCCCTCACGCGCCTCCGGAGGTCCGCCGACAACGTTAATACATCACGGGGGTTGGGAGCCCCAACACGGCAGCCAGCCGTCCAGCCGACGGAGTATTAATTACGAAGTGGCCTGTGTGACGTGTTGGGTCGCGAACCATGCGCCCGGCCCACCAGATAAGCGAGGGAGGAAAAGGGAGCTAACCTGCCAACCCCACCTTGTCATTTCGATAATGGCCTCTACGTTGCTCGGCCCTGATCTACTTAGCACCCCAACCCATCCAACTCACCGCGGGGTGGGGGGGGGGGGTGGGGAGGGGGGTGGAATTCCCGCCGTACAAGGCCAGCCATATATATATTATTTTCCTGGGTGGTGTGAAATCCCATGATGGCCGCCCTCTTTTCTCTTTACAAGAACTCCAGAACGCAATAATTAGGTCACTTACACGCACACACATTACGTAAATGTGATGATGTAGTTTCATATTTTTTATTTTTTACAAAAAAAAATTCAAATATATCAGCGGTGCTATACTTACTGTACGTGCATCCAGAAAAAAAAAATAAAATGTGTGGAGAAAACAACTGAAGACGCGAGAGGATGAAGTTGATAAAAAAAATCTATTGGTTTTCATTGAATGAAGATGTTATATAGAACTTATCTTTCACATAGCATCATTAGACTTCATATTCACTTAAACAAACTATAGTTAAGGTTGACCATTATTGATAAAAATCACATTTAAGAAACTATGAAGTCAGTTCATTCCTAATTTAGATTCTATAATATAACGCTTTCACCCACGCTCTGTCTTGGGTTGGTTTATCAAGGAATACTAGAATTTTTGCTCTTTCGTATTTGAAACGCTTCTATGTCAACAAAACTTTATTAAAATTGAAAAAGGAAAATGTATCATTCACATTGTTTAGTAATGTATTTAATTTTTGTAATTCAAACAATTTTTACAAATGTTGGCGCCCTGCATCCCCCCTCTGCACCCGCCACATATCCCTTCTGAAAACTACCCACAATTGCGTTGCGTAAAAGTAATATAGTGATAATGCTATAGATGCGCGGGGACCCTGTCTTCTGGTTTTAACACTGGACTGCCTTTCTTGCCGTAAAGTTTGTCAAAATAACGTAACGTGTTTTTCTGTGCAGGACTACATTTAGGTGATTAAGTGCTTTAAATAAAATTTTTTGCAGTCTTCCTCTAGCAGTTCGCGTTATGCGAAACAAAACACATATAAACACTGGAAGGGCACAGGGGCAAAACTTAAATGTCCGTATTCGCTGGTTTCGAGTCAAAAGCAACTGAAGCTATGAACTCCTCCCCTGAAGTGTAACTCTGGAGGCCTGTTATTTCATACTCTCGTAATTTTTTAACCGTAATGGTTTTGGCATGCCAACAGTCCTGTACTGGTAGGATAAACTCATTTTCTGTAAATATGGACAATCGTCCTTCTTCCCCTGTGACCTTCATTTGTGTCCGTTAAGAGATAAAACTTCGCTGTTTTGAAAATTCTGTTGGCGATGGGCGTGCTAGTGTACAAAACATTTGTTGAAGATGAAAACGGTGGACCTCACCTTTACTCAATATTGCTGTCATGTCGCTCGAACTGTTCAAGGACAGCCCAGCCACTTTATCTCGAGACTCACGGTATTACAGCAAACAGAAGGGTTCAATTTTTTTTTCTTTACATTATCAGACCTAATTGAGTAAACAAAACTTGAAAAGCAACAAAATAATATTTTTTCGTCTAATAAAATAAGCGTTTGAATTAACAAAACGTCTGTCTTGGGCCAAAAGAAATGATACCGTAGACGAAATATTTGGTTGTATCAACTTTTATATATATATATATATATATATATATATATATATATATATATATATATATATATATATATGTGTGTGTGTGTGTGTGTGTGTGTGTGTGTGTGTGTGTGTGTCGGCGTGTGTGTGTGTGTGTGTTTGGCCACTCATTTGATAGCCTTTGTTCGAAAATACAGCTCGAGAGGTCGTTCGTATTTTGTGCCATTAAGGTTGGTAACAGAAGTTGTTAGTGCATTAATTGATCCGTAATAATGGTGTAAACCTCGCAATAAAACAAGGGCAACAGGAAACTAAAAGGTAAATAGGGTAAATTTGAAATATTTATTTGTGCACGTTGTCCGCACGCACGCGCACACACACACACACACACACAGCTCTATATATATATATATATATATATATATATATATATATATATATATATATATATATATATATATATATATATATAAAGGCTGTTCACGATCAAGTGAGCATTTTTGAAATCAACCTTAGAGAAAAGTCACTGGCCCTGCCTGCATATGTTTGACGGGCGCACTGAGTGACATGCTCCCAGTAAAGTTGGTAACGATGGATGGGAAGTAGTTCCGTATCTTAAAGTCGAATAAAAAGTGTTAGGCAACCATTTGTACTAACTGAAATTATTTATTTCGCTTTCGGTGTTTTTTTTAATGCATCGATGTGTAAAAATAAGCAGACATGTTGAATATTTACTTTCCTAATAATTTCTCAATTTAACTTGACCGACGCATGAATAAAGTGACCAGGCGAATGGGATTGTTAAATTTTATATAAGGCGGAAGTATACGGAATGTGTGTACAAGTATATATTTAGCAGGGCTTTAAAATATGCTCACTTTACCGTGAACAGCCTTTATAAACGTTCCCACTTCACCGGTAGTCACTTTAGCTGAGGTCGTGAAGATGAAGATATCGTCCACGAATCGCGACATGAAAGCTTATTTCCGAATACAGTAAGGTGCATCATCGCAGGACCATCGGGCTGTTGCAAGACACACGTCTTACTGAGCCTGCTGGAAGTAGAGAACGGTCTTCGGTTCGAGAACGTGTACCTGTACTCAAAATCGCTCCAGCAACCGAAATACAAGCGACTGGCACGTGTACTGCAGGATGTGGAAGGTATGGATTATTTCCCATGCAGCAATAATGAAGCGGTCGTGCCGCCGAGTGAGACACTGCCAAACTCTATATTTGTCTTCGATGACACTGCCTGCGAGAAACAAACTTGCATTCAAGAATACTTTAGCATGTGACGACACGCATATGTGGACTGCGTGTATCTTGGCCAAACGTATTCGCGCATACCCTAACAAATGCTTCGCGATAATTCTAATGTGTTGGTGCTGTTTCGCATGGATGATACGAATTTACGTAATGTTTACGATGATCATGTTAAGACAGATATGAATTTATCAGATTTCAAATATACGTGTTCCTTGTGCTGGAAAGAGGAGTATGGATTTTGACGATGGTAAAAGACTGTCTGCTACATAATGGACGGTAAAGGCGTGGGTTCGATCAGTTCATCGCTGTCTGCCGAGAGAGTTCGTCTACTGGGAACCAGCAAGTGATGTCATCAATACCTCCTGCTACATCGATGGGTACCGTTATTATGCCGCCACAGTTAATGCTAAAGACAAAATGATTGCAGTACAGTCGGTTTATGAGGAAGGTACACTTGCAAAATGTTCTTGTGAAGTCGAAAAACTTCAAAATAAATCACCATCAGCTCTAAATACAGACGAGCATGCAACTCCTGAAACAAACAAAATTAAACTTGTTATTGAGGGTGAAGCAGAGTGTGAAGTCGATCATAAAGACAGCATTGATGACGACTATGATGGTAGTGATAATGTTGAAGATGATGATGATTCTCTCGACGTTTCCACGTATTTCCACAACGAGCTTCCTTTGACAAGTGATGTGAAAAAGGCATAAGATTCTGCGAATACTGACTATATGTTTACTGAAGATCACAACCAACTTGTTGATAGACTCGAATATTTGCTCGACTTTCATAAACTCGAGGATTTCTCGAATATGAAGGATGTGGTTTCGCTCTCTGAAGAACTTAAGGACCGGTGTTATATCAGATGATGTGATGAACTGCTTTCTTCTGAAAATGTGTTTACAAAATAATAGTAATAAATGACTATAAAATAGATTCTTCTTTATTTTAGCATGTCGTATCCTCCTGTTGGCCTTTAAGTTTTTAATAACAACTATATATATATAGAATATTTAATAAATTAAGCATGTAGTCAAAGTCATGCATCACACTTGTAGCTATACCATTGATTGGAAAAAAAAATTTTTTATGGGATGGAACATTGCAGGGTTTTGTATCTAAGTAAAAGTGCTGACAGTTGGCTTTGCTGTGAAATCGAGACGTTACTGTAGTAGTGAGCAATATAATATGCTTGTTGCATTTTATGTATTTTCCCCCGAGTTTTTGTTTTCAATGTTATTCAAGGAAATGGGGTCAAGGTCAGGTTCGTATGCAGCTAATATGGTGGCATTAGTATGTAATGTATTATGCTTGTTGACTTTTAGGTTTTTTCTGGAGTTTTGGTTTTCAATGTCAATCAAGGTCATTGGGTCATTTTTTATGTTTTGCTTATAAATCCAAAATGGTAGCCATGGCGTTGGGATATATGATCGATATGACATAATTATAGTATGCGCCTTGAAACTACGAGTCCGGTGATATGTAACACTTAATTCTTACACCTTTAAATGTTTTAATTATTTAAATATTCGTAATTTTTTAAAATCTAGATTTTTGGAATTAAAGATCAAAAGTCCTAAATTCTACTCCCTAGCTCCAGGTTCATCTGAGTCAGTGATCCCTGTTAGAGAAAATAACTGAAAATGGCTTTTCTGGGAAGCGATTTTCAGCAAACTTGAAAAAAAAAAAAAAAAAAAAAAAAAAAAATTAAAGGAAAAAAAGGGAAATTTTAAGGCATTTTTGGGTTAAAACATACGATTTTAATTTAAAACTAAAGATTTTTAAATTTCAACATGGCTGCCGGTTCTCTTTGGCTCCGGATCCCGTTCCCGGATCCTGCACCAGCTCTGACTATGCCCTACTACTTACCTCGCAGTGCAGCCCGCTAGAATCGAAACAACAGGTTTGTTCGCGTGGTTTGCTTTTTCTACCATCTAAGAACAAGATATATTTTTCACGGGCGGAAAAGTACCAAAAGCAGCTTTAACTCTCGGTAGGACGACACGAACGTATAACAGCAGGAAATGAACACGTTAAAAATTAATGAACACAATTTTATTTTAATAATGTTGATAATCGTTATTGTCTCTATGTAATTTACGTCTATTAAAAATTTTGGCCACTCAAGATTACTTATTTTCGAGGATAAATGTGTCTTTAGTTATTTTTATTTCTCCCTGCACTTCTTACAGGATATTCTCTCAAGACACTTCAACGTTTGCAGTTTTATTTTAGCAGCCATTTTTTTCACCACCTTGCTCGTTTTGATATTTCTGCCGTACCTCGGTGATCAAGAGCATAAATAGCTGCTTTTATAGCACAAATAGCGATTTCTACCGCCACCCGAACAGCGTACAAAAAAAGTGCTTCCGGTTACACGAACGGCAACTATCAAAAATAGCACTAAACTATCAGAATCGCAAACCACGCGAACACGCCTAATGACTTCCGGAGTGAGACTCACTGCCACCAGACGAAACACGTCCATTGAAGGAAAAGCATGTGAAAATTAGGACATTTTGCAGCAGTCCCTTGTGAGCACAGGTGATCCAGCGAGGTTCGCCAGGCGGAGATTTCTTCTCTCTAATGAGATTTTTTTTAAATTCCACTCCCCTTGCAACGTAGCCACGTCCCCCCCCCCCACCCCCCACCATAGGAAATTTTCTGGTTTTACAATGAGACCACGCCACCCTTCTGCAACTTTCCACCCTCGCTCCTCGCTGATGGCGCTTAGAATTATCTTGAATTATGGAAACGGTTTTGTGCGAGCGCTTTGGCAGCCGCCCACGCCCAGCTCGAACCCAGAACACGAGTCTATCATGAAAGCCCTCCCATTGGTCTAGCCTGCTGAAGTGTCGTCACTACGGAGTAGATAAATATAGGCTGTTCGAGGTAAGCTGAGCACTTTTAGAAATACCTGCTTTAAGATCTACTTGTACGCACCTTGTGTCTTCTTCCGCCTATGTTAAATTAACACTGAAACGGGCCTCAGCACTTCATTCATGCGTCGGTCAATTTAAACTGTATAATTATTAGGGAAGTAAATATTTGTTAAATATCTCGTCGTTTTTACACTTCTATGCAGTAACAAAGGCGAAAGGGAAATAAATAATTTAAGTTATCACAAATTGTTGCTTAAAACTTTTTATTTGACATTTAGATATGGAACTACTTTGCCTCCATCGTTACAAACTTTGCTGGGTACATGCCACTCTGTGCACCCGTTAAAATATATATGCAGGCAAGGGCAGTGAATTTTTTGTAAGGTTGATTTCAAAAGTGCTCACTTTATCGTGAACAGTATTTACTTGTATGCACATTGTGTATTTTTCCACTATATGTACAATCAACGTAACCATGGCCCTGATCACTTTATTCGTGCGTCGATCAAAGGCAACTGTAAGATTTTTTTATTCTTACACGTATATGCATTTTTAAAAACGAAAAGTAAAAGAAAAAAAAATCAGTATTTACAAATGTTTATTTAACACTTATAATTTAACGTTAACACGTGGAAATACTTTCTTTACACCATTGCCAACTTAACTGCATGCGTAACAGTTAGCGTACCACCGTTAAGATATACGCAGGTAAAGACTGTTCACGATAAAGTGGGAATTTTATAAACAAACCTTAGAAAAACGTATCTGCCCCTGTATGCAAATATTTAAGTGAGCGCCCTGAGTGACATTCGTCCAGTAATGTTGGTAACGATGGATGGAAAGTGGTTCCATATCTTAACGTCGAATGAAAAGAGTTAGGTAACCATTTTTGATATTTTGAAATTATTTCTTTCGATTCCTGTTTTTTTTAATACATCGAAGTGTAGAAACGAGCAGATTTGTAAAGTATTTACTCTGTGCATAATTTCACAGTTTCATTGGACCGACGCATGAATAAAGTGACGAGACCAATGGCAATGTAAATTTTACATATTGCGGAAGTATACACAACGTGTATACAAGTAGATCCTAAGAAGGGCTTTCAAATGTGCTAATTTTACTGTGAACCGCATATAGGGGCAGTTATATTTTTCAAAGGTTCGTTACGAAAGTGTTCATTTTACCGTGAACAGCCTCTAGAGTTGGGGCCGTCTGTTTTTCGCGAAAAGTTGTACTCGAAAACACTTTAGTTCAGAACGAATATCGCGGTTGGATGATTTTTAACTTGCACACGTCTTAAGCGCCTGCAAGCCAATCACGGCCGTTCGCTGCTAGGGTAACTTTATTGTAATTAACCCAGTGGAGTATAAAACGTCTTTTTACGTAGTCACGCATCCGATAACCTAAGGAAATTCGCAAGCTGGTACGTAAGAAGTTGAAGATTAACCTGCGCATTCATCTTTTCGCGAAAAAGAGGCGGCCCTGAGTATAGTCTATCGCGTTTCTTCAGACTTTTTGAATGTAACCTTTGAAAAATGAACCATGTATGACGTGTTTGGTTGTTTCTTAAATATGCTACGTATCGCAAAGTTTTTATACTACCGTAAACATAAAAGTTCCTTATTTTTTGTTAAATAGAATGTTTATATACGTTTTATCTGTTAAAATGTAATATTTCACTTATAAATAATACGAATTAGAACAGTGTGAAAACAGGTGTGTTGGTAATGTCTAGTAAGAAATAGTTCTCCCACAAAATAATATTACACTGAGTGCGCACGAATACGGTGCGTTGTCCCATTGGTGTAATTTTCTAGTCTCGGTTAAACTTTGTTTGCACGAGGCGGAGGAATATCCTGGAAGTAGAACTTCAGCAGGCCTTCGGAGAAATTTAAAGTAACCATGGGGGTGTTACTTTTATATGCGAGTACGCATTCTCCGATTGACTGCGCGAGTCTCGGGAAACAGGCTTAATGTCTGGTTTGCTGCTGCATGCTGCAAAGGGTTTCCCCATTGGCTGGGCTGCCTGTAGGCGCTGATTGGCGAGTGGCGTCCAAACGTTTTGTTTGTCAACGACACCACGTTGTTGGCGTGTGCGGCTGCAGTTTGTGGTATAATGCAATCACGGTTACTCCGCACTCTTGTGAAGCCCTGACGAAGTTCTACACCCAGGCTGCAAACTAAGCTTAATCGAGACTGGAAAATCACACCAAAGTAGACAACGGACCGAATTCGTGCGCACTCAGTTGTAATAATATTTTGCACGAGAACTATTTATTACTAGCCGCTACCAACACACATGATTTCTCACTGTTTTTATTCATATATAGAATAAATTAAATACTATAATTTATAAATAAATGATAGATGAAACTTCTATTTATAGGAAATTAAGATAATTTCGTGTTTACGTAGGTATGAAAGGATTGTGGTACATGGTGTATTTAAGAAATATCTGAACACGTCACACATTGGGTGATTTTCCAAAGGTTTGATTCAAAAAGTGTGAAGAAACCGCGAATAGACTATACAAACGGATGTTTAACCTCTGTATTCTTATGTACTCTGTGTCGTCACGAGGGACGGGAAAATTACGCAGATCCTTTAGAGAACATGTTAGACTCCAAATAAATGTATGCTTGAGTTATTAGACACGCCTTGGGCTCCAACCGACTCTGATTCAATATCATAATTGCAAGAAGACGAGGAACAAATCCCATGCTACGTCTAAGATTAAACAGGATATTCGCCAGGGAATAGAAGACAATAAACTAAAAGCTGAGTCTCGAGTACGCACATGGCGGTGTAGTCTAGACTAAAGTTTATTCCTCTAAGATTGGCAACAAAACGAGATTCTTCATGGGAGATTATGACATAGGGAAAATATCCCGCATTCTTTTTATTCGGTTATCTGAAAGCGCTTTCGAAAAGTGCCCTTTAAATGCAGTTATTGGTTATCAAATTATTATAGTTTTCAAAATATTACACTCAAAAGTCTTAATTTCCCGAATTCTGCAGCATGCTAGACTTTACTCCTAGATATTTTTTCCAGTCAAATTGCATTTAATGCAATCTGTATGGTGGGCAGAACATACTGATGTAGTATTAGTGCGATTTATAAACAGGTGAGCGAGAATTGGCACTCTGAATTTTGCTGAAAATAGGGGTCAGACTTGTCGTAGCTTGTAACACAAATGTAGTATGCCGCGTAAAGACTCTTAAGTCAATACTTTGAACCTGCCTATAACACTCTTGCGTCGGAATTTTAGTCTCATATTTTGAAAACTATACTGATTTGACAACTAACAACTGCATTAAGGGGACACTTTTCGAAACCTCTCTCAGATAACCAAATTCCAAAAAAATGAGAAATATCACTTTAACGCTGACGGTAAATGGAGAAATTATTTTTGTCTTTGCGTTAAAGTTGGTGTTTTATCCGAACTGTGACACATACTTCCCTTTATGTCAAAATATTAAGTATTGAAATTATTTTGCAACTATTGAGGTGTTCCTCCACTGGTGTTTACAAACGCAAAAAGTAAAAACAGTGCTGTGGTTTACATTAAGATTTCGTAAGGACACTTATTTGACTGAAGAAAAGTTTACAAATTTATTGCCGAAATATGTCATCAAAAGTAACGTTTATTTCGTTGTTACATTTGAATAAAGTAACTTTGTAAAGCGCGTTTTGTAAAAATCCAATTTTACAACACAAGATTAAACGTTTTGTAAAGATACATAATTGAATTTCCACTCTATTAAGAAAAATATGTTTTTTTTTTTTTAATTTCTTACGTAGAATCTAACGCAATACCTGTATGGAAAGACATTACTCTATTACTCTTATTTTATGAAAATTGCAGTTATCCGATTTGTTTACATGCAAAACAGAATATCCTGTACACATCCAGTGATATCTGGAGGAGAACATTTTCATTTGCCAATCTATTAACAAGGAGCTTCCCAGCATGAGTAATGAGCCTTATCTATGGGCTACAGGTCACTCATTGAAACCGCAAAGTTTTTGAGAACCAGGTAGTGACAAACTTTTATGAAAGCCTTAGATTTATGTACGGCTCATTAGCGGCTAATTACGCACTACTTAAATCACTGGTTATGATACAATTTGTTACCAATTTTGTTTCCCTACACCAGCATACGTAAAGTCAACATATCCACCGAACTGGTCGTCATACTTATTAGTCGGTCACGTTAAAATGTGAGTTCGTTATGAAGGTAAATATTTTACTAATCTGTGAATTCTTATATATGTGTGCACAGAAAATAATTAATTAAGTTTCCACAAATTTAAATATTTCGCGTGAGTGAAGAGATTTGGACGGCTCTTAACATCGAAATCATGACAGTCGATGGGGGTTAAGTGGGGTGAGTGTAGGGCAGCACCAGAATGGAGGGGCGGTGGAAAACTGGAGGTCCCCGAGAAAGCCCGCCGACCAGCGACATCGTCCGGCATGGTTCCCACTTGCGAAAATCCGGAGTGAATCGGCAGGGGATTGAACCCGGTTCGCCTTGGTAAGAGGCGAGCAGTCTAATTACTCTATTTTCCCTTGTCTGGATGAGACTCAGTGTGTCCGTTCTAAGGTTTACAAAGTAGGAATTATTTTTTCAGACGTCAATTTCCAAATTTCTCACGTAACCGCAAATCATCCACACAATGTATATTGTAAAAATTGTAGCTTTCATCTGTTTTTGTCAGGGAGGGAGATTGTAAATCTAACTGCCTATATCTGTCATCTCGCAAACATGCGGTATTTTCAGGTTGTGGTTGTATTTTCCTTATGAATCTATACTAAACGCCTTGAATTTTAATGGTAGTTTAAACAAATTTACTGTATGAATCTAATGCCACACATCCGGCTGAAAATATACGAATGTTTAGCGTCGATAAATTGCAAAGTTGGTAACATCTCTGTCCTGAGCAAATGTACCGAATGCTACTACGGCTGTGTGAGAGAAATATTACCACTCGCTGTTTCTTACTATAGTACGTAATCTCTGATGTGTTAAATTTGCGAATAGTTTGTTAGAGTGTATCCACAAAAATATTTTTGTGCATTCGCAATTGTATACATTATTAATATTTTTTTGTGACTCTTGAACTTTGCAATATAATTTCCTTATCGCGACGTAGGCCTACACGTTGACTCCTTATACGTCAGGAAAGTACTTAACACTGTGAGTTCACCCAGAATTTTTTTTTGGCAAACAAAAAAAAAATATATATTAAAATCATAAAGTTGTTTGGTAGCGATTACAAAATAATTACTTATTTTTGTGAAAGCTACCAATGAGTTCGATTACCGTTCAAAATTGTTAATATATATATATATTTTTTTGGTTTACTTAATATACCCTCTGGATTTCAGAGTGGTTGCATTTGAACATTATTTCACAATAAAATGCCCTACTAGGGAATCAAACCCAGAGCATTTACCGTGACTATTCTGTGCAAAGGGACAAATGGAGAGCTGAATGGTTTGTACCGGCTTATATTCAGGAATCCGTAGCACGCGAATAATTTACCATCACTGAAAGGTAACATAATTACAAGATTCATAGGGCGTGCTTTATCCGTGTTTCGCGTATTCACGAGACTTAATAGTCCTGTTAACATTCGAGCAGAACATGTTTGACAGCAGCACGGAACGCTTTGATGTTTCTTTTTTTTTCTCTCTGTCTCTCTCTCTCTCTCTCTCAGTCAGGTTGAGCTGAAACGACGAGCTACATGCAGGTTCAGAATATTATGACTGCAGGAAATGATAAAGAATTCTAGTTGGCATGACATTTAACGTCGCTAGTTTCACGTGTATGTATTGACAGACCATACATACCCACCATGAGTGGATATAAACTAAACAGAAATACATACATGGGGAGAGAGGAAATATGACGACATTAAACCCATGATGTTCTGTTGGCGAGCTTCTATACGTTGTCCTCCCAATAACGATTCTAGTCTTTGCTATCGGCCAGTCGAAAAAAAAACATTCGTGGTGAATAGGGGGCGACGGTGGCTGAGCGGTTAGCCAGCTCGCCTCCCACCAGGGCGAACTGGGCTCAATCCCGGGGCAAGGTCACTCCCGGATTTTCGCAAGTGGGAATCTTGCCGGACGATGCCGTTGGTCGGCGAGTTTTCTCGGGGATATCCCGTTTTCCCCACCTCTTCATTCCGCCGCTGCTCTATACTCACCTCGATCACCCTCATCGGCTCTGAAGTCGTCGATGCTAAGAGCCGCCCAAACCTCTTCACTTCACTCTTCATTCGTGGTAAAAGTATACGGTTTTTGACTCAAAAATACTTTCTACTAATTTGAGCATACGGTTTTTCGTAATAACTTATATTGTCAGTCGCCATGGAATTCCTGACTGGCATATTCCTAGTGCTAGAAGCACCAAACAGGGGAAAATGCTAATACAGATGCGATACAGAGAAATAATGTTTCTAAAAATCGGGTATACAATGTGAGACGTTTTCTTAAACAAAGTGGAATAGATGATAGAATGTTACTTATAGGCCCTAATCTCAATTTACCGTTATGAATTATGCTTATCTTCCTGAGTATACATATATTGAACTATTTTATTTTTAAAAAATATTAGGTATTATTTGAAAAGCAACAAAAACTTCTGAATTGGAGTTTTCTTCAATTGAGATATGAAATATGTTCAGTATAGCTTGGTGGGCATATAATTCCCCTTCATTATAGAAATAGGGAATACAATTTAATTAGCAGACAATATGCGGAAACTCTGCATCGTAATAAAATTTTTTTACGATGGAAATGTCGTGCAAAGCTTGAATTAGTAAAAATATCTTTTACGTAGTGTAGCCCTCTAGGGTACCTGGAAATAGTTCTCAATTAAACAGGAACAAAGCTCTCTTCTTTTTATACATGTTTCCTTTTTCGCCTTTCATAAGGTTGCAGGAGTTTCATTCGTAACTAAGTATAATCCCGTGCAAATCAGTAACGAGAAATAAAGTTCAATTTCATATCGTAATTTAGTAACTGGCATAACGTTCGATTATTATTTATTTAAATTTGTTAAACTGGCTATACATTAGAACGTGTTTTGGCTAGACAAATTAGATTGGCTAGAGGAATTTGAAAACATGATTATCAATACGGGGCTCCGTGGTGGTGTAGTTCACTATAACATTGGTGTTTTTTTTTTTTTGTATTTGCACTTGGCATTAATTCTAAACTAGCTACCCGCCCCGACCTCGCTCGGGTGTGATTTACAAACATGGCGTTGTTTAGGTTTACAACAAGTATTAACACTAAATGCTTAAGGTAACTATCGCACGATTATTACTCTGTTGTTCACAAAGTCTTCGTAAGTGAAGCCCTATTTTAATCACATTTTAAAAGACAAAAATGGTTACTGTGGATCTTCCTTAAAAGATAAACATATACTGCCACGGACTTTTTGTAGACCTCTTTGATATCTACAATTCTGTAGTACATACATTAATTTGGTGTATCTCTTATGGTTTAGTCAGCGTAAGCCATGTAATCGCCCGAAAAACGGCTTTTTTTTTTGACTTGATTGGAAAACGTCGACATTTATGTACTACGTCTGCATTAAATATTAATGTCTTATAAATATAAACCTTCCTCAAGAAATTCTCTAAATGTTGCTGAAAACCGCATCAAAATCAATCAAGTAGTTTAGAAGCCTTAGCCGAATACACAGACATACGCGACCGCGCGACTTTGTTTTATACTATATATAAACTAGTCACCAAATATATTTTTGCAACACTACAAATAAAAAAGAGTAAATTTCGCTTAGCCTTAGTGTTAAATGCGTAAAACTACAATTGAATTTTAACAAGTCGTCGTTGTAGATTTAAAGTTCATTATAGAGATTGAGTTACGCAAACAATTGTTTTTTTTCTCAAATAATGTGTTAAAAATATACGGAATTTCAGACGTAGAGTTAGAAGACTGTCTTAGGCAACTAGTTAGGAAAGAATTGTTTGAGACAGGTACGGAAATATTTCTCCGTGTAGTCCGGCTGCTCGTCAGCGACCAAGTCTCGCTGGGGCGCGGGGAACGTCGCCGTTTACTCGCGACACTTCCTCTTTACCACGCCCTTGCATTCCATCTCACTGCTCTATCCTTATCTCAGTTCACACTTATCGATGTTTAAGATCTAGACGTTAAGAGTTGCAGAGAGTTTTTTTTTTTTTTTTTTTTTTTTTTTTTTTTTTTTTTTTTTTTTTTTTTTTCGAGGAAACTGTTAAACGTTCCGCCAGTATGTTTACCTACGAATAGACATCACACCTCAGACGAGGAACGATAAAAGTTACCACGCGTATATTTTGGAGCTTTCCAATATAGTTTAAAAGAGGCCTTTTTCCAAAGTGCTGTGTCTTAAGAAATATTAGCCGGACTCGAGTAAAACTACTATAGGAGCCTGTATTGAAGTTTGCTACAGACCTGTCATCGATATAATGAAAGGGTTGCCGCTGAAAGCCCCGTAGGTACACGCAGCACTGCGAGAACATTGCACACCAGTTCAAAGTCCTGTGCGTATCAGCGATAGCACTTTTGTAGCGCGTGCCGCTATAGCCCTTATAGCTCCCGCGCTTCTTGGCCAAAAAAAAAAAAAAAAGAGAGAGAAACGATGCAGGTAGGCGGGAACCCCAAGTTCGGGTCCTCTAAACTCCAGGCCTTCGAATATATAATCAGAGGTGTTAGGAACGTATGTTTTTATGTGCGGTTCGCGGTTAACAAATCTCATCTATACAACTAAATAAAGTAGAAGTGTCTGTCTGTGATTTTCAAATTTTCCTATTTCAATTATTTTTTTCATATAGTATAATTGATTACTAAGCCATATCTAATGTTAACTTATTTTGTCTCTGTCTGTCTGTCTGTCCGACCGGACTTACTCAAAAACCACTAAACGTCTCTGTCTGTCTGTCTGTCCGACCGGACTTACTCAAAAACCACTAAACGTATTGACATCAAAGTTACACAGCCTATAGATAATAACTACAGGGCCAAATTAGCCTTCATTTCATCGAGATATCTGTAACGGTTCCGAAAATATGACGGTCAGGGATGTACATACATAGGTACTGGATTAAGCTTTTCTTCGGAATACTGCATAAAAAAGGGCATTCTTAAAAAGAAAGTTCCGTCATTTCTCCTTTCTTTTTTGTCTATGGAATATCCTCTATTTCCCAAGAGCCGTAGTGGCCCAGTGGCTAGAGCTATTCCAAGTGGGACAGTAGTGGCTTAGTGGCTAGTGCTATTCCAAGTGGGACAGTAGTGGCTTAGTGGATAGAGCTATCCAAAGTGGGGCCGCAGTATCTAAGAGGATAGAGCGATTCCAAGTGGGGCTATAGTGGCTTAGTGGATAGAGCTATTCCAAGTGGGACAGTAGTGGCTTAGTGGTTAGAGCTATTCCAAGTGGGACAGTAGTGGCTTAGTGGATAGAGCTATCCAAAGTGGGGCCGCAGTATCTAAGAGGATAGAGCGATTCCAAGCGGGGCTATAGTGGCTTAGTGGATAGATATATATCAAGTGGGTCCGCAGTGGTCCAGTGGCTATATCGATTCCAAGTGGGTCCGCAGTGGCTCAGTGGATAAAGCGATTCAAGTACCTAATTGTCATGCGAATGAAGTAGCACCAGTCAGCTCGTTTAAGATAAACTTTTTTGAAAAACGACAGTGTCCATACCTGCAAATATTTTGGCAGGCGCCCAGTATAGTTCATAACGGCGGAGAGAAAGTGAAGTAGTTCCATGTCTTGACGTCGAACTAGTAGTATTTCTAACTAAGTGAGTACTGTTTAGCGAATACGTGAGATTTTTTTTCATATAATTTCACAGTTCCAGTTGAGGGACGTACGAATGAAGTGATCATCCCCACTGCAATGTTAATTTTTTCAAACAATTTAGGAACACGCAACGTGTATACAAGAAGGTCTTATGCAGGGCTTTCAAAAATGCTCGGTTTACCGTGAACCGCTTATAGTATATGAATTGCTGGAGCCGGCCCGTATGCTACTCATTAAAATAAACAGGATGATACTAAGGGATATCGTGATCACAACATACCTGCTATATATATATATATATATATATAATGTTTTGAGTGTTAAATCTTTGTCATATAAGACATTACGACTTTGCCAGCGGGGGAAAAAAAAACTCCTGCATTATATTGAGAAAAATTAATAGCTGCCATAACTAAATTTCTGTACCCATGATTTTGGTGAACATGGTTCATATTATGTTTCAAAAAACTTTAGCTGAGAACCACATTCGCGATTGAGTATTTTAAATTACTACAGGTCGAAGGGACCTGTCCTCTACAGAAGTTCATCGCCAGAGTTACCTAACTTTGATTGGCCCAGTCAAAAGCCACAATGCATCTTCACAAATACACGCCATCAGTAACTAAAGGAAAACTGCAGGCTGCGTGTGAGATCCTCAAGTTGTGCCCGCATGGAACTCTTTTCACGAAAAATTTGGTGTTCCTGCCGATAACCCATTTAGCAGCAATCCATAAATATAGTATGTTCGCGGTTTCTTCACACCTTTTCAACAAAACCTTTGATAAATCACTCCAAGTAGGCCTATTGCGTGTTTAACTGTTTCCTAAATATGTCATGCATCACAAATGTTTTTAATTATTTTTATCATTAAATATTATTATTTGTGGTTAAACTGAAATTTTACTTTTATTTCGCCTATACATCATAATATATATTTTGCCATATTACAAATAATAACAAAAAGATAATAAGTGTGTTGGTAATGCCTAATAAGAAATAGTTCTTATGCAAAATATTACTAAATTGAGTGCGCATGAATACGGTACGTTATAATTTTGGTGTAATTTTCTAGACTTCGTTAAGCTTTGTTTGCATGAAGCGGAGGAATAGTTTGAAAGTAGAACTTAAGCAGGGCTTCAATAATCGGAAATAACTGCGAATTGATTATGCAATGTATATTATATTATTTATATATCTCTATATATTTGTAATTATATATAATATATTTAAATATATATTACTGCGCATAGTAACATTTGCGGAACTATCAGTTTCAGTTTCGTCTATAATTGTACCTTCAAATATGTCGCTCTGTTCCTACAACAGAGTGAATGGTTTATTGAACAGTGAAATTAATCAATATTTAGATAGTTCTCTTCACACAACTAGGGTTGTAATAATCTAACGGAGTATAGTGATGTCAGTCGGTTGCTGCTACCCTGAAACACAATAACCATGCTGTTATATTTTCGTCTTCAGAATCTTTTTTGTTGTATTTCATACATACATACTGCACTAAAGTCGAATGGTAGGTCTACTTTTGTATCTACACATACAGCTGGCTCGATTGTTTACAAGATTGGAATATAATCTGCCCTTGTAAACATGCTATGCTGGCTGCTATCACAACGGATAAGAATGCGCGCGTGACTATGAAATGTTCACATTCGTGTGCACATTCGCTGCTATTTTACGGCGACTGTCATTTTAGGTCTACCGTGCTGTTCTCAGGTCTAAGAAGAATCTACGGAAAATCTTCACTATTCACTCACAAATTCTTTCTGGGGAACCATTTTTTTTTTGTGTAAATACAAGTCATTAATATTAATATTTGCAGTTTAAAGGTTGCCTTTCTAACTGTGTTATTTGTATTATTTTTGCGAGATGTATAAATACTCAAACGAAAACAAGTGTTTTATAAGTTCCAAGCATTTCTGAAGTAATGAAATGGCAGTATAAAGTTAATCTCATCATTACCTTTTTGTGGCAAAAATACTTTGAAATATTTTACTATTTATGGGAAAAATGGTTATTTATTTAGGAAAATTGTACTCATTATTCCCAAATAAATCAGCAACTTCTTTTGTCTGCAGACAAACAGATGAATACGTCGCGAACGTCAAACACGAGGCATATCTATCGCCCATTAAAACTGGCTGATGATGGCACTGATATGACCAGTGATATGAACAGTTTGACTACACGCAAGACAATTGATGCCACTAAGTGTCAAATGGTTTATCTATAGGTTCTATATATTCATAACTATATCTGCACATGTTGTTAGTGCTGATTCACCCAATATTTTCATTTGTAGAATTCCGAGAAACAATTTTTAAGAAAATACAAACGCTGCTGTAAATTTGTACGTCCCACTCACGAGTATGCGGTTCCAAGCTCAGCGCGGCCAGGTTTTTCGAAATCACAATCTCCGTCCTTCCACGCGTCTACAAGAGGAACTCGCGCAGAATGAGAGCTTGCTGATCAATCTTAGCTATCGCTGTATACATCAATCACTTCTGCTTAATGAAGTTTTTCACTTTTTATTGCTAGCTTTATTTGTCTATGCCAGGAAGGCGTGTCAGCGTGTACAATTACTACACGATGTAAGAATCAATCATGTTGTGAGGAATTATTATTACGGATAAACCAAATATGTTTTCTCCAACTGATAACAGTGTCCAGTCGACATTTCACAGGCATAAGAACTCTTAAACCTTCGTACAGTCCTTTATAGGCTGTTCACGGTAAAATAGGCACTTTTGAAAGCCCTGATTTAGAACTACTTGTATGCACATCGTATATTCTTCCGCATTATGTAAAATCAACTTTGCCATGGGCCTCATCACTTTATTCATGCGTCGGTCAGGTGAAACTGTAAAATTATTAGTAAAGTGAACATTTTATAAATCTGCTAATTTTGACTCACTGATGCATTAATAAAACAGAAAGCGAAATAAATAATTTAAATTTTCACAAATGGTCACCTAGCACTTTTTATTCGACATTAAGATATGGAACTACTTTTCATCTATCGTTACCATCTTTACCGGGCACATGTCACTCAGTGCGCCCGTTGAAGTAAATGCAGTCATCGGCAGTGAAATTTTTCTACGGTTGAATTCAAAAGTGCTCACTTTATCGTGAACAGCCTTTAATGAATCAATCACAGTAAAAACCGTAATTGTTTCCCTCAAGTCCTCCTTTTGTGTAAAGAGTCTCCCATTATCTTCTAGATGCATGTCGGAATTGTGATTCTGATTTTGAAAATGCTGGACGTGCTGAGCTAGTAACTGCCGTCTCTAAGAATTAGGCTACATTAAAATCGACAGCAGTACTCAGAATCACTGAAATGCCGCTAGCACAGCTAAGTATAGCATGTTTAGACAGATCGCAGAAATTTCATAGCTTTGCCTGATTTCTTAGTTTCTTTATTTTAAAATCCATCGTGTATTTTTTCTACATGCAAGGCTACCCGCTGCAACTAAGATCGCCGTATCTGTTTACATTAATAATGTCAGTTACGATTTATCAACGTCGGTATGTTTCTAGTTGACATTATCTGTGCGTGGAAAATTAACGTTGCTAAATTTGCCAGAAACATGATTGCGTATCTGCCATACCAGTTATTACCGCCATGCACCAAAACCGACCAATTTTCATTGACCGCCAATGTAATGATTTGTTTACTTTTAATGGAGTGTGAAAACAGAAATATTTCCTATGTTTTGTACGCTAATATTACTGCAGATACGATTGTATTTCCAAAACGCGTTGTGCGGTTTCGTGGCTCTTTCGTTTTTCGAAAATGTTGGTTTTCATAAATTTTTGAATAACCTTAAACCCAAATTACTTTTAAACAAATGCACGCCGTCAGAGTAGAACCAGGCCGCCATCAAAATACATGACCCGCCGGGGGAAGTTTACTACCCCTAGCGCTCACATCATCTGTGAACGGAAATACACCAGCATGGATCCCACTTCACGTTGATTTATTTAAAATCTCATTCAATATACAACACTTGATGTTGTCCGCCAACAAGAAAAAGAAAATAATGGCTCCGAGCAACTAATGACTTTATCTATAATCTTTTAAAAGTGTTCGCGATACTACAATGTTTTTGTGTGTTTTGTAAGTTAATGGCACCTAATGGCCCTGGATGATGAGATGAAATATTGCAGGTTATCTAATAAATGGACGAACATGAGATGTTTCGAATATCAATTTTGAATACGCACGTAAAAAGGGTTCCTCGACGGTATTTTAAGGTAAACAATTTTCCCTTTTATCATATATGTCACGTAAAGACGCGTACGTAATTACGTGTTGATAAAACGACGCAATGTGTTTATTTCGTTACTACCATCAACTATGCACGTCGGAATGAGATAGGTTGTATTTGTGAAATTATATGTACCGAAAATTAGATATTAAACGCTTCAAAATGTAAATTGTTATTTGACTCTGTGTTTGCCAAGGGCTCAATTCAGAACTCATTCGATCAAGTTCTCACTCTTTGAAAGTTCTGTTAACGAATTACTGCTGATTAGAATGTATTCGGACCAAATCCCCGAGTATTTGAAATTTCTTAGATGCTACTGTTGCACGAAAACACGTGTATTTAGATATAGCTCTGAGTATTTCGCGCATTGATTTCGCTGACGGCTAGACTTCACAATCATCTATACAGTCGAGACACTGGCGTTGGCTCATTAGTTACTGCAATCAAGCGAGACCTTTTTACAAGACTCTTCAACGTTTACACGCTCTACTGTTCCCTGCTTATTACCGGCTCGCTGTGGAACGGGGCGTGTCTATAAAGAACTGCCGTCCAATCACAACTACTTCAACTCCCACCTATGCGAACAAAGTTCGATTCCCGACGCCGTTGTTGCCAGATTTTCGTATCTGGTAATCGCCCCGGACGATGCCGCTTGTCGGTGGGTTTTCTCGGGGATCTCCCGTTTCCCCTGCACTTTCATTCCGGTGCTGATTCGTACTCGCCTCGCTTCACCCTCAGCGGCTCTCAAGACTTCGATGTTAAGAGCAGCCCGAGTCTCTCAATTCCACTCCACTCCAATCACAGTAGCAAGAAAAAGGAACAAGTATCTGAAGCCTACCTCACTGCCGAATGAATCTGCAACATACTAGGTGCTCTAGTTATACTGTAGAGCTGTGGCTAGTGAAACTAATAGAATAACCACTATAAATAATGTTTTAGTTTAAAGCATTAGAATTTTAATTTTGTGTGTGCCCTTTCTCACGCTATCTCACTTTCTAAGTGTATGAGGCAAGAAAGAAGGAAAAAGGGGGTGAGCATTGCAGTAAAACTTATAATACTCATACGCTTAAGTTTATGGTTATCAATTTCTCTATTACTTTACAAAGTCCCTGCTTTAAACTGAATCACTTATTCGAGATATCTTATGCCTACATATAAAACGAACCTTTATTAAGTAAAGGTTCGTCTAAAAAAACGACTCGCTTCCAGGGCTAGCCAGGCTTAGAAAACGACATTTTTTGGCCCGAATTTGCCTTTAGTGACTTCGTTTCTAGTTAGACCTGTTTCAAACTGATAATATATCGTTATCATACGCACACACTTTGATATGTGTAATCACACATTCTTATCCCAACGTCACACATTACGAACGACATTCGATTATTTTGTAAGCCTATTCCAAAAACAGCTTAGAACATGAGCTCGGTAATTTTGGTTTCAAGTCAGTGCGAATTTCTGCAGCAGCTAAAATGATAGCACATTTCACGAAGTCCAAGGAGCCTAAGGTCTACAATGGCAATGCCAGTGATGTAGTTTCGACAAGTATACGAGACAGAGCCATAGATTATCGCCAAAAACCATATTCATTTAATGAAAGACGTCTGCAGTGTTTTCACGTTATTTACTCACCTTCTGAATCAAACATTTCAAAAAATCTATGTATGAAATTTCTGTTGGTTTCTGAATAAATTCGTTAACATAAAGATAACTTTTTTTTTTTTTTCGTCAAATCAAACTATTAGTTCCATAATGTCTCTAAATTGTTATAGTCTATATGCACTAAACATACATACATATAACTTTGTTGATAATAAGAGTTCAGATTTTATTTGTTGTTGAAAAAATTATTTTTCTTTTTACTTAAATACTTAGGCTTTCAGGTAATTTGATCTACTCTTGGGCGTTTTTTTGTATTTGCTTACCTTACGATTTATTTAGGCCTACATGTTACAGGAGAACAATTAGTTAGTAGTCCAAAAGTAGAACTTTCAATGGGCTTCAGGAAAGTTGGTGAACTACTAACTATGAAATAATTACAGCTGCCGCACTGTAAAAACTGTATTGTCAAGAAAGAGTTTTTGGAAACTTGTTGTCAAGATTACATTTGAAACACTACATGTATATTGAAGCAAATTTTACAAGTCACTGTTGACTGTAAAATTATGGTTTAATTTCAACAATGAAGTACTGTGGACTTAAAATTTATAATAATTACGGAGATACTTAAACGATTTTGTATCTATACTATTAATCAAGAATGAAGGTTGCCTCGTAAAACACGTTACGCGGAAATGGTAAAAAAAAAAAGGGGGCTATTGGGGGGGGGGGACAGGCCTAGGGGGTATCGATAGGGGGTGGGGCCAGTTAGGGTTACGGTCCCCCTTATCGCTTTTCCCCAGGAGGGGACGTTAAAAGACCCGACAATTAAGGTTTGGATTTACCGTGAAAGTTAGGTTCGGATGTACCACAATTATGCCACGCAAGTGCTCGACACAGTTTTCGCGTACTATATTTATGGTGCTTCCGTAACTTAATTTGACCGTTCCTTCACGCATTTGCAACCAACTATTGCAGTTCGACCTCAGCCCAACAGTTAATCCGATAATTTTAATGATGTAAGTATGCATACCATAATTTACTCAGTAGCCTTCAAGTATTCCAAAGAGCACCTAAAGAAGTTATCAACCCCCAAAACATGCCATAAATCCCTTCTTCACCCAATAATTTAAATCATATCGTACACTCTACAGGTACTATAAAAATTGTCCGAAAGATGTAAGCGACTGCCTATAGACGCGAGCGAGTACTTACAGTAGCTCTGAAGAACCAAATGCATACTATTAATACCTGCTTAACCCAATAATTTAAATTATATTGTGTGCTATAAATGTACTGTAAACAAAAATAGCTTACAATAATTTTTGTCGCAAATTTTATTCACGTATTACGTGCTTCACGTACCGTGGCTTAGCACGCGTATTGCGCGGGCCCGAATCCTAGCGTTTCATGAAACAGAAGAAAAGAAGATATATTTTACCCGACTTGAAACAAAATATGAATGGCAACTTGTTTCCAAAGAATTGCCTCCAAAATGTACTTTACTGTGGGCGTGACGTACCGCCCAGGTGATGCTGAAGCTGGATTAGATATCGTCAACATTTTCTGAGTGAGGTGTCCGTTGTTCACGAGTTTCGAACCCCACCAAAGTAATGCACACATGTTGCCTTTAGTCTCTGCCCATGCCAATGCTACGTAGAACCAATACTTCATTTACAATTTGTTTTAATACAGCTGCTGCTGTGTGTGGAAGTTAGTACACTGTAAAAAATTTTCCGGTAAACTTCCTAAATTGTAATGGAAGTTGTTAACCTATAGACTGTATCATAATGCCACACATCAAGCTGCATATATAGGAATGTTTAGCATCGCTACTATACAAAGTTTGGAACTTCCCTATGCATTTGACTGTTTCCTAAGCAAATGCAGGAAGGCAACAATGAATGTATAGGGGACAAAATTACAATTCCCGTTTTCTCACAAGGTACGGTAAATTTACGAATAATTTCTTAGAGTGCATACATTGCCTGATATATGCTTTTTCTGTTTCGTACCTTCGTCTGGAGAAGAATAAAATCTCTCAGCGTCTTCGAAAGAGCTTGCGCACCAGCACTGAGGGTTAAAGGGCTATCAAGAGTCTAAAATTATATTATACATTTCTAACATACAACAAACATTTTTGTTGTGTGATGGAATTGTGGCGTGGCGATCTCACGCCACACTTTCGTTGCGTGGTCACCAAAATACTTCTGCGTGAATTATGTTTGAGGGAACAGTGACCGAACCTTTCTCACGCTCAGACTGAGAGTGCGCTGATGTTTTCTGCAGACCAGGAAGGTCTGGATCGTATGTGAACTGTTTATGTTGGCACCAAACATTTCTTTGTTTCTGCTGTATGCATTTTGGGGAGCTGGCTGGCATCATGGTTGAAAGTTGGGTAGCTGTTGTCGTAGGAGTGAGTGAAGAGATTTGGACGACTCTTAACAGCGAGGTCTTGAGAGTCGATGAGGGGGAATTAAGCTGACTCTTTTGAGTAGTGCCGAAATGCAGGGGCAGGGGAAAGGGAGACCCCAGAGAAAACCCATCGTCTGGCACGATTCCCGCATGATAAAATCCGGGAGCAGCCCGGCCGGGGATCGAACTCGGTTCGCCTTGGTGGGAGGTGAGCAGGCTAACCGCTCAGCCACCACGACCCTGTTATCGCAGGAGTGAGGCATGAAAGAGACTTGTGCCGATTTTGGGCTGGTTTTGTGGCTATGATATTTGGTTGGGGTTTGTGTGGATGGACTATTGCCTCAGATCTGAATTTGGACAGTATTAATACGCTAGAATACAACGCAAAATAACTGCACATGTTGTAAGAACATAATTAAGAATATATGTCTTGAAAATTTCTTTTGCGGTTTGCCGGTATTTCAATTTTAATTTTCGAGATAAAATTTCAAGCCAAAATAGCTGGAAGTTAAGTCCTTATCACAGGAGTACAAAGTGTCGGATTTCGAAGAAATTGCAACATACAACTCCTATGACATCAAGAACCACTATGGAAGCAAATACCGTGTTAAAATAAGGATCTGAAATTTACGCGAATCAAGTTTTCATGTTAAAATTATCATATTTACGCTAAATGTATGTTATGAATGTTATTTATTTGAAATGATATGGCTTTTAAATTAAGATATCATGACAACTTCTTAGGAGAAATAAGGAATCCCACAATGTCACGTCTGGCTGCTTTAGGCATTGACTTGCCCAAATTGTAGCAGAAACAGAGTTGCTTGCAAGTCAAATCCACATGAGTGGGAATTATTGCAAACGACAGAAGCCAACAGGCCGCACTTGAGACACCACTTTGTATTTTTTTTTTCGCCTTTAGTAAAATGAGCAGGTAAGCTGTGCAAATTTTTAGCCATTTTGAATTTTTTTTTTTTTCCCCTTGAATTTATATAACAGGAGAAAAACAAAATCCGATGAAAATAGATAAGAAGTTGTTACCCTTCCTGAGAGAAAGTCATCTTCACAGTACATTTCTGTACGGAGAAAATTGCATATGTGTTCACATAGACTTTAAGAAAACTTTCTTGCTTGAAAGTTGCGGTAAGGAGGCGTTCTCACGATATATTTGTCTGGCGGTGACATTTTCTCACCAACACTAAAAAAATTTAGAAACATTTCGGTTTTCACATGGTAAATTATCTCCACCGTGAAAGGATGGCACTTTCTCGGAACCTGCTCTCAAGAGATGGGGAGACAGACTAGCGACTGCAAGGACTCACTTGTATAGTACATTCAGAGTTACTTCCAACTTTTCTGAAGCCCTGCTAAAGTTTTTCTTTCAGGCTATCTTCCGCCTCATGTAAACTTAGCTTAACTAAGTCTAGAAAATTTCACCAGAAGAACAGCGTACGGTATTCTTGGGCACAGAATTTAATATTATTTTGAAAGATAAATTTTTATTACCCAGCATTACCAAAACACTTATTTTCTCTGGAGTTTTATTTATATTAATTATAAATTAAATATTGTATTTCATAAATTAAATATAAGTTGAAGTTAGCCTAAACAATAAATAATATACTTTTATTTTAACAGACGTATAAAACGCTTGTGATAAATAGCATATTAAGGAAATTACCAAACAATACTTGGGGTGAATTTTCAAAGGTTTAATTCAGAAGGTGCGGAGATACCTCTAGAAGAATTAATTTGTTATTTCACGCTGTGCACTTGTTTCCACTGACGCGGGTTGCAAAGTTTAGGTCGGAGCTTAACAGAGAAGTCGTGAGACCCAGTTAGGATGGAACGGCGTAAAGATGGTGTGGGGTGCAGTGCTTTGGGCGGCTCTTAACATCGGGGTCTTGAGTCCTGAGAGCCGGCGATGGTGAAAACTGGGGAGTGTGGAGCAGCGCTGGAATGCAGGGGCGGGGAGAAACTGGAGATCCCCGATAAAACCCGCCGATCAGAGGCGCCGTCTCGGAAATATTGTCAAGTAGTCCGACTTCTTTGCCGGAGGCTGCCCTTACTGACGCTGGCGAAGTATTTTAGATACCGAAAAACTTAAAAGTGAAGGTGAGCAAATTACTATGGGTCTTGTTGGCTAAACGATAATCCAGTGAAACAAAGTAACAGAATGCGTAGACAGGGGTGTTTCAGTTAAAGTCCTTTCACATGTTCCAAATACACGCAGTGGGGAGTATCTAACGCTCCTTCTTTTCTCGCATTTTTATTGGCCTATTACTATAAAATTGATGAGTGATGGAGATTTTTGGACATTCGCCATTGCGATGCAGATGTCTATCATGAAAAAAAAAAAAAACAGAATTGTGCACGAAAAAAAAAAACACATATATTTCGTAATTAGTTGCTGTTTGGGTTTTTTGACTTTATTCCCTCTTTGAATTTTCCAGTGTTGTATACATATATTTATTTCCTCTTCCATAGGTTGCTTGTCTTTTTAGGTATTTTTTCGTGTTCTGTCTTGCTTTTCCATGACAGACATCGGCATCGCAATGGCGAATGTCCAAAAAAATCTCCATCTTGTTACTAACCCCCATTGCAATATTAATTCAAAGATCACACAAAAGTGTACTCCAGAAAATATTATTACGCATAGACGAAATTCCTCCATTGATGCGGGTATACCTATTACCTGATTGGCTGTGCGAAGCTCTGGGAACAATCCTCGTGTCTGATTGACGCCTGCTTGATGCGAAAGGTTCCCTGTTGGCTGGGCTGCCAGCTGGCGAGTAGTTTACCAGGCGCTGATTGGCGGAAAACGTTCCAGACATGTTACTGACCAGTGACACCATTTTTATGAATGTGCACTTCTGTATACTTCAGTACTCTGCGACGGTGGTAAAGTAATAGCATATACTTTAAGTTGACCTCTGAACTTACTAGCTACTTCTCTGCCACAAGTACTTCGCAATTTTTCAACGCCTGCTGTCAACGGGCGACAAATCGCTGGCAGACAAATTCTCCTCGTGGAAGAGGGCTGTATATACAGAAGCTGTTCACCACCCGTAAGTCCTGAAGCCATGCACAGTGACAAATCCACTTTGGGCCGTTCTCGAACCCATTAAAACCTGAGATGGCTTACAGTTGGTTTAATACTTTAAAAATAAACCTCTGGAAAACGTTTCTTTCCCGTGAATTTATTCACTTAGGGAAACATCGAATGTCATATATACATTAATGTTAACAACGTATTAATGTTAATAGCGAATCTCGATAAATATCTACAGCCGTGCACACGAAGAGCGTCGCTAATATGAAAAGTTGGGAACTTCAGTATGAATTTGGCTCTTAGCGTCTCTTAGTCTTATAATAATTGTCTTAAGTGGTAAAATGAATTATTTTGAAAGAATTATCTTTTCCTGTGTTGGTAGGTAAAAGGCTCTTAGTGCTCTCCGTGGCTTGCAAATGTTTTGCCAGTGAGGTAAGGATACAGGTCAAACATGCTTGACAGCGCAAGTCATTATAACCTTGAACCTCCTTAAACGGAGGCTGGTGGGTTCTGAGACCTGGTTTCTCAGATTCAGATGCCGCCCTGACCTGTAAACAGTCCTGGCACGACTACGTCAACGTAGGTTCGGACTTCCTAACCACGTGTCTCGCGATACACTATTTCCAAGGCCACCTGTTATTTCGCGAAAAGATATCCAGTACTACTAGTAACCCAAAACACTAGAGCTCAGATCCGCTTTCGCGATTTGGTCATTTCAACTGCCGCGCATTCCAGGTGTCTGCTCGCGAATCACAAACACTCACTGTCGGAGTTACCTGATTCTGATTGGCCCAGTCAGGTAACAACTTGTTTCTATACAAAGACACGTGGCCTATAACAGGAGGAAAACTGCACGTATGCCATAAGACATTGGAGTATAACCTTCGCGTGAATCTTTTCGCGATGAACAGGTGACTCTAACAATTTCCGTTTATGTGAACATAGTGCGGGCCAGGCTTGGGAACACGAACGGAAAATATGAATATGAGAGAGACCGCTGTGGGAATGGGCAAAGCGGAGGAGAAGAAAGCAAGGATGCAAAGAAAAGGCGAAGGGCCTACAGACAAAGTGCGGACAGGAGGACAAAGCATAAGGGATAACTGATCCATGAAATCTCCGGCGAACTGGAGGGGAAGAGCTTATCTTCTACCGAGTGAAATACTTCCAGAGAGAAGGAAAGTGACGAAATGGGTTTTTGGCAGCTGGCATGAGGCGAACACAGATGGCCTCAATGCTCGGAGGGGAGATAGATTGTCAGTTATTAAATTTATGGAAAATTTGTGAGAATAAAAATTAAGAAAATTATTTTTTTTTTTTAACCGTTTTTTATGCTTTTAAATATACAGCTAAACCATAGTACAAAACATATAAATATTTAGTCTGAAAACAATGTCGTGGATCACAGCAACTCAGGTGTGTCATTTACGTATAAAATATGTGTTCCTTCAAATGATTAAATACATTAAATATTTGCGTGTGTTTATACGCGTATGTCGACCACTATATTAAAAGTTAAAACCGATATTGATATATCAGTTGTTCTACTTTTATAACTAATTCGATGTTTTATTTGTTTAACCTAGAACCACTAAAATTGTAAATCACATAGCTGTATAGAAAAAAAAACATGTTACTTGACTTACGTATTGGTTTTTTTTATCGTGTATTATACAGCCATGCAGAATAATGAATGTTCGTGCCTCCACCACAATTGTTGCCCTATCATCTCAATATATCGAGCGAGAAGTGTATCTTCGAGCCAATGACACAATACACTCGGATGTAGACATGAGGTCTTGTTCGTGCGTTAGACCCTCCGATCCGCTCCGATCAGCTGCGGACTTCAGACTTCAATTATTACTGTAATTTCCATTGTTTCTTTAGTCCACCCAGGCTGCGAAAACCTCCTGCTTCATACTTGTCTACAATTGTTGGTGACCACGCGTCGTTCATCCAACAGGAGGTTATGTCGTAAATTAACCATTTAGATAGACTATTCCCCAATCGTGGCACTACTTTATAAATCAAAATTTTCCTGCATTTTTCATTACACGCTAAACTTTTCTTAAAAATGAAAGTCGATGTTGTCTGTGACTCGTAGAACACACCAAGCCTCTGACGTGTCAGATATTTGTTATTTACTATCGGAAAAAAAAAACTAGAGTTTTTGTCGGTCTCTCCTCTTCTCAGCATTCGCTTCCCCATTGCGATGAAAATTCCTCGTCAGCAAACATCACGCCCTTCACGAATCTCTTCACATTTTATATTTTAATTTATTTAAAAAATTATTGCACAATACGTTACTGTGATAATGATGTATACGATGATTAAATAATATATCTGTATATGCAAACGTATACTGAGTGGTATAAGAGATATTTACTGCTCGCTTCGATTTTTTTACCAACTTGCTGACGTGTGATTGATATCTTTCTCCAGTTTTTTTTTTTTTTTTTTTTTTGTTTTGTTTCATCACTGTCGACCACCGAGAAAGATTATTTTCTGTCCTTTCCTTGAATGTTACTAACTATATAGTTCCGAAGAAGATTGCATTGTTGAATTGTACTGAAATAATAATATAACTTATGCGATGTTGACTAGTAAATGTAACGAACTAAGCTGTGCACATGCCTGATTCATAAATACATAGCTAAGTGTTAAATACCAAACAGTAACCAACTGGTATTCCAGTGACACGCAATGAACCCTTAAATTTATTTTTAAATATTCAAATTCGCCTCTAGGCCTGAAAAAAAAAATGTTTACATGATACACTCACAAAATATAAAACTCACTAAAAAACATAAATACTAGATCGTATCGACTGAAATTAAAAAAAAAAAAAAAAAAAACTAGCAGATAATTATGAATGAGCAATTTCTAAGAAATTAATTGCAGCGACAAGAAAATTTTTTTCATAAGATTCAAAATTAAGTAAATCCCCAAAAAATAATGGAAATGTGAAAATATTAGTCGCCTAGGATTTGCGTGCGACACAAGCCTGGTATGAACACAAAAAGCTATAATCAATGTGGCTATAGAAAAATTCCCTAAATGCAGAATAATTAGGTCTACGTACTACGGCTCGGGCAGTTCCAGCGCAAACAATCGTACAAATCTTACTGTAAAATATATGTGGGTTAAATAGTTTAAGTAGCTCCATGAAAATAGTAGCTAATATAACGAGGGGATTTTCTCCACCAGCAATAATGGTTTATGAACTTACCTGCAGTCTGATTTTTTCGAACATAGCCGTAGTTCTTGGTCGATCAGCTACTGTAGCTAAAAAAAAAAAAATGCGATACCTCGAAAAACAGCATTTTGCTAAGAGCTTCCTTAATTTGGAACACGGCCTATAGCGACGCTGCAATATTCAGCACTATAATGGTAATATGTGACATGGGGGTTATATATATATATATATATCCATTTAAAAATTAAATGCTTACGTCATCCGAGACCGACTCTTCTACTTTAAACATGCCGTCCGTCTTCGTTTCCGAATATTTTGTTCTTTAAAATATTTAAGACTCGTTACTTATTACCTGATTAAAATACCGAACGAAGTGAAGCCAAATCAGCTCTCTGGACACAACACAGAATTAATACACCCAAAAAAAAATCTCATTCAAAAAATTTCATTAACAAAGTAAAATAAAATTTCCCCTTTTCATACGTCAGCTTAGAATCACGCACTGTCGACAACACACGTTGACTTAGCCACCACACATTCTAAGAAATTATTCGTAAATTTGCCATTTGAGTGTAGGTATACGTACAGAGACAAAGCGCGAATGGTAACATATTTCCCCATACATGCATGGTAACGTTCCTACAGTTGCTCGGGAAAGAGTCAAATGCGTAGGGAAGTTCCCAACATTTTATAGTGACGATGCTAAATATTCCCATATTTTCAACCTGGCCAGTAGTATTATTTCCATACACTGGTTAGGATGAAAACATAAATTATAGCTTAGGGTGTTTACCAGAAATTTTTTTACAGTGCAATTATGGCAGTCCTGCTAAATGAGTTAAAACAAATACAATGCGAAAATGAAAACTCATATTAATTCTTAAAATAGATATGCAGCTTTCTTAAATAGAACACCCTAGAAAAATATTAATTATTACACCTGAAGCAAAAAGAAAAGAGAAAATAAAAATAAATTAATTCAGGCGTTAAAAGATAATTATACGAACATTCGATGAAATTAAATTTTCTCATTTGAAGCCATTTTTAATTTTCTGTGAAAGGCGCTTACTGGTTAGAAATCTGTTAATCCAAATTTAAATTTGTAGAATGTAGCGGTACACAGGATGTGGAACATAAGGAATCTCAACAAAGAAGAAAAGGTTGATAGATACCGTCTAGTTGTGATGTCTATGGAATGGCGACCCTGTGGTTCTAAGGAATAAAAGGTATCCACAACTGCGGAAAGAATAAAATACTTGAGAAAAAAAATTCAGATATGAAGATATAAAGCAATTTAACAAATACTGTGCGAATCAGTCTCGCAGGAAGTAATCTAAAGAAAATAATATGTGGGGTAAAGAACTTAGCGCCAGACAAAATAATAAAAGCGATACAACTAATCAACCATTATTATAGTAGCAGATATTTTGTCGCATTTTTTATTCTTCTGATGGTCCATGGATAGAAAACTAACGATGATGCATTTCCTGATTGATTACAGCAGGTCTCTAAATTAATGGTCCCCAATTCACATTACAAGTCACGTAGATGTTTTTCGAAAATAACACCAGTTCGATCTCATCGGTACATTATTGTGACACCTTAGCGATAACATCACATTAAATAATTTAAATATTTGTGAGTGAGGGAAGAGGTCTTGAGAGCCGATGAGGGGGATTGAGCTGAGTATGGAGTAGCTCCGGAATGAAGAGGCGGGGGAAACGGGAGATTCCCGAGAAAACCCGCCGACCAGTGGCATCTTCCGGCACGATTCCCACATGCGAAAATACGGGCGTGACCCCGCCGGGGATTGAACCCGGTTAGCCCCGGCGGGAGGCGAGCAGGCTAACCTCTACCACCGTCGCCCCCTAAACTTTTTGTGTTAGTGCTATCAGAATATTATTGGAAATGCAGAGGGTCGGTGTTTTACTAGGATGTACTTCGGCCAATTGCTCGTTAATTATTTTGCTGTGCTTGCGTATTTTATTGTACGCTTCCTGTGAAATTCTTAGCCAGTAAACATCCTGACAATAGGGGAAAGAAACTACATACAATTATACTCAACAATAAAACGTCAAATAAGTGGGAAAATTCGGGGAAATTCTGTAAGAGATATTTTCTGTTTTTACTCTACCGCCTGTTCAGCTGTAGTAATTTTGAACTTAAGTAACGAAATTTAACTTATTTACTTAAAAATTTAGTAAATTTTTAAAAATATTTCTAAAAAAATATATATCTATTCAAAATCGTTTTTAGTGCTTGTCAGCCCACCTCTACGGCCGCGATTTTTTATTCCGGCCGTAATATGTAAATTCGTCGAAGTCACTTACTGCCAAACGAGGATGTGGGATTTTAGTATATGAAGGTAAAGGGAGCACTTTTGAAAGCTCTCTCATTTGGAATTATAATCAATAAATATATTCTATTGTAGCCTTAGACGCTAACTTCCGAGTGCGATGGAATACACCCACACAGTGTTTATTACTTACGTGGTAATATTCAATTCAGAAAAGTGGCAACGGCATAAAAAAACCGGTAGACAGGAAAAACAAATTATGGCTTCAAAAGGGCTCACTCTACCGTGAACAGCCTATATAATTTTGTCATCATTCGAAATGTCGTTTGGCAAGGCATCAGCTCACACGAAGAAGATCATGTACACACACATCATTGCGCAGCTAGCACTCCGGACGGTATATCTCGGCGTGAGGACGGACCAAACAGCGCCTTCAGCTGCGCGACGCTGCCACACCTCGCGGAAATGGGTCGGTCGAGTACGGGTAGGGGGAGAGTGGGGAAGGTGGCAAGGGAACGGAAACAGTGCTGCCACAGTTGCCGGATTGTGCGGTAAATGGCGCGGACCGGCTCGCCAGCGGCCTGATTGGAGTGCTGCGACAACCCCCCCCCCCTCCTTTTTTTCTCGTCCTTCCTAGTCACCCTCGCGCCAATGATCGCTCCGTCCTTGTCTGCCCTCCGGGACACGAGCAATAAAACTAAAACAACTGCACTGACTTACCCTCGCAAACCCACCCCCTCACCATCCCCTGCCCCATAGAGGCGCAACGCCGAACCACCCTACCATCTCGCAGGCTGCCTTCTTGTTTCCTCTGTGCTTTGGATGGCATCGGAGACCATCTCTCTGTATCCCCACCCCCATTTTCCATATAGTTCGCGCCGGGCAGGACGAAGAAACTCGGCAAGAAATATAGCACCATTTAGAAGACGAGTGAAAACGGCGAGTTTGCCCGCGGACTGGGTAGGGAACGGGAGGGGTGGTGGGGAATAGAGGAAGGAGTTTATTTTTTGCATATCTTCTGTTTTTCCTTCCCTTCGCCTTCGGGAGGCGCGGACATTTGTCTCGCGGCGAGAGTCCATGTTGCATGCGCTCCGGCAAGCTTCCCTCCGGAACTCTGGAACAATGTGGCCAACTAGTAGAAGGTTAAAATCCCAGGCTGAGACTCAAAATATTCCATATCACTACCAAATCTCCCACAAAACTAACAGGGGGGAAAAATTGAATTACTTACAAATTGTTCGTTTCCTTACAGCTTCCAAACGATGTAATATTAAGACAAAAACATATACATAAATACTTTCGGTTACTAAGTACGCAAACAGTAACTTGAAATTGTTCACGTACTGCATTATAGTAAAAGGTATTCTTGTTAAGCAGTTTTGAAAAGTTCTAACCCACCCGACAGGTTTCTCACAAATTGATCCATTATAGCAAAGTTGAGTGAAAAATGTTTGCGTTTCTTAGAAAGAGGATAATCATCCAAAGCACCTGAATCCCTTGGCGCACACATTTCATTTTATTATCAACAAGTGAAGCAAAAAAAAAAAATTATTCACTGTGTAATCCAAGCAACTCGTGAGTATATACCAATCACAAACGGAAAATGGCGGGAACCGAATACAAAGGAACACATGTCCAAAAGTACCACTAGCGCCATGAATTTGTGAGAAGCACTGTCTCATTGCCTCGTCGATTTGTTAAAAAAGATAATTTGCATTATCTTCGTATTCCCCTATTTTAAGGCATTTTCGTGTTAACATTTAATTTTCCGTTTATTTTTTTAAGATCAAAAATTCCGCCGAACGGGAAATATCCCACGAGTTGGCAACACTGCTCTGGGAGGACGGGGAGACGCTTACCCCTTTTATCAAACCCTCCTGCTACACGAGGTCATAATTCCTTGAGGAGGGGGGGGGGAGGGTGCTCGCGAGTGTCAGGGTGATGACCGGCGCGCGGGCCAATCGCCGTCGACATACGAGCGCCGCGCGCGAGAAACACACGGCTGTCTCCACGCCAGAGAGCGCGAGACAGATGGAAGTACCGCACTTTGTATACTTTACTCGAATAGAGAGAAGACAGGCGCTGTTGCGCATAGTAAGTGTGTTCCCAGCACAGGATTACCGAAAGTGTTTCTTGTAACACTACTCTTGTTTTAGATAACTTACTTAATAATCCGTTGTTCGTCATCCTCATCAACTGTTGAGCCTGGTGACCCGTTCGTCTCCATTAAAATAGTTCCAGCTATCGCTAATTTGGTATTCCTTGTGATCTTGTATGTGTTCTCTCCATCTTAACTGATATTGTTTTACTATGCCAATGATGTTTTGTATATTCGTTCCGCTCGAATGTGTCATAATTTCTCTTGCTGTCCATTAAGGTATATCCAGCCACGTATCGAATCTCCCTTCACAAGATGCTATTCTGTTTTGATCTCTCTGCTTTAGAATCTAATTGAACCATTATCGTGAATTAAAAAGAATCAGTTTTCTGGCCGCAAAAAAAAAAAATTCACATGAATTATATTTCATTAGCAGCTAAATTTCGTTCAGTTTGAAATTCCCAGTTGCTGCTGGCAATAAGATGATATGAACCGAGCAAGGACAATACGTTAAAAAAAAAAAAAAAAAAAAAAAAAAACGAATTAAAGCATATGTTTACAAAGTTCTCGAAACAGGAAGAAATTTTGTCACGAAAGATTTGAAAATGTGTACTAAAGGGTAATTTCTAGTAAAAAAAATAAAAATAAAAAAAATATAACATGACTCGAGTGAAGAAATTTGGGCGGCTATTAACAATGAGGTCTTGAAAGCTGATAGGGGTGATTGATGGAGCGGCGCCGGAATGAAAGGGCGAGGGAAACGGGAGATCCCCGAGAAAACCCACCGGCCAATGGCATTGTCCAGCAAAATTCTCACTTGCGAAAATCCGGTGACCTGGCCGGAGAAATACGACTCAATGTTACGTGTGAACACAAGGAAATATTGTAACGGGGGATCTGAAGGCTGCGATATACATTTCCGGGTATCTGAATTCCTCGTAAATTAGATCAAAACACTGCTGACCTCTCGTGGTGCAGTCGGTTGGTGCGCCACCGCTCTTGGGTGCGGGAGGCTCTGGTTCGAATCCCGTATAAGGCATGGGTGTTAATTTACATTAGTTTATAAGTTAGTCAGCCGTCCCCTGCTAAGCCTTCAAGCATAAACCCGGGGGACGTTAAAAAGCCCTTTAATAATAATAAGATTCTAATACTAACATATTATTTTATGCAATGAAAGCCATTGGATTAAACTACATATGCCAATTTGTACTTTTTCCTTTACCAAAAGGTATCTGCTCAGAAGAACACTGAAAATGATTGTTTCAATAATTTTCACAACTTTTTATTCCTGAATATATTTAATCTGAGATAAGTAAAAACCGGCGGCTGAAGATAATAGTTTTAATCTATCGTGGGGGGAGGGGGGATTGTATTCCCAGACAATTTTTAAGAAGTAGTTCTTAAGCAGAACTTTCAAAAGTGCTCACTTTACCATGAACAGCTAATAATATGCTGCCAGCAATACTGTAGATGTGTAGCAGGTGTTTAGGCTAAAAAATACACGGAGACGGGATTTATGTTTGTTTACAAAAGCGTTTAAATTAACGGTGAACCACCTACAGTAGTAAAATGTTTTACGAACGAGAACTGTCGGAATGTTGCGAGTCTATTATACTGTAGTACCTGACGTCATGCGACCTCTCATTCTATCCTTGGTCGGGGTTGGAAATTGTACCTCGAGGCACAAACGACAACGGCTCTTAGCCACAGATATCCAAGCACATAGAGAGAAAAAAAAACTCACCTGTTCACGGGGACGCGGTCGTGTGGTGGTAAGACGACTTGTCTCCCACCTAGACGAACCGAGTTCGACTCTCGGATTTTCGGATGCGGGAATCGTGCCGGACGATGCTGCTGGTAGGTGGGTTTTATTCGTGATATCCCGTTTCCCCAGCCCCTTCATTTTTGGCGCTGCTCCGAACCCACCTCGCTTCACCCACATCGGTTCTCGAGACCTCGATTTCTTCACTCACTCGCATGTTTACTTCGATCTCCGCAATGAGAGGGAAAAGGGCGCGACACGCATGCTGCTTGCATTGAGGCGTTTCGTTGGATAGCGGCCCGAGACGAAGTTGCCAGAAGTTGTCAAAACGGACAAGGGCTTTTGCAGCATGGCGTAGCGAATCAGGCACCTGACGTGTTTTTCCATCGCATTTCGGCGCTAATCAGTGCTCGAATAAACTTCGTACTCAATATTTCAAACTGCGAAAATTAGACGTTTACATTCCTGAATCAAGCCAGGTCCATAATCTAACGCACAGCAAACTGTCTACCTGTAACCACATAGACAAATGATGGTATATCCCACAGAATCAAAAGAGTATTGGCGTACGATCCTGGCTATTGGAGATATAGTTTAACAGGCACGAATAAGAAATTAAAGATGTTGTAACTGGTTCATCATAGGAGTGCAAACGTTTAAAGATGTTGTAACTGGTTCATCATAGGAGTGCAAACGTTTAAAGATGTTGTAGCTGGTTCATCATAAGAGTGCAAACGTTTAAAGTGCATTAAAGAACATGTGTAAAATCTCGAGCTAAGAAGTTGGTGAGAGCTGAGAGATTAATTCAATGACCCAGTTTCGCTGGTGTACCAGCGATTTATGATTTTATATTTTACATTTTATTGATTCGACAATCAGTAGGGGCAGAATAATTTCTTGGTGCAAGCGTAATATGGGCTAGAACTCCGCCTTTCTCTGTTATACTGCTTCCTTAGTTATTTGTTAATTAGCTGCTGCGCTGTGACTAGCCAGTTTTAGTCCAGACCAAGTAGCAAGGGATTAAATCCTTATTTCAGTGAAGTTTTGCTATTGATCCAGAGTCATCCAGATGCAATACTAAACCAAACGTGAATGGTAAATGTAGCTGGTTCTTGAAAATGTTCGCGAAAATTTTCCTATCCCCGAAGCAAAATAACTACACTCAATTCTACCATGAGTATAATGTCATTAATTTACGAAATTAATAGGCCTACAAATTTTAATGATATTAATTCCTTAATGTCCCCCTTTACTTGCCGAGATGATAATGGAGGGTCCGCTTGTATAATTAATAAATTCAGTTAGCATCGAAATACGGAATACACTAAATCAATGGCTTAAACGGGATTCTAAACGGAATCTGATTTTCCGAGGGGTCTTTGAGCGCAGGTGCAAATCCAGAAAATGCAAACCTTACGTGTTCTACTCTGCCTATTTCGATGTCTCGTTTTCCCTTTCAAATGTTTCCGCGCATCTTCTTACATCTGCCAGACAAACGTCTCTCTCAGATTGCATCGTAGCGTTGATATCTAGCTCCGATTTTCTTATATTTCCACCCACAATTTTTTTACCTACTTATGCATTGATGTTTTCTTTATCCTACATATCGTGACCTGTCCATTGTGCGAGTTATTTTTTTTTTTTTTTTTGCAACATATCCAAATTTTTTATTTCCAAGACTTCATCATTCTCGAAACATGTCTTTTAAAATTTTATTAGCATATTTTTTGTTCTAATGGCACAAAATTTTGTTTTGGTGTACGCTTTCAACAGTATTTCTAAGAATTAAATTTGTTAAGTATCCTACCGTATGCAGGTCGTTGCTATGTGCGTTAACATATGTACCTCTGATTCACCGTTAAAGGCTGTTCACGATAAAGTGAGCACTTTAGAAATGAACCATATAAAAAAGTCACTGCCCCTGAGTGACTTTTTTATAAGGTTCGTATATTTTAATGGGTGCACTTAGTGACATTCGCCCAGTTTAAAGTTGGTAACGATGGATGGAAAGTAGTTCCATATCTTAACGTCAAATAAAAAGTGTTAGGTAACCATTTGTGATACCTAAAAATTATTTTTTCGCTTTCTGTTTTTTTAAAATGAATCGAAGTGTAAAAATGGGCAGATTTGTAAAGTAATTACTTTCTCAATAATTTCACATTTTCATTTGACCGACGTAAGAATAAAGGGATGAGACCCATGGCAATGTTAATTTTACATAAGGCGGAAGAACATACAACATGTATACAAGTAGATGTTAGGCAGGGGTTTCAAAAGTGCTCATTTTACTGTGAACGGTCTATAGTAACCTTTAATAATCAACAAAAACTTATATTGGTAAGCATTTTCATAAGCAACAAACATTATAAACAGAATTCGTATTTGAATACCCTGCCGTATCTTCATATTCCTATCTGTTGAATACCCTGCCGTATCTTCATACTCCTATCTGTTGAATAACCTGCCGTATCTTCATACTCCTATCTGTTGAATACCCTGCCGTATCTTCATACTCATATCTGTTGAATACCCTGCCGTATCTTCATACTCCTATCTGTTGAATACCCTGCCGTATCTTCATACTTATATCTGTTGAATACCCTGCCGTATATTCATACTCCTATCTGTTGACATCAATCGTGCCATTCCCATTCGCCTACGATAACGGTCAGCGTTCAGCGACAAATATTCAGTGAATGGACATTTTCGAAACACGTAGTAGATTAAAAATAAGTAAATATAAAACTGGACGATACGACTTTCCACTGAAATAAGTCTGTTTGTCATTATTATGTAAACTAACCAGAAAAAAATTGTACTTGATCCAGAAGCAGATAAGTAAGATTATGATTTGTGAAACTATTAATTGCATAAAAATTTTGTTTTCACATTTAAAGTGTCCTAACGCCATTAGCCGATTGGTGTGTTCTAGTTTATACCAATTGCATATGTTTCATTTCATATTTAGTAATATAATCATTAAAGAAACAAAGTAACAAAAGGAAGGTAGTTTGGAATTGTTTCTCAAGTCATAATTTTTTTAAAATATAATTTAACATTACTTTGTGTTGGTTGAAGTAATTGAAAGGAGTGATTAACTACTTAGTTTCTTCCTTCCGGAACAGAATACAAATCAGCTTCCCATATGGCCGGTAGGAATTGGTTACTGCACAGCTGGCATGCGGAAATAAAATACATCATCTGACATAGAGAAATATTTATCATTATGTGTTCTTCATGTAAGGAGGAGAATAAATGATGATAAATATTTATCTTCGTTAGATGATGTTTTTTTTTGTTACCTCATGCCAGCTGTGCGCTAAGCATTTCCTATCGCCCCCCCCTTTTTTTTTTTCAATCTTTCATTAGACGCTGTTGCGACATTGGACGCTGACGAAGCTCTAGCGAGACCGATCTGTTGTCAAATTCCCAGTGTGACAAGCGAACTGAACGTCTGCAGTGTCAGAGGCACCGGGATGCCAGCTCACGGCCCTCCGACTACAAGTCGGCTACCCTACCCCTGAGCTTTGAGGGCAGGCCTTCACAACGTGAGGATTTGTCCCTATGGTCCATATGAGCAGATGGCTTTTATTATTTTATAAGTAACTGTTTTACTAGATATACATTAATAATATTTAGTACATCATCTTAGGAACTGCTGATAAATTGTCAAATTTTGAATACCAAATTGTTAAAATAAATCAAATTTCATTTCAAGTTGCGCCGTTACTTGGCCACATTAGGGCTTTGCGTGTATGACAAAATGGCACTGGTTAATTCCAATAGATCTGCCGGAACCACATAACTAGGACTAACGTTGAATAGTAAATGTTTGCAAGCACATTTTGAAATATTATTATAAAAAGAGGCGCGTAGCTGCTGACACCTAAGCAAGACGGCATAGGTCTCAAAATTGTAGTAATGTATTCAGCAAACTCTCCACCGGTATCATGCTTGAAATTTAATAAGTCTTCACGTTGTGAATATAATTACGTAAATCTTGTAAAATGACGTAACCTCGGTACCGAAAGTTTTGTACTACGTACAATGATAAACGTCCGGTAGCCCTGGACACATCGTCTCTTTATCAGGCACATATCGCACTAAAAGGATATATCGTTTGACTCCAGAATATTTCTCATGTGCCCATACCTTACATGTGTAGCACTCATCCCAGTTTTCCTTGGAACTTCCACAGTAAATTATGTACAGTACATTGTCTTCTTTAGCGGCGAAAGTTATTTTCTTTGGCCTTATGCAGGTGGGATGTAACAAAAAAAAAAAAAAAAAAAAAAAAAAGCATTAATGTTTTGAAAAATTAGATAAAATGTCCACTTCATTGCACACGTGATTGTGAATGTTGTGTGTGTGATTCGCAGGCCAATGTTGGCGACGCGACGTACGCTAAAGACGAAAATCTGTGTCTCTGGCCTATGATCTTGTTTCTACAGGATTTCAGGTAATTCGCAGATACGGACTGCACCACACGAATTTGTGGTCAAAACTAAGTAGAACATATTCTTTGGTAAAAATGCGCAAGGGTCTTAGTTTACGAGAAAACAACATTAAAGTTGATAAAAATGACTTTACTCCACGTTAAGCACAGTGTACATCTTTGGCATATATGATGTCTAAACGTCATAACAGGTGTTCGAAGTTTGCCCTGCCAAGAGCAATGCACTTTTTAGCATGTTGGATGCATGCCGCATGCACGGAGCTTGGCCGCCGGATGCACCCATGGCCATTGCCATGTCCCTCTATTCATTGCATATGTAATCCATGGCTTCCGTGGCAATACTAAGTTAGGCTCGTTCCGTTGGCGTATATCTTAAAACAACACATTAGTTGCATCACCGCCACATCACCTCGCCCTTATTTAAATGGGATACCACATGCTTGCTACGATGTTTTTTGAAACTTCCATGGGGTTTTCTCGTAAACGAAGTGTATAATGTATTTTTACACAAGAGTATGGTCTACTTAGTTTTTACCATAGATCCGCGAATTGCCTGATATCCTGTACATCCAGGGAAACAATGCAGAACTTTGGCGTTCGACGTACTCCCATGTGCCAGCGGAACTAAATAGTTTCCCAACACGGCCCACAGGCGCGCTTGAATCGCTCCGGTCGAGTGATATCATAGAGTAAATACGAGGTAGACCGATTTTCTTTATATTCTATGAATGCCCCCAAAATTGACTCGCCAATCGCTAGTAAAACTCTCAGCGAAAATATTTATGCCCGGGCTTGACTTTAACTTCTACACTTACAACGAATTTTCTTCGGTTATTGGTAGCGTTTCTGAGTGAGAAAAAATTTTCTACTCGGCTGGGCCGATCGGAATAAATTTAACCCAATACTGAAAGTCGGTGATTGGCTGGCAGGCAGTTAATATGCGCGCGAGTTGAAAATCCGCCGACCACGATATTGGTTCTTAACTAACGTGTTTTGGAGTACAACTAGTGGTGAAATATTTTCGTGAAATACAGGTGGACCCGGGTATTGGTAAACAAGCAGTTCAGCGCTGGGACACGTAGGGTGGCTGCTTCGCAGCTAGCGCGCGCACCAGTGGCGCGTAGTGAGTTTTTTTTTTTTTTACGTGGTAAGCAATTTCTACTAAGAAACGCAACTTCCGACTTTGATTACTCTCTACAAGTATTTACCGTTTTACAAGGAAAAATGTAGGACTGGAGGACGCAAACAGAACGACTGCTTACCCTGCCGAAGGAACGCGGTTGAGCGTGTGGCGTGCTGTTGCTTGCGAGTTCGATTCATCGCTACTCGCTCCCGTTTGTGGAAATAAATACTAGATAGCAGCACTATGCATGTATAGTAAGGTAGTTACGAAAACTCATGTTTCTCGAATCGGAAACGGGAAACTCAGAATTAAAAGTGTTTAAAAGTTACGGCGAAAACTACGAAGTTTCAAACATTTCCAATGTGTATAGGGTGAGCATTGCTTACCTTGCGTCTACGGAATAAACGCCACTGGCGGGCACTCTACCGCGCGTTCACTCAGCGAGCGAAACAGTAGAAGTTCCGCAGAGACGCCGCGCCGGGGAGACGGGGCTGGCGTGTTTGCCTTTGTCTCGCGGGGACAGACGGAGAGCAAATACGCCTATCGTGTTCGCCACTTCCCCCTTCCTCCTCAATCAACCCCCTTCAAAACTTTTCGTCTGACCCCCTACCCCAGCAGCCGCTACCCACACACACACACACAGGCGTACCTGTGCGTACACAGGTAGACGCTAGGTGTGACGGGAATAATTAGGGGGCCGGTGATAAGAGAAGCGATTGTTGACCATTACGGACCATCATTCTCTCTTCCCCTCCCTCCCAGCGGCTCTCGAACGAGCTTGTTTGCACGGATAATGCCAATGGCCGCTCGGACAACACGGCGCAAGTATTAATGTCCTGTCCGGCCGCACCTTGTTGTTTGTCCCGGACTGCATTAATCATTACAGCGACGTGGCTACGCGCGCCCGGCCGCCTCGCGCTGAGTACATTTAAGACACGTAGACCTGTGCTCTGTCGTAAACTACAGGCTGCTCGAGGTTATTCCCACACTTTCGAAATCAACCTTCAGCGGTAAAGTGAACACTTTTCAAAGTCCTGCTTAAGACATAATTGTATGCACCATGTGTATTCTTCCACCTTATGTAAAACTAACACCCCCAAGGGCCTCATAACTTTATTCATGCGTCGGTCAAGTGAAACTGTGAAGCTATTAAAACGTAATATTTCACAAATGTTCTCATTTTTACACTTCGGGGCATAAAAAAAAAAAAAACAGAAAGCTAATTTAAGTGATCACAAATGGTTACCTAGAACTTTTTATTCGACATTAAGATGTGGAACTACTTTCCCTCCATCGTTACCAACTTTACTGGCCCCGTATCACTCAGTGCGCCCATTAACATATATGCAAGTAGGACCAGTGACTTTTTCCTAAGGTTGAGTTCAAAAGTGTTCACCTTATCGTAAACCACATTTACCTGGGTATATTTTAACAGGCACCTCGACTAACAAGCGCCGAGTAAAGTTGGCAATGACTGCGGGCAAATCATTCTACGTATCTACTTCAAATTAAAAGTATTACGTAAATATTTGTGAATACTGAATTTACTTATTTCGCTTTCTGTTTCATTTTTATGCAAACAAGCGCAATAGTTAGTATATTTTTATAATTATTTGAATTGATAATAATTTCACAGTTTTCATTGGCCTGCGCATGAATAAAGTGATCACGTCCAAGACAATGTTAATTAATTTCACGTACGATGTAAAAATACACAAGGTGCATTCAAGTAGGCCTACATCTGAAACAGGGCTTTCAAAAGTGCTCAGTTTACCGTGAACAACTTATACTCTGTGGTCGTATTTCGCCATGTGATTTAACAAAATTATATTCTAAACCCTGAATATTCTCAAGATACTTTCATAATTGAACGTATAAATTAATATGACTTCTTTGTATTTAATCTTTAGGGATTTGAGCTTGGTAAACCTTCCCTTCGCCAGACACACTATGTACTGTGCCGCATGAAGAATTTAGATTATTTATTGTTGGTATGAATGTTTCTTACACACTGAATGAAAACTATTCCAATTATCCCGGTTGTGTATCTACGTTTACAAAACACATAAAAGCACATAAAAATTAAATCTTACAGCTTAGGAAAAGTTTATTTTTTCCGATGAGAAATAATTTTAATTTTGATTAACCTAACAAACTGCGATCATGCTTTAAAATCGCATTTAACGAGACAGTAATAAAAATAAAAATAAAACAATTAAATTAGGATATTAAGGCAAGGTCATGAAATGCGTAAATAAACTGACTAGAGTATATGAAGATTTCCAAGAAACAAAAGTAAGTCAAAAATGAGGAAATGGAAGAAAGTATGTTATTGTCTACGGCCAACGTTAACGAATAAAAATGCATATTGTAGATATGACGTTCAGATAAATAAGTTACCTGCTATTAAATTAAAAGTAAGTATCATACGAAACTATGTTAGTTTACGACTCATACACTTTGAACAGTAAGTAATTATATATTAATAGTGCCTAATTAGGCTGTGATTGAAGTCTCGTAAGTTGTTAATACACTAATTACTCTTAAGTTTCCGTGAGTCGGGTGATAAGGGGCACCCGGTCCTGCCCATCTAATGTGGCACAGGTCTAGGCTTTACACGCACGACGATTAATTGGTATAGCCTACCGTCTTTTTGTTCTATAAGGTGCATCAATGGGAATTTAAGGTGTGACCTTACCAAAGAATCACCTTCACGCTGCGGTGACGTCACCAATTACTACGTCACTGTAATGACGTGAACGCAGGTAACACCGAAGCGCCAGCTCTCACTCCGTCGCAACCTACGGCGACAAACCTGCAAATTGTCGAACGCAATATCGCCAAGTTCATTGTCCCGAGAATCTTTGTAATACCCAACCGCAAATGTTCTCCCACTGACCGTAACATCAGGCAAAACTTTGTCGTCCACTATAAAGTATGGAATCCTTACTGTACCGTCCTGCAAAGGTTTGATAGTGTGTGTACGTGATGTTCCACCACGAGGCAACTCTCAAAATAGGCCTACTTCTGACGGTAGTCTTTACCTTCTCGTCTTTTTATTTTTTTCCCCCAGATTCAATACAAGTAAGGTGAACTGACACTCTACTCAAGATGACACTCCTAAATGTACGTCCAGTTTATACAACTTATCATCAAATTTCCCCGCTCCATTCTGCCAAAGCACGTACACACCAAGACAGGTTTTCAAAACTACTCTCCGGCTCTTCCGTACCGACATAACTGGTGGTCTCAAAATGCTCTGAGGACGAGCCAATCTCTGCGTGCCGTAAGGACGCCTCGAGATTCTCCGCCGCCTGGCAACAAGCCTCATCCTCGGAATCCGATGAGAGTAAAATCGCGAGCTCCTCCTATCGTACCTTTTTTTTCTTCTTCTTAATAATAGCCCTCTCCGACCCACTCCAAAATTGGCATCCATTGGTATGGATAGCAGCAATAGTATAGATTTCTTGTCAGTAACATCACTGTCATTCAGTATTGATGCATATTTTGTATCTTCTTTGTGCAGCCCGAAAGGTGAATAAATGGCTGATGTAAACGTCTGCAAATCCATGTGTCTCGCACACATTTATTGTCTTTACAGGGCCATTCCTGCATTCGAAAATATTTCCCAGATCGTCCTTACTTATAATGGAAATTCTTGGCATACGTGTAATAAGAAAAAATTACCATACAACGGCCTATTAATACGGAATATTTACCGTCATTAATACACATGGACATTTCCGCAAAAAATGCACACACTAAGTTCGAATCAGTGGAAAGCCACTGTTTCGCAGCGGAATTCCACTACTCGAATCAGTGAACATAACTCTACTTACAACCGGCGGAAAACTATTAGTTGTTGCAGTGAAACGATTTCGCTGATTGAATAAATGACAGCCAACTGCATGTGCTTATATTAGATTTAGGCAAAGCATTACGAGAACCAAACGTATCTCCGATATTCACTGTTTTATTTTTGTACAATGGGACATAATTTCAAAACAGTAAAGAAAAACTTCAGACGTCCTGGTCTTGAACCCTCGACATCCTACTTCTAGGCAGTTGCCTTGCCAATAAAGCTACCAAGCGAATGTTGATTAATAAGGGGAAAATATACCCTACTTCGTGTAGCTTTGTGTTGTACACTTTTTCTTTTCGGTTTTAGTTTATATGGTAAGATAAGGATTGTTAAAACAATTAGAACGTATGAATGCACTCACTTCATCACATATAATGCAGTATAAACCTCCAAACATAGCGCTGTGTTAGCTACATGTAAACGAAATGAAATACGTAAAAACTGAATGCAAGATTGAATGTTCATACTATCTCGTAAAATGGTATTATAAAAGACGAAACACATATTAAGAAAATATATTGTTATGGGTTGTATTGATTTATGCTTTATTTAATTTGATACACGTTGTTTAACTAATTCAACAGTCAGAAAAGAACCCTCAAAAACGGCGAATGAAATGGTTGATGAATCAGTGAATTTATTGAAGTGACTGTTGAATAATTCAGTCACTGTTGACTGAATTAAACAGCAAAATTCCCACTGAACAGATTTAGAATGTAGGAATGCTAACAATTATTAACTTAAATTAACTCAAACAATCATGCTTACTGGATACGTCTATACACGATGTGGTATTCGCAAAAGGGGAATAGTGCCAGACGATGCCGCTGGTCGGCGGGTTTTCTCGAGAATCTTCCATTTCCCCCGCCCTTGAATTCTGGCTCTACTCCATACTTACCTCGCTTCACACTCATCGGCTCTCAAGAGAAAATTCTTTAGCAAGACATGTCGCGAAGACGTAAACATTAAGAAGATTGAAAGTCTCAGCTCGGAAGTGTGTTGGATTTGATGTTTGCCTTAATCGAGGCGTTGCTTACTGGGAAAAATTTTTTCAAAAAACCTGCGACGTGGTTCATTGAGTGTAACTCAATGTTACGTACTAAACTCCCTTTTAAAGAAATTATCTAAATGTTTACAACTTAAGAAATGTGTTTTGTATAGGTAAAACGTCCTTTTTCTTTCGGCACCTCAAAAAGGTCAAAGCTTTGAGACCTGAAGTTCTATCAAGTTAACTGGCACATCCAGTGCGCCTGGCAATTAATTATATCCCAGAACGACTGGGATGATATTAACAAAGGAAGGAAGGAAGGAAGGAAGGTAGGAAGGAAGGAAGGAGGACTAGCTGACAGATAAAGAGAGAAAAAATAAATCACATCTGTCTTGAGTCTTGAAGTAAAAACGAAAAGAAAATCTAAGATGAAAATGTTTACGCCAAACTAAACTTAGCTCTTAACGTAAATATGTATGCAGAAGACGAATGCAGATATCACCTAGCTGCAAGGGCCTGGGGGGGGGGGGATGGCGTTAAGACCCTTATGTGACAAATTAAGGGATTTTGTTTTCTATCTCGACTAGCTTCAGTATGGGCTGTTTAAACTTAGCTGTGTACTTTTGAAGCCAATCTTTCGAAAATGTCACTGCCCTTCCCTGCATAAGATGTAACTGGCACTCTGTCATGCACCCGGTTGCTTTGGTAACGATGGATACAAAGTAGTTCAAAGCCTTAACCTCGAGATAAAAGTGTAAGGTTAAAAATTTGTGAATACTGGAATTACTCATATTTCGTTCCGTTTTTAATTCATATAACCATATAATCTTAAGAATGATCAAATTTCGCAAAATATTAAGTTTTATTAAAAATTCACAATTTCACTTGACCGACACATGGGTGAAGTGACGAGGCCCATGGCAACTTCGATTTTACATATGGTGTAAAAATCCACAATATGCATACAAGTAGACCTTCACCAGGGCTTACAAAAGTGCTCAGTTTACTGTAAACAGCCTTGCTAGGTCCTTGCGATTAGAATTCATCGATCTCATTTGTGTGGCTACAGGTTTTGTCCTGCCCGGTTACACATGACGCTTTATTTACTTAAGCGGTTTTTCAAACAAGCCTTCTTTGGACATGGTACCTTCCCGGTTCATCATGTGTTAAGCCACATTCAATATTAGATCGCTATTGAAAGTTTCTTTGTGTTCTTTTTTTAAATGCAGTTTCACTATGAGGTTAAAATAGAGCTTGTTTTACTAGCATTGCGTTATCGTTATGATAAAATATATGCCAGGCAGCAATGTGTTCATATTGAATTATGAGTGATATTAAGTGATATGTCCCATGTGTAAATTTGAATCAAGTAATGTAGTAGCAGCCAGTCAAATTCAAGAAACTATTATTATACCTACCAAAGTAAATATTTCACAAATCTGCTCATTTTTTACACTTCGATGCATTAAAAAAAACAATTAATTTATGGCGATGAAGGTGATGTGGGGTGGAGATGGAGCAATGGCGAAATTACATGGTGGTGAAGTGGGCGTGTCCCGAAAAAAAAAACACTGGCCAATGGTAACGTCTGCCACGTTTTCCCAGATTCGTATTGACCCCGCCGGGAATCGTGTCCGATTAGCCATGGCGGGAGGCAAGCAATCTGGCCACTGCGCCACCACGGCCCTACTCGCATATCGACGACAGTTTGTTAGAGTAGGTATGGATAACAAGTGACACACGACTAGTTCCAACATACACATGTTGTCATTTAAAACATATGAAACTATGCACCAACAGCTTATGCGGTGCTATGTGAAATATATTGAGACTCGCTGCTGAAAAATTATGAAGAAATTTCTTGAAAACGGCGGCATATAGCTTAAAAACATAATACGCAAATTTTGTTCGCCATGTACGGTTAATTACAAATCGCAAGGGAAAAAAACGAAGTATTACAGTTGCATTTTTATTTGCACAAACGTACTGCCAACCGCTCAATTATCATGGATGGGGGTTGATATTGGAGCCCACATTTTTGTGCTTTTTACTTCGTCATTCAATAATGCAGTATCAGGCAACGCAGATATTTATCGTTCATTCTGGCTGTGTTACTAGCAAAAAAATTTCTGCTTCAACTACACTTTCAAGGGCGGTTTTCACTCCCTTCGGAATAGATTCAGACTATATGTCGTGTATATATTTTCATCCTATTTTTGATCAGGAATCACCTGCCGAAATTTGTCTGTAGATTTCAGGTTTATCCTGTAACCACACACACACACACACACACACACACACACACACACACACACACACACACACACACACACACACGTACGTTTTCCAGGTATATAATTTTTGGTAGTATTGCATTTTTCGTCCTATTTTTTATCAGGAATTACCTGCCGAAATTTGTCTGTAGAGTTCAGGAACCACCCACACACACACACCTTTTTCAGGTATAGAATTTTTGATAGTATTGTATTACGACTGATCAAGAACTATTCATTCTTACCGCAAGTGGTGGTGACTTAGAAGGGGGGGGGGAGAGGGGTGACTTTGTAAAACAGGATTATTCATTGTTATTTACATTCTGTACCATTTCTAAGAGACTTATTTGTAATGGTCAGTGGTTCAAATGGCACCACTGGATATCTTAAACATTCCACTGATATATTGGGACATTTAAACGTGATTTTTGTGCCAAAAACTCACCCTAACTTATCACAAAGGGGCCCTCGCTTACGGTAACTCCACTGTGAACACAACTATGATCCTATGAACAGTTTTAACGCAGAGTTAATGGACAGGTGACGTAACGAGCTCGTTATATCTTCAATGTAAACCAGTCTATAAAGAGGGTTGTGTGAGTGTGAGGATTGGGTGTCACATAACAGCCGACGTCTTCATTGCGGATGAGTGTCGAATGAGGGGGTGACACGGGGAGTCGCAACATAACGCTATGTTGAGGGAAAAAAGGGGAATATCCCCGGGAAAAAGAGCGGGATATGGAGACGTTCCCCTACGACTTCCACTTGCAGAAATCCAGGTTCGACTTTGCCCCGGCATCGAACCCGGTTCGTCGCGGTGGAAAGCTAGCACTCTGATTACTGCACCGCGTCATTCCATATACGGCCTAATCGCGGTTTCATCACACTTTTTGGAATCGAACCTTTGAAAAATCACCCAATTTATGGTGTTTTTGGTGGCTTCCAATATATGTCGTTTAACACAAATGTTTGATATTTGTGTTAATATAAGATTACCTTATTGTCAGTTAAATTTTATATTTACTTTTATTTTATTTATAAATTACAATATTTAATTCATAATATAAATGAATAATGAGGGGGGGGGGAGAGAAAACAGGTATGTTGGTAATGTTTAGTAAAAAATAGTTCTTAAGCAAAGTTGTATTTCACTGAGTGCGCACGAATGCGGCGCGCTGTTCCTTTGGTGTAGTTACTTGCACTTGGTTAAGCTTTGTTTAAATGAGGCGGAGGAATATCCTGAACATATAACTTTAGCCGGGCTACAGAAATGAGTGAAGTATCTCTGAATTGACTATCGTTAATATGTACACAGAGCCCTAATGGCATTGTGATTCCTGTAATGTATACGTATAGTTTTGCGATGCCCTGGAAATGGATCTTTTGTCTGTTTAGCTGCTGCGTCATTCGACAGGTTCCCTATTGGCTACGCTCCTGATTGGCAAGTAAGTTATTGGGCGCTTACTGGTAACCAGCGTTGTTGCTGTCGTGTGCAACTAGAGTTTCGTGAATAAACGGTTGTTTCGCCTCACTATTCCAAACTGAAAGCTATTCGTGGTTATTCGAACATTTATAAAAAAAAAAATAATAATAATAATAATTAAATTTCACTTTATCTACTGCATTTATTTCATTAATTTTGTATCTAGGACTACAGTCACGTCTTGTGACTGTAGGAGTCCTAGATACAAAGGGATGCCACCTCTTTGATTGACCTAATTAATTTGATGTAAATTTGATCGAAAGGGTTCATCAAAAAGGGTTAATCAAATTGAAAGATTTAATCAAATTGAAAGGGTTAAATTTAATGGAAGGGTTAAATTGATTGAAATGGTAAAATTTACGGAAAGTGTCAATTTTTTGAGTTTGGTGCAAGAGTGGAAGAAGGGTCAATTTTATTATATTCTTTATTTTTTTGCTGTGGGGAGCAGGAGCTCTGGTAGATCCTCGCCCTGTGATCTCCGACACACGATCGAGGTGCGGCGTGTTGGGGACGGTGTGTGTGTGTATATATATATGTGTGTGTGTGTGCGTGTGTGTAGTTTTGTGCAAGAGTGGCATAAGTTTAAATATTCTTGGTTTAGTAGTGACCTTGCTCGTAGACACTGTTGGTAGGTAGGCGACTTTGAATGTTAGTATTATTCCAAATGAATAACAGACTTGCACGAGAGAAATTCAGAGTGTTTAAACGAGTTCCAAGTATGATTAAGTAACACGAGAGAGAAGTATAACGAATAAACGAAAAAAACTACGTGAGTGTGCAGTATGGAATTAACGATCTACAATAAAATGTCCCTATAAATTTAGCTAATACAATAACGAGATATAAGACACTACTTGACGCCTCTCGCACATACCTTACATAATACATGGCCGTCTGCCTGTGATACTGGCGAGGAGAAACTTTTGAAACATAATGCATATGTAAAAATAAATTAATTGATTAACACGCTTAATGAGATCGCACCTCTCGCAAAACACGTCTGTCCGGCTCGGAGGCTGGTGAAGAAATAAAACGATCTTACGTCAAGAGCTTGACTATATATACATGGAGCGCGTTCGGAGGCTGACAATCGACTAAGGTTATAGCTACTAGGAAATAGATGTGAATACGATTTAGGTGACAAATGGGTACAAATCATGTTTACGACGCACATACTAATATATATAAATTAGACTAATTGAATTTTTAACAGACAAAATAGAAATACTCGTAATTAAATGGCACCAGGCGCTCCCCGAAAACACATCCGTCCACCTTGGAGGCGCCTGCTTATAAGCTGTTACATGGAACGAGGTTGAGTTTAATTCTACAACTGACAGAACCTATTTTCCTACCAAGCTACTATTAACGACTTGATTCGTCCTACAACAGAATGGAACAATAATTAAAAAAAAAACTTACCTAGATTTTTTTTTATGCGAGCTTCGCTATTTTCAGAATAATTCCATTTAACACAAATTTTCATTGAAACGTTGGGAGACTCGGATGGTGAGAAGAAAGACTTAATCCCTCAAAGAATAACCGTGCAACGCTTTAGAGAAACATACTATATATTATTTTAAATAACAGACATACTAAAATGTTTTTCCGTCAAGTCTGTGAAATTCACGGCATTTGGGAATAAAAACGGCATTTCACAATGCTACGCAGTTTCTTCGACCGAACACAGAAACGGGGTTTACATGATAAAGGCACTATCGCATGATAAATTCAAGACTTGTAAAAAATATATTTCACACTATAGTTTACGAAGACAGTGAACGAGATATGAACCACGGAGCATATAATATCGCTTAACGAGAATGTCAGTTATCACACTCCGAAGCCCGGTGTAATATGGAGGAGCTGTTGAGGTATACATCCGTCTAGTCCAAGTTTCTACGAGCGACTCCACCCCTCGCCAGGGCACACTACTCTGTCCTTGAGGTTACTCACCCCTCTGCCACCGATTGTCAATTTTTTCGGCACTATAACAAGATGGCGACGACTGGCTATGTACGGCCACATCGTTCCCGACCTCCCTGCTCCTCCACATCCCACCCCCCCACCTTCACCAAAGCCATGTGCTCCTGTCCACGCACCCCTGATCCCCCTTCCCTTCCCCGTGAGCCGAGAACACTTTTTTCTAATATCTCGAGAATTACTCGGTCTCCCTCCCTGTCGACCCAAGGCCACACACACCTCGTGCAGCGAATATTGGATTCTTCCGAATGTGTTTACTTGTCTTATTTGCAGCTAAATAAAATTTCACAAGTCCCGCCGATCAAAATTTATATCCCCAAAGCTAAATATTACCCGAAATCTTAATCCCCAAATAAAAATCCAATAAATTTTATATCTTAATACAAGAAAAGAATTTTCATTCCATAAACTTTATCCTGTTTTCCAGCAAACTTATTACAGAATTCTAGGAAACTAAGTATATTTTCATACAGGCTTTATTTCATTCGCTAATTTTTTTTTCTTAACATTGAAAGATCACCGTTTTTCAAACATGCGTCATTCCATTTACATAAGTTTCATCTAGTACGGCGGAAGACATGACACATGCTTACATTTTCAATTTTTCATTAGTTTTTAAAATAAATGTGTATGGCAGAGAAAAATACGTATTTTATGTGTAGACTTGTCTACGATCCTAAAATTTACTTATAACCAATGTTTCAATTCAAAATCTTCCCAATCCAGATTTTTAGATACACTATCTACCATAAAATTTATATATAGTCGAACTTATTTACAAATCAATTTCCCTAGAAAACTAATTTGGACATATAACCCATATTTTAGGATAATACATTCCGACTGTCAACAAATTATTTACATCATAAAGAGATATCTGAGACAAATAACTTCATTCCATACAACTAAGGGAATCGACATAACGATTTATCAAACAAAAGTAATAGGGAAAACAGAAATTCGTATTACATACGCACATTTAAAATTAAAACAAAAGACCATTAAGACAATCACAGCTCAAAATTATTTACTCAACATACTAGCCTTCTAATATCACAATCATTTAGTAAACAAAGACTTTCAAAATTCCCTACAAAATAATTCTAAACCCATCTCTCCATTCTACATTCCTGAAATTAAATAATTATTTATTCATTTCATTCGAAAACTATGTAAAGATGTATTCCATCTAACATACGTAGATTTTCACATGGTGAATTATTACGCATGCCACTGAAATTAACATACTAATATTACAACGGAATACATGTTATCGCCGTTAATGAAACATTATACTGTTTAAAACAGTACAATAATACAGGAACAAGTTAGTTATCATTCGTGAGGTGAACATCATTCGGAAGGAAACTTTCTCCTCACGCCGAAGATTGTTCAATTAATCCACATTGATGAAAATGGAAATATCACCGAATAACCTACACTGAAAATACTGCGGGAAAATTTACACTTTCGCCTACAACGTTCAGAGACATGAGGTGAGTGAATGTTTAAAGAACTCATCTCGCAGGGTTCCTAAATGCAAATACTGTTTTCGCCAGTTCGCACGAATGTATAACTTTAGTTGTAAAGTCAATACCTGCAAAAAAATCTTCCTCTTTAGAAAGTAAATCCAGCTTCTACACTACATAATATCACAGAAGGAGAGGCAAATAATGTAATTACAAGAAATGAAATATAATCGGATTGTATGAAATATACAATAACAAGAGAACGTAACGATCTCCGACATAACCTAAGGCAACCAGCTGCGAAGACCAAGAGTTCGTGACGATACACCTACTCTTTCTAAGCAAAGTAAAGAAGATGTTTATGATGAAACATCAGGTGAAGACTGTAGTGAGGATGCCAGTTATACTGTTGAAGACATTCCTTCAATAAATGCTGTGAAGTATGCAGATGGTGCCAACAATCTGGTTACATATTTCTACAAGACCCGAATGAACTTGTTAATAAACTTAGATATTTATTGTAGTTTATAAGAAACACTGTGAATATTACGGAATAAAAGAGATTGTTTTCATTATAACAACACTGTAGGAACAAGGTTACACCGAGTGAAGTAATATGTGCAAACACCCGAGAAGTATGTTAATAAATTGTAGTTAAGCCTATTATTTAACCAAAAAAAATTTAATTCTTTCAAGTAAACATTGCGTAATAGGAATATGTTTCTATTTGAAATATTATATCTTCCTCAAACCAATTACGTCGTTCGAATTTGGCTGGAGTGTTAGATTTTTTGAAGTATAAAGTATATTTTGTGGAATAAACAGTGTTATTTGAGGAACATGGAAGGAGAAACTATTTCGAGTAATTATTGTGAGGAATATGGAACTGACAAACACTCTATATCTATATTTGTGAAGTGCCCTATACTTAATGGTGCTATGTTCTGTAACATAATATACTTGCTTGTGTTTAAATGTTGTACATACATTTTTTGGATCACAGTGTATTTGTGTATATTTTGAAACAATTGTCTAATATGTGCTATGTTTTGTAACATCCTGCAGTTTCATAATTTTTTTCAATAAATGTATATTATAAAATGAATTTTTACACTTATTTAACCTATTCCTTATTACAAGTGAACTTGTTTTCCTAAGAAAAAGATTTCAAGACAGAGAGAGAGAGAGTGTGTGTGTGAAAGGAAAGTAATTAAGATGTTGTTACAGAGAGAGATTCTTAAATTTTCTATTAAATATGTTGCATTAAAATGTACGAGTGGTGTAAAGAAAAAAGCTAGAGGAGAAGTTCTGGAAGTGAGCACTCTAACCATGTTTCCATAACCAACAATAGTATATACCATCATGGGTAAGACATGGTTGATATAAGTTGGGTTCGAGTCTGGGTTAGGTCATGTAAACATAAAAGGAGTAAAGAACAAGAACTAATCACTGTTAATTAAACAAATATAAATTCATTCAATTATTTAAAAAAGCTAGTTTAAATGTATAACATTCTGGTTGCAAACACGTACTGTGAAAATATTGTATTGGAATAATAATAGTTCATGTACAAAATCGTTAAATATGGACATAATTCAAATCTATTGGCTTAAAACCAAAAAAAAATACACATAGAATTCTATGATATACACGCTAAATTAAAAAAAATTGCATAAAATTCTTTTAATGTGTTAAATTTGATAAAAACATATCTTAAAAATGTCTCAAATACGTTTTATACATTTTGAAAGTGCATCAGGAAATATCAACTTTTGGGCAAAGGGAGAATGATGGGGGTATAAATAGCACCTCTCACCCCAGTTCTGCATTTGCTGATCTGACTTCATGGAGGTAACATCTCCGACCCTCTAGCACTCGGACAGTCTGTGAACTGGTCCGCACTGCCTAACCTTGACTATTCAAGGACACCAGTTTCCTGTCCACCAGCCACTATTGGGACCTGGTGCGATTGGGTTGTGCCATGATTGAACTTCTCTCTTTCAGTTCTACCGCCTGCTTGGGAATTTGCCCACTTTCTTGGGAATTCAGTCGGCCACACATCTGCTGGAGCAACCATCTCGGCCTTTCGCCTGCCTGGATGGGGTAGTGCTCATGCAGCTTGAACTTGAGTTCAGTTTTCGTTCAAAGTCTAAGAGCTTTGCTAACGTGGGACTTTTTAAAATTCTTTTGTGGTATTTTGTCAAAATATTTAGTAAGATTTATTTAAAATTGTTTTATTTTGACTGCATTTTCTTAAATTTGTTTGATATTTTTTAGCAACTTTTTTCCTTAAATTCTTTAACATTTATATGGTTTGATGAAACTTTCTATAAAATAACTGAAACTTTTTAAGAAATAGAATGATGTGTCTTTAAAATTGAAAAACAAATCTTTAGAACCATTAAACTTTTTATCAAATTGAATGATGTGTCTTTAAAATTGTAAATAAATCTTTAGAATCATAAAATTTTTTATCAAATTGAATTATGGCTTTTTGAAATTGTAAAGCAAGTCTTTAGAATTGTAAACTTTTTATCAAATTGAATGATGGGTCTTTAAAATTGTAAAAGAAGTCTTTGGAATTGTCAAAAAAAAAAAAAAGTCTATAAAATCATTGCATAAATTTTTTTCTGAGTTATATATTTTTAAAATTTGTTAAAATGTAAGTTGTTTATGTATAGTTAATGTTATTTCATATGTGTGGATGACTGTGTTTGTGTGCATGACTGTGTTTTTGTGCATGACTGTGTGTGCAGGGGAAAGGTGAGAAAATTTAATTCCAAGTGTAATTTTTGTATGTATATTTGAGTATATTTAGCAGAGTTGAGAGGGAGATACAGGTGAACCGCCAGTAGTAGCCATTGCACTATATGGAAGAAGGCCATGTCAATAACACATACCCTGGCCCTCTTTTTGCTGTTTAAATATTCACAAAGTAAGTGAAAAAATCTAGACTCTATTGCCGAATACTCTGAGAAATTTTTGGTCAAGTAAGTGCATGAGTGTGAGTGCAAGGAACTAGTTGTATGTGTTTGAGAGAGATTATGTGTGAGAGAGAGAGAGAAAGAAAGAGTGAGATTTTGCAAGCATTTTTAAGTTCAAAATTTTTTAGTTAGTTTTACATAGTTTTAAGAAATGTTTAAAGGGGGGATGTTGCATGTATGAAGCATGAACTTTGGAATTGCTAAAACAAGGGAGAACTATGCTGCTCACGCAAAGTGTGAGGGGGAGATGCATAATCTCAGCTCCCAAGCTTGTTCAATATGAGTTGACTGGAGAAGGATATGTGAGATTATGAATATATGAGCCTTGAGTATTTCTAACTAATGAAATGTTTTTTATGTGTATGTGGCGGGGTGGATTGGGTGTTTAAGATAATTTTAACACATTTCTTTTTAAAAGTTGAGAAGTAGTATTTTTTACTTTTTAAAATATTTAGTTGTAAGAGTGTTTGTTTAGTTGGTATTACTATCATTATCCACTGCGTTGCTCCCTCGATGGTAAATATTTTAAAACAAAAATCACTATTTGACAGTGTGAAGTATTTTTATAGCCTAAATGGTTTTTTATGGTGTACCCTAGAACATATTTTTCGATGTTGTAATATTGATAACTTTTTTACTATGTAATATTTATTAATTTTTACAATGTAAATGATTTTAGTGTATAATATTTCATAAATGTTTTGGATGGTGTGCACTAGGTTTGATAGTGTAAGATTAAAAAAAGACACATTTTTAAATTTAAATTATTTTTTCACAAGAATAACATTTAAACTGGGCTTACACTGCAATGCATTAGAGTAAGTTTAAATTGCACTGTTATATTCTAAAGAAAAGAGGGAGTTGTTGGGTAGGAGTGTGCCTGAACGCTGGCGCTCGTTGCAGGTAGCGACAGTTTAGTGAATTATTCCCTCACTTGTAGCTCCACGCTGCCCAAAACTCTGGCCTGCGTGAGTTCTTACATTGCTCCATGCTCACCGCGCTTCGTCCTCATCAGCTCATGAGATCTAAATTTCACTTGCTCCCCACATACTCAATTCTTGCCTATATGCTAACTGGCTTTGTACGTGAGGCTTTAGAATGACTTGTCCCCGTATCTTTTGTAAAAACACGTTGCTATTGTCGACATATTTTCTTAAATAAATTAAAGTTCACTCAAAAATATTTTTTTCTTTATAATAAATAATGTTACTATTAATTTCAACTATGACGTGATGAGTGAATAAAGTGGTGATATTTTTCTCGGTTTTCAGCACAATCTACATATATTATGACATTAATTGTACTATTGTACCAGAAAAAACAATTAGATTCACTTTCTGTGTCGTTGATGAAAAGACTGGTTTCAGATGTATTGTGTGATAAAATGAATAATTTTATTAAATTAACAATCCCTAGTTATTAACTAATGCTCACATTTGCAATTCCTAAAATTACCTATAATTTTTTATAAGGAGTTTAATTATAAACTTGGAATAGTACAGAAGGAATGATGTCTTTGTTGTGTGACTTCTGCAGTAAAGAATGCACAGCTCTGTGCAGCATGCATCGACATGAAAGAACGAGCTGTGGAATGAAAAATTCAAGAAAGCTGTTTGAGTGTGATTTCTGTCAGAAGCAGTTTTCTCGGAGCGATGCATTAAAGAGATATTGTAAAACTTGCAACACTGGTTCTTCACCTCCACTTGCTTCACAACTTATGCCACAATCAACACCACAAGCAGAACCACATCCTAAGCCAGCACCACAAACAGCACCACATCCTAAGCCAACGCCACAAACAGCACCTCATCCTAAGCCAGCACCACTAAAAGCACCACATCCTAAGCCAACACCACAAACAGAACCAAATCCACTTGCTCCTCAGTTAGCTTCACAATCTGCTCCAAAAACATAACCACATCCTAAGTCAGTACCACAAACAGCACCATATCCTAAGCCAACACCACAAACAGAACCACATCCTAAGCCAACACCACAAACAGAACCACATCCACTTGATCATTAGTTAGTTACTCAGACTGCTCCTCAGTTAGCTCCACAATCTGCTCCACATCCTAAGGAAGCACCACAGTTAGTTCCTCGTAGTTCACCTACTGCAAAACACTTAAAATTTCCTGCCCGACCTATTTCATTACCTTCAAAAAGCAGATATGTTTATTCTGGGATGAAAAAATAAATCAATTCCCCAGCCTAAGTGAAGACTTCATCATCTAGTATCAAATACGAGATAGTGGCTAGCATGTTCACCGGCAGGTTAATGTGATGCACGGATAATTAATGATAGGAGGAACACTGGCACAGATAAGCATGTCCATATGTTTCAATACAGGTTATTCACTGTTGGTGATAAATAATCCAAGTTTATTAACAATAAGAAGGCTGTCATTCTGATGCTGCTCCGTTACTTGCCTCGCTTCACCCTCATCGACTCTCCAGACCCCGGTTTCGAGAACCGCCAAAAAATCTTCACTCGCTCCGATGTGTATATATATATATATATATAATATTTGCTACAAGGTTTTAATACAATTAGAAAACCGTAAATTGGATGGTGTCTTACTAGAGGTTATTACATAATATCTGTCTAAATATTTTCCCCCTCAATATTGCAGTTAGTGTCATAATATCTTCAACCCTGCCATCTATAATACCACACCGCCAATGACGTCCATCTGCCACCACCACACACAACCTCCTGTTCCACGACTAACTTCACAGCTAACTATTGCTGTCCACAACATGTATTGCAACACCATTCAATGCTGCTGCTCCCTGTTTACCTTTCTGTAAGGCCTATCTGTATTAAGAATACAACTATCTTCAATACATAATAATAAGAAGAAAGTAACTAGGTGATGCATCATCTACAGGAAACTGTGTGAGTGTGAGTGTGTTACACCCTGTCATCTCTCTCTCTCTCTGTGTGTGTGTGTGTAGATATAACCTGGATGTGACGTGCTGTACATAATCAATGTACATCCATAGCAACTTAGTTACTTGTTAATCTTTTAATCTTTTTTGTATTTCTTCTAATGTAATATGTGTAAGAAGATTTTGGAATGTTGTAACACTAATAGTAATATCAGTAGCAGTAGTAGTTGTAATAGTAGTTGTAGTCATATTCATAGTAGTAGGTTTAAGATGTAAGTAACTTTGAAGAAATGTTTTGTAGTTTAAATCATAAAATGCCTTGTTTTTGTTCAAATTTCTTATTGTTTTATTTCTTATTTATTTTGTAATATGAATGTCGTATATTGTATTCTCTTGTTCTTTTTGTTTTAAAGTTTGTGAAATAATGTTTTATGTATATATTAGTTAATTTCCAAAAATAAAAACAAAATTGTGATTGAAAATGTCTTTTAGTGTGTCAATGTCTGTTGTAAATATTTTAGATATTAAGGATGATTTCTGAAGAAAAAAAAATGAATATAGAATAAAAGGTTTTCTATATTAAATTTGAATACTGTGACATATTATGTATTAGTTTGAAAAATTTATGTGTAACTATCTTATATATTGTGTTTATTACATAAACAAAATGAAAACAAATTCTTAGTAATCACTAAAAAAAAATTGTGAGTATCAGTGTTGCTTTGAATTCAAAGCCAGTTAACAGCTTATTTACTTATTAGCTAACTTCAATTTTTCAAAGAACAAATATGCAAGTTTCTTGAAAAGGGAGAAAAAAAACTAACATTTCAATTAAAACACACTCTGAAGAGCTGAGAAGAACTTACATAAAATGCTGGAGAGAAACGAACATGTCTCAATTAATTAATTTTTTAGATGGAAGGAACAGGCTTGGATATCTCGAGAAAACTTTACCGGGCTGTTGGCCAAGAACTCTTGGGAATTTAACAAAACCGAGAGTCTATTCACACAAAAAACATTTTCAGGGCCAGGTAGAAAGAGCCCTTGACATCACACCACAATGCTTCTCCGCTGCCCTACAACCAGGAGAGTTCAACCAACCTTTAAAATAAAGATATTTTTCCTTCACAGCAACAATATTACTACTGTTGCAGCTGAAGAATCAACATGATGATGCCTGGTAATGAAAAAACATAGTCATACGCTACACAAATATCAGAAGATATAATTGAAAACTTTTTAAAAAATAAAATTCAACTCTGTTAGTTACTATTATTTTTACTGACTTAATTAAATAGCAGAAAAGTTAAATTTCATTATGAGATAGTATTTGTTTAAAATGAAAATTGAAACATTGGATAATAAAGTTGAATTATATTGTATTACATATCCCTGTATGATAGTGTAGCCGAAAATCTTGTGTTGGTAGTTCTGAAAGATATCTCAGTGGTTATGGTGTGCAAGAGTGAAACGGGAAATTGAAGTTTCTGACTCATTCATCGACTGACCTCCAAGGTGGGTGGATGTGTTTTCGGGGAGTGCCTGGTGCCGTTTCATACTGCGTATTTCTATTGTGTCTGTTTAAAATTAAACTAGTCTAATTTATATATTAGTATTTGCATTTGTAAAAAATTTTTTTCATCGATTTGTCATGTAAACTGTATTTACATCTATTTCCGATTAGCTATAACCTTATTCGTTTGTCAGCCTCCGAATGCGCTCCACATATATATAGTCAGGCTCTCGATGTAAGATCGCTTCATTCCTTCACCAGCCTCCGAGCCAGACAGATGTGTTTTGCGAGAGGTGCGATTTCATTAAGCGTGTTAATCAATTAATTTCTTTTTACTTGAGCATTATGTTTCTAAAGTTTCTCCTCACCAGTCTCACAGGCAGACGGGCATGTATCACGTGAGGTATTGTAGATCGTTAATTCCATACTGCACACTCATGTAGCTGTGTTCGTTCGTTATACTTCTATCTCGAGTTATTTAATCATACATAGAACTCGTTTAAACATTCTGAATTTCTCTCGTGCAAATCTGTTATTCATTTGGAATAATACTAACATAATACAAAACGCCGCACCTAAGTCGTGTGCAGGAGCTCAGAGGGTGAGGACGTACCAGAGCTCCTGCTGTCCACAACAAAAAAATAGAGAAAATAAATGAAATTGGCCCTTATAACACTCTTGCACCAAACTCAAAAAATTAACCCTTTCATAAATTTAAATCTTTCAATACATTTAACCCTTTCAATAAATTTTACCCTTTATATTTGATTACCCATGGTTCATTAACCCTTTCAATCAATTTAATTGACCCTTTCAATAAATTTAATATAAAATTAATTAGCTCAATCCAAAAAGGCGGCATCCCTTTGTATCTAGGACCTCTACGCCCCTAATACTACCACAATGACTCCTAGCAAGCGTCCAGTAAACTTGGCAACAACGGACGGAAAGTAGTTCAATATCTTGACACCGAATTAAAAGTGTTATATAAACATTTGCCAAAATACGAAATTATTACTTTTCGTTCCTGTTTTTTTTTATCCGAAACATCGTCAGAATTAACATATTTGTAAAATAATAACTTTTCTAATAATTTTGAATTTTCAGTTGACCAACGCATGAATAAGGTGATCGGGCCTATGAAAATATTAATTTTACTTGTGTGGGAAGAATACACATTGTGCATACAAGCAGATATCAATCAGGGCTTTGAAAAGTGCTCAGTTTATCGTGAACAACTTATACGCTGTGGTCATACTCCGCCATGTGATTAAACGGGGGTATATTCTAAACCTGGAGAAGTCGTGTCATACTTTCATAAATGAACGAAGAAATTAAAGGGACATAACTGTGTTTCTTGAACTTCAGGTTAGGGAAAGAACAATGTTGAGAATAAACGAAGTGTTCTTGGCTGATGTAAGGGAAAGTTATCGTCCCTGTGATAACTAATTTCATATGTAAACATATAAACACCAAAACTTAACACAAATTACATGTAACGTACGGCAGAACTTCAAAAATAATAATATGCAAAACTGGAGTTTCATGCATCACTTAGCCACAAATACTATCATTCCATTGTGATTAATCACGTTCAGTATGTAGCTAGCCGACTACTGTGGCGTAATTGGCTACACGCCGTCTTACAGTTTCATAGTCGTGGGTTGGGGCCCCAGGAAGTTCATAAATGTGTTATTTGTGTTTTGGTTTACGTCGGTGCTCTCATCACCTACACAAGCTCTATATTAATCTAATGAATTATGATCTTAATATCAATATGTTTTATGAGCTGGTAAGATTTCTGTTTACTGTATAAATCTCCTTTCGAAACACAAAATTTTTTTGTTATTTTATGTTTTAGCCAGAGTCCATCACACCCACACAACTAAAATAAAGAAATTTTCAAGTAATAATTAGTAAACCACAATCACAAATGGAACAGAGTTTTCGAACTGATGAGACGTGCCCGTAATCCACAAAAAATTTCTGGGTATATTTTATTGCATTCTTCTATCATATCGCAAAAAAAAAAAAAAGTATGTTAACCCTGTACAGAATTTTGTAAAATGTCCCGGTAGGTTGACTACGCAAAGGTCTTTTCGTAAATATAATAAGGTCCATTTTTAAAACGCAAGCTTTTACTTTTATAGGCTGGTTATCTTGGCCTCTTTGCTTACCTATTTGTTATATTCGTTACGCCATTTTCATCTCTACGCACCATGTACTCGTAATTTAATTAAACGGTAGTAATACGTAAAACTAATTCCCCTTCAATAATAATACGTTTAAACTTCGTTTAATTTGTTTTTCCGATGGCGCAGGAAAAGTGGGGGGCAGAGGTGAAAATCGCTATTGTTATAACCAGTATTTTGTTTACATGGCTGGTGGGTTTTACGGTTGAAGTTTGACTTCAGGGTAATTAGACGATGTAGGTTCGTATTCATCGACACTGAAGACAAGCTACAAGCGAGTCCTCTGCATTCATCGCTGTGGCAACATTAATTACGAGGGATGCTGTGCTCCAGTCTGTAACCTCATGTATGTATATACTACACGCGACACATCCCCCTGCTTTACTCACAGTTCCTGATTGCCTTACTGTTACCAGTAAAGTGCTACTTAATTATTTCCCGTTCAAATTGCCATTACTCACGTAATACGATTTGCATGCTACCTTGTTACATCTGTATGTATCAAATGAAGTTTTCGACTGGCTGACTCACACACTAATCAGTGTACAGCCCAAACCGCTGGACGGAAAAACATGAGAATTTAGTGATACCATCGCCTTTGGGTGCGGGCGCCTATAACGAAATTTTTTTTCTTTCGAAATTCAAGCACTAAGAAGTTAAAAATAGATAAAATATGTTTTCGAGTACTCATAAATAGCTCATTCACCCTATGAGATATCGCTGTTATCTAAGCTTCAAAAGGTAGTCTATATAAAGTGATTTCGAGAAGTCCTTAGTAGCGCATTAAACAGTAGCATCAAAAGTTGTCAGAATTGAGCAAGATCAATAATGAACTATCTTCTTTTCGTAGACGGTTCGGTCAGTTAAATTCGATTGAATATTTCTGTGTATGTTCTATTCCTTAAGAAGTTTTACATCTGTGTTTAAAGGACATTTTTTCCAATTAACATGAGTTTTTCTTTACTACAGATATATTGAACATAATTTAAATATATTTCAGTAGAATTACAACTAAAAATTCTCAGAAGGCGAAACTCTTTCATAACAGTCAGAATTCCGTATTGTTGAAGCTAATCGATAGATCAACATTAACAATATAACAGTATTATTATTAATTAGCATGTTTTGCTTAAGTTGTTCTAAGGGGTAGGAATGGAGTACGAATATGTGGACACAGTTGCAAAAATGGACGATACCGTCCATTACCTTGCGGAGTTCATCAACAGCACCTACCGTCCTAGCCTATCACTACACAAGATTGTCCTCAAGGTCATGGCTCCATTAACGTTACCGCCAACACGCTACAATAGCATCAAGATGCAAGCGAAATATTAACCAAAATATGTAATCGAGGCCACAACACGGAGGTGAATAAGTTTCGTTTATCCGCACGCCACTCATGACATCCGAGTACCCACCAGAATTTAAGAGACTGCAACTCCCCTCGAAGACTATTTCGCTACGAATGCAAGTGAGGTCGAGGGACAGTCACTAAAAGTATCAGGGATAGACTTGAGAGAGGACTGCTTCTAACGTGACTAGTTCTATGCGGCCTGCTCCAAACTAAGATCCTTTAGAAATTTGATAATCCTAGCAGCTGAGGGCACAACCACAATTGTGATGTACAAAGATGTCCTACTGCAAAGTAAATAAGTGGCTTCTTCGCGAAGCTGCAAACTGTAAGATAGTCATTTTCTAAAGAATTTATTCATAAAATGAAATATTTATAGACTGCAAGATTGTTGCAAGACTCTTAACAACGCAACGGGGGGAAAAAAAATCCGCGCGCGTAATATTTCCAAGGACGAAGATGTTCACACCGAAGCCTAGCTACACTCGGGCGAAAAATATCTCAGAAAAGAGAAGCGAAACGTTTTCTCGTACCGGAAACCCAAAAGTACGCGCCAGGAAAATCGAGAAATCTTTTTCACCTCTCAGCACCAGACCAGAAGGCACCCCAAACAGGAAGGAACTTCAAATTTCAGCAGCCAATCAGAAACGTGGCCCATTTCCAAAGCAATGCGTAGCCTGCAAGAAAAAGTGCACTATTTCATCAAAGGAAATACCCCGACATTTCACTCCTACCTTATTACTTAATTCCGTAACTAGCGCGTAGGCCTCAACGTGATATTTGCGTTACTTTACTTAACTCTCAAAGGGGGCCGCGGTGAAACACCGGCTAGAGAGCTCGCCTCCCTATAAGGTAGATGTATGTTCCGGACGGTTTGAATTAATGAGGGGGTAGAATAGCGGCTCCTTACTCCTCGGTCAGCAGTCGTCTACCAGCAGTATGTGCGACTATCCCGAGTGCACGGAGACGAGTCCAGAATGAAAGGACATAGTGGGGACGGTGCACGCCTACACTCTAAGAAATTACTCGGAAATTTACCATACCAGTGTATACGCTTAGTGGGAAAGAAGGAGTGGTAATGTTTTCCAGTATACTTTCATTGTAGCGTTCCTACATTTGCTCAGGAAACAGTCAAATGCATAGGCAAGTTCCCAAATTTGTACAATAGCGACGCTAAACATTCTTATAGCTGCCGCTTGATGCGTGTTATTGTTTCCGTACAGTGTGTAGGTTAAAAACCTCTATTATAGTTTAAGAAGTTCACCAGAATTCTTTTTTCTTGCAGTGTAGATGATTGAAACCTCTCACCTAGCGGCGACATGCATCTTCCAGAAGGTCGAGAATTTTCTCTCATTTTGAGGAAAGTCTCTTATGTTGAATTACCTTGCCATAGGTATGTATAAAAGCAGAGTAATAGTTGACGAATTTGTGGAGGTATAACTACAACTCCGTGCCCCACCAAAGCAGTTCTTACGAGTGTTTGTACACTGTGGCCAGTGTTATTGTGGATTCGGCGAGCGATTTCCGTTACTGGCAACCCGGAGGCAACGACCTGTGCACGAAGCGACTGCTTTGGGTCGCCGGGAGTTCCCTGAGACACGTGTTGCGGTGTGTTCGCTCAACCTAGGTGGCGTGGTGGAAGGCATAGCAGCGTAGAATTTTTTGCAGTGTTCGTAGATAGATGAGAAAATTAAACTGGGCTCTTTTGATGAACTAACACCTACATTTCTCAAGAACATGGACACGCCCAAGATCATGCAACATAGCATAGAAGGAACGAAACGCTAAAGGATGAACGTCCATTTTTCTAAAGCTCGTTTCTCGGTCCGATCACACAAGGTAGCTCTTTGAGGTTGAAGTAAAGCAATCGCCTATGGAGCACTGCACCCGACTATACAACGTGAAGAACTCGTGAAAAAAGTAGTGCAGACACCATAAAAATTGCCAGGAAAGTGCGATTTATGCGGTATATAATATGTAACATTATAAAATATTTTTAAAAATATGCTTCTTAAATTAAAGAAAATTATCTATTAAAATAGTATGTATTTTTTAACATAATTCAAGAATATTTCCATTATGGATGCTGCAGAAAGCAGAATTTGCATGAAAGCCTTTGTCATGGAATATCGTCATAATGTTTACTATGATTGTACGCAAGAAAATCGTAATAATAATGTAGGAATTAATTTGTATAATTTGTTTATGTGCGTCCATTTGTCACAGACATTTATTGCTGAAATTGACGTAAATAAAGTTAATAATAAAAATTTATATGATACATTATTACTATGATTTTATTACACATGATCACAGCAAATATTATGACGATCTTTCTTGAAAAAGATTTTCTTTTAAATTCTGTTTTCTAAGGTGTCCAAGACGGAAATGCGCTTAAATTTTGTTAAAAATGCTGATTCTATGGATAGATTAATTGTTTACATGTAAAAAGTATATTTTAGTAAAATATTTTATAATGTTGCAAAACATACATTCTCCTTTCATATACAGCATAAATAGAACTTTTCTGACAATTTGTATGGTGTCTGTACTAATTTTTTTATTAGTTCTTCGCATTGTATGTACAGTCAGGAGCAGTGCTCCATAGGGAGTTGCTTTACTTCAAACTTAATGACTTCCGTTTGCTCGTGGCTTCATAGTACGAAAAGCCGCATAAATATTTATTTTATCTATCGCCCCACTTTCTAAGAGGGTGAAAAAAACGTGTTACTGTAATGCAGCAAGGGGAAAGACGAGATACGGTTAGCTTGATTAAATGACTTGCGAGACAGTGATGTCACTGGGAATTAAAGAGATTGCAGAGGACTGTTGTTTATGGCTTGAAAAGTTGCACCAAATAAGGAGAAACATTTCTTGCTCCTTCTTTCTACGGCCCTATTTATATTCAGTGATTTGATATAGTGTCCGGAGAGTTGGATCGCCGAAGGTTGAAGAGAGTAGAACCGTGGTGGTAGTGGAAAAAGGGGGTGGGGGGGGGGGAGTGGAAATTTGTATCATCCTGCTGACTCGAGGGAGAAAGGTCCGCCTTCAACAAGCCGAGGTGCGCTTGTCCACTACGTCATCCACCGTGAAATAGAAGAAGCCCCACTGTGTTGCGAGGACTTGACAAGGGGTGGGCCGAGAACTGAGGACAGTGGTGGATACGCACCACCCTTCCCCCTTCCCCGGCTCCCACGAGACGAGGGATGACGTGTGACAGCTGTCCTCGAGGGGTGGTGGATGTACCGCCCTTACGTCTCCGCATACACGACTCTCCCCTCAGCTTCCGCACACTGAACGGATCCCCCTTGTGTTCTGTCCCTGCGCCGCGCCGACTCGCTTTGAAAGCAAAGTTTATTTGCCGGACCTCGAGATTTCCATTATAAGAAAGCAGGAAATGTGCATGCCCGCTCCCTGAATCTTGTTATGGTCTGCGGCGAGACGTACAACAAAATGGGGTGTGGTTGTGTTGGGGACACGGCCGTTTGTTTTGCGTGAATACGTGCTATGTTGACGCGCTCGGACGCTTTGATGTTAATTTTACGTTCCCGGCACCGCTTCACTCGATCACTCGATTTTATGTGTATCACTTAATTACTTTTGGGGTGCTCTTTCCAACCGTATACAATTTCTGTATTTTCATTTGGCTTTTTGACAAGTATAGGCCGACATCTTAAGTTTTTTTTTTTTTGGATTTTTTATATTAAACTCATAGAATTTCACCATAACTACGCCATTTAAATGTTTTTATACACGCAATCGTGACGAGAGCTGTCGATTGAAGCTTAAACGAGCGTCTTAGCTTCTCCTAGTCAAAAGTTATATTACTACGCGGAAATAATGAGACGCGGTGATGCTTCGCAGTCCTCACTCTACGTAAAACATTTTTTGATCCTTTGGCAATCGAGTGGTGTAATTTAATTTTGATACATTCAAATTACATACATTTTGATACGACGATAAATTCGGAGCTGCAATGCCAAACTGTATCCCTCGATTTTGTTTTCATCGGATTTTCTGAATTGCCTCCCACTATGGTTGCAAATTTAAAGACGTATTCACGTCAAAATTGATGGCGGTTTTGTGACGTGGAAACATTCCTGAGACTATGTTTGTTGAGGTGAATACGTATTTAAAATCAGACCGACACTTGGGGCACCAAGACGGAAATTGCGATTAACGGTTTCAGAGTGACTAATAACACGATTGAAATATATGCGGTTTCCTTCAATAATCTACACGACTAGGATTCTAGCATGGCCTTGATTTGTTGCCGCGAATGTACGAGACTTGGTTGGGGTCCTTGGCGACTGGCGATAATATAAGGCGTGGCCGAAAAGTTCCGGGCAGTAAATTTCGCGACTATGAAGTGCTATAGGGCTGATTCTGGAGCCAAATGAAAGATCTCGTCTATAACTGTCGATTTAAACCATAAACGCAACATATTATATTCGTTGTTTTTATTAAATTCCTTTGCCCCAAAGAAAATATTATCCGCTAACGCAGACGTATTCACATAGAACCCACAGCCGTGTTCCCGAAATAGCAATGCCCCCTTTTTTTTGCGTGGGAAATTTTTTGCAAATGCATTTTAGGAGAATTTGGTTTTCAAACACGTGCACATTTGAAATGCAATTTGACCACAGTTTGTTAAACGTGCCCTTGGAAGATTGTGAATCAATAACTAACATGCAAGCAAAAAAGGACTACATCCCACTTGTGGAAACGGCTTCTCAATGATTCAGCAGCATACAGGCTGTTCGCTATTAAGTGAGCACTTTTGAAATCAACCTTAGAAAAAAATCACTGCTCCTACCTGCATATATTTTAATGGGTTCAATCAATGGCATGCGCCCAGTTAAGTTGGTAACAATGTAGGAAAAGTAGTTCCATATCTTAACGTCGAATAAAAAGTGCTTGGTAACCATTTGTGACAACTTAAATTATTTAATTCGCTTCCTGTTTTATTTTAATGCATCGATGTGTAAAAAATGAGCAGATTGGCAATTTATATAGTTTTCAAATAATTCCACAGTTTCACTTGTCCTACGCATGAATAAAGTGATGAGGTCCATGACAATGTTAATTTTACATAAGGCTGAAGAATACACAACGTGTATACAATTATATCTTGAGCAGGGCTTTCAAAAGTGCTCAGTTTACAGTGAACAGCCTCTAAGAACAAATATCTGTGGCTAGACTCACATATGATTGTGGAGACTAGGTTACAGCGAAATTATCTGGAAAAAAATTTCTAAACCTTCTTATTTATTGAGGAAGGGCATCGATATGTCGGTCGGAGTGTATATTTGAGTTTTTACTGCTTGTTCGTCGGCTGACCTTATTTTACTCTTGACTGAGCTGTATGGGTTTACATATTCATGTTGTTGGACTGGACGCTTACTGTTAACTCGCAAACATCCCAGCATTGTCATATCATTTGAACGCCAATCTGGGGAGTAAACCACGCACGCGAGAAAATCAATGTAACAAGATCGTTTAGCAACGTTCGCATTCTCTTAGCTACACCCATTGTATCTACAGAAGACACTGCGTAGTCACGTGTGAAACATTGTGTTCTGATGTAAAAGTTCGGGTAGAATCCACATTACTGTATTCTGTCAGTGCACTAACTACAAGGAACAATTTTACATCCCTTATTTTACCATACATTCAAGAATAATAATAGTTGCCTTTTATGGATCGAGACTATCCAGGAGGTTAATAAATACATCTCTGATATAGTCAACTGAGAATGATTACAACTTAATTTATACAAGTTAGCTGTGTTTCCACATCACGCTTGGTTTTATAAAACTTAACTGGTCATTAGAGATAATGTTGCTACAGCAAGAATGTTAAGATAGGCCTTCATCAGTTACCTGTAAATATGTATATCGCGTGTTAAAAGAGAAAAATAAAAATGTCTGTAAACATCGCCATCCAAAACCTAGCGGGATTTGTTAATTAATTTTCACACAGTAAATGAAACTTGTTATCATTAATATGTAACAACCTACCTTATGTCATATGTTATAAAATCATGCAGGTTTCAAGAAGGCGTTATTTTATTTTGCTGGTTATTATCAGTGATGAGAAAACTAGCAAACTCATTCTGTCACAGGCTAGATTTTATATATTTAATATGCGTATTCAATGAGGTCCGTTGTTATCACGCCAAGGAAGGACTTGCGAACAAATAATTAAATCTTGGACCAAATAAGGCCCACCTAAGTGCAACTCAACCAAGGGTCGAACCGTGCGGTCAAAGACGCGACATCGATCAACATTCAACAGTTACAGCCGCCTCGGTGTGGAGAGTGTTACCAAGTCTACGCCATTACGAACTGCCTACCATTTTTGTTAATGTGTAGTTTCCCAGTATCGAGTGCCTATACATAAGGCAACCAACTTTCTACCTCTCTGTGCTCTATTGCAGCGGGCAATACAACAGGCTCAAAACAATTCCCCTCCGTATTCAGCTTTACGTCGCTCTGTTTAAACGATCTAATTGCTAACATATGGGTATGTACATTGTTTGATATAAGAAATATTAATTTTCAATGTATGGACCATGTGCTGCTGTTTATTTTGTGTTTGATTTTGTAACATTTAACTGTTTCTTGGTATTTGCAATTTCATAGTTCCTATTTCGCTAAGACTTAATCTTTGCAAATATAAAAAGTAACTATTCTACTGTCACTTAACATAAAAATAAAATTATATTCACTTTTCTGCTAAATTGTTAACTGCTGTGCATTTACGTTGGAGTTTGCTTCTCTATCTCTCTCAACGAACATTTCCTTCCTGGAAAAAGGCCACGTTTAAAGACGAGAGGCACATTTAATCTGCCCGAAGGATTAACGAGAGAGGCGGTTGCCATATATATATATATATAATATATATCCTCTGAATTTACGATGACGGGACGTGAATTAAGGCAACCGCCTCTCTCGTTAATCCTTTGGGTATATAAATATATATATATATATATATATATATATATATATATATATATATATATATATATATATAGCGCCACCGCTTAATGCAGGTGGTTTAGGCATAAGAAGTGGTAAAGCGATGGATCATAAGCTAACCTCACCAGATTCTACGTGTAGGGGTTAAAAATTTTCGCTAATTCTTTTGTTGGTAATTCAGACTCAGTTTCACAACTGCGCCACATCCGATAGAATGTGAATCAACTAAACAAAAAAAAAAAAAAAATCAGAAAACAGACTTTGCACAATTCCACCCGCTGTAGTAGGCCTCCACATGTGACTGTGCAGTCTAACCTACGAATTGCTGAACTGCAGAAGTTTTGCCTTTCCTTATTTCTTCTAAAAAACGACAAAAATTACTAACCCAGTTGTGTTTCGAGCTCTGAAACCCACCGTCTAAACCTAACGCCGTGGAGACTTCAATAACGGAATTTAAACTCTGGGTCATTTATTTCATGGCCTGGCATGTGACAATTCTTACGGGTAGTCGGTGAATTCTAAGAAAATTTAAATAACTCTAAAAGGAAACGGGGGTAAAGAAACACAACGGTAGGAACTACGAACAACACAGTGGGTTTCGTTAACTATAATATATTTCCCGAATAAAATATATGTTCCATCCTGACAATATTTAGTGGGGTTGGCTTTTTCACTAATAGTTTTCCATTTAATGCATTCCACGCGAATGCTGGTGTGGTTAGTTGATGAGTAGTAACTCCTCATTTGTCAATTACTTTGAGATTTTTATTATCGAAGGGAATGAAATGAAGTCTACCAAAATTTCGATTGTCGTTAGTTGTTATAATATTATGCCCGATGTGGTAGTTTGAAGCCTTCGTGGCGTTCAGGTGAAAAGTTCATTTTCAGATACAACATACATAGACGACAGTGAGATGCAGACATTATAATATATTGTTGAAAAACAACAAGTACTAGGATATTATGGGGAAGAGAAATAATATATACCTCTCTAACAGACAGTACGAAAGTTTTTTTATCATCAAAAATTTCTTTGGATCACGATGTTTAATTTGTTTCTTATTCAGAGACCAGCAGCTCTAAAATTAATCACTGAAATAAAAAAAATTACATCTGGTATTATACTTTGACACTGTAGTAGAAAACTGTATTTCCTTCAGTAATAATATCATTCTCACAATTAAAAAAAATGTAATTTTTGGTGAAGTTTTGAAAGTTACTTTTCAATGCGGACCCTGAGTTAACACTCTGTAGAAGCCAAATAACCACAATGGTGAAGGGGTAGCCCGAACGTATTGCCACCCTTCATTAGTGAGCAACATAAAAATTAATCGTGTGGGGTGAAAGTGAGCTTCAAAATAACGTTTTAGTGCGTGACTCCATCATAAAGTTTGCACCTGGTAACCAGTCGTCACTAAGAAACAGGTCCGCTGAATAATTTGCTTCATCTTGATCGCAGGAGTTTCGAACAGAACTTTGTAATATACGCACGATGAAACTTAGAACTGACTGCACAGGAAAATCTTCCAGCTATTTATTTAATGCCGTTTCTTTATTAATGTTTTCCTGAATCTTCTTCCGTGTGAATTATATTAATTAGATCTACTAAATGTCTAAATTTTGTCTTGTCTGACGTCATATACTATGTAGTATCTTGGTAACTATGAATAGTACACATAATACATCCTTGCTTAGTTTCATCTTATTGATTGTTGTGTATGTTCAGTCTATTGTAACATTTCAGACTGCCGTACAACATCTACCAACTGATACAGCGAAACAGCTATAAACCACAATAAAAGAGATAAATTCTGTGCGTATAAGTAAAAAGAAACCGAATTGTGTTGGCTCTCAACTGATTACAACTGTAACAAGGTATCAACATATACACCTACTCGTCTTTATATGCTGACAACGTTATTTTAATCAAGCTAATGAGCGCTTCCTGTTAAATACATCCAGATACGATGAGGATTTTCTTCTAAATATAGAGTTCAAAATACTCACTTAAATATAATATATATTTTATTTTAAATCATAAATATTCTATTTATTAATGGCTTTCACTTATTTATTCTTATTTTCACTATTTTTTTTTAAATATATTTGGTTTTCATTCAATTTAAATGCCCTATTTTGAGTTAATTTTTTCCCTCTGGTAGTTTCCTTTCAACGTTGAACTTTCACGTCAATGAAATTCTGACATTAGAAACTTAAGTACGACGATCTAGTTCTCAGTTACAACGCTGCCAGCCGTGTCACTGTGTTCAAGGAGAGAAATGCACTAGGAACATCGCTGAACCATCCCCGAAAGCTACGCCACCGCCACAGACAGCCAGAACTTCAGGCCTACTCAACTTCAACAGCTAGTCGGAGAACCCCCTAAGCAGCCATAATCGTGTGACGTCACTTTTGCTTAGGGAGCTGTCTCGAAGATACATCCGCTTTCTCACGAAGAAGGAGGGAAGGGAAAAAGAAAGAAGTGGAGGGGGGTTACTTCACACATGTCTGACTTCCGTCGAGTTTTTTCCTCTCTGGGACTCCTTGAAAGACTTCCCGTTAGATAACCCCACAGTCACAAAATTACAACATACACAAAAACCTGTCTGCGGTTATTTTACGATTATTTGAACGGATTCGTGAGAATATTAGAGTCTTCTTTCTGCCCTTCTTTATTCTTCCATCACATGTAAAAATATCAGCATTGTCGTGAACCTTTTATCCAGTATTCACTCACTGATCAAGATAGACTGCAAAACAGCACTTTTGAAATAAACCTTCGAAAATAATCTGGGCCCGTAACTGTGCGTGCAGGCTCCAGTTGAGTTGGCATCGAATCGTTAAAAATAGTTGTGTTATGGCGAATTTAATTCTAGTAAAATTAAATTACCATTAATGGACTGTAAAACGAATTTCAGCGATAAAACGACCGACTGGCGGCAGCTGCCACATGGCTCAACTCACCACCATGATACCCAACACTAAACTGTTCTTCTTCTTCTTCCTGTAGCTCAGGACTGCCAACCCTTGAGACAGCATTGACAAATGAAGAATGTGCACTAAGGCAGGTGCACGGTAAATTTAAAACGAGTCCCACAAAAGTATTAAGGGGTCGGTAAGTTTTGCTATTATATTACTGCTGGTCTAAAATTCTGTTAAATCCATCATTACAAAGTCACGAGTCCAAACAAGTTGTAATACTTGACGTATTGGGAGTGTAATACGTAGACGTGTGGCTATTGAAATCAGCGTCTTTTCTTTCACGCATATGTGAGCATGAATGTTCACATTGTTATCATATTTTCTTTCTTGGAAATTCCACGATTTCACTTGGACGACTCAAAAATAATGGGAGACGGTTTATAACAATGTTAGAGAATGTTCCGAAACTCAGTGGTCTGGTCAAACACCAAACATTGTTTCCTTAGACTTAAAAAAAAATTCCAGAGAATACTCGTTTACGCAAGTGTTGCAAAATACGTGTAATCGTGGTCGGTGCTGTACGATATCAGAAACCAGCACCAATACAAACAGCGCCTTTTTCCCTGGCATTGCTATTGGCTACTGCTAGCTCACCAACATTTTATCATTGTTCCCTGCGGGTGCCTTAAACCAATAGAAATTCTTTTCATAGGTTCCTTCATGTAAGTTATTGCAAGGAATTTGTAAGTACTTCCTTCTCAAACAAAAAAATCTCGTCTTTTGCATCACCTCGAGCAAAAATTAATGCGTAAGTAAAGGGACTAATACATACGCAGCGTCACGCGTCTACTTCTTCTGCAACTTATCTCCTTCACGGATGATCACATCGCCTTGTTCTGCAGCTATTGTACTTCGCAGCTTTGAACATTTGATAAAAAATTCGTTTTCAGATATGAGTGTACTTTTGTGTTACTATTGGTCCAAATAATATATGTCTCTAGTCCGAGCGGTGCGATCATGCCTGTAGGAAAAGTTGCAGAGTAAATAGGCGCTTACATAGTGGCGAAAATGTTTACTTTGCATTGAGTTCCAAACATTCTGTACTGTGGAAGAATACAAAATATAAATTTAGACCCAAGGCAGGACTTTCTGCTATGACACGTTTTCATATTTTGATAATATATAAAAAATAAACAAATCGCAGTGGGCCCGAATTCCGTGCAATACAGTGCTAGTAAGATATTAGAATACAAAACTCATTTGAGTGATGTGGTGGTGTTTTGGGGGAAGGGCGATGAAGGAATTATTGCGAAAAGCCAATAGTTCGCTTCATGGTGGGGGAAGGAGGAGGTTGGTGGGACTATATTGTCAACTATTAATTGGCACAGGGGACAAGGGGGCCAGAAAAGAAAGTCGCACTGCTGATCATCATACAAGGGAATGGCTGTACTCGGTCATCTTCACGAGGTTCGAGCCCTCTGGGTCACTAACTTCCTACCTGGTGTTTGGCTTCGTTCATGTAATTGTTTCCTCGAGTTTTACAAATTATTCTAAATTTTTGTAAATTTAATTTACAAATATTGTCTAGTTTATTTTAATGGGCAAGTTTTACACAGGGACCATTTCCGTCCCCAGGTGCGTAGTGTTCCAAAAGGTACCTTGTAATTGCAATTTTAAGTTACGTGAATTATAAAAGAGAAATATTTTACTAAGTAACATTTTATATTTGACTTATGATTAATGCAATTATTCTGCTTATTTAACTAAGAAAATAGAGAAAATCTTGTTCCTTGCCTACACTGCCGCTTACATAATAGCGAAAAATTTTCCGTTTACCAAACTTTTAACAGTGATCTTCCCAACCTGTAGTAGAAGTAACCTGAACTAAGGTCATGACTTCTGAGCACCTTCGGGTACGTTCGACGTTCTCAACTTGAAGGCTTCTGAGCTCGTCCGAGTAGAGCCGAAAACTGCCGAGGACACTCCTGAGTCGAGCCGAAGACTGCCAGCCATAGCCACACAGTTCCCATTAAAAATTCATAGCGCTCAGCTCAACATGTATGCACTACTGGTAAGTCCCTCACATGGTAAGAGGACTTATTGTTGTTTATACCATATTCTGCAGACTCCTAAAAAGTTGCTGCCTATAACATGCAGCACCAACACAAGATTATATTGGTCCCGGCGTATGTCAGTGGGTTACACTGGTTCAAGTACAGTAAACAAAAAAAATACGTCGCAACTCCTAACATTGCTATTTCATATATGCTTGAAATAGTTCAAATATAAACATGTTACCTTCGAAAAAATAAGTTTTCTTTAAGAGTGGGACGAACCCGCGCGTTTTTTTGTGAAATAGTTGTTTGCGCGGATACGTGTATTTCTGTAAATACGTGTTCTGCAGATACGACTTTTTGTCAGAAAAGATAAAAAAACAATCATCTACGTCCCCCTTTTTTTTTACTTTTCTCATATTAAGTGTATTCTCGGAGAAAAAAAATTCGTGAAAATGGTCAAATATCGCATTTTTAAAGCTTGCCTATGCAGTTTACTTAAGCAGCAAGAGAATCGTACAAAGATGCGGGCGTAATTTTATCTGTGGGCTTTGATCGCGAATAATAAAACCCCACGGATACAGATATAATTTACACAGTACAGGACCACGACGGAAACACTGGACGCCTTGCGCGTAGGAGAGTTGAGGCGATAGAAGTGCGTGTTAGTGTCGCCCGTATCGCTCCCTCGCTTCTTGACCTTGGACGCGCAGGTCCGTCCCAATCTTAATAGAGAACCTGTCATTGTGTCTTTTAAAATTGCACCATCCTAGACTTACACATTCTGTACATACTCGTGCAGAAGTAGTGTGTTCATAGACCTCAGCGGTCAGAAATCATTCTTGCGTTCGGAATGAAGCCCCCCGAGGGTGAAATGTTAACCATTGACTCCGAGTTGTGCACGAAGTGTTAGGTAAGCGGCGGTCCAAAGGTACAAGGGAAACTGGCACACAACTTCGTGATACCAAGTTTGTTACAGCAGGGATGGGGAAATGGCTGTGGGGGAAACGCGAAGGCTCATCTGCGTGCAAAGTGGGATGAGACAATTACGTTTGTCTCAACCTGCGCACAGCCACTTCAACCCACTTCCCGTTTCTTCCACGATCTACAAGTTCTTCCTCGCACTCCCATCCGATTTCCTCGTTTATCTTTTCACAGTGCAACATTTTTTTTTTGATAACAACCTTTTACCCTGCTGCCTCCCCCACCACCGATCCGTAAATTTTCTATGACTTAATTAACTGAAAATTTACCCCAAATGGTCTAACAAAAAGATAACATACCTTCCCCTATTGAAATTCACATAATTTCATATTTGTTTGGTGGTTTCACAAAGAAGGCATTTAGGTTTAAGAACGCTGTAGTTAATTGCCCAGTAGTTTGTGAGTACGTTTGGACATTTGCCTCTGTACTTACCGCAATATAAAAACCCTTAGCATTTTACCAAGCGTACTAAAACAATATTCAGTAATTTGTTTTCTGCAAACAATCTACAAGATATTGATTAGTCGATACTCTCAACTTTATTTATTATAAATTACACTTTTTTTTATTATTTTCCAACAACCACAACAAAGTATAAACAACGATAATATGGCATTTGTTACTATTAATTTTTTTCTCCTGTTTCCTCGTTATAGAAAGATCTGGAACAAAACAGTGAAATTAGTTCTTCTTCAACTCTAACAGAAAATTGGATATAAACATAATTTTAGAAAATTTTGTAGTTTGAATTCGAAATTACATGTTTATCTCTAAAATACATGTTATTGTGGAAGCTAGAAAAGAAAACTAATTTTAGGAACCACTTTTCACCATAGATGTCAATCCTCTTCTCTTATTATCTCATAACCCTTATCGCTCCCTTGCTGACTGGATGAAGTGTGCACTGAAGAAGAGAATAATAGGTCTTACTTTCATTTGCGAAAATACAAACGCTTCGAGTTACCATTACTTTTTCAGATGTTTTCTCATGTTTACTTATCTACTCTGTGATAAGACTATGGTCTATTCGGGGTTTCTTCACACTTTTTGAATCAAACCTTTGAAAAATCACCCCAAGTATGAAGTGATTTGTTGTTATCTAACTATGTCAAATAATATAATCGTTTTATACTTGTATTAACTTAAAATAATATTATATCTGGTCAAATTTAATTTTTAATTTAACTATAAATTATAGTATTTCACTTACGGTTAATAATAATGAAAACAGGGAGGAAATAAGTGTGTTGGTAATTCATAGTAAGAAATAGTTCTTATACAAACAAAATATTACAAAACTTAGAGCGTTAGAACGCGGTACGTTGTCCAATTAGTGTAATTTCCTAGATTCGGTTCAGATTTGTTTGCACGAGGCGGAGGGATAGCCTGAAAGAAGAATTTTTTGCTGGGCTTTTGGAAATATGGAAGTAACTGTGAATGGAAAATATGGAATATACACTGTTGTTCGCGAAAATTGCAACACACAGGAAGAATGGCCCGAATGAATCCCAACTCGTAGGATGTGTAGGACAGTGTGCCAGCAATAAGTGATTACGGTTGCAGATAAATGGAGTACACGTAGGCTCAGAAGTTACACTAAGTGTTAGGCCAAGCCTTACGTCAGTGTTACGCCAAGTTCTGTTAGAGAAGAGCCGTCAAACGAAGTGAAAGCAAGTGCCAGAATGCCTCACCGACTTCAAAGGGTGCCATGTCAGCATACGAGTGAGTTCGAACGGGGCAGGATGATCGGTCTCCAGGAAAAGGGTTTGTCATACCGTGACAATTCAGTTCGTACAGTGATGCGTGTGTGGAACCAGTGGATAGAAGAAGGTCGTACGCAGCGACGAGCGGGTACTGGACCACGCAATGTAACCACAGCACGAGATGACCTCCGTAACGGACCGTACATCCTCGTCCACAGTGTTGGCTCGACACTGGAGCACTGCAACGGGTGTGGGACCTGTCTGCGTCGACGGTTCGGGCTGGACTGGTGGCATGCATGCCACTGCGTCGTCTTTCATTATCCAGAAACCACAAACGCCTCAGACTGCAATGGGCACGTGAACGTCGTCGCTGGCGTGCTGAGTGGCAAAATGTAGTGTTTTCGGATGAGTTCCGCTTCAACCTGCCCTACAGTGATGGCCGCATACGTGTTAGACACTACCGTGGTGACGGCAATCTGGTAGCTTGCATTGTGGAGCGGCATAGTGGACAAACGCCAAGTGCGATGGTTTGGGGCGCCATTGGATACAACATGCGATCTCGACTCCTATGTACTGAGGACAAACTTAACAGCAACCGCTTCATCAGGGAGGTTTTAGAGCCTGAGGTACTGTTCCTTCCTCAGGCACCTCCACATGCCATGCTTCAGAAGGACAATGCCCGGCCACATGTGGCGAGAAGTGCAAGCCTTCTTCAATTAACGACGGGTAACACTGCTTCCCTGGCCTGCACGTTTGCCTCACATGTTGCCCATCGAACATGTCTGGGATATGGTTAGTCGGCGGCTTGTTCGTCACTGACCTACAGCAACCACTGTTGATGCTTTGTGGACTCACATACAAACCACGGGGAGGGAGATTCCCCAGGAACATACCCAGGTTCTCTTTGATTCCATGCCACGACGTTTAGGGTCTCTTATTGCATCACGCGGGGGTTTCTCACCATACTGAATGATCAAGGACAGAGATTATGTACAGTTCTGTAATCCTAACCAACTGTGTATAGTCTTGAACCTAATCTGTGGTATAAAGTTCATGTTAGTTTCAATAGAACGTATCCTTCTTGGTGCTGCATTTTTCACGAACGTTTCTCTACATAGTTTCATCAGCGAAGGATACCTCCCAGACGTAGGAGTCTCCTCTCACTGAACGCTGTTTCCTTCTCCTTACAGTGCAGACCATTGATGCTCCTTTCTCATCAACGTCTCAAATAATAAAACATTTTCATTCGAAGGGTTAATCAGTTTTTAAGAGCATTTAAATGTCAATGCAGTTTTCATAAAGCTAACATTTAGGACACTGCCCCAGTTTAACTATGGGCCCACTATGATAAACATTACACTTTTACTGCAGATAATATTCTCATGTATGTAGTTACATTGTTTTGTTAATGGTTGTCAGAATTTTAATAGAACTTTATGGCACATCAACATTAACTATCGCGAATAAAAGTTTTTATATTTTTTATAACAACTCTAACGGACATTGATAGGTTGTACTTCCTCTAAAATATGAAAAAATATTTAATTGATTGACTATGAACGCGGCTCTGCATTGGCTGACAGCCAAGCAGTAGCTAACTTTATTCAGTGCTGTAAGTGTGACGTATGTTATGTGAACCAATAGAACTGTGGTAACTGGAAAACCATTGACCAACACGAATCTCGTTTCTATAACGTCGGAGATAAGTGACACAATATCGGTTAGTCTTAAATGCTAGGAAATGTGCAAATAGTGCAAAGTGTTAATGTTATCACTTCTCTCCCGTCTTTTGAAGACACTGATCATCCTGCTTGCATAATAGGATATTGTAATGGTTGGTATTTTTACCTGAGTCATGGGGCCTAACCTGGTTAATATAGGGTAGGAAAACTTTACGTGTTCTTTGACGCGTATTCTAGAATCCACAGTCCTCTACAAGATCGAGTCACAACTATAGACTCTTCATTGTTACTTTCGTGCTATGTCTCTTTCCGCTAGATATAAACAAAATTTAGAAGTGTCTGGAACTAAACACCAATAATTGTGCGTTGCACTCATATTGTGCGCTGGGCGGCCATTCAACAGAAAGCGTTTTTATAAATCAAATTCATATATAACTCCAACACTGCAGCTCTGAAAATCTAAACGTGTCACTAGGTAATGGTTACTTCAGATATTACGTACAAAATATCAATTTTTTTTTTACAATATTACATAGAGTAACTACTTATTACTAGCCATTACAAACATATATTTTGAATCTATCTTTTAAAGCACGCTGACAACGAGAAAAATAAAATAAACCAAATGTTCGTGAAAGTTTAATTTAACTAACAAAAATTGGGTGTGGCTGTGTTGGGGATACGGCAGTTTGTTTTACGTGAATACGTCTACGTTAACTCGCTCGGACGCCCACCCGATCATATAGGGTTTTATGAGTACCACTGGATTTCTTTTAAGACGCTCTTTCCAACTGTATACGATTTCTGTATTTCTACTTGGATTTTTGACGAGTATAGGCAGACATTGTGTTAAGCTTTTATTGATTTTTTACATTCAACGCATAAAATTTCACCATAACCACGCCACACAAATGCTTTTATAGGCGCAATCGATTGATATTGACGAGAGCTGTCGATTGAAATTTAAACTACTACGCGGAAGTTATGAGACGCGGCGAAATGAACTCAAAATCCAACTTCCCCCCCCCCCCCCAACCCCCCCCAGACGTGCTATTGTTGTTCGATGTTTCGCAGTTCTCACTCAACGTAACATATGCTTTGATACTTTGGCAATCGAGTGGTGTAATCGAATTCTGAATTTAGCCTACTGGGTTTTTAAAACGCGATATTATTAGAGACAGGTGTTTTTTTTTTTTTTTTTTTTTTTTTTTTTCTCGAAAAGATTTCAAGGCCTGCACTTTCGTGGATGGATGATTTTTAAATGCCACGTGCCCGAAGTGTCTATCCGCGAATCATGGACATTCGGTATCGGAATACTTTAATGCGATTGGCCCACTCGAATAAGAACATGTCTTCTCATGTAGACATGCGTACAATAACCAAATAACTAAGAAGAGTCCGCTGCAGATAAATTTGCCACTCTGCCCTTCTTATCGCGTTTATAAAAATGCAAGATAAATCTTCGAAGAATTCCTTACCTTACACTGTGGGCGTGATGGTTTCGCGGGCCTCTCCGGTGGGCCGACCCGTTTAATAAAGTCGGACGCAATGAGAACACACCCCCAGTCGGATGACCAGCAAACCGTTAGCGATCCGTCAGAAGTTTCGGGGAGGTTCGCCGTTAGCCTAGGGTTGTAGTAGGAGACGGAAATGTGAGAGGGGGTGGGGGAGGAGGATGTGTATGTCAAGACTCGCCATCGCGGGGTCCCCGAGCTGTTAAAAATTCTCCCTGAGAGTCGTGTGTGCCGAGTCCCTCGACCCGCCTCCACCAACCCCCCCCCCCACCCCTTTTCCACAAAAACGCGCCAATATTGATTCCCCCCCACCACCCACTCCCACTACCACTAGCAGCATCACCGGCCTGAATCTCTTCCCCCGCTGCCTCCCACACCCCCCCGTAAAGGGCTCGCGGGGCGGAAAACTGGCGATCAATAGCGGCGACACAATGCTCCTCATGGCGATGGTTCTCTGATTAAAGCGCCGGGGCGCGCCCAGCCCCCCCCCCCTCCTCTCAACCGTCTCCCCTAACCAGCAACCCCTGGCCTCCCCTACAAGACAGGGCAGGGCGGGCGCCTTACTTCGGGGCCGTGCAACCCCTACGTGCCGTAGACGTCACTGCTCACCGGCCGTGCACGTCAGCGTATCACATCTTCACCGTTATAGGCCGTTCACGGTAAAATGGGCCCATTTTTTGGAAAGCCCTGCTTAAGATCTACTCGTATGTACGTTGTGTATTCTTCCGCCTTACGTTAAAGTAACATTGCCGCGGGCCTAGTCACTTTATTCATGCGTCGGTCAGGTGAAACTGTGGGATTATAAGAAAAGAAAATATGTTACAAATCTAGTCATTTCTGCACTTCAATGCATTAAAAAAAAAAAGGAAAGCGAAGTAAATAACTTTAATCATCACAAATGGTTACCGAACACTTTTTATTCGTCGTTAAGAGTCCTATGTACTGAAACGTTTTCTGTGAAATCGTTCTTTGCCCGTAAACGCGTATCTCGGTAAATAAATGTTCTGGAAACATGCCTTTTCGTCAGAAATTATTAAAAAAATTATCTATTGCCCTATTTTTTTTTTTACCTTTGTCATATTAAGTGCATTCTTAGAGAAAAATATTCGTGAAACTGGCCAAATATCGTATTTTTAAAACTTGCCTATGCAGTTTCCTTAAGCGGCAAGAGAAAAGTACAAAGTTACGGGCGTAGTATGATCTGTGGGCTTAATCGCGTGCAATAAAACCACTATGTTACATATCTAATCTGCACAGTTCAGCGTTACGACGGAAACACTGCATGCCTTGCGCGTAGGAGCGATGAAACACTAGGCGTGCGTGTAGCTGTGGCCCGTATCGCTTCACTGGACGCATGTCACACAGTGCACCCGTTGAAATATATGCAGGCAGGAGCAGTGGCTTTTTCCTAAGGTTGATTTCAAAAGTGCTCACTTTATCGTGAACAGCCTTTAATTGTGAACATTTCAAAGCCCTGCTTAGGAAATGCATTTTTTTCATAATTTTATATTCCTATGCCATGTATAAAAATCCCATGAGCCTCATCGCGTTATTCATTCGCCATATAAGTGAAACCAGAAAGAGGCCGTGGAGATCTAGTTATTAGACTGATCACCTCCCACCAAAGCGACCCGGGTTCGATCGATTACCAGCGCGGGGAGTCCCCCGGATTTTTGCATGTGGCAACCATGCCGGACGATGGAGCTGGTCGACGGTTTTTCTCGGAGATCTCCCCTTTCCCTTGCCCTTGCATTCCGGCGCTGCTTCATATTCACCTCGCTTTACACTCATCGGTTCTCAAGACCATAGGTATGAAAAGTAACAATATATATGAAGGAATTTTTCCATAATATTAACAATATTTTTAATGCATGATCTGTTATTTTTGATTTGACACCAAATTATTTAGAATACATTCTGACTGCAGCAAAAGCAGATTGCGAAAAGCCTTTCTGACCTTGCTGTGTCCTAAACCAAGGGTGTTTCAAGTCATGTTTTGAATTAACCATAGCAAAAACCAATCAGAACACTAAGACTGGCAAAAGCCATGCAAAAAACTATTTTTCTGTACAGTGTAAGGGTAGTTAAATGTTAGCAACGACCTGTAATAGTTTTTCGCATTTACATTTCTTGCACGAAATATTACACATAATAAAATCCTTTGGTTAGATTCCTTATATTTCAGATTAATGGGGAACATTATTTTCCTTTCCCATATACGACAGTTTTATATTTAAAAACATTTACATAAAACCTCGGTTGCCACAATATAGAATAAAATGCACTTAAATTCAGACACCAATACTTTCGCTGGTATTTAGCTAATACTTATACAGATTATTTTAGGCTCCTTACTGGCCATATTAAAAGGTAAATACAAACTGCAAAAGGCCATCACAAAAATATATTGAGCAGGTGACTTCCATTAACCCTAATTACAAATGGCTACTATATTTCTGTCGCACCTACATTTGCCATTGAAATTATTACATCATACACTAGGAATTAAAAATACCCATTTTGGGTAACACATTACTGGTCATCAAGCAATATTTAAGTTTCAATTTACTCGCAATCCCAAGTGGATGGGAGTAAATGATGAGTAACGCCAACCTTAATTCCACGAGTAAATTGGATTTTTGAATAAGCCCTAGACTTCGCCAAGTTTCTGCATACAGGTCATCAAAACAAGGAGTTTCGCAAAGCTCCCGTTTAGTACCAGAGGCTTGAGACCATAATCAACTATTATTGACAAGTGTGTACAAAAATTACAAATGTTTCCCGAGGTTTGCAATAGTTTACAAATGTTTGAAAAATGTTTACAAGTGGTTTCTGGTGGTTACCACCACGTTACGTCTTGGTGACGACATAGCCACTAAAACGCGGTTACAAAAAGTAACAGTATTGGATTTTGGGCTAAAAGGCCAACATTTCGCCATTTTTTAAAACTTAAAATAATTTTACGGCCATCATGGCCCCTACCTAACGTCAAAGTGACGTAAGTGACCGGTTCGCTTTAGGAGCATACATTGGTGATTCCAAGTAGAGTACTACTTATCTCATGGTAGAAACTTGCCCCCTTGAGGTTGCTGAACTGACCCCGAGAGCAGCGCGTGCCGGCATTAAATACACCGCACCGCCCTCTTGGGCTACCAATCAATTTGATTTTCCCCTCAAACAGTCGTTTTTTCCAAGAAATCTAGGGGTTTTCAATTACTCCTAGGGGGTACAAGCAATGCGCAGTTAATGACAGAAAACATTACCATTTATGGTGACCGACGCAGCGGACACCAATTTCCCTTAGGGGGTATAACACAATGAAATTCAAAATATCCAATCAGATTACAATATTGCCCTTAACTTCCGTCCCCTTGGTCAAGATGCCGGAAGTAACGTAACGAAACGTCACCTTTTCATCGGCGCACACATAGTCCCAAGCTGGTTACTAAGGTAGTCACCGACTGTGCTGCGCTCCCACGACGAATCACTGAAACATCAGTCCGGTGCACACTCCTTCGCCAGGCCTCGATGTTGCTGCACGTGAAAATTAGCGACGGACTTATTCAGTTATTTTCTGGTACCTCAGATATTAAAAAAATATTTTTTAGTGACGTGGAACTGGCAAGAATATAACAGTTATATTTTATTAGTGTTTTAAACTACGTCGAAAAGTTTTAAACCTCGAAACAACGTGTGTGAGAGTTCGTGCGTACCGGGTAGTAAGCTGCACAATTCAACAGGTCACAAGGCAGACACAGTAAGTACCTTTTTTCGAGGGAAATGATGACGTGGTTCGACCCACTAATTAATTTTAATAGTGCCTGTACTTATTGGCAAGGTGTAAAATTATTCACAGACGTGCAGTGACGGGATTTCCGTCACAATATAAATTGTAATTGTTTTTATTCAAGGAAATGCAATATGTTTAGGGACAGGTGTTTTTCGCGAAAAGATTTATGACCGTGCTATAATTCAATATCCTACGTTCACAACCACGACTTACTTTAGTTACTGGCCGCGTGTCTACGTGAGAAGACATGTTCTTATTTGACTGGGCCAATCGTAATAAAGTACTCCGATACTTAACGTCTATGATTCAAGGGCAGACACTTGTGGCACGTGACATTAAAAATTATCCAACCACGAAAGTGCATATGAACAAATGTGTTTTGGAGTACAGCTGGTATTGCAAATTTTTTCGCAAACAACACCTGTACCTACATATGATCCGTCACTGCCTTCACTTCAAACAACAGATGCAAGTAAGACAGGTTTAGGTGCTGTCCTATCACATCGACTATCAAATAGACAGGAAAGTCCGGATCGCCTATGCCAGTCGCTCCACGAATGCTACTGAATAACGTTATCCGCAAATCGATAAAGAAGTTCTAGCCATAGTGTGGGCTGTTAAGAAGTTATTCCATTATTTGTATACTCATCACTTTACGCTTATTACAGATCACAAAACATTGACACAAATTTTGTATCCAGAGAAGTCACTTCCAGAACTCTGCATCGGTCCAATAGCAAATTATGCGCACAAGTTGAAAAACGTTTGGTACAAATAAAAATAATTAATTCTTTTTGTATCCTACACCCCCGATGAGTTTTGCACGTTGATGAGTTGGTTGAAGTGATCCATTGGAAGACACTCTAACTCTACGTAGTTCTCTTGTACTAAGCACGCCGTGCTTTTCGTTCTACCCCAACAGGGATCTTCCATTATTAACCCTCTTTTCCTGGAGACCACCGCCTAGGTGTCTGAGTGGAGTTCCGAGCGCACGCTTAATGCCGGAATCACTTCCTGCAGCCCCGACCTCCCACACGATAATTAACCCCCAACAGCCAATCAGATACGAGACGCTTCTTTCGTCATCACGACGGAAACTGTCGGACGACAAGCAGCTGTGGATCAGGAACGATTAGTATTTTTTATCGTGTCGTGCACAAATAGACCTAAATATGAGGTAGACCGATTATTAGTCTTCTGCGCATGTACCCAACATTGACCGGCCCCAATCACACACAATTGTCGAAGTCACATAGTTAACAATGATGAAAGTATTTGATTAGCCTATATCTTAATTTTCAAAAGACGATCCCTTGTATGTAAGTAAAATACTTTTAACACGTTGAATTTAATATAATTGCATCAAAACTTGGCCAGAGTAAGGTTACAAACATATCAAAGCATTGGTTTACATGAAGCTTTCTAACCTTAAATACTATGTGGTTAGCAATAGTCGAGTTGGCAGCAAAACAGTTCAGTTTCAGGACGCGGAGACTTGACTATGCGCTGTCAGTGAGATCGCTTTACACCATATTTACTCTACTGACGTGCAGGACAGCAAACAGGGTGCAAAACGTTATTGAAATTCCCCACAATGGAAAATGTTCTTGTTACAAGAAAAAAATTATTTTCCAGTTACCAGGTTAAGTTCATAAAATTCACATTTAGACATCTGCACTCTTTATAGCAATCATGTTTTCCAATTTCATCTTCTGTCCGCGGCTTTTAAAACTCGTTTATTCAATAAGCGCTTTGTAAATGGTACGAAAAAACCTAACCTCCGTGTAAACTGTCGTGTGGTTGATTCAACCAGTCACATTAAAATTATTGTTGTGGTTTTGTTGCGTGACGTTTACCTTGTGTCGTATCACGCACGTCCTAGCTACGTGACGATCAATAATAAGGTAGTTTTATATTTATAGAAGTATAAGACGCTTGTAATACATGGCATATTAAGGAACCAACCAAACCCGTCATACGAGGGGTGATTTTGCGAAGGTTTGTTTCAAAAAGTGTGAAGAATCCGCGAAAAGACTATATCATTCTTACGCATGTGATATTTAACACTGCCAAGAACCTGGCTAGCAGTTCATATATCGTAGCGTCACTGTATAAAACGATGAAGAAAAAAAACAGTTTTACAGGTAACCATTTTACACATATCTTTTAACAAGACCATGTTTATTTAACTCCTTTTTCTAACTACCCATGTAGCAAACCACACTTGGCCGACTGTAGTTTTACAGCTGGCACTGCTGGATGACTGCTGCCACTGGATACTTATGGGTTTACACGAAAGGCCCTGTTATGGCTGACTGCTGGCACCAAGACACATGGCATGCCATTTATGGCCCACTGATGTAATGTTGATGGAAATGAAACTGATGGTTGAGAGTAGGCGACCTATTAACGGCCCATAAATGGCTTACCAACTTTTTACACTAATAGTCGCACATATCTTATACTTGCTGCTGTTAAAAGTATGGGTACCCATCTATAGGCCATTTTCTGGCTGTGAAGTGGTACATCGATGGATCATTGCTGGTACAATTTTGCTTATTGTAGGAATGTTTATAGCTCCCACTCTTCGCAGATAACGTCTCCAAACTACACATACGTATATGTATATATGAGTGTCTGATATAGTTATAGATCATATGATACAATGAGTAGATTATTTGTAAATATATAGCGATGGAAATACCTATGGCAAAATGTTGTAAATACAGTATTAGGTGTGGTTTCGTGACTGGTAGGACTGCATTTGAAAATAGATGAATAGGATCTGGGTGGAATACATACTGCGAAAGATTACCTTAAGGACACGTTTTTGTGTTAATGTAGCGATTCATGAAGGAAGATTTCTTTTACCGATAGTATTTTTTTTTGTTCATCTGCATCTCCTTAAAAACTGATTTGTTCGCATGGTAAATATTAAGGCTATGGAATAAATTGTGTAATTTATATTGTATTAGTGTTTGTTAGTAATTCAAGTCCGAATATATTCTAAACTAGTTCATCTAAACCCTTAGAATACACAGCATGCTGGGTTGTCAATGCAAGGGTTGTAGGTTCGCGCCCCCTCTCCTCCTCCAGTAACCATAAGTTTTAAATGCCGTATAATGTGTTTAATAGCGAAGTAAAGGGAATTAAAAACAAAGAAAAGTTGAAATTTTTGTAAAAGTAACTATTTTAAGAGATAGTGTTATACATTTGTGAAAACGTGGCTAGCAATCAGTAGGCCATCTGATGGCTGTGAAATGGTGCATCGATGGGTCATTGCTGTTGTAAGCATATCGGCCATGCTTGGACAATTTGTTTTCATCACACCTGGGCCAGTTATGGGCAGAGTATGGCTAGTTAGTGGTGCCACTTGAGGACCAGCAATGGTGCCGGGTGCATGCCAGCTGTTGGGTGCATGCCAGCTGTTGGCCAACTGTTCACGGGCTTGACATCCGACTGTAAACCATCAATGGGCCAAATGTGGTTTGCTAAATGGGTAGCTTTCCATATAACCGTTGATTTTTCTGTGTTAGCTTTTACGGTAAATGAAACCAGATTTCAAACACGAAATGTTTATTTTCGCCGTTCATATCTTTCACTGTTTATAAACAACTAGCTAAACTTCCCGGAATGGCCCGGATATAAATTTCTTTTTTAATAATCTATAAATGTATGATTTTCAGTAAATAATAATAATAGCGTACTAAAATCACATAATCTGGCCTTCAAGCCATAGTTTTGGAAATATGCTAATAATTTGTTATTCGCGACATAATGTGATATATATATTCCTTGAAACAGATAACCAAACCGTTACTAAATTTAGGTTCGTGTTGCAATAGCCTACAGCTGCTACTTGGCCCTGTTGTATAATATTATAATCTAAGTATGTCACGTAATGTGTATTGTGCACGAGTACATTTACCTGAATACCTAGAAGTGTTAACATACCCATAAAACAACCTTTCTTTCAAGCATGAAAAGACAAACTAAATTTGTCGTGCTTATATGAATTGTAAGTGCTACAGCTATCGCGAAGTTTGTAAAGGTTGTAGCCTACATTTGTTAGATTCCGTATGCATAATTATATTCATTGTATTTGACGATATTCCATATCGTACAGAAAAGTAAATGATATTACTATTGGTTATTCACGATAAAGCGAGCAATTTTCGAAGTTTTCTCATCCTCTTATATAATAGGACTATCTTTGTCTGTCTGTTTGTCTGCCCGTCTTTAATACTTCTAAGTTCCTTGAAACTCAATACAAATTCTTGAAATTTTGGAGAGCGAATCCTCAGGGTCAAATTCAGGTCAGGTTCGAATTTCAGCATGATCAGATTACGCAATCATGACTTTTGACCCTAAAAACTAATTTTTTAAATTACTTTTTTCCTGTGAAAGTTTTTTATTAATCCATAGCGTTTATTGAATAGCGATATGAAGGAAATGGAATATCATTTTTGTTTACTCTAAATGTCTCGCTTCAATTTGAACCGCTTACTGCAGAAAGGCAACTAGTCCAACATTTACACATTTCCTTTTTTGGACGATTACGGTTTTTGAGTGGGTCAACGGATCATTTACCACAGGAAGGAAATGTGTCCGGACGATAGCTGAGGCCTTGCAATGCCTTCAATTGCCTGTGTATTGCAGATTGGAAACTAGTCCAGGACAAGATCCATTCTTGCAGTAAACAATATGTTGATGGCACTACGGTCTGTTGTTTCACAGTTGAGCTCAACCGCTCTGTGTTGTATTTCGTTGCAGTGTTTTGCTGTACTGTTACTGTGATTTGTGTTGTAATTTAACAGCTATCCTTAATGCCCACATCATGCATGAACTATTTAGGAAAAAAGAACACGATTTTCTTATCACAGCCCTAGGAAGTGAGAAAAGGCTTTCGTACAAATTTTTCTGGCAGTATTTCAATGAAAATTATTCACTTGGTTTTGGCCAACCTTTGAAGGATGCCTGTGTAACATGCGAGGAGCTCAATGCAAAAATTAAAAGCCCCTTCCCTCAATGAGAATGCGAAGCGAGTGGCTGTCGCCGAACTTCTTGTGCATAAGCGCAGAGCCAGGAAATTTTAACATCTCACTTGGAAATCACCGCCAAATGTGTGAAGGAGCCTACAAAAAATTGTTGGGATCAGTATTGATTTCATGGCCAATGTCTCCCTACCTTGCATTCCGGTTCAGGACACCTACTATTTTAGGCAACTTACTGTGAATGTTTTGGCGTGCATAACCTAGCTTCGCGGGAAACGACAGTTTCCATCTACCATGAAGCTGAGGGGTGGAAGGGTGCAAATAAACTGTGCACGATGTTGAATCGGTGCATCGAAAATTAAGTCGGCAAGGATGCAATAACTTCATACCTTTTTCGGGACAACTATGCAGGCCAAAACAAAAACCATACTCTGGTTAGGATGATGATGGCACTGCGTGAGAACAAAAGATTCAATGATATTAAAGTTACTTTCCCCATTAGAGGTTACTCGTTATTACCGAATGATATGGATTTCGGGATAATTAGGAGGAAGTTGAGGAAGGATGAAAGGTACTATACAGTGGATGAAGTTGCTGAACTCATAAAACATTCCTCAAAAATTCCTAATAAGTTTTCCATTGTTAAAATGGAGGTGGATTATTTCATCGACTACAGTTCCTGCTGGCCTAAATTCTACAAACGAACCTACCTGAGCGATGATTAATATGGTAAAGCTGTTCCTAGACACCTAAAAATGTCTTTCACAGTTCCAAAATACCGTGAGATGACCTTTTCAGCTGAAACTCCGCATAGTGTTACGTGCAACATGAACATTACTGGCTTGACGATGTACACTTTTAGGCTGAGAAATGCTGTACAGCTCTTGGAACTCCCTTCGAAGAAAGCCTACACATCTGTACTTCATATAAACAACAAAAAAGTAGATGACATTAGGAAAACTTTGGTCTATATCCCTTAGGACAAGCTGCAGTTTTGGAATCCAATCACATCATGGCCTGTAACAATGGCATCTCGTGATGAACATGAAGATAACTGAGATATTCAACATTCCTAAATGTCAAATATTATTTAGAAATTGTAACAAACAACGTGTATTACATTAAAATATGTTTATATTAACATTATATTTTTTAACAATTAATTAACCACAACAATCCATTTGACCACCCAATTTACTGCAGAAAAGAAACGTCCAGAACCAAAAATTTTTTTTCTACCTCTCCTCGTGCATCATAAAAGACTTTAAATGGTTTCAATTAAGCAAGTTTACTTATGTCTAAGAAAGAAAAATTGTTGTATGGAAAGAAATAGCTTCAAACCGGTATTATGCAGTTTTTTGTCTCTACTGTAAAATTAGGAAAAGTGGACATGTTGCCTTTCTGTAGTAAGCGGTTCATGTTGAGTTAATTTTCAAGTGGGGCTACAGTGGCCCAATGGATAGAGCGATTACAAATGGGGCCTCAGTGGCTCAGTGGATAGAACTATATAATTTGGGACCACAGTGGCCAAGTGGATAGATATATATCAAATGGGACCTTAGTGGCTCAGTGGATAGAGAAATTACAAGTGGGGCCTTAGTGGCTCAGTGGATAGAACTATGTTAAGTGGGGCCACAGTGGCCCAGTGGATAGAAAAATATCAAATGGGGCCGCAGTGGTTTCAATATTGAGTTAATTCCACAACATTTCATTATTACCTACATATATATATATATATGCAATATTTTTTTTCTATATTTGTATAATAACCAAGATTTGTAACATGGTAGGCCTAACTATTCTATGCTCGTGACCATACTAAAAAAAGGTCACGGGCTGGGCCCATAGTTTGAAATAAGAGTCAATAAATATATTTATTGTAGTCTTAGAAGTTAACTTGCAAGTCCGGTGAAATATGTACATTGTGTTTATTACTTAAGCGACAATATTGATTTAAAAAGGATAAAAAAAGGCTTATAGGGAAAAAAGTAACTAGGGTCTCAAAAGTGCTCGCTTTACCGTGAACAACTTATACTTACCTCAGATTCACTCAATATCACCAATGAGTATAATAATCTGAGAAAGAAGAAGGAACAGTTCATAATGTACGGTACATTGACTGAGAGGACAGCGCGTACTGCATCATTGAAATTAGCGTCTAGAAGATACATGAGTCTTGATTGAGAGAAACGGGATACCGGTTTTGGGGTTTTAGGTCAAATAGACGCCGGAGCCAATTTCGGCCTAAACGGCATTTTAAGTTAGGTCATGTCAAATTTGGTTCAGATTCGTCAAACGGTGTAGAATTTTAAAGAACAAACTTAGATACGTAAAAGCATTGAATTTATATTACATATATAGTGTGTGTGTATATATATATATACTTATAAAATTTAAACATTTATTTGTGTAATCAGGATTAGGACAATAATCGGGAAGAGACATTAGCTCCGTGCGTTAAACAATCACTTAACCAATTTGTTCATTAAAACCCATATGTTTAAAGTAATTATTTGTATGGTAGCGAAGTATGCTAATTTTCAGTTTTTGCAACGTTTGAACGTTTGAAGTGTATCCAAGTGTTCAAGAAGATTTGAACTCGGTGTCTGAATGTACAAGTGTTAAGTGGCGTAATTCCCGTAATTGTTAGGGTCACGATGGCTGAGCGGTTAGCCTGTTCGCATCTCACCAAGACGAACCGGGACAGCACTCTCAGGACTCCATGCCTGCTTTCAAGCGCGTGACGTCATCAGGAGTCATCCTTTCTCCTGATGCTCTACGTGTTCAATACAAAATGCTGCGGTCACTTCCTGCTGTATTTTATATTTGGATTTTTATTATTAACTTTATAATTAGCTTCTACCGAACTACTAATGCTCTTTGTGCTAAATTTAAATATCTGTAACGATTAGTATTGACAATTAGAAGGCATAAAAATACATGATTTAAAACTTGACTTTTTATATTTGGTGATCTCTTGTTAATGAGCCGAAAATAAAAAAAAACGCGATTAGCTTACAGACTAAATGAAACTTGACAATCGTGTTAAAAACGTCAATTTAATATAAATTAATACCTGAGAAACATTTTCATTGTTTTTGGTAAGAACTTAAATATTATTTTGGCTTAACTTAATGGCTTAAAAAATTTCACAGTTGATGGTGTGCAACTATAAAAATCACATTGAAGTATGTCACAGTTTATTTTTAATCACATTGAAGTATGTCACAGTTTATTTTTAATTGGGATAGGCATAACTATTTACAATAATAACCACGTGACAACTAAGAAGACCCCTCAACATGGTCATATTTCATACGAAAGAAAACGAAATTAATTTCTCCGATGAACCGTAAGTATTTTTTTGTTAAATATTTTTAGTCGATAATAGTTTAATTCAATGGCTCAAACGATTTTACACATTATTTATTGGAGTTATTATTTATATTCTATCGCGTTAATTGTGAGACACCAATTGTTCGGAGCGGATTTGTTTTTCATTGAGAGAATATTTTGAAAATTTCGCATCGCTCCTTTTTCATAAAGCATGGTGGTCTAGACCTCGCATAGCACTTAAGCGAACAAATGGTTTTCACCAATTAGCTTACAATTTGTAAGAAATATCAACACAATCAAGTACTGACATTATGGCAACGTCTGCATGTTTAGTACCTGGCTAATTTCATTTAATATGACCAGGTTTGCGGACATCGCAGTGAAATGAACATACGGAATGAGTATATATGTTTGTATATACAAATACATACATCCAAGTACATATAGACTATTTATATATGCATATACATAGGCATAAATTTATAAACATATACATAATGCATACACATTAGAACATTTACATACATATTCGTTCATAGATATACAACCATATAAAGACACAAAAAATCTTCTGAAAATTTTCTTGTAAATAAAGCCTAGTTGATTTTTTCGGGCCGAAAATTGGAGTATGAATAAAATCTGACAAATTAACCATAACATGCAAAATTAACTACAATAAATTCGATAGTACAAACAACGACAAGTAATCTCCTGGCATATTTTTTAGCCTGCTTTACAAATGAAAGATAAGCTTATGCAATCACCTGGTTGTCAGTCTGGCATGTATGTTTACCCTAATAACTTTTAAACCCGACAATCGAATTTAACCAACCAGGTCCACATATAGTATTTAGTAAGGATATCAGACTTATAGTTTTCAGTCACGCCCGGTACGTATTTAAAAAATGACAGCGATTTTGAAATTAATGCCACTGTGTCATATTTCGGGAACCAATTATCTATCCTATTTAAACGAAATTTTTAGAACATGGGTAGTGTATTATATAAGCATTGCATTTTGAAAGAGGCAATGGAAATAAATAAAGAGTTTTTAATATATCTCGGGAACCATCTAACCGATTTAAACCAAATTTGGTAAGTTGACAGTGCATGATACATACATCAAATTAATTTTGACAATGTTATTAACCAGCTATTTTGGAAGGTAGTGCAGCATTAGAAATAAAGTATTTATATTATATCTCGGTAACTATACAACCGATTCCTGTAAAATTTGGCAGATATATATATATATATATATATATATATATATATATATATATATATATATATATATATATATTACTATTATAAGCCATGTTCATATAAGCAATCTAAATGTTAAAGCACTTATTTTTAAAATGGCGGCTATATAAATTTCGTATTCTGGCAGTATCTATTACAATCATAAAATTTGACTACCCAGAGCCTCTTTTTCCCCCCAATTTTTAAGATAGTACCACACGAATAAGTTAAGTTCGCTCCTACTTCAGGAAACAATCAATCGATTCCTTCCAAATATGGCAAACAAGTAATACTGTGGTAAGCCATGTAAATTGATAGGCCATGTTTTAAGAAGATCAGGCGCTTATTTTCAGAATAGTACGCTTGTAAACATTTTAGCATAACATGCTATATCTACGAAACAATATAACCAGTTTCAACCTAACTTTGTATGCTGACAGTAATGCAAGCACAAAGCGAGCGAATACAAAAACTCACTTGTCCGCTATTTTGGAAGATAGTACCATACGAAAAATTAAGTTTTCATGTCCTATCTCGGGAAACCATTGACTGATACCCACCAAATCAGGCGACAAGTTATATTTTTGTAGTCCACCTAAATTTATGTGACTTAAGGAGGTAGTCGCATATTTTCAAAACCACAGCAATGTAAATAAATTATATGTCACAAGATAATTTCAACCGACTTAATATGTTACAGTAGGCTATCTACAGCGAACATATAATGTGCCAATAAATCTCCGTTCTGTTCTCCAGTAATAAATACCATCAGGTGAGAAAATGGAGCTTCTTTGTCATATGTCCGGAACTAATCCACAGATTCCCACTGAACTTTTTTTTAACGCTAGTAGTGCTACAGTAGGTCATGTATGAAGTGTTTTTGGCTTTATTTATATTCATATTATGGTTGCAAAATAAATAATTTAGATAAGTTAATAATTTATATTAACCAATTTCACCCATTCCAATTAAATTTTGTATAGGCCTACTGAGAGTACCCCATTAGAAGCATCAGATATGATTATAGAGATCAACTGCTTCCTCATTTACGTATGAAAGAACCAGATGATAAAATGTATAATTTGACATATCTCGGCAACCAATCATCTAATTCCCACCAGTGGGCCTGTAAACTTACATATTTCAAGTTGCTAAGATTTTTTTAAATGGTGGAATGTAAATTATTTCCATAAGTTAATAATATCTCTTAAATAATTTGACATATTTCAGTATGTATTAGAAACATCAGATATGCCTATACAGAGCCTGTTTTTGGATATTTTGTACGATAGCGCAAAATGAGAAACGGAAGCTTTTATGACATATCTCGGGAACCTGTCAAGCTATTTCCACCGAATTCTGCCCAGCAAGTAACGTTACGGTTGGTCATTAAAACGTAAATGATTTAAGTGACACACACTTGTTAACAAAATTATGTTCCTGTAGAAATCTTAAGTTGATAATCCAAGCCTAGCAAACTTTACACTGATTACTATAGAAGTTGAAATTTCGAGTACTCGCTGACCTCGTCATGCAGTTGACTGCGTGTCAACCTACGGTACGACGCGCTCTGCGTTCCATTCCCAGGTAAGGCAAGAGTGTATTCTTAATTATCTCACTGGCATTGCATTTGTTTCTGGTTGCATCTCAATGATATCGCTATCAACTAGACGTCAACGCCCACCTACCATCTAACGTTCTAATAGCTTCATCAAAATTATTTGCATCCATGTAAAGAAAATAGGCTCATTATTTACATTGATAACTTCTTGTCTTAATATCGTGTTAACAGTTCTGGCGAGAAGTTATAAAAAAAAGAAGCTTAGAGGTATTAGTAAAATGTTTTATGATGTCATATTATTTTAACCGTTTGTTTATACAACTGGCCCTGCTATTCAAAACATTTATTACGTCTAAAATTATAGATTAATAATTTAATTTATCTAACAGGAAATAACAATTAAAATCATATTCGTATAAAATGAGAAATTATTTCAAAACCTCCCAAAAATTCAGATATATTAAAAAGTCAGATTTCAACTAAAAATCGCTATCCTTCTTTAGGCCTGGTTGTAACATTTATGTTAATTAAATATAATATAAAACTGTGCTGTCGAATATCCTGTGGAAGATCCGCCACAGAAATTACCAATGCAAATACAGGAAATTTAACAATATTGTACTAATAGTGAAATTGTTGTAATGAACGATGAAATACTAAACTGTAGCTTATGACCGAGTATCCTGACGTGTAGAAAATATTAGGATAAAGTACACTCATAAACGTACAACTTGTGGAATAAAAACAACTATTTTTAAACTCAAACATATGTTGGCATTAAAAAAATGCATACAAATTAAAAATATGCTACGTATGTAAATATTACAGGAAATTTGTTTACTGTAAACGTTTGCACACTATATTGAAATTATATGTTTAACGGACTCACTACGGTATCGATTTACAATGTTTGTTATAGCGGAAGTATCTACGAAGCGCGACTGTTTAAGAAACTTGAAGAATGTTTCATTTTCTGAACACGATTATCTTACGTATTATGTAGTATTGTATCTTTGTCGAAGTTGACTACTGTAAATGCTTTAATAACAAATGAACTGAATAACTAGGTAGTTATCATATCTACCGGTATTTTGGTTATAACAGTCTTAGGCGAGTTTAATAATGATCGAATCATCTACGCATTGTCAGGCTCCAATAAAAATATATATTTAAAGCGTTTTTGAAACTATTTTACTGACGTGTCCCTAAATGTAAACCGCTTCATTATTCGAAATCGTATCATAGTAAAATGAAATATGTTCGATACACAATGATATTCTAATTACGTAAATTATTACATCTTCCACGCATAAGGACGTAAACCTAGCAGGCATCACTTATCTCTATGTGCGTTCGTTTTCTGCCGTTTTATCGAGAAAAAAACAAAGAGGGCTTCAGACTTCTATTTCAGTCATTCAGTTTTGTGGTTGTATTAAGTTCATCGCCATTACGCAGCGCTAAACAGCTAATACAGAAACACATTTCATCTGAACAGGCTTCCGCGTATTTCGACAAATTACTGTTTCGTGCGCTATTTTTTTAACCGCTAAATATGGCGGCAAAGTAGGAAATAACTGGTACAGTCGGCGACGTATCTAGGAAAAAAATATACATTAAACTTACTTTAGAAGAATCTGATGATTAGAAGTTGGTGCGAGGAATTTCACGCAACCGTGACTCTCGCCTTTCTTCGTTTTCAGGAAAACCAGCGGACCGTTCTCGTAAGTCTCATTGCAATCGGTGACACATCAGTGGCGTGACATGTTGAACTAGGCAAGGCACCCGCCCGTAGTGGAACATTACCGCTGACTCGAAAGTCACCCCAAGAACTGGCAGCTGTCGCGCCAGAGACGAGAGAGGAAACGCGGGCAAGCATTTGGGCTCCGGCAGGGAGCGGCTAGGACCAGTCTCGCTGACGTCACACGCAACCCTCTATTTTGAGAGCAGCCCTCGAGTCCAGAGGGTGGCGGCAGGGTCCGATCCCCGGCCGGGCCACTCCAGGATTTCCGCACGCGGGGATCACGCCGGGCCGTGCCGCTGGTCTTCGGGGATCTCCAGTTTCTCCCACCCTCTCATTCCGGCGCCTCTCCATACTCACCTCAGTAACACTCATCGGCTCTCAAGATCTCTTTATTAAGAGCAGCCCAACCCGTGATTGTTGCAGAAACGAAACGTTTTGGTTACAGCGGAGAAAAACACTTCTTGTATCGTCGGCAACATTCTGTCACGATGGCGTGAACACGCTTTAAGTAATATACCCGCTCTCAGGGGCTTGTAGTGCGATTTTTTTACAGCCCGACATAGCCCCACATATTTAAATGTTTTAGATAACATTTGCTGGTGACGAGCTGAGGTTCCATTTTCAATTACTACTAACAAACGCATCCTCCAACTTTCCTTACTCTCCACATGTATTTACCGTTTTATAGTACCTAACATTAGTTATAAAACGGAAACGAAATGAATGTCATAATAATTAAACTGATCATATATATATATATATATATATATATATATATATATATATATATATATATATAATAAGAAAACTCCCTTTTCCCTGAAAACTTACATCCACTTTCAAGGAAATGAGGACTGAAAGACGAAAACAGAATGACTGCTTACCCTGCCGAAGCAACGCGGCAGGATAACTCGCTTGCGAGTTCGATTCATCGCTAGTCGCTCCCGTTTGTGGAAATAAATACTAGATAGCAGCACTATGCGTGTACAGTACAGGAGTTACGAAACCGGGAAACTAAGATTTAAATGTGTTTAAATTTAAAGGTAAGATGAAAACTATTATGGGTCAAACATTTCTAATATGTATAGGTAAGCGTTGCTTACCTTGCGTCTATGGAATGAACGCCCCCGACGCCTGAACACGCCTTCTCACTTAAACAGAAACCAGTACAGCAGTCGCCGCGATCGGGGCGTGCTTTGCCAAACTCGGGTAAGCGGGAACCCCTTTCCACCAATCAGAGTCCAGATTGCACCATTCGACGTCGATATCAGGGCAATACCGAGTGGCGGTAGGCGTGTTTCTCCACGTTGTTATTATTGCGACGCCAGCCACGCGGTGCGCCCAGGCGAAAGGCCTTTCTTAAAAACCATTTCAGAAAGCTGTGCAGCAGTTTTGTTGGTCATTCTAATAAAACTGCCGCTCTCTTCGCACCTATGCATGACTTCCTCAACAGCTGAACGTCTGATCTCAGATAAGGTGATCTCAAAATGAACGTTGTTGATTTCTTGTTACATCACGGAGCAGCTCTTTTTCTATTGTGACTACTTCGAATATTATCCTACGCTGCTCAAATCACTCACGCCCAATGTAAGCATGGGTGTGCATAACGTACACGAAATTTATATTTCACCTGGGCAGCGAACACTGCGACGTTCAGTCCCGGATTATCTTCCACGAAGCGAACAGCTTTGTAATGATTGGTTCGTATCGCTATTGACGAAGACAAAGCTTATATGTCACATATCATTGGTTGTGTTCGGACGAAATAAGTGCTGTGTTAGCTAACTACAGAAAAGATAGAAAAAAAAGTTTAATTTTGTACGCCCGAAACAAGACATTTAAGAGCGTCCGATAGGGCTAAAAATGCCGTCTGCGAGGAAGTATTTTCTACTTCAAGGCCTAAAAAAGTGGGATAGCTAAGGGCCACCAGACACGCACATCGCATATTTTTCCCGCCTCTACGCGCGAAAACTTTCCATCGATGGGGGCCGTCGTGATGAAACGGTCAGATCACCCTCCTCCCATTGCGGCTATACAGAGTGCTCAAGAATACAGGGCTCATACAACAACAGCTTATTTTGCGAACTCCAGCGGCACTTGCCAGAAAAATGGCATCACTGACCAGCAACGCGTTGGAACGCCAGGTAGCCTGGCGAGAACAACTCGACATTCCTCAGGACGACTCAGTAGCCAATCACACACACGACCCATTCTCGCTGCCTTGCTCAGCCAATCATAAAAGGGGTAGGTACTCCCGCAGCGATGAAACCGCAACACGCCGAATCACATGTGTGTGTTTACTTACTCTGCGACGGCGAACCGGGTTCGAGTCCCAGAAGGTTTAAACCAGAATTTTCGCACGTAGAGAACGTGGGTGCTCTCTTTCCTCCACGATCGCAATCCGTATCCACATCACTTTACTCTCATCGGCGTTGAAGATGTCGGCTGTTAAGCACCGCCGAAATCTTCCACTCACTCATCCTATCAGCACCACGCCTCCGTGAGAACTTCAGCAGTGATCTTGTCACTTTTATTGGAGTGTTTGTACCTAGAGACCTGCAGAACTCGCGTTATTATGTGGATTCACCGTGCTATGTATACGTGAGCCAGGGTCGATTCTCCATTGGTTGCTACATAGATGTGAAGTCACTCTACTGAACTGCTCGTAATTGGACTACACAATTGTGAAGTGTTCATTTACTGGCGCAGAGTTACCCATGGCGTTTCAAATAAAGTATGTTCCAATGACAAACGTATTGCAAAGATGCGTGTGTTTGAAGTTTAACGTGTCCCCAAATTAAAACGCGAATTTTACAGATCTCTATATACCTAAATATGACTGTTGAATCGTAATTTTACGCCAGTATTATTTTGTAGGCTCACATAACTCAAGCCATTCCTAAATAAAACAAAATTTTTAAACCGAAGCAATGTTGGCTGTTTGGAGGCTTAGATAGGTGACATGGTTAAGTCTTGGATTCATTTCTTTTGCGGAAATTCTTCGTTTTCGCGTGATAATTACATATTCATGGTAATTAGTGACAATGTACGATTATAGAAAATTTACATTTTACGAGTTGTTTTAATATTTTAGTGCGTAATTTTAATTGTGTGTTATCTACTTTTTGGAAAAGCCAAGGACATAATTACTTACATTTTACTAGCGATCCGGCCCGGCTTCGCCCGGGTATTATTAGTGTTTTTTTTTTTTTTTGCCTGCCATGGTGCGCGGGGCAGCGCGCCCACCTCGTACAACTTTTTCATTGATTGATTGGAAAAGTTTTTACTAACATGAAACATAAATACAAGCTTGAAAGACAATAACGGAACAGTAAGAAAATTCTAGCATTCCAGCAACTTACTCTTCTGCCAGCGACAATTTATAAATATCAATAAACTGAAAGAACGAAAATGTATGTGATACTAGTAAGGGAGAGAAAATAACCAGAACCGTTAAAGTGAAAATATATATTATAAAGAAGAAAAGGTGGAAAAAGAGAGGTAGGAAAGAAGGCAAAAGAGAAGGTGTAGGCAAAACATGGCGGGGGGGGGGGGGGATGGGTTGTCATCAGATAATGCGAAAGAGAAGTGTGTACCCAAGAGGTTAGTGCTGGAATTAAGATTCAAACAAAAGTGAAAGAAACGAGAGGGCGACAGCCCCCGCTATGCTTGTATTTTAAGAAGACTTGTCAATCTCAAAATAGTAAGTGAGATGGGCATCTAAAGGGGAATCACACTATAATACAAGTGAAAAGGTAAAGAAATTGCGGGTGAGTGCCGCCGCACGACTGTATAAACAGCACCTCTCTTGCCATCGTTTTACCACACCCCGCGCCCCACCCCCGCACACGTATAGGTCCGTGCGCGTGTCTAGATTTCAAAAATTAAATTTTTACAAAACTTTTCATAACTTTTCAATTATTGCTGATTTACTATCTACATTAAACAGTGTTAATTATGAATTAATTTATTTTGATAAATATTAAGTTCTTTATGTTTAGAAAAGACAGTGAATTTTACGTTTGCTTTTTATTGTGTAATTTTAAATGTAAATACGCTTATTACTACTTATCTATTACAGATATTCAACCGCTGACTATTTTTTGTAGATCATTTAATTTTACACAATTCTTTCCTACGTGCTTCTGTTATATCTCTAAAGGATTAGACAGCGTTTTCCATGAGAGCGCGCTGGTGGCAAGCTTTTTCCCCGAATTGATTCACTAATACCGTTAATGATCCGCTCCTATAAATGTTAGGGCAATTTTGATACACAAAAATCTTCCTCGATAAAGGCAGATCATGACTGTAAAAACCGCATCCAAATCCGTTCAGTGGTTCTCGAGATTAGTGCAGTCATGCAGACAGACGGACGCATGCCAGGGTCTTCCATTTATACTATGTAGTGATCGATAAGTTCCTGCCTTTTGCAAGCAGGAAATAACACACAGTGATAATGACAAACAGTTGTATTAAACAAGCAGTAAATTTTAAAAAAAGTTTCGTGGTCAAATACTTTCAGTATTACCTCTGAACCCGAAATTCTGACACGGAAACGACTAATCTCTGAAAAAAAAGGGGGTGATGCATAACGTTAAGTGTGAATCGGGCCGCTCGCGACTGCGAAGGCGCGGGCAGTGGCTGTAACAAATCCCGGCGATGCGACGACGCGAACGGGCGGAGGTGCAGCAAAGTGCCCTCGCGATCTCGTTATCCGCGGGGCCACGCCGGCAGACGTAACGCCGTCAAAGGCTGGCAGCGCGGTGTTGTCTTGTCAACGAGACCAGCGAAGACGACGTTTCGCCGCGGGGGCGCAACCCGAGAACGTCCCGCGCGCGCCGTCACACTAATGATGACAGCGATCCTGGCGGCGGAGGAAGGAAGGAAGGAAGGAAGGAAGGAAGGAAGGAATCCGTAAGAGCGCGCGGAGTAGCGAGAGCGGGGCGGTTCTGATACCTTGTTTCCACGGGGCGGTCGGAAGTGGTGGGAAAGGGGGGGGGGGGGGGATAGTGAAGGCCTTTAGGGGCGAGGGGGTATTGTGAAGGCCTTAGGGAGAGAGGGGGAGATTGGTAACGATGTGATCCCAGGCACGCCCTGCAACATTGTTTGCTGGCGTCGACGTCTTGCGTTTCCTTTATGACGTTCTGGCGTCCCCACTTGGGGCGGAGATATGCCTGGGCACGTGCTGCAAGACGATAAGAATGTCGAATCTTTGCATTTTACTGTAGGATGTCTATACGCAGGACGTGTCAAGGCGATGGGACGTAATTACAGTGAGGCTCTGTACCACTCCTAACTCCTGGTGCTGTCGAGAACCTAAATTGCGAGGATTGTACCCCGACTAGACCATAGTTGTTTCTGAGAGCTGAGAGACTCAAGAAACTGCAAGCAGGCGAATGTCGTTCCGATGTGTTCACAGAATAAGAAGCTGTTTCGCATCTGTCTTCTGAAGTACTCCTTGAGTTGGTCACATGTAATTAAATAACTTTAGTAGTGAATCTTTGCAATTTGTTCAAAGTACTTCAAAATGTCTTCTACTTGCACATTGTTGATGTGTAAAGATCCTATCCTATTGGATACGCAGATATTAATATAAATATTCAAGACCTAAGGCTCAAGGTTTTCAAGACATATTACCCAATACCCTTGACAATTAACCTTAAACAAAAAAAATAATAATATTCTATAAAATTCCTAAAAATTCTAAAAATACCTAAAAAAATTTCTGAATAACCCACCACTATATCAAAAAATTATTTAGAAAATTATTATTCAAAAATATATTTAAAAAAATAGATTTACAAAGGCCCCTCCGCCACCCCCTTTACCATTATTTATTGGTTATTTAATCGATCAATTACTTACCTTCGCTAATTAGTTGGCAGTCCTCCACCCCCCCCCCCCCTGCAACGCCAAACCATACTCATTGCATCACATGCGAGCATTTTTTTTTTGTTTGTCATCTGTTTTCATTTTCAACTCATATGTAGCGCTATTTTCACGATTTTCCCACGAGACGAGCTGGTGATTTAGCCACCATATGGCAGTCATATTTGTTTATGTTTTTAAATTAAAATATAGGTGATGCCATTAGCGCCCTCCATATTGGATTCTATTTTCACCACATAATGAGAGTTAATTTCTCGATTCAGCTGCCAGGCGAGCTGTCGCCACTCATTTTGTAGGCATAGGAAAATCTGTAATTTTCATCCTATTTCAAGAATAAATATATATCTCCAATTAAATGCATGATGCGAGACTTTGACAATCTGCATAATTTATTAAATGTAATTTTTTTATCTAACATTTCCAGTTGTTCAATTTAAAACGGTATTTTTATTTATTTATATAATCGCACATATACTAAAATAGTAATTTATACAATACTTTATAGTAAATTAATTTTATTTCTGTGCCTTTTAAATTTTAACTTTATTCCGGCAGATTAGGTAAATACAAAATAAAACACAAATTTAATCACAGGCAATTTTTTATTCAATTAATTTGATACAGTCGTTCATGCCCTCGAAAAAAAATATTACAATATTCTTCGATATATATATATATATACACATCTCAATACATGCAACTTTGTTGTAGGTTGCAGTCTTTTACACATCTCCCTATTCGCACTTGTGTTTTCCTTGTGCGAAAATATCGTGACATTTATTACACAGTCACACTGTGCAGGGTGGGTTGTGTAGGTAACTACACTTTTGAGGACATGTACCGAAGTAACAAGATACCTGCTTGCATTATACCTGGAAGCGAGGTACTCATGAGAAATGCACTTCACCTTTACAGGTCTTTGCATGCCTAAGTAAATGGCCGGCACGGCTGAACTGCTTACCGCACCTGTTACACAAATATGACATACGACAGGGATTTTTCACACAATGAAAGCTTTCATGGTGCCATACACCTTAGCCGAAAGCAAATGTGTGTTTTTTTTTTTTTTTTAATGTTTACCTAATTTTCCAGAATGAAATTAAAATTTAAAAGGTACAAAAATTAAATTAATTAAATTAAAAAGTATCGTATATAGTACCATTGTACTATATGTGCAATTATATAATATGAAAATACTTATTAAATTTGAATAACTTGAAATTTTTAATAAATAATATATATTCATTGGATAATGCAGGTAATCAAATTCCCATATCATGCATGTAAATATATAGCTAATTGGAAAAATGATTTTTTAAAAAGGATGAAAATAAATTTTTCTATGCCTATTAAAAATACGATTGTTGACATCTCGATTGTTGAAGTGGAAACTGGCCTGGTGTTGAAATCAAAATATTAATTCCCCCCATGTGTTGAAAGTAGAATCCAATATGGAGGACGACGACAGCACCACCTGTACTTTAAAAAATAAACACATGTGGTTGCCACCTGGTGGCTTAATGACCAGCTCGTCTGGTGGGTAAATCGTGAAAATATCACTACCCCTGTGTTGAAAATGAAAATAAATGACAAACAAAAATACAGATGCTTGCATACGATGGAATGAGTATGGGTGAGAGGGTGGATGCCTGCTGACTATTTAGCAAAGGCTAGTAATTGATCGATTAAATAACAAATTAATATTTCTAAGGATGGTAATGGAGGGACCTCCGGAAACGTATTTTTTTTTAAATAAATTTTTGAATAATATGTTTTGAAATTAATTTTTTTTTCGTAAGGAATTTTTGGAATTTTTAGATTGTTTTGAAATATTTGGTTTTCGGGTTAATGGTCAATTGTATTAGGTCAAGGGTCTTGAGTCTTGAGCTTAAAACTTCATTCAAAGGTCTTCAGGCGAGGGTCGTGGATCTTGGTCTTGGGACTAAGGTAAAGGGTCTTGAGTATTGGGTCTTGTGTCAATGATATTTTGTCTTGGGTTGTGGGTTTTGTCTCTTGAGTCTTGGGTCAAGAGTCTTGGGTCAAGAGTCTTGGGTGTTGGGTCTTGCATGTTGAGTCTTGATCCTTAAGTCTTTAATCTTGGGTCTTGAGTCATGGAGCTTGGGTCAATGGTCCTGAATCTTGAGCCAAGGGTTTGTGTCTTCGATATTTGGTTTTGAGCCTTGGGTCTTAGGCCTTGGGTCTTGAATCTTGAGTCATGAGTCTTCACTCTTGAGTCTTGAATCAATTTTTAAGGTTTTTTTTTTTTTTGGGAAATTGCTAGAATTTTATTTATTTATTTATTTTGAATTTTTGTATTTGTTGATAATTTCGTGTTCACGGTCATTGAAGGTCACGGTACTTGTGTTAAGGTTATTGACAGCTAACATAATTTACGAGGTGAACATCGTCCGACCTGGCCAGGTTCGATAGTGTTGGAAGCTTAGTCGATCCACCTGTCATCGAACCCCAGACCTCCTACGTGTACATCTTGAAATAATTAGTTTAAATAATTCTTCATTTTTTTCTATTTTTTTCTTATTTCTAGAATTTTTTTGGGATTCTATAAATTTCCGGTATTCATTTTTATATTTTTAAGCTCAAGGTAATTCAAGGTCACGGGGTCAAAGTCAAAGGTTAATGTCAAGATCACCAGGATCCAATATGGTCACCGACCGACCGGAATGACAGAGCATGGTGTCGGCCGGCCGGCGCCTGCTTCCCTGTTCCCTTGCGCCAGACTTCTCTACATCTTTATAATGTTATAATGTCGCTACACGTGAGATGACTTGGTATTTAAGAAGAGACTCAGAAATCGAATAAACTTGTAAATAGTTAAGGGCCCACTAAATTATGATGTTGTTAGGAGACCACTAAAACCGGAAGAAGTTATAGATGCCCATTAAAGTAGGATGTACTTGGAAGCCCATTAAAATATGAAGTAATTAGTAGTTCATGGAAATCGGAAGTAGTTAGGAGTTCACGAAGATCGGAGGTAGTTAGGGTCTCTGTGAAACCGGAAGCGTTTAGGATCCCACTAAAACAGGAAGTAGTCAGGAGCGCACGACATTCGAAAGTAGTTAGTAGCCCTCTTAACTCTTAAGTACTTAGAAACCCACAAAAACCACAAGTTCCTGCCAGACTGTCTCTATTTAGGTGATGGAGGTAGGGAAAATGCTGTGCAACACAACGCAATGAATTTGAAATTCGTAGTTGGTTCACGAATAACTGAGCTTCTCAATTTCCTACATTTTCCTCCTCCAGCACACATACCTACAATAAGAGCAGTGCAAACTTTATTAAGAGCTGGAATTATGTGGAGATCTAAATACGCAAGGTGTTAAGCTGCGTACACTTTCTAACTTAACTATACTAAAATAATTTATTTAAAATTTGGTTAGTTTGTACTAAATATATTATTACACTTTAAAAAATCTTTATTTCTCGTAATTTCTTCTTTTGTACACTATAAACCATTTGAGATTTCTTCCCGGATATATTCATTTTTGCATAATATGTTGCAAACAGAAAAGTAGAATTGTGATCAGTGGGCAACTTTGGAATACCAAACTTTTGCAATTGGCAGCTGCTTTTAAAGTGGACCAGTTGAAACTTATCACACGTCTGATTGTGTTCGTCACTTCTAGATATTCATAGGAAATCATAACGTCATAAATTATTATTTTAACAGACAAAATGGAAAATTAATGTGTATATTAACCCATTCTGAGCCTGTGTACAATGTACAAAACCTAAGAGGTCCCACACTGTACACTATAAATCGGAATCAGTTATTTTTTACTGATTGTCAGCTGAAACTGCTCTATTAGGAATCAATAGAAAAAGAAAACTTCTTACTCTGTTCAGTTAAATGAAGTCCACTAATACAAACAGTAAAAAAATCAGTTATTTATAGCCAAGTAATAAAAAGCACAAGGATTAAAAACCGTGCATTACGGTTTGAAATAAATTAAATACAATAATTTTATCGCGAAACAAAATTATTACATGTACTAAGAAATTTTGAAAGTGGTTGGTATCGAACCGCCACCTCAAAACGCAACACATTCTCGTGTATATTTTGACTGACGTTCTACCAACTCTGCTACTTTGCCACTGAGATAAACGGTCTCGCATTTGCGTAGTAACATAGACTTGCAATGGCGAACGGCTGTAAGTATCGTAATGTGAAAGTACTTCATGTTGTCGAAATATACACATATTATGCGTACGTAGGTACATGACTTTGTAAGGCTCGAAAGTCATTCTAAGTTAAGTTTAGTTCATATTGTGTGCCTTAAAAGGGAAATATAGTGATTTTAACGGTGTTGTCGGTGTTTTCTATGTATCTGCCATTTTACAATGCAACGAGATTTTACAGAATGAAACTGTTGTTTTGAAGAGACAGATTGACTAGTAATGACTGTGCTAATTGGACAGTGGAACGTTAGAAACAATGCAAAAAATATTTAAAAAATGGTCGTTTTCTCATTACTTGATCTGTTAACTTGCAGAACACAAAACTTTGTTGGTGTAAATCCACATTTCTTATTGAATCACCGCACTATCGAGTCAGTAAAATTATCACTAATCGATCTGTCACTAAAAATAACAGTTTAAATCTGTAGTGTCTTGTTGCATTGTAAAATAGTGAATACTAGTGGACATCGATAACCTCGTATATTGAAACCACTATATTTACCTTTTAAACCACAGAATCCGAACTAAACTAAAGACAGATTGACTTTCGAACTTTACAAAGACATGTACTTGCGTATAAAATCTATATATTTCAACAACAAAAAATACTTTCACATCACGAAACTTACAGCAATGTTTGACATCACATTTTGTGGTTCAGTACCCATAATACGAGCACACATTTGGCAGTGGTAAAGTAGGGCAGTGGATATGGCTGATCATGAAAGCTTCAGCATGCTTTGCGTTATGGGCGGAGATGCGGAGATTCGAGCCCAACCACGTCCGAAAACGTTATTGTGTAGACAATATTTATGTTCTGCGACAAAATAAATCGTACCTAACATACATCACATAGGAATGCTCTGTGCTTATTTATTAACCAACTATAAATAACTAATTTCCTACTGCTTGAATTGGTCGATTTCTTTTAACCGGTGAATTAGTGATATTTTTTCTACAGATTCCGGATGGTGCAGTTTCAACTGACAATCAGTAAAAAATAACTGATTTCGATTTAGAGTATACACTCACGACACAGAGCTGAGTTGTCTGTCTTGAGGGTAACTGATTCGCATACAGTGCCACAATTATAACTTATGTTTGGTTTATAACACTATCATTAAACCAGTGGCGTGTGGTGAGTTTTTTTTACAGGATAAGCAATATAAAAGCCACACATATTTGAGTGTTTAAGAGTACATTTGCTAGTGCCGGGATGTGGTTCCATTTTCAATTTCTACTAACAAACGCAACTTCCACCTTTGCTTACCCTCTACATGTATTTACCGTTTTATAGTGTCTAACATTAGCTATAAGAACGGAAACGAAATTAATGTAATAATAATTAAACTGAATACTATTTAGAAAGCATATTACATATTATAAGATAACTCCCGTTTTCCCGAACACTTTCATCCACTTTCCAAGGAAAAATGTAGGACTGGAGGACGCAAACAGAACGACTGCTTACCCTGGCCAAGGAACGCGACAGGGTAACTCGCTTGCGAGTTCGATTCAGGTAAAAAAAAACCAATATGCTTACCCTTGCTTCTATGGAATAAACGTCACTGGTAGGGGCCCGTAAAGTTGGCAGCGACGGAGCGAAAGTAGTTCTACACCTTAACAGTGAATAAAAAATGTTAGGTGCATATTTGTGAATTCTGAAATAGTTGATTTGGCTCTCTGTTATTCAATACATGTAAGTAGAAGAATAAAGATATTTGTGAAATATTTACCGATCTAATAATTTCACAGTTACACCTGACCGATGCATGAAATAATGTGACCCGACCCGCGGCAATGTTAATTTGGCAAAAGGCGGAAGAATGCACAATGAGCATACAAGTAGACATTGGCCAGCGCTTTCAGTAGTGCCCAGTTCACCGTGAACAGCCTGTGTGTCTGACTGTGATGGAGTGAGTCCTGAGGACCGCGCTAACTGCAGTGGTTGTGCAGTCAAGACTACACACGAGCAGAGAGACAGTCAGTCTGACCGCCAGTGTTGGGGATCTGCGACGGCAGCGCCAAGCCCACGCCCACAAAGACGGCGAGAGATACCCCCGGGGCTAGCAAGACGAGGGTCCCGCCATCGGCTAATTAACGTGTCAAAACCAGGAGAAGTGAGTACTTGACGCCTCGCCGGTATAGACGAGCGTCAAGAACACGCTTGGCGCTGCGTTCGAGTACGCCACCTGCTTCCGCGCCGCCATCGCGCGACTGTACCGACAATGTGTACGGAAGCAGTCGGGCTATTTCTATGAGGGTTCCGTACCACGAGGTCGACTCTTTTGCTTCACCAAGGGCTCTATTTCTTTCGTCATGATTTCACGCCCGGTGCTATATGATTCCGCCTCGAGGAAAAATAACTGATAGCTGCGGAACCTAAGTTAACATAATATACTAGATATAAGGTAGACCGATTATTCGTATTCTACGCATGTACCCAACATTGACCTACTCCAAATGGCCAACAGTGATTAACGTGCTTATGTCTCAATTTTCAAAAGACAAGCACTTTTATGTGAATTAAATGCTTTTACAAATTTCAATTTAATCAAACTGCATTGCAAATTGACTGTAGAGGAAGTACACAAACATATCAAAGTACTTATTTCCTACTCAGTGTTCGAACCTCATATCCAATCAAAGCCGTTTAGTCAAGTTGGCAGAAAAGCAGTTCAATGTTGGGCGTGGTTGTGCGCAGCCAGCAAGATCGGTCTACCTCATCTTTAGTCTAAGTTAAATATTGACTGTTCATTTTGAACTGACCACTTTTACAAACCCTATTTACATATACTTGTATTTACATTGTGTAGTCTTCCAACATTATATGTAATTAACATCACCATGGGTACACTGAGAAAAAAGGTTTTGTTGAATCAAACGAGACTTGTTTGTTACAACCAAATTATTTGTTTGTATAGAGGCAATTAAATATTTTGTTGCTGAAACCAAATTATTTTGTTGTTCTCACTTAGTTGAACCAAACTGTAAGATTTGGTTTGTGCAACTGAAGATTTGTTTAGCTACACGTACATAAAACAGTTTGGACAGACATAAACGTTTTTTGGAAGTTCGACCGAGTGTCGAACCTTGATCACCTACATCCGAGCGCTACACCTTAGTAATCTCACCTAGTGCGACAACTGATGACTCCACGTAGCTTTTTAATAGATATGCTGCAAATATTGAGCAACGTGTGCGACCAAATATTTCAAGTTTTACAGCTTTACTTGTCAGCTTCTTGTTATTTTGTATTATTAATGTGTTTATCGGATTGTTAAAAACATCAATAGACGCACTAACAAACACGGCTACTATCCTAATTGTCACAAAAAATACAAACAAACTCTCGAGTTGTATTTTCGAACGAAGGCAGTCAAATGAGTGGCCAAACAAGTAAACACTGTTGATTCAACAAAATATTTAGTTGGCAGTCTAATTTTTTTTTTCGCCCAACACAGAAATTTAGTTTATTCAAACGTATATTTTGTTAGACGAGCAAAAGTAATTTTGTTGCTTTTCAAAGTTTGTTCGCTCAACAAATATTTTGTGAGGACAACTATATATATTTGTCCCTATACAAGTATATTTGTCCCTATACAGACAAATATTTTGTTTGGTTTTCTCTCAGTGATGATCACTTTGTTCAAGCTTCGGTCAAGTGATGAAACTGTGATATTATTGAAAAAGTAAACATTTTTACACATTTGCTAATTCTTACACTTACATGCAATAAAAAACCAGAAGCAAAATGTATCATTTCAGAATTCACAAATGTTCCACGAAAGCTTTTTATTGAACGTTAAATCATTGAACAATTTTCCCACCTTCGTTGCCAACTTAACTGGGCACATGCGAGTCAGTGTTCCCGTTTAAAAAAAAAAAGGCATTTAGGGCTAGTGATATTACTCAAATGTTCATTTCAAAAGGGTTCACGTTACCGCGAATTGCTTTGTAACGCCTCAAAATCAACCACTTTTATCTCTAACTTTTATTTCATTTTATTTTTGCACTGTATGTAGTAACGTAATAATTAATTATTTGTTGTTTATTTGTGGAAGCTACATATTATTTATTTCTGATTTAATATGTATATTGTTAATTGCCGGATCTTGTGTTCTCAGAAAGTGTATTTAAGTTCAATTACGTATGTAAGTTTTTCAGATATTTGCTACCATGAAGTTATTTGTACTTGGAGTAAATTGCATAGAGGATATTTTGGTTGCCGGTGTAACGCACGGTGTAATGTGTATTATATGATGTAGCCGCCTCGTGATTGGCGCGACGCTTGAAGGCGTCGATAAGTACGTAGTCTAGGAGGCGTCCAGCCATCTTATTTCCGCCGGGCAGGTCAAGACCTAGCGAGTCATCGGCCTGGTAGGAATTTTTAATTATCTTATTAATTGGGCCGTGTACGTATCACGCATACAGACCGCCCGACGGGGCGAAGACGCCCTGCATGCAACGGCAAGAAGGTAGCGTGTACGTGCTAACTGCGCTGTTTACTAATTTAATTCAGGATAGAACTACCGCGACGTTGTGAGAGGTACGATATGGACTGTTGTAATAGCGTGCCCCAGACCCGAGAGCCTTGTGAGAGAAGAGTTTAAGGAGAGCTACCGTCCGAATCGGCCGCCAAACATTTTACAAGATGTTGCTGCTATTAAGTATTACAGGTAAGTATATTCAGAATTTCAACGCGAGGAAGTCGCCCAAATACAAATTAATAGTTTTTGAAAATATTTTTGGCCTATGTTACGCCATCTTGGCTCATAGTGTTTTAGAGTTGCTCTGCCTGTTTTGACTATCGAGTTTTGACAAGGTATCATTAGTTCTCCCGACTGAGTTGGTTTGTGAAAAATAGTTATTTAATTAAATTTACTTTTTGCAAGAAATTAAAGAATTTTTCAAATCACATAATTTAAAAAAAATTTATAAGAGATACTTACGAGAGCATCACGTCGCATCATAGACACGGCCAAACAATGTATAACTAATTTTAAACGAGTAATGAATTTCTATACATTATTTGCATACGTCATATTTAATGTAATGTTGTCAGTATCATAACTCTTTCTTTCAAATTAAATCTCACATAATTTTCTCAAGTATCTGTGCCCGTTTATTGTTCAGTAGCTACTGATATATTTCGATTGTGTTTCTTCCCAGTGTTTCATGTGTGTTGTTTCTAACCTACTGAGACTGGCTGCTGTATGTGATCCTGGGTGTCCTTTCATTGGCAAGACATATTGAAACTGTGTTACGTTTGCTGCGAAATCATTGTTATCCCGTGGAGCCGGGCACGTTCAAACTCCAGGTCAGAATTCACTATTAGTAGGGACCTGCAAAATTCCCGTTATTTTTTTTTTTCGCATCAAGATGAAATTCACAGTGCTGTATATACTCTGGCTGGCACCGTTCGTCCATTGGCTGCTGCCCAGATGTCAGATCAGTCCCTTTCTGAGTGAACTGTACATGATTGGGGTACACGATTGTCAAGTTGCCATTTATTGGCGCAGAGTTACCCGGGGCGTGTCATATAAAGTATGGCCCAATGACAACCGTATTGCAAAGGTAAAACTGTCGTCAAATAATAAGGCGAATTTTGCATGTCTCTAACTATTATTAGTGACAATTAATTTGATCCAAGATATTTAAATATCCTCTTATCAGTTTAATCAACGCATTTTTTCATTACATTAGATAAATTTATGGTGTCAAAAGTTTACAGATATACAGAACTTGAGAGTATTACTTCTCACACAGGTTTTGTTTCAATTTTATATCCTCAAAATTTGCTTCAAAAAACCGAATTTCATTAACATGTACTTCCTGATAGCAAATTCTCAACCAGGCAGCATCCTAAAGTCCTCTGAGACGTGGCGAGGCAGAAAAATGCATTTAAACATCGACGCTGACCCGGGGGAAACCTCAATTATCGAACCGACATTGCTCGTGAACGCGCGAGCAACACAAGCCAGTCGCTGATTGCGAATTAAACGTATTGGAGTGGCGGTAATTTTTTTTATCGCTGTCCGCACACCATGTAAACAAGGGAGTTGAAGCAGTTGCAATTACACCGGTAGGAAGTCCGCGGAATTGGCGCTATTCAAAACGGCTCGGAGGGACAAAAGGCGTACCCTGGGAAAAGTCTGCTTCGCAATAAGCCATACCGCACGGATCCTGATTGGCGTGGCACGTTGCATACCGCACGAGCCACCATTCACCCCCCCCCCCCCCCCCCCCGAGAGACACGTTCAACAAAGCAAAGGCAAATTGCGATGGAACTAGAATGGGGCTTGCTTGAACTCGCGAACCCAGTTAAGGGGAATTAGGAGTCCTGAAAGTATGAAATACAGCTTCAGTGTTTCTACGTTCTGTGGCTGCTAATTCCTATAAATGGTTTACAGTTTGCAGTTGATTGCGCAATTCTATCATAAGCTGTTAGAAAATCCCTACTTCTCTTTTATCTATCCACAGAACGGCGCTATAAAATGTAGACCCCGAGACGCTTTTAGGCGCTCTTTAATATATTGTTCCCTAGTTTTGTAAATAATTAATGTTTGACACATTCTGTACTTACTTTGACACGATACATTAATTTGTATGTGTCATGTTTAATGTAGTGGCGTTTATTCCATAGACTCAATGTAAGCAATTCTTATCCTGTACATATTGGAAATGTTCGAGCCTTTATAGTTTTCGACTTAAATTTAAATTAAAACACATTTAAATTTGAGTTTCCAGTTTTCGTGACTCCCGTACTGTACACGCATAGTGCTGCTATCTAGTATTTATTTCCACAAACGGGAGCGACTAGCGGTGAATCGAACTCGTGAGCGAGTTACCCTGCCGCGTTCCTTCAGCAGGGTAATCAGTCGTTCTGTTTGCGTCCTCCAGTCGTCATTTCCTTGAAAGTGGATGCAAGTTTTCGGGAAAACAGGAGTTTTCTTATTATATATAATGTGCTTTCTAAATAATAATCAGTTTAATTATTATGACGTTCATTTCATTTCCGTTTTTGTAACTATTGTTAGGTAATACATATAGGTAACATATAGGTAAACGGTAAATACATATAAGGGTTTAAAAAAAATTGGAAGTTGCTTTTTTTAGTAGAAATTGAAAATGGAACCGCAGTCCAGCAGTAGCAAATGTAATCTAAAACACTCAGATATGTGGGGCTATTATATTGCTTAACCTGTAAAAAAATCACTATACGCCACTGGCGCGTACTTGTAGGTGTGGCCGTTAAAATACACGGAGGTAAGTATAGCGAAATTTTTTAAAGGTTGTTTTCAAAAGTGGTTTGTTAGCCTTGAACAGCCTATCATGTACACAATCTTACATAGTATAAAACAAAGACGCCCGGCCGCGTGTGCCTGTGTATTCGGCTAACGCTTCTAAACTACTTGATGGATTTTGATGCAGTTTCAACCACCATTTAGAGAATTTCTTGTGGAAGGTTTCGGCGTATAATAAAATCATATTTAATGTATGTAGGGTAGAGAAATCGCGACGCAGTAGCACCCACAAATGATACGTCGATTTACATATTGCTTTAATGTATGTTTGTTTATACATTTTTTCTACGTGATATTTTATGTATGTAAATATTTATATATTATTTCGTGTTCATAATTTCCATTTTTTTTAAATTATTTTAATGATAGGAATTTTAAGTTTAGATGTACTCATGGCAATCATATATGTTTAAACGAGATGGATGAGATAGCTGTTATTTTTGTATTTTTAAGGTGTAATTATTTTATTTATTTTATTTTCGGTCTCCAAATGTATCTGTTTCAGGGTCTTGAATATTTTGTATCTCCGTTTTGAGACCACTTATTCTATGCTCTTAATACGGTTAGGCTGTTAAAAGTGGCTCGTTGGGAGGTTTGAAAGTTTTTGTTTTGATTGTTCCGCAGGTTTAAACCCTGTCCTGTGGTTGGCTGGTGCTTGAGGCCATGTTAGCCAGTGCCAGTAAGTGGAGGTTTATCGCTTTCTCCGCCATTAACCTCCGAGCAGGCGAGACGTAGGTTAGGACGCTAGTCCGAAGGGAGCTTGGCACACAGTTTTTATAAGAAATTAGGGTGGCTGGTACCTCCCTCATGAACGTCGTTTTAATTGAATTTTGTTACCAGCGATTAAGTCGTGTGCTCTTAATTTGTCCCTTTCGCGTGGTTAACGTGTTAGGCGGTATAGCTGTATCGCGACGACAGGTACGCGTGGATGGTCTCGATCCACGTAATAAAACACTCTGCCCTGATTGGCTCCTGCTGCGGGAGCATCCCGCTATTCGCCCTGTTCCGGCAGAATAAAGCACTTTCCCTGCGAGAGCAACGGCCTTCAACAGATAACGAACATTCATTCACGTTACACAAGGCTACGTGTGATGATGGCTTCCATTCGTTCAGGAAGAATTTTCCAGCGAAGCCATTTTAAAAAATGAGTACGTAGCGCTCCCAGTTTATTTTACTGCGAAGACAAGAGTGATTATCTTGTTCTTCCTGAGTGTAACAAATATATTTCATGCACAGTTTAACGGTTTTTTTTTGCAGAAACAGTAATTGATTTATTGGAATCACACTTATTAACACTTTTTACAAGTTTCACATATACGTAATTAAAGGGGCACGTAACGAGCTAGGTACGACCACTATCCGACATGAGTACGTTTTACTTCTTATAGCTGCTTACAGGATGCCATCAAGGATTTAAAGGGGCACGTAACGAGCTAGGTACGACCACTATCCGACATGAGTACGTTTTACTTCTTATAGCTGCTTACAGGATGCCATCAAGGATTTAAAGGGGCACGTAACGAGCTAGGTACGACCACTATCCAACATGAGTACGTTTTACTTCTTATAGCTGCTTACAGGATGCTATCAAGGATTTAAAGGGGCACGTAACGAGCTAGGTACGACCACTATCCGACATGAGTACGTGTTACTTCTTATAGCTGCTTACAGGATGCCATCAAGGATTTAAAGGGGCACGTAACGAGATAGGTACGACCACTATCCAACATGAGTACGTTTTACTTCTTATAGCTGCTTACAGGATGCCATCAAGGATTTAAAGGGGCACGTAACGAGCTAGGTACGACCACTATCCAACATGAGTACGTTTTACTTCTTATAGCTGCTTACAGGATGCTATCAAGGATTTAAAGGGGCACGTAACGAGCTAGGTACGACCACTATCCAACATGAGTACGTGTTACTTCTTATAGCTGCTTACAGGATGCCATCAAGGATTTAAAGGGGCACGTAACGAGATAGGTACGACCACTATCCAACATGAGTACGTTTTACTTCTTATAGCTGCTTACAGGATGCCATCAAGGATTTAAAGGGGCACGTAACGAGCTAGGTACGACCACTATCCAACATGAGTACGTTTTACTTCTTATAGCTGCTTACAGGATGCCATCAAGGATTTAAAGGGGCACGTAACGAGCTAGGTACGACCACTATCCGACATGAGTACGTTTTACTTCTTATAGCTGCTTACAGGATGCCATCAAGGATTTAAAGGGGCACGTAACGAGCTAGGTACGACCACTATCCGACATGAGTACGTTTTACTTCTTATAGCTGCTTCCAGGATGCCGTCAAGGATTTAAAATAAACTTACTTAATCGCAGTTATAGTGAAATACAAATTGAAAAATAAGGGAAACATTAAAAATTTCAACTCTATAAAATTTTACTAGATGAATTTACTGTTGTAGAGCCGTAGCACCATGTTCCTCCAGCGCACAAATAGTGTGCACAACAGCTGTTCTGCAGAACGTGATTGTCATTGTACGGAATGTTCATCAGCTTCCCGGCCTACTGTTATAACACATGTGGCACAGATATCGTTACACACATTCCACATGCTTGTTTTTTGCATGGGTTCTTCTAAGCACCTCTCTCGATATTTCAATATATGTTGTAAGTATGGAAATGGTGGTTTCGGCACGATAAGGATATTTCGTAGCCATGCTAGGCACTCTACCACACGCACAACAAATCCAAGTGTGAGCATCATACGCAGATTGGTTCAGGCTGGTGTTGTTTTTATTTTTGTACGCGTATTTCATTATTATCCGAGGTGTTGAAACTACGTGCACGCAAATTTTTAAGTACAGTAAAGAGGTATTCCCGGCACGTACACTGTTGTGTGCATTGAAAATCGGCCAATTAGTCGGCGTATGGGAACCGACACATACAGCTAAAATATGAACTGCCCTGTCCTACCTCCAACAAGTGACTTTCCACAAACTGTCACGGAAATATTTCTACATATTAAATTGGCTATCCCAATGTGGTGGCATTTCCTACTCTATATTTCATACTGTTACAAATGTTTATAATAAAGTCAGAAAAAACCGCTTTTCTGGCTCTTACATGGCTTAGACTGACTAAACCATAAGAGATACACCAAATTAACGTACTGCAGAACTGCAGAGCTCAGAAAGGTCTACAAAAAAAGACTGCGACAGAATATGTTTATATTTTAAGGATGACCTATAGTAACCATTTTTGTCTATTAAAAATTGTTTAATAATATAACTTTTGATCAATACAGTATTAATTATTTTCAAACTAAATATGTTAGTTACACTAAGTCATTTTAGGAGCATGGGGAGATTTATTAATTACGCGTAACAAAATTAATGCAGTGGTCGAATGAGCTGATGAGGGAAAAAATATGACGTCACATTGCTCACCGCGGCCGGCTCTATATATTATGTAAAATGCACACGAGCTATGCCGGGCCAGGTCACTAATTATGTATATAACGCACAGGAAGGTTGTGTTTGACCGATAATATGCGGTAAACGCTGTTCACGGTAAAATGAGCACTTTCTAAAGCCCTGCTTGTTATCTACTTGTATGCACATTGCGTATTCTTCCGCCTTATTTAACATTGCCATTGCCGGGGACCTCATCACTTTATTCATGCGTTGGTAAATTGAAACTAGGAATTTATTTTAAAAATTAATACTTTACAAATCTGGTTATTTTTATACTTCCGATGCATTAAAAAAATAGAGAGAGATATATAAATAATTTAAGTTATCGCAAATGAATACCTAACGCTTTTTATTCGACGTTAAATGTGGAACTACTTTCTATATATCGTTACCAACTGCACTGGGCACATGTCACCCAGGGAGCTCGTTGAAATATACGCAGGCAGGGGCAGTGACATTTTTCTAAAGTTGATTTCAAAAAGTTCTCACTTTATCGTGAACAGCCTTTACCTCCGAGTACTTGAAAGCACAGGGGTCGAATCCCAGTCACACACGCCGACAGAATGGCTTCACTCTCCACCAATATGCCGGAACGCCGTTCGCCAACGAGAGTGTAGCAGCCCAGCTTATTGGCAGCGCACTGTAGCCAATCAGAAACAAGGTCAACTCTTTGTAATCGGTGAACAACGTGCTAATAAACATTGGTAGTTTCGTATGTTGTGTTGTAAAAATAAATCAGTAATAGGTAAATAAATAACGAATGAATTACTTCTCTTCATTTTTCAGTTATAATATGCCTCTGGGTGTATTTATTTTAATTCGCTGTAGATCAGGTTGAGATTTAGAGTTATACCTTGACTTTATGTTCTGGCATAATTTTTTTTTTTTTGTCTTTGGCTATCAAGTGCTTCTCACGCAGGTTTTCATACGCCTAATAACGTTTTCTAAATAGGCTATTCGATGAGCATAGGCTCCCTGTACGAGAATCATAAATAAGCCTGTATTTTTCCTAATGATCATCGAAAAGGTCACAAAATGCAGGGAAAATTCGATTAGGTGAGACTATGTTGAAGAGACGTTTTTTCTCAATTATTTTTTTTAACTAGGCCCATATTCTATAAAATTTGTCCTTAATGCATGACTAAACCTAATAACTACTAGAGATTTATATTTTTTTAAAAACTTTTGCAGGTAACTTTCATGTAATATTTTCTTCCAAAACAGTCTATAAAATTTTATCCAAATTTGTTATGAGGTTCTTATATATGTCTACTTGCGTAAATAAAGTAGTTCAGTATTTTTAAATTAGTTATTACGTTGTTGTGATAAAAGCATTATTCAATTTTACATTCTAAGTGCGTACAATGTTCAAATGCTTTTTTTTAAGGTGTAATGAGGTATTCAGTATTTTTCAGCGTTATTTTTACGTAGACTCTTTTAAGGTTAGGATCTTTGTGGGTTTGGTAAACTACTTAGAGAACTTGAAATGTTTTATGAGGAGGAGTTATACAGTACAATAATGCTTTAAGGTTAGGATCTTTGTGGGTTTGGTAAACTACTTAGAGAACTTGAAATGTTTTATGAGGAGGAGTTATACAGTACAATAATGCTTTAAGGTTAGGATCTTTGTGGGTTTGGTAAACTACTTAGAGAACTTGAAATGTTTTATGAGGAGGAGTTATACAGTACAATAATGCTTTAAGGTTAGGATCTTTGTGGGTTTGGTAAACTACTTAGAGAACTTGAAATGTTTTATGAGGAGGAGTTATACAGTACAATAATGCTTTAAGGACGTTTTACTAAGATGTTAGTTATTTTCTCTTTATTTTTTATTTTAAAGTCATGTAAGATTTTTTGGTGTTTTCTATAATTATATATAAGTGTTTTATACCATTTTTGTACTGAGTTTTGTTCACAAACTGTTTTCATCCTTGGCAATCGAGTTAAAATATACGTTGAAAACGAATGCGAGTGTTCCGTGCAGTAAGACTTCGAACTTAATATTTTCACCCCAAATAACTTGGCACGGCGATATTTATCACCACATGTGGCAATAACTCCATTTTGCAATTAAATAAACAACATTTAAAATGTCAACTTTTATTTTGAACAATTTTGTTTGTGGGGTGGTGTAAATCGTTGTGTCATTCTAACAAAAAGATTTACATTATACCATCATAATTTTTTTAACTAGTGACCTTATTCCACGAACTTACACTAATGCATTTTATTCCTTCAAAATGTTAGTTGTGTTTAAATATTGCATGGTTAAACACAATTTTGTTTTAAGGTTGCAACCAGCAAGGGTTTTTTTTTTTTTTTTTTTTTTTTTTTTTGATACACAGCAGATGAATTCTTTGAAATGTATCTCCTGCAAGCTTGTAAATGAATACATAGAATTATGTTGAGAACATAAGTCAAAATATGAACTGCGTACATTTGTGTTTTTGCTCCTAATAACCAACAGTCGTGGGAAGTTTCGGGGCTGGCTCAGTAAAATTAAAAATATTTAACTAATTGTGATAGGCATACTTTACTATCGACAAACCAAACAAGACGCGAAATTATTTTTTATTATTTTTTAATATTACGGTTACATTGAGCCACAAAAGTAACGACTATAATTACTTGCTTTGATTCCAAAAATACGAGTATCTTAACATTGGTAACGTCTAACTATTTTAACAGTAACTTAAGGCCTACAGTGTATGTCACAAACACATAGAAGATTTTTGTAAATGCATGAAACTGAATGAATATCGACATTCCCGGAAGAAAAATAATACTCGCATTTCAGCATGGTCCTTGAATACAACTCGTCCCAGTATCCATCAAAGTAAAGATAAAATTGTAATTATTATAGATTGTATCAACATTTCCGTGATAGTGCATTTTTTTTTAACGGCATGTGAAATATGAAGTCCATTCTTTTGTGTATGTGAATGCCGATTTTCAAACAGGCATGCGCATGATATAGAAATAGTGATTCTAGTGATATGCTGTCCTTAGGTTGCCGAATTTTTGCAGAGACAATACCACTCGACTAACTTGGGTGGGGAAAGTCGTAAGATGCCCCATTGTGTAATGATTGTTAGGTCTCGTATGGTGCCGCAATGTTATAAACATATTATTTCGTCTGGTGGCTCTAGTTCGACAGTGGCTTTGGCAGAATTATTGGAAGAGTCGGCACCTAGGGTTTGGAATGATCGTTGTCTTCATCTATAGCTGCTGCATCCCCAACCGAGGAAATTTCAGAAAGAGTTTAGAGGCCAATTGTGGATAGTGTAGTGATTCAGATTTTGTAGACTGGCTTTCTAGTAGACTTTCGGGTGTTAGTTACAAGAGAGAATAGCTGCATTGTTTACCGTGGAGGTGGCTTAAAGACAGAGGAAAAAAAAAAATGGTTAGGTTAGTTTAATATGAATATGAGAATAAATAATTATTTATAAGATATATGTGTGATATAAAATGTGCAATGGGAGATTGGTATTTTGGTGATGAATAATAATGTTTTATTTAGTTGAAAGAAGTGTGTGTGGATTATTTATTAGCTATTATTGCCCACCTCCATTTTTACAAATGTGTGTTTGTGTTGTTATTGAACCTAACTTAACCTAACCTAACCTAACGTAACGTAAGGGTATGTCACCTCAATACTTTTTTTCACTCGAGCGTCAGCTTTATTTGATACTGAGTAACCAATTCACTCTGTGCCAGACATCATCTGATTATACTCGTGTTTTCTTGTAGGTTTGTCACTAGTCTCTTTCTTACAAAATGCGTTTTATTAAATTGTATCCAGTTGTGAAATCAACTGAAATGAGCACGTGTTTCATTTAGGGCTTAAGAGAATTCGCACAACTATTCCAATAAATTTATATGAAGAAAGAAAGTGAAAAATGGCCTAGTATATGTTGTGCAAACTTATATTCTGGAACACTGTTATGTGTTGTTCCCTTTCTCAATGGTTGATGCATTTTTTTATACTTTTCTTAACAGTCTGGTAAAATGCCACTATGTTCAGTTTAATAGTATCGAAATCTTCACTGGACCAGCAAAACGGGGAAACAACTTTAAACACTCAAACGTCAGCCTATGAAGAAAGAACGCCACCTGCCATCCGCACAGAACAAGGAAAGCTATCAGCCAGTGTTTCAAGCAATAAATCTCGGCCTACAGGGATAAGGCAGACATATTTCCAGATTGCCTTTGGACAATCAATAGATAAGAATGCTTAGCGCCTTGCAATATATCACTGGGCAAGGCAAAGTTCTTTGTTCCACCTTGTTTCATGTCAGGTACTTGGCCTGAAAAGACTTAGCGTGAGGGAGGACGCAAGGCACGAAGAAGTAATTGCTTGTTTCGATAAACCTCGCGAGCCAACAAAAGGACCTTAATCGCGGATTCAGGCGTTCAACAAAGAAGGACTTCCTTCAGCCGCAGGCAGTGGAACCAGAAAGGCTCTTGAGGTTTTGGCGGCAATTAGCAAAGCGCAGCCTCCTGAAGGAGCCAGCGGAACTGCAAATCCTCCACAAGAGCGCGTATTGTGCTGGCTCAATTAGCGGCCAACGGCAAAGGTAAAGCCACAGAACAGGCACGCACAAGACAAACGGCGCGGTGCTCCCTGTGGGGTTAGAAGCCATGTTGTCCAGAGTAAAACATTTTGCTGCGACTGCATAACTATATATGTTACAATCAGCGTAAGCGCTGTTCGTATTGAAAGTGGCTACCTTCTGTCTGGCCACGGCGCCATATTTGTCCATGTTCGTCTCCTTGCAACACGTTAAGAACTCATCAGTGAGGGATGTTCTTAAAAAACCAGGGGTGGATTACATACACTCAAAGAAATTATTAGTAAATTTATCATATCAGTATATATATACAGTGACAAAGCACGTATGGTAAATTATTTTTCCACACATTCATGGTAACGTTCCTACAGTTGCTCAGGAAAGAGTCAAATGTATAAGGAAGTTCCCAACTTTGTATAGTAGCAATGCTAAACATTCCCATGATTTAAGCCCGATATATAGTATTATTTCCATACACTGAATAGGTTAAAAACTTCGATCACAGTTTGGAAGTATACCAGGATTTTTTACAGTGCAGCTTCTTTAATTGAAGTCAGTAAATGTTTAACATAAATCATTACATAAAATAGTGTTTCCGTGAAGTGAAGTGAAGTGTTCACTTATTAGATCTGTTATTTTGTTAATGTTCAAGTCAAAAACGTTAACATCAAGTGAAGTGGCATTTGCGATGACCCTGGATTAATCCCTATTCCAATTACAAAATGTGTCTTTTGAAATGTTATCCATTTGTGAAATAAACTGGAATAAACACGTGTTTAGTGTAGGACTTGTGAGAATTCGGACATTTGTCCAATAATTTAGCACGAAGAAAGAAAGAAAGTTAAAGAAAAATACTTTGTATATTTTGTCCCAACTTATATTTTAAAACACTGTACTGTGTTGTTCCCGTTGTCACTGGGTGATGCATTTTTGAAGTTTTATAAGAAATACGTACAATACCAAACCTACAAGAAAACAAGAGCAGGATCACGTTGTGTGTCGCCAAGGATGAATCGATTACTCAGTCACAAATAAAGCTGATGCTTGAGTGAAAAAAGTATCCATAAGACTTATCTGTACGGTTCAGAGAAACCGGAATTTTCCTGCCCGTGTTAACAACATGGCACCACGCTAGATTTCACACTCTTTACCTACTCAAGCAGGAGCAATTGTAGGCTGATACCACATTAGTAACAATTCCAATCCCCGTCCGACTAGGCTTCGTGGAATTAAGCAACTCGCAAAACACTTCTGTGAGCCTCGCTAACCAGTGTTGCTGTTATTATCGTGATATTTTTGCTACGACTAACGAACTCCTTAGACGTATTTTCGCGGTTGAATTTGTAACAGGCTTTTCATTAGCGTTCACAACGAAAAGATCACATCGCGAAAATGCTTATTGTAAACACAGACGGCGAACCTCAGATGGAGGGAACTTGAAAACTGCGCAATCGCTGTAAGTGTATCAGAAATAGACATGGAATATACGAACGTGTTAATGTAATTAAATGCGGATACTGTCATCTACTTCTCACCTGAAGATAATATCATACACCTGTCACAAATTCAGTTCGAGTTACAACGAAGAAAAGCATATTTTTAAACTTCACTAAGACTCGAAATATTATAACTAAACCAAAAGTACATACATCGAGTACAAATTGAGGTTATCCACGTTTGTAAACTCACCTTCGACACATAAAAAAAAAAAACTTTCCAAGCTTCGTCCTGAAATAAGTCACTATTTTGAACTACCAAATATTCATCCATTTTGAACATTAAAAGGCAAGTATGTGGTAATTCAAGTTGCAAATACAATAAGAGAAACCCAGAATTAAAAACGATGAGCAGCAACTATCATCATCCGGTTTACAATTCTATCAACATGCTCCTGACTGCATTAGCCAAGAATGGCGAACGCTGGATACCACGGTCACCATGCGTTCACAACAAAGTTGCAAACAGCAGCGTGAAACCACCTCTTTGTTACCAGTTCAACTGCGAAAATAAGCTTATTATTGCCTACCAACGCACTGAATTTATCGCTGACCACAAAATTCCTTTGGTAATTTTCACTAAATAACCAAAATGTTGCTGGTGCCATAAAATATTTTGTGAGATCTATATTAACAAAAGAAGTTTATGGCCACCAACAAAAGAAGTAGGGCATTGTTTGTTCTAGGCAAGGGTCCAGGGCCCGTGAGCAAGAGAGCCAACGGCCATTTCAGTTTCCGCCACTTTGAATTTTTTCTTTCAAAATCACTTATTTTTACCCAAAACTCACCCATAAATTTCCTACTTTGCCCAGTCCCAAAAAAAAAAAAAAAAAAAAGGATCCCACCAAAAAATTCTTCAGGGGATACTGCCTGCCATCTCGAATTTTCCTTTTTTCCCCTCAAAATTTTCCCAAAAATTTCCCTTTTCCTTAAAAATTCACTTTTCCACTCAAAATTTCCCTTAAAAAATTGTATTAAAAACTTACATTTCCTGAGCCCCCCCCCCCCCCCCAACAAAACATCACCAATTACTCACCTCTGTTCGAATCCAGCAGACTACTGAATCCCTCGCCTCCACTCCCCTCACATATACACATTCCGCCATTTTGATTTTTTCATTCCATCATTTGTTTGCATGTTCCTGGAGGCAGCCATATTTGTTTATATGTTACTGGAGGACACCATATTTGTGTATATGTTACTGGAGGCGGCCATCTTGCTAGGTGCAATAATCCATATTTTTTATTGTCATTTGTTTTATAGTTTGTATCTCACTTCGTGCGACAACCATATTATATATTACTATTATTATTAATTACATGTTTAAATCAGCTATGTACCACCAGGTGACAGCCATATTCGTATATGTGTTAAAATGTTTTTAATTGGCTAATTAGTGTTTAGTCGACAAGCCTTCACCACCTTCGTTTCATCAATGACTCACTTTAGTTCGACTACCTCCATGTTATATTATATTTTTCAACATACATATGTAGTATCGATTATGTCACCTGATATAGGCCTGTACCGAACGGTGACATTGACCATTACTGCAAAGTACTTAAAATCGTGATATTTTTTATTTTTATTCTTATATATAAAGCGGGAAAGTTTTTTGAAATAAAATACAGCATATTTTTTTTACATAATATTTACTGTACATATACTAAAATATACAGGTTATTAATCTTTTTCGACGTTTACCATTCGATATCCGCCTCGGCGACCCAGGAATTGTAGCGGGCAGGGAAACTCCACCACTTTATGTAGGCGATGCTCGAAGACGAGTTACGGTGTGCAAACAGTCCTTCAGTCGATCACGTTGGAGGTAATAAACTCGTCCTGTTTACTCAAATCGAATACCATAAGCGGGACCAAACTCTTGAACGTATCGGGGATCAATATTGGGGATTGGGTGCGTCTATATTATGCAGTTTGGAATTGAGTGCACATCTGATATGCCAGCAGGTACTGGCCATTTACAATGTTTGTGTTCATGTCTACGTACAGATAGCTTTCACTATTAAAAAATATTTCGACATTTGCTATTTTGTATGTGCCGAACTGCGAACAGCTTACTCTTACATTGTGATGTCTTCCGGTCTGTAACCCAACAATGATGTACCTCGGTTTCTCAGAAGCAAAGCTGGTCTTCGCCATTCAGTTAATGTGCTGGCTTGCTGGCAATCCAGGGTATGTCTCCGGACTCTATGAACTGAAATCCACATCGATGTTGTTACCATCTTCCACATTCTGCAACATGTGTAGGCATTCTGAAGTGCTCAACTACATATGAGGCAGCATTCATTCAATAGACTGTAGGTTCAGGTCCACTGTCTCCAGATTTTCTCCCGTACCCACTATGGTATCCAAGTGTGTTTTGGTGAGTATTATCGCCAGCTCCTGCTTCGAATTGAAGATAATACATTTATAGTATTCGGAAAATCCCAATAGCATGGAGAAAGGAACACATACTTCGAACCTTCCTTCGGCATAAATGGGGACACTGTAGCCATATTCGATTCCCCAATCTGCCATCTTGGCTGCAGGCAGTTCATTCGGCACGAGCTAAAGATAATTTTTGAACGTAGAGGTTTTGCCTACATCTCGCGACTGGTCCACCTCGGCACCACGGAGAAAGTAGGCCAATGATATAGATCAGATGAAGAATTCTATTGCTAATTATTTTCGTCAAAGCTGGATTGGTCCCATCTTATGTCGTCAGAGTCCTCATGATTCGCAGGAAAGAATGGCAAGGAAGAGTGCAGATATCTTAGTGTTGGACTGCTATCCGATCTTGGTAGTGTGTACGGCCCGATCACGAACTGCTGGTACGCATGAAATTCCACCTTCGATATGCTGTCTTCGAAAATGGTTGGCTCTTCGTAGTTTATAAAATCTTCTATGGCGATCGACCTCGTAGCCGAGACTGCAGAGGATAATCATGCTAGCATGTGTTAACTCCTTGGAGACCTGTGATGTACTGATGGTAGGTTTCGCACATGTTAACTCCTTGGAGAAGTGTGACATACTGATGGTAGGTTTTGTGTGACACGTTATTTTATAGCTTCTGGTCAGCGTAAATCTTATACCCATCAACTCAAATGCAGGCATAGGGTGATTTCTTTGTTTCGAAAGTTCACCAACTTTCTACCCTGGTCGACGACTGTCACAACCACCTCATGTGCTCTCTTCACGACGTCCGGAATATAAATGATGCTTTGCGGTTTCGTAATTGTAAGTCAGTTTACAATTTTTCAGATACTTGCACAATTCAGGAGGAGGACGCAAATTCCCAAAACTATCATTATAGTATACGTGTATACCCTTTTATACATAGACTACACAGTACATGCCGGGCCCTGTTGTCGTAACCAGATTAATTACGGCACATTCTTCTCTCTTGGGTTTAGTGGGCAAACCGTCTTTCATAAACATTCCACGAAAATGAGGTATTTTCAATTAGCTTGCAAACAGTTCCATATCCATATTCGTGAGTACACGTTTCGGTAGAGATTTCATTATTGTTTCTTCCTACTGCATCGCATTTGCACACTTCCACCTCCTACTGGGTATGGTGTTAGGCAGAGGCCTTGCCCGTTTTTTTATCCATGACGATAGCTTCCATATTTGCATTGTATATTTGTGCCTCGATCAACTGCTTCTGTTCATTCGATGCTGTGTTGATGGCTCTGGCGATACCACTTGTGGCTCCCATTAGGCCTCCGAGAGCCACGACTGCAGGCAAAAGTAGTGGAAAAAATCAGCCAGTATATATATTCTTAGACTTGGTGGCTTTTCTTCGTTTTATAAATGCTTTTTTTCACTTGTACCTTTCTTTTGCTCTTATCACCCATGCCCATCTTCACTTTGGCATTCATCAAGTTGGAAACACCCCATACTGCTATTTTTTCTCCGAACCTGGCATCTGATGATTCTCTTACTTCGTCCGCCTTCTGTGCAAATATCTTGTCTGCCCGGTGTCTGGTTTGCAGATCCTTCTGCTGCGATAGGCAATGTCGTGCTGCTTGCACGTCTCATCCAGGGTGTTTATGCCTGTCTCGTTGCGTGACAGCCATTTAACTAGCTTTATTCCTGGCCCGCACAATCTGTGTCCAGGAAAGCGCAGCTCGAATGGTAGATTGTTGATCAGCATATCGAGGACCCTGGTTCCACCTATTGTCTTACCTCTTTGGGACACCGAGGTGAACTGAGCGAGTAAAGTATAAATATGGACCTTTTATACATTTCGTTTCTGTATCAGTCTAGACTTGGAACAGTGCGGATGTATCATATATTGTAATTTAACATTTCAGTGCGATTTCTGCCAGAGACAGTTTACTCAGCGTGATAACTTGAAAAGACATTCTAAAATGTGTTTAATGTCATCACAAGGCTTGTATATGCTATCTCCTCCACCCCCTCCTCCTTCCCCAATGTATGATATAAAACAATCAGACAAAAACTGTATAGAGATCATAAACAAGATGTTACTCAATACATACACATTCATGCTCAAGATGAAGCTAGCTCCCATTAATCGTAGCATGAAAGCCTATTTCGGAATACAGTGATGTGCATCATCATGGGACCATCAAATTGTGGGAAGACTTGCATCCTACTGAGCTTGCTGGAAGAAGAGAATGGTCTCTGGTTCGAGAACATTTACCTATACTCCAAATCACTGCAGCAACCGAAATACCAGCGATTGGCACGAGTACTGCAGGCTGTGAATGGCATGGGTTATTTCCCATGCAGCAATAATGAAGCCGTCGTACCTCTGACCGAAGCACTGCGAAACTCGATGTTTGGCGTCGACTGCCTGCGAGAAACAAACTTGCATTCAAGAATACTTTAGCATTAGACGGCATGCATGCATGGACTGCGTGTATCTCAAACATACTTATTCGCACATACCCAAACAACTGCTTCGCGATAATGCTAATTTGTTGGTGTTGTTTCGCATGGGCGACACTAATTTATGTCATGCTTACGACGATCACGTAAATACAGACATGACGGTATCAGATTTCAAATGTATGTGTGCTTTGTGCTGGAGAGACAAATACGGATTGCTGACAATCGTAAAGGACTGGTCCATATATAATGGGAGGTACAGGCACAGGTTCGATCAGTCCATCGCCAGCCATCGAGAAAGAGTTGCAGCTTATCGAAATTCGGGCAGATTAGCCTCAAGATGCGTCGTCATAAAGTCAACGATGGCGGTTGTCTCGTACCAGGGAATGATGGAACATGTGATGCTGGTAGAAGAATAATTCGAAATGGTGAACCCGAACGATCTGGAGATGCTGCTACTAAAAATTTCGTCCTCGAAATTGGTAATGACATCATTTCGGAACTGCGCAGAATGTTGGCTGAACAAAACGCATTCTTTCGAAACTACCTGTCCGAGCTTAGAGCAAAAATGGAGCATGTGAAAATGGATACCGTCCGCGATATGGTGGCCATGGACGAGCACGTGACGTGTGTTCAAAGGCAAATTATCGACAGATTGAATGTAGCATCTGCACGAAATTAAGATAATCTGAAAAACCTGGAAGCATATGGCACATACATTTGATACCTCGATTTCCCAATTCACCACGAAATACAGATATTAAAATTACAGCGAACATCTGAGCAAGATCGAAAGTATTTTCATGGAGACTCACGACTAAACCTATAAAAGAGAGTGACAGTGACAGTTTTTATTCAGTACGATGGTGGATATTGCCAGCGAACTACATCGAGTGATTCAGTCTGTCCGCTCAAAATATTTGCTCGCCAAGAGAGCCGAAATTTCATGCGACTATATAAATAAAGAAATTTTTAAGCCCATTACTAATTGTCTCGATGAACTCAGGGAGAGCTATGGAGCACCCATAGCTGTAAAGTCCAAAATCAACAATACCACCAAGCCTTTGCAGAAACAAAAGCATGTGAAATACAGTCAGATCAGGACGATGGATCGGATACGGATTTGCCACAGAAGAAGAAAGTACGAAAGAGAGCCCTGAAATCTGATGCTTTGGCTCGACGGTACCTACGATCGTACACATCTCATAATAATAAAACAATGTACGATGTATACAGGCATAAGGGTAAATGGTTTCTCGGTACTGATGAAATAGAGTTTCTACCAGGTGGGAGCATTTGAGTTGGCAATTAAATGGTACATGGAATCCCCACAAGGATCCTAGGGTCTTTACAGTATCCGACCGCCTGGAATACAAGACTTTGCTCGAACTCATGCACGCACTTTACCAAGACAACAATCCTGAGACCGGTGTATATAAGGATGAAGATCACAAAAAAAATCTACATTTTTCGCCGACCTCTTCAGCAGCCTAGCACTGAAAAGCGGTGAAGGTCTGAAGAAGACTGACGATGGCAAGAAAATTGATTACATGTTTTGGGACGATCTGAACAAACTGATCGATAGGCTGCAGCTACTGCTTGCTTCGCAATGTGATGGAAATTATTCCCACACCAACGAGATAATTTCAATCATAGAAGAACTTAAGGAGGAGGGTTACATACGATGAATCAATTGGGTATCGTCAATGAACTGCATGCAGCTGCCAGATGCAACTACCACCATCGCAAGGTCATGATTTGTGGGATGAACAATCTGTTTCAAGCCAACCTTATCGAGATGATATTGAATGTTCGAGTCAACAAAGGCTACAAGTGCATGTTGACAGTCATCGATGCCTATATCAAATTCGCCTGAGCTAAACTGGTCAAGTCGAAGAATGCACGTGATAGCACTGAGGCCATCGCAGATCTGTTGAGCGAAGGACACTTCCTGGAAAATTTGCAAACCGACGAGGACAAGGAATTCTACAATGCAAAGTTCAAGGCCCTGATGAAGGAACATAACGTAAACCATTGTTCCACATACAGTATTCTCAAAGTTTTAATTGTCGAGAGGTTCAACAGGGCTCTGAATGGCAAGATGTGGAAGCATTTCGCAGCAAATAGTACCTACAAGTGGCTTTAGCTACTGCCGAAACTTTTTTGGGAAAAAGCTAGTGATTTTCGGGGAAAAAATGCGACTCTGAAAAAAACATTTCAAAATGGCGAAACCGAAATGGCCATTGGCTCCCTGGCTCCCTGACTCCCGGACCCTGGACTCTTGTCTGGAACAATCTATTCCCTACTACTAACAAATTCTTTTATGTTCTACGCAAATCTGTTCCTTCAGCGCTGTTGGTGCCTGGAAAGTTGGTCAGTAGGTGTTGGTTGTGATGGGCTACGTTCTGTCCTGTTTCCAGGATAAAATGCTGTGTCCTGTGAAGTAGTCAGTACTTCCGCTTGTGTATAGAGGAATATTGTACAGCAAAGCTTCTCCAGGCATGTAAAGTGGTTCTCTGGGGTGCAATTATCAGCGTGATTTTAAGTTCTGGAATCGCTCCCTGTAAAATAATTTTAGGGCCTATTGCAATCGTTTATAAGTATATAAAGTGAGCAAAGTGAGCAATTTTTGAAAGCCCTCTCATTTTGAATTATAGTCAATAAATATATTTTATTTTATCCTTACTCGTTAACTTCCGAGTGTGGGCGAATATACCCACTGTTTTTATTACTTACACCGTCATATTTAGTACAAAAATGTAGTTAAAAAATTTAAAAAAATTTGAAAGTAGAAAGTAACTAGGGCCTCAATATTTCTCACTTTACCGTAAACAGCCTATATCCTATAATAGCATGCTCTGACAAAATGGCACACCTTTATTGTTGTAGATTAATTTATAATTTTATGTGTGATGTCGATCATGCTTATTGTTCAATAGAGCAATCACGTTTGCGATACTCTTGCCTACACGTCGGGAATAATCCGCAGCATATTGTTGTGAGAGGAGGATTATTACTTTAATTGGCTACGGGAGTCTAGGACAGACCAACGATTGCACCATTGTCGGTTATGTTTATATTTACAGACCATACATTTAGGCCCGTTTCACAATGTATGTTTAAAAGTTCTGGTTATCTAATCAACTGATTAATTTAAACAGAACTATTACGTTCTGATGATTGGTCGAGGGGGGTGGGGTGGAGGTAGAGGGGTGTGGACTTAGTAGGTGCAGAATGAGGATCGAGGGAGGGGCCAGGTCTTCTTATCCTCCCCCCCCCCCCCTTCACGACCAGGGCCGCTTGACCTAGCTCGGAGTCTCGAATCCTCCTCTCATGCTCTGAGGATTAAGGGGCTCATTCCGCTAACGGCCAGTTTCACCACGCGAGATAACGATAGTTTATCGAGATTAAATGCCAAATTATCTCGATTATCTGTATTTTATGTTTCACTACGCACCGTATCTCGATTTTCACTGCATATCTAGATACAATATTGAAACCTTCGATTTTGGAGGATAAAGTCTCATTGTCGGGATTAAACTGTAAAAAATAAACAAATGCATAAGACTACTCGTAAAGAAATTTGGAAAGTGTTATAGAATTATTGTTTCTATATTATTAGCATTACATTAAACAGTGAAACCGCATAATCTAGAAATTGTAGCGAAATTAATGCTAGCATATACAGGAAAATGCCGATGTATAGAAACTAGTTTGGGAAACCGCAATTGCAGTGTTATCAGTTTTCTATATAAAACAATTTTAATAAATTTTAATATATATTTAATATTGCCAGATTCTTGCAGTTTAAGTAGATTCGCTGCATACGATTCGATAAACAATAATGGATTCAATTTGAGGTTATGAAGTCAGGTCTGGACATAATACATGTAAACGTTCAAAACCTCCAAAAATAATAAAAGTTATGAGCTAAGCAAGTAACTATAATTCGGCCGCAAAAATAAAAGTAACTTATGAAACATATATTTAAACCTGTATTTTCAGGTGTTTTATTTTCACCATATGGTATTTTATTCCAGCATGTTGGCATGAATAGGTATATTTCTTTAAATAAGTACTATTCGCCCTTTAGAATAGATATGTTCTAAGGAAAATAACATTTAAGCTATCGATAATACTACATATTGTGTTGTTAAAACATTTCGAAAAATCCAATTTTCCGCGTATTTTAGATTATGCTAATACTTTCCGTTACTACCTTTAAAAACAGTTTTTTTCTTTCTAATACAGAATTGTTTTGTTGCTTTTTGTCGTAAAAATACCATCTCGGCTACTAAAAAATATTCACTTTATTAAACGTAAAATACAAAATATTTTCTGTTGACCGAGCCAGCGAAGTATAACATCGCGATGAAGTTAGAATATCGAGATCATTTTAATGAAATACACTTGACGGCAGATAATGCGAGGTGAAACACACTAAGCATTATCGAGATTAAAATCGAAGTCAAATCTCTCATCTGGATAAAATTAACTCGATATTCCGAAAAGTTAATCTTCGTAAGTGAACCGGTCCTAAGGGCCGGTTTTACCACGCGAGATTATGATAGTTCATCGAGTTCAACCGACAAAAAATCTCGATTATCTGCATTTTATGTTTCACCACGCAAATTAATCTCGATTTTCTCTGAATATCTCGATGAAAATATTACCCGCCGATTTTAGTGGTTTTTAGTCACATTATCGGGATTAAACTGTAAAATATAAACAAATATTTTGGGAAGGTGACGAGATTGCAAATATATTTCATCGAGAAAAAAGAGAAAATGGGTCAGGCAATGTACAATTTAATTTTTGAAGAGGAAAGTGATGGCGAGGATTTTATTGTTTGTCGTCCGCGATGTTTACGTGAAAGAATAAATTATTTTGAACTTAATGATTAAAGAGGTTAAAGTGCACTTTCACCTTACGTCAAACACACGACTGTCAAACGGACTATATTGTTTTATTATTTTCCCTTACGAAAACTATTCTGCATTAACATTAGGTATAAATGTAAAATAAACAAGTTACTTTTGTAGGCCTAATTCAAATATTGAATGCGACTAACACCAGTAGTGCTTTTAATTTTAAATTTTTTTTTGATATACTCAAAAAAACAGATGTTGTGAACTAAACAGCAACAGATAACACATTAGTTACTTAGTTGTGTCTTTAGTTTTAGGATCTTCAAGGTTAGGAGCTCTGTTTCAAGCTTTTCTTCTTTAGATCTTTCTTGTTCCTGTTGCAACTTTAGTTTACGAATCTCTTTCATTGCCTCGTTTTCTTCAGTTTGCAAACCTTTTTTGCTAACACAATTAACTCAAATTTTTCTCTATGCCTGGCACTTACCAGCTTTTCTGTTTGCCAAGATAAAATCGCGATTAAGTCAGAATATCGAGATCATTTTAACAATATATTCTTTACGGCGATTAAACGTGGTGAAACACGCTCTACATTATCGAGATTAAAATCGAAGCTAAACCTCTCACCTGGATAAAATTATCTCGATATTTCGAAAAGTTGACCTTCGTTGGTGAAACCGGCCCTAAGAGTCCCTAATCGTCTTGCTCGACTGAGGATTTTTCGACTCTCGTTTCGAGGAGTTTCAGATCAGCTTTCTTTATTTTTCCGTTTTTTTTTTTTTGGCAATTTTTGGTGAAAACCATATTAGGGAAATAATTAATTCCGGAAATGGTTTTCGGAGTGAAATAGGCAATCTTGTCGATAAGACGGCCGCGCGTGTGACGTCATGGGCGGATCCTGAATCCTATCCCTGAGGCCTGTGCCAGGTCCGTCATATATCCACTACTACTTTCCTTTATTTTACACCTACGCTGTAAAAAAATTGATGCAAAATCCCTTACAGGTAATGTAAAATTACCTATAAAATATAGAGTAAACATGCATAACAAGTGAAGTACTATTCCCTAATTGTACGGGAAAATTGCCTGACAAAAGTAGGGGGGGGGGGGGGAAATCCCTAACAAGTATGGTAAAATTAACTATAATGTGTAATATAATTCTATTTAAAGTTATCTCGGAGAATTAGTAATTATAATTATTTTATTATATATATTCCCTGACGAATAATAATCGAAACCTCAACACTAAAATCCTCGATGTTTGAGGGTGAGTGGGCGCGAAGCACGGTCTTCTATCACGATAGGCCGATGAGCTATCCATTACACAAATACGACAGCGTTACAGTACCAGTGAATATAAGCGTGTTAAAGGAATTGTTTCTTCTCCCCCCCCCCCCCCTCTTTGGCATGCGTCGTAAGGTAATTTTCCCATCAATGTATGGGATTTTCCACTACCATGTACATGAATTTTACTCCAGAGTGCGGTAATTCTAACTTACCTGTAAGGAAAACTATGATTGCCCCACAAGTTTACGAATATTACCTTACACTTGTAAGGTAATTTTCCCAATATTTTTCCAGTGTTTTTCTTTGGTTTCGTGTATTGCTCGTACAGGTTTAATTTACGTCTATTTACGCTTCCCTGCACTTTGCAACATTTTTATCTGATCCTTTAAGAACTGTGTTCTATGTCTTCTTGCATAAGTTGACTTGCATAAGACACTGTTGATTTGAGAACCGAGGACAAATAAGAAAGAATCCTAAGCCTTAGCGCGATTGTGGAAAATGTGTCGTGCCCAGGAGGACGTTAAGCAGGATGATTGATTATACTTATAATTTGATTTGTTTTATTTAGTTAGTTCTAGATAGAAACACACGAGGTTATCCCTGCAAAGACACCAAAATAAAATGCCAAACAAGATCACAATGCCTACAATGGTAAGCTCTTCGTTTGAAAGGGGATGTGAAATAAAAAACTTGGCGGTGCACGGAAGTGAAACTCGGTTCAAGAACGATATATAAAGAAACGCAAGTGAGATACACGAAAAATAGAGGCGGAATGATTCTGCGCTGGTTCGCCATCGTCTTAAGCTGTATGGAGATCAGCTACAACCACTAACACAATGAAAATTCAGAGGGTTTGCGTCAAGAATCTAACCCAGAATTCTTCGGGGGGGCTAACCGTCAGCCAATGAAACAAACAAATATATTTCACTAGTAACTGGCCTATCGTCAAAAACCATACCGCTCACGGTTAATTAAGTAATATTAAAGCTATGTATTTTTTTCAAGATATAATCACACTTTTTTAATCAGTTGTTAGAAAAATCACTCCATGTAAAACATGTTACTTTGCTTCCTTAATCAGTATTATAAATTGAGCTGAGTAGTAGGGATATGGTAGTTGGAGGGGAGGGGATCGGTGATAGGATTATGATTCGGGGGAGACGCCATCTTGTGACGTCACCCGACAGCCATCTTGGTTGTCATTGACCTTTCACCCCTTTCCGGGTGACCTCGACCCCGAGGACCTTTGACCTCAAAAAACACTAGAAAACATTAAAAAATTCAAAGGTCCTGAAACATTTCTAAGAATTTTTTTAAATCTGAAAAAAAAAAATTATTTAAAATTATTTTTAATTTATTAAAAAATCTACAGAAAATAACCATTTTTTCCAGAAATTCTGACAGGGATCAGAGATCCAGGGTCAGGGCCAGGTGACCAGGAGACAGGGATCAGTACCTATAACCTTAGAACATTGTCCTTTAACCTTTGACCTTGAAAATTGCCAAAATTATAAGAAAATTGTGGAAAAATTTATAACGAAAAAATTAATTGAAAAATCGTTAAAAAAATTAAAAATTGTTAAAAAATGTATTTTTATAAATATTTATTTAAAAAAATTTCTTTATTAAAACGTCATTAACCCTGGCGACTATCTTTCCCTTTTTTAACTCGAAATTTCCCTTTTTTCTAAAAATTTCCCTTAAAAAATTTATAAAAAACTTAATTTAAAAACTTACATTTCCTGATTCTCCCCCCCCCCCCCTTACATTAATTGCCACCACTGTTCAACTCCCAGCAGACGACTAACTCCCTCGCCTCCACTCCCCTCACCTGAATTAATTCCGCCATCTTGAGTTATTCTTTCGTTATTTGTTTACATGCTACTGGTGGCAGTCATCTTTACTTATGTGTTACTGGAGGCCGCCATATTTGTTTTTCGTTCGTCGTTTGTTTACATGCTACTGGAGCCTGCCATCTTTGTTTATATGTTTATAGAGGCCGCCATATTTGTTTTTCGTGTGACATTTGTTTAAACATTAATGGAGGTCACCATCTTGGTAGGCGACCGCCACCTTCGTAGGTGACGGCCATAGCAATTTTCCATCCTATGTTTAAAAAATACTTTTTTTCGAATAAATGGCACAGCTAAATGCATCATGCATGACTTACTACATGCTTAATTTATTAAATATTTTAAATACATATTGTTGTTATTAAAAACTTGAAGACCAACAGAAGGATACAACATACACAAATTAAGAATAACAAATAATTTTATAAGAATAATATATTATTATTTTGTAGATACATTTTCAGAAGAAAGTACCTCATTACATCATCTTATATAACCCCGATCCTTAAGTGCTCTTATGATCGAAACCACATGTTTCATGGTCGAGTAATCCCCACGTTGTTGCCTATCAAGCAAATATTTAAGTCTGTCTACAAGTTTGTTGGGATCTTCGGTAAACATATCGTCAGTATACTCGATGTCTTCTGCCTTCTTCACGTCACTTGTCAAAGTAAACTCGCTGGGGAAATATTATATTTTAGATTCTTTGTCCAGCATAAAAATTAGGCGCGTTGTTTGTTTTATCTGGACTTGTATAAAGTTTGATTATATGTGGTGCAAGGAAGCGTACTGTGTTGTACGAAAGCAGAAATTAAGCAGGGATTCAGAAAAATTCGAATTATATGTGAATAGACAAAAATACAATATATAAATTCTTACTGTCGTTTAATCTTCCGCTGCCTAATGTCGAAATCGTTCAAAAGTGAATAATTATTAAATGCATTACTTATACTCCCTTTCCTTATCCAATTTAAAAAAAATCAATTTATCAGTATCACCGACTATACATTTTTGACATTGGAATTTTTTTTATCAAGGGGTTTGAAATACCGAACTGCATTTTTAATTCCCTGACATCACAGCGGATGCGGATAAACGTAGCAACGGGGGCGGGATTTTCTTGAAACGTTTTTTATTCGAAAGTGCTCAATTACCTGTGAAAGAGCTCGCAAAGTTTGTTAACATCCTTTTGAAGATCCCCGAATACCGCTTTTAGAGACGCGTATCAAATATTTGTTCTGGTACCCCCGCATCCTTGCTTCACTCTTTCGGCTGCAGCGATTTTCGGAGAAACGCGCGAAGCAAAATAAAAATAATAAACCGAGAACCGCTCCGGCTGATGAAATCGCTCGTTCGGGGATGTTCCTCGTTGCTCGGGCGTGCATGTGTGTGTGTGTGTGTTGGTTCCTGCGCTGCATTGTAGTTTATTTGCGGACCAGCTCGCGGCTGGCGAGACGACCCTCGCCGCGCTGCTGGATGTTGCGCGCTTCGTGTTTGCGTTGCAAGCGGAACTTGAAAGTTCCGCCAACTTGACGTTACAGTTCCCGCGACTTCCGCGCTTCCGTTTTATCCCAGTCAGGTTTTCTCTTGGAGGCTTCCCTCGCTGCTTGCTGCACATGAGTTGCATTTCGCACATAGTTCGCGCAGGCCCAATATTTTAGACCTTAATGACACCTCCTCGATTAAAATATCTTATATTTGTTACCTAAGCATTGACGAAAAAATCATCGAGACACGGACAAGCTCGTACTACAATTTTCAACCTTTCAGATATATTTTCAATTTATTGTTTCAGTTGTATCAAATAATGCATTTTTGAAGCTTCCAGTACTTAAGCTGGCCTAGCATCAATTTTGTCATCACCATCAACGTTCTGGGCTCTTTTTGTTCATTATTAGCAATATTTACCTATGATCTAGAGCAGAAGCGTGGTTTACAAATCAGTTTCTCGCAGGAAATAATATTAAAGGCTGTTCACGATAAAGTGAGCACTTTTGAAATCAACCTTTAAAAAATGTCAGTGCCCCCACGTGCATATATTTTAACGAACGCTCTGAGTGACATGCGCCCAGTGCAGTTGGTAACGATGGATCGGAAATAGTTCCGTATTTTAACATCGAATAAAATGTGTTAGTTAACCATTTGTGATAACTTAAATTGTTTCTTTCGCTCTCTGTTTTTTTAATGCATCGAAGTGCATAAATAAGAAGATTCGTAAAATATTTACTTTTCTAATAATTTCACCGTTTCTCTTCTCCGACGCATTAAGAATGTAATGAGGCATGAAGAATGTAATGATAATATTATATAAGACGGGAAAATACACAGCGCGCATACAAGCAGATCTTATGCAGGGCTTTCAAAAGTGCTCATTTAACCGTGAACAGTCAATAGGCACTTAACCGTGCAGTGCATAGCAGAGGACAAATATTTACTTCCTGTGCATTGCGTATGGAATTATGGACATTCTGTTGACTGTCTGTTGACTGAAGTATACTAGGAAGTATTTGCCTGTAGTGCTGAGAAACGTTGTTGTAATTGGTTGAAAAATTAATTGAACTGCGTTTGAAAAACGTTAGTTCTGTAAATGCATATATTTTTCTTTTTATGTTTCCACATTCGCGAAAATGTTTGTGGGACTGCGCATTTAATATACGGAAACACGACGTGTAATAATGATAAAAGGAGATTATCTCCGGAAGTAAATAATACAGGACGTTTCCCTATAGCTCCAGGTCTCGAGGACGAGCTATGCCAACTCAATGTTCGCAACCATACCACACCAGCGTGTGTGTATAGCGAGGAAGAGCAGGTAGTAAAGTCGTTTTCCCGTGCATTCCTAGATTTGCTCGGGAAACAGTCAAATGCATTGGAAGTCGCCAATCATGTCTTGTAGCGATGCCAAACATCCCTATATTTGCTGTCTGATATATGGTAGTATTTCCATACAGCGTATAGGTTAAAATCTTACATTACTTTTTAGGTAGTTTACTAGGATAATTTTTACAGTGTACAGAAAGCTTTCTTCGCCCCTGTAACCAGAAAGTTATCGTTTCTGCCACAATTAGTGTATCCACGCCACTTAGACCAGTTCGTTCACACATCGACATACTTGCAACCGTTGCCAGCACGGAAAACACTAAAACACTATTTCGAATTGATGAAAGTTACGTATGGTTACATCTCGTATTAATGGTTGTGTAACTTTTATATTAATGTAAAAGTTGGTGTTAGGCGTAACTCAAAGGTGAACACTATTTACCTCTTTAGCGCCATGCATTGAAATCATATAAATTACATCTCATTTACAAACCTTTAGTTAGTCTTTAACTCGGAGGAGCTCTTACCAAGTTCACTTGGTGACATTGTGTTAGTGATTATTATATATTATTCATTTACTTAGTTACATTAAAGCCACTCTGAATCGTTTCTGAGGTACGTCGTCACCTTGTCCATGATGCCGCAGGCTGGCGACTAGACGCATGTCGGCGGACGGCACGCCTCCATCTCTACAAGTTCTCCTGGTGCAGTGTCTCGACGACAAGTATCTCGTTCGCGGTATTTCCAGCCGTGATATCTGGCACACACATCCTGCCCAGAGGGGTTTGTTTTTAAGCCCTCAAGGCTTCGGCACACTTGTATGTGCTCGCGCTATCAGGCTAGCACGCCTGGTGTTTGCACGTAACATGACGTCACAACTAAAGAATGCCGTATTTATACTCTGCGTTGTAACAATGTAGCGGTAGGTGAGGGGTCAAAGTCACGATCTGTAAAAATTTTGGTTCATGTTCAAAGACACTCCAGAATAAGATATTTTCACTTTTTTTAATTAATGTTTTTACACGAGAAAAAAAAAACATCCCCATAACAGAAGTTCCTTTTTATCGTGGTCACATTTTAAAACTGGAAGTATAAAAAATTAACGAGCAATTTATTGCATACGTTACGTCATGTAAAATTTACGGAATGTCCTATATTGAAAAAAATAAAATAAAAATTCCGATTGTACAGAGACTTCTATAAAACGGTTTCACGGCCACTTCTCGTAAAATAAGGGAATATAATTCTAGTAGTGTAAAATAAAACGTATACGTCGGAAGACTTTACTCCCACTAAGTAGACAATAAGTTGATAGAAATATTTCCAAGTGTAAACATTCTATTGAAAGCGTATTTGTGGGAAGTTTGCAACTTAAACCTACTTAGTTAATTTTAATGAACACTAGATCTGGTATCGTTGTTGTATCGTGTAACATGTAGTTATGCGTAACGCATGACGGCACACACGTACTCACTGCACACAACAGTATACAACAATGTTAGATACTCAATCGTAATGTAAAATAATACTAAACTGAGGGATAAAAGAGGTTCGATATATCCCTGTGTATATGAGGATAAGACGTTGAGGTGTCTGTAATGCGTGTAACGTGGGTAGAGTTCCGACCCTAGCTGCACAGTAACGATCGTTCAAACTGAGTACTGAATAGGTGTGCTTATTGAAAATAATAATTATTACTCCTTTAGCTCCTCAGTGGCAATTGAAAGCAGTCTTGACGAGTTACTTTTGCCCGGCCCGGCCCAGTCCAGGCTGTATGTAGGGATGCACACTCAGTCGCTCTAACCAACATAGCAGTCTAGTAGTAAAAATACTTGAGGGGCAGAATAAACACATACAAAATAAGGAACACAAAGAGGAAAACTTTCTACTACTACGAAATGACAAAATTGTATGACTGTGTTTGAAAAATATCTGGATGTTTAATTGGGCTCAGAATAGCTTAACTTTTCCCAGAAAAACAAAATAATTCATCCAGATGGCTATACGAATTAGTAGATTATTTTTCAATCTAAAAATATTATCCATATAATTGAAATATTTCTGCCTTTGAAACACTAGTGCCCTCGTTATGGTTAAAAATTAAAATTACTGGAAATGTTCAGCAATCGCGCCAAACCTCTTCAGTGTTCCTTCAAAAGTAATTAATTTAATAACACGTTTGTAATTAGCTAGCAGCAGAGCAAGGATTCAGTTAAGGTTTGCTGTAGTAAAATGTCGCAAAAGTTGTGTACGTACGAAAAACGACATGGCGGCGTAAAAATGTTCTAGAAGGTTGAATTAAAGGTGTTAGGCGAACAACTATATTTATATAGCTTCTTATCTGTAATTAGTGTTCAAACATAGAATTTTGATGATCTTGAAGTTCCCTATGATCAGGTCCGCCGAAGGGACATCTCCCCAGATGCACAGCAGTCCTGGATGACGTCTTCCCTACATGTATGCACACGGCTTACGGTGCTAATATACAGTTCAACGGCACTTTAAAGGACGTCTCACAAGTTCCAGCTAACCTCCCTGAAAGCTACGCGGAGGGAGGCAATACAGGCCTACTTATTGCTTAAAACACCTTGCGACTTCGTCTCTAGTAGACGGCCTACAATTTGAGGGGTGCGAACTCGGTCTTCCTTATGAAAAATCTAAATGTAACACCTAGTGCACAGCCAACCTGGCCTGACTGCCTGACGTCGCGTAACAAGATGTCCGTCTTCTTCGTTGAAAACTTAACCTAAGAATGATCTGAAAGCACTGGTAAATCACGAGTTACAATTTAAAATCATTTTGTTTGCAACTAAAAATTGTCCCAATTGTCAAAATGTCTTGTACAAATGATATACAGTTGCCCGGAAGCATTCTGTTTGTTAATACAACCGAGTGTTTTTGGTCACTCAGTTGCATATATGACTCACATTCGGTAAATTTTGGGTTCTACCCTGACCGGACGCAGGAGAGTTGATTTTTACAATTATTTTTCTCCGTATACCTTAGTAGTAGGAACATGCCGATCCGGGTGCACAGGGTCCAGGTGTCTGAGGTCGGAGGAATCGCAAGCCATGACTTCAGATTCAAATATCGCGGCTGGTGGCCGCCATGTTGTGACGTCACCTGTCCGACATTTTAGACCTGGATGAACTTCATTCGTGACCTTAACTTACAGCCATGATCTTGACCACAGTGAACTAGACCTTGTACCCAAAAATTAAAAAATGTTTTAAAGTGCCAAAAAAATATCTAAAAACATCTAAAAATCGAGGAACATATACCCCAACCAACATATTACCCCAAACACCCCACACCATGCTCACATCAACTTTCCTCCCCTCCATCACAAAAATCATAAAAAATACAAAAAATCGAAAAAATTGCATTCGAGGTACATAATATAAACCTCACATTCTCCCCCGCCCACCAAAAATAACACCCCCACCCCTCACACCTCACCAATCCAATACAAATTCAGAAAACATATAAAAATTTCAAAATATATTGAGCAACTTATAGTATTACAATCCGCCTCCCCCCCCCTCCCGGTGGACCTACCAAAACAAAAAACCCCTCCCTCCGAAATCATAGAAAAATCGACAAAATGCACAAAAAATATATAAATTCTAATAAACCAAGGAACATGTAATGTTACCCTCACTCCCCCTGTCCACTGTAAACAACGCCTTCGCCCCTCACCACTGCCGCCAACAAAAAAATCGAGAAAAATGCAAAAAAATTTAAAAAATTCTAAAAATCGAGAAATCTATAATGTTAACACCACCCTAGGCCACAACACCCCTACCACGCACCGACCTTTCCACAATTATAAAAATAGAGAAAAATGTCAATGAATTAAACAATAATTCTAAAAATCAAGGAATAATTACATGGATGACTCTGACCACCATGTTGGATGCCAGTTGCATTGACCTTGGCAACACGATGCCAAAGAAAAATCGAGAAAAAATTGTAAAACATTGACAACCATATTATGTTACTGACTACAACTCACATGTTAAATGTTGGTACCTTTTACCATGACCCCCAATGAACTTGAATTAACTGAACCCAAAAAAATTCGCGAAAATTCCAAATTTTTTTATTCAAAAATGTTAAAATCCAGAAATTCTGTAAATAACATTTAAATACCAACATGCAGGAGGTTCGGAGCTCGATGGCATGTGGAGCGACTAAGATGGAAGACCAGAAGATGAACACATCCCCTCCAAACCCCTCCATTTTTTATTCATTGATTACATGAATTTGCTTGACCCCTTCCACCCCCCTCCAAGCAACCCATCACATCGCTTGCTCGTGGTTGTTTTTTGGTCACATGATATCTCGTCCTCTGCAGATAATTAATGTCACCAAAGGTGCGCCACATCAAAGTTCTTTGTCTGATGCGAGAGGTGGCATATCACACTCTCTTCTTTGGAGTTTTCAGCATTCAGTCTGGTAAACAATATTTTTATGGTAATCTATTCCATCAAATTCTGCAGAGTAATATCAAGCATGCATGTAATTAATTACATATACATTTCCCACCAAAGTAAAGCTCTGCCTAAAATTTCGAATACCAGTTTGGACCAGTGAGCTACTAGAGTGTACATATAATTATGAAGTGTTCGCTTAATAGCATGTTTATGACCAAAACCGAATTTTATCTTTGGTGGTAGTATTGTTGGCTCCAGCTGGACTGCCTATGTTGTGTCAATGCTAATCGCAAACTGTTCTTTTAAAATCCTTGGTACTTGGAATGTACGAAGGCAGCTAGTGTGGTATACAGTCTTATTTTTTCGTGCTCTCCTCAGGTATCAATCATTTGCAATCTTCGCCAATTCTCTGCAATCCTCCCCCCATTTCAACACCATTCCCCACCACAATTCTAACCAATCCTCGGCAATCCTTCGCAGTCCACTGCAATCATCTGCAATACTCCTGCCCAAGCCTCGCCATCTTCCTCCACATGCCTCACTAGTCCTCACAAATCATCACAAATCCTCACAAATACTGTGAAATCCTATGCAATCCTCTACAATCCTCCAAAATCTTCCACAATTTTCCACAATTCTCAGCAATCTTTCACAGTCCTCCTCCGTAAGCCACAGCAATCCTCTACAATCCTCACCAATCAGCATTGGTTGCACTATAATTATCACAGCACACATTTCAACCAGCACCCCATGCACCACAATCAGCAAAATATGCACTGCAATAAGCACCACATTCACCACTCATACTGCAGCTAGCACCACAAACACCACAATTAGCACTTCATGCAACACTCTCACTCCACAATCTTTAGTAATACTCCTCCATAGTCCTCACCAATCTTCACCAATACTTACCAATCCTCCTCCACAATCCTCCACAAATCTCACTAATCTTCATCAGTTCTCCTCACCAATCCTCAGCAATCATCCTCCTACTCCTCATCTGCAGGCCTCACCAATACTCTACAATTCTCCACAATCCTCTTCAATCATCAGTAATCATTTACATGTCCTCCTGATCTCAGCAATCCTCCATAATCCTCACCAATCAGCACTGCATGCACCGCAATTAGTACTACACACACCACAATCAGCCCTGCATACCACAATCAGCAATGCACGCACCACAGTCCTTCAGTTAGTCGTCTGTCCCGCCCATATGTATAGAAATTACATTCATACACCAACTGTCTCAACATTTGAACATTTCTATGGAATTGATGTTTTATATGCATTTTATACTTAATGCCTTCATTAATAATCTGCATGTGGGTCTTTACCTTAATAGTTGAGTGCTCATAGCATCACTTGAAAGTTATGAAAAATAAAAGGATGAAGCACAAAAAAATTAAAAGAAGAAATAAATATTTTATTTTAAAAATGTTATGCTTAATTTTTGCATAATAAAATATCAGAATAATGAAGTTCTTCACATCATGCAAAATAACCCATATCCTTCAGTTCATCGATTATTTAAGAAAATCAGTAATGTGTGAGAGATCCCTGCATTTTTGCAGGTCACTCGAATGAGTCCGTCAGCAAGTCCATTAGTATCTTCGGAAAATAAGTAGCCAATGTTCTCAGCATCTTCTACTTTCTTCATGTCGCTTGTTGCTGCAAATGTGGTAGAGGGGTGTGGCAGAGCATCGAGAAAATCACAATCGTCTACAGCAACATTACTGTCTTCGTGTTAATTTTTATCAATGCTGATTTCATGGTCATCTTCACCTCCTGTTTTGGGGGCCGCAGTGACTGAACGATTAGAGTTCTCGTCTCCCACCAAGGCGAACTGGGTTCAATCCTCGGACGGGTCACTTCCGGATTTTCGCAAATGGGAATCACGCCAGACAATGCTGCTGGTTAGCGGGTTTTCTCCGGAATCTCCCATTTCCCCTGGTCATGCATTCCTGCGCCACTCCATTGTCACCTCATTTCACCCTCATGGGCTCTCATGACCTCGTAGTTAATATCCGCCTTAATCTCTCTATGTAACAACCTCCTGTTTTGTATTCTATGTTAAATTTACTTTCCTTTGTAGCAGGAGTGTAATGGTCATCAGTATTTATATGTTAAGCAGGACTTTAAAAACAGCTTAGTTTATCATGAACAGCATTTTCTAGTAACATATGGAACCAAAGTCGTTTATGGCAAGGGACAATGTAAAGTGCGATGAATACAAATACACGAGTATAATGACTTACACCAATTGTGGTTATTATGCATTTGTACTGCATGCACTGTTAGTAACATTCTCGATGTATAAACACTCGTATGTAAAACATTTACTAATTATGTTGATTGCAAATTGTATCAATTATTGACCACCGTTGTGCTCAAATATAGTTACAGTAAAGACAAACAACAGACATTTTGCACATTTCTGTGAGAAAGTCTGGTGGAGTTGTCATATCTTGCCAACTACTGTTCATTATTGCATTTAGCTGGAATAAAATTTAAGTTATCAACATACTGCATTGTATGAATTAACTTTGTTTCCCTTGTGATAATTACTTTCTGAATGGTCACCAGCTCAATAATGATAATTATTCAATCAAATACATTTTTACATGATCAACAATGTTTATTGGATTCCTTAAGTCAGTGTAACAACTGCTTTAAAAGTTGGCTATACTTATGAGGTAATACTTCCCTGTCTGTGTGTGTTAAGGTGTGTGTATACTTTTGAAAACATCTGAGACCACGATCATTTTCATCAATTATGACATAGTTTCAGTAATCTGGATACCATACTTTCACAATACATTTTATGACCACACTGGTTGCTCATTTTTAAAATGACATCTTTATAATCTACTTTCCGAAAGAAAGATATTGCATCATTTTCGTGCGTGTATGTACTTTGGTGTATGGACGTGTGTGGGTGCATGTAAACTCCACCCAACAATTTTTAACGCGCCAATCGAACATTACCAAACTCGCTACAGATGTAGTAGGTTACTTTGTAAGGCCACCCCACTTTTATAACTTTTGACCTCGATGGTTACTAATTTTTTGCAAAATGGTGGCCATATTAATGTTTAGGGCACTATATTATTCCTCGGGAACCATTTAACCAATTTTGACCAATTGTGTAGGTTGGCAGTTCATTATATAAGGATTTAATTTACAGAGGTATAGTGTTGTTGCCCTACCATTTCGGGGGATTGGACTATGCGAACAAATGAAGCTTTTACAACATATCTCTGACACTTCTCAACCAATGCCCACCAAATTTGGTATTGCGTTGTACTGCTTTGGATTACGTTAGTAATTTCTATGTAAGAGGATAGTAATTTTTTTCAAAATGACTGAGTGGGTTCCATCACCTAAGTGGAATGTAAGCAGTTTGTTACAATTTTTTCTTTTCAACCTCTCGCGCATTTGGCCGCCCGAACCCTGTGGTTGTGTCTACTTTCTGTGCAGCCATGCACTGTGGATAGCAGCATAGAGCTATTAGGGGTTCTGAAGTCCGTCATGTTAATTGGTGATCTTTTCCAATTTTTTACATGTTTGTCTGTGAATAGAACGTTGCAAGCGAAAAGAGAGCGCAGAGAGTGTGCTAGTTGATGGTTTCAGGAGTGGGGCCGTGGCGATGGAAGGGATTCTGGCGTATATAAATACCAGTGCTGGGGCGAGTCATGAGGAAGACGCCGCCGGCCGGAGAGCCGGAGCTCAAAAACGAGTGGTTCCGCTTGACACAGCAGTGGTCGGTCGGACCAGGCTGGAAGCATAGTCTGTGAAATTTGAGAGAAGATAACTATTTTTCTGCGAGGTGATGATGCTAGTGAGGACTTTGTCATTATTACGGACAGAAATGGACTTAGTGGTTTTTTGTAGTTGTGGGGCTCCGTTTATTTTTCGTATTGGTGGCCGCGAAAGAACTTATATATTTTCCATCCATAAGTGTGTGGGACTTAAAAAAAAAATACTTTCGGTGAAGGTTGGACATAGAATGCTTGCAAGAGTTGTGTTGTGGGACTTAGCCGAACTTTCCCCGTGGTGATGGAACTTACGAAATTTCTGGATGAGGAAAATAATGCAAGTAAGAGCTATTTTGGCGCCCGATTCGGACTTACTTTTCTATCTCGCAGGAATCATTAGACTTGTATAGTGTTTAGAGATTTGTCCAGAACTGAAATTATGGATTACGGATTACGTTATGGCACTTTGAGTAGGATCTGCATGCGGATCCTGGAGTAGTGACAAAAAAGGGGGATGGAACTGTTAGACTGGATAGCGGAGTGGCAAACAGGGATGTCGAGAGGGAATGGCCAGGTGTTCTTCTGCTTTGGACAGGTGATGTGGGTGTTGCTGATATTGAGAGGATCGGGACAAGTGTTTACCTTCAAAGCTAGGAAGATTGGATGGTGGCCGAGTTATGAGAGATTGTTTGGCATGAATGGAAGTTTAATAGCGGGGTTACTAGACTGGAAGTTCTCGCAGGGTTGGAGATGTGGGAAGAGGACAGTATGGCATGGTGTGCGTGATAGTATGTGTGTGTATTGTTTTATGAATGGGTAAACGAGAGCACTACTGATAATCTGAGTTTTATGGTGGGGAGAATATCCCTGGGCTCAATTTTACCAGTGTTTTGTCTGAAAGAACTATTGGTGTATGAAATTGCCAGTGCACTACCTGCAAGACCAAGCGTTAGGGTGGGGACTTTATCCCTGGGCACTGCGCAATTGGATGAGTTGTGTGATTTCGATTCTGAGCACTACCATTACTCCTGGAGTGAAAATGTGGGGACAATATCCCTGGGTTCAGAATCTGCATGAGTGGTGTGCTATTGAGGTCGAGTGGATGGAAGTGTGTTTGGGTAGTGGTGTTTAGCGTGGAGTTTAACATTATTTTGGGGCAATATTTTGTATTTAAATTTGCAGCGCTCCTGAAACCATTTTGTGGTTTCGTTCGACGATTTGGGTTAATTAAAATGTAATATTTTAGGTTGGTACAGGCAAGAATGTCATAAGTGCCTGGTTGAGTGTAAAGGTGACTCTCATAAGTGCCCAGTTTTTTTAGAATTGTGATAAAGTTTTTATTATAAATTTTAAAGCATTCACTTAAAGTGATAGTCTATACTGTGAATGACGTTGACTTGTTTTAAGAGTGTTCTCAGGGATTTTAATTCAATTTTAATGGAACTGCAATATTTCAAAAGGAGGCGTATTTTTAAAATAAAGAAACTTGTGCTGAATAAATGTATTTAGATGGTCTCCAGAGAGAGAAAAGGGGCAATTGGAGTGTTTTGAGGTTTGCCTATTGTGTATAGATAAAGCTAAAATAATGGTTGTGGTTTTGTATACGGAATTATCAGTATGGTTTTTGAGAATTATTTCAATATATTTGTATAATTTTATTAGACGTTTTACAGTGTTCTCAAGGAAAGAGGTTTTTTTTTTTTGTGTATTTGACCAAAATCGTAAGCCGACGCTGAAGTAATCGAGTAAAAAGTCTTTCAAAAAGAATGAGCGTGTTATAGTGTAGAGTTTGTGCCGCTTCCCCAATTTCGGCCGGAGAGAAATGCACAGTTTAAACAGAATTTTACTCTGCTGCTATTTTTGAAGTGTTTGACTTTTTTGAGGGTGTTTTCCCATCCTTCCTGACCCTGAGAGGTGATAGGTTTAGAAGGAGAGTTGGGAGAAGTTGTGTTCGGTGTGGAGACACAGACCACAAGTGCTATATGAAAAGTAAATTTTTATATCATACATCGGATAAAAATCAACTGATTTCTGCCAAATTCAGCAAACAAAATACACTATGGGAGTCCATGTAAACTGATGTGTCTTAAGTACGACAGATAATTTCTTTCAAAACGGTGGTCATATAAACTGTTTAGCTTAGTATGCTTTATCTGCGAAACCGTATGCCCTATTTAAAAATTACTTTGTATGCTGACTATACCTATTATAACAATTAAATATGTTTTCATGGAACCTCTTTTGAATGTCATTTTGTAAGATTGGGCCACATGAAAAAAGTGAAGTTTCCACATCAGATTAGGGAAACAACTGATTCCTACCAAATTCCGCAAACAATGTTACTATAATAGGCCATGTAATCTGATGAGCATTAAGCAGGTTAGGCACTGATTTTCAAAAAGGTGGCCATAGTAATATTTTAATGTTAGTATGATGTATTTACGACATCACAAGCCGGATTTCAACTCCTCTTGGTATGCTGACAGAATCATTTACAACAATTAAATGTTCTTACTCACAGTCGCTTTCGTTTTCCTTTTTGTAAGGCAGTGCCACATGAATAAGCAAAGTTTTCATGCCATACATCAGTAATTAATCAACGATTCTCACCACCTTTTGTATGCTTGTAGTGCTACAGAAGGTCATGTAAAATTACATGTTTAGCATGGGCCAGGAACTTGTTTTCAAAAAAGTTACAAATTAAACCTTATATGGCAGTATTCTATATCTACGAAACCATGTATTCAGATTTAACATAACTTCGTATCCTGGCGTTTTCATTACGACCATGAAATGTGTCTACGCAGAGCCTCTTTTGTTCGCCATTTTGTATGATAGCAACACATTAATAAAAAGGTTTCATATCATGTTTCGGTTGGTAATCAACCGATTATCATAGTTTTTTTACACTAGTAGTGCTACAGTAGGGCATATGAAGCCTCTTATTTTGAAAATAGTGTTTATTCAAATAAGTTAGAATAGTGTGTCACCTATTAAACAATTCAAACAGTTTCAACCAGACTTATTTTTGATAGTAATATATATTTGATGTCTCATACGTGTGTATAAGATCGTTTTTAAGCATTTTTGTACGACAGTCCCACATGAGAAAATAGAGTTTTTATGCCATATCTCGGAAACCAATGTACCCCTTATCCCCAAACTTTGCCGTCAAGTAGAGCTATGGTAGATCGTTTAAAAGCACCTTGATTTAAGTAGTTCAGACTCTTATTTACAAAATGAGAGACCTTTACACATTTCAAGTTACTACACCATACCAAAACGTTAGACTGATTCCAACCGAAGTCGATCCTCTGAAGCCTACCTCTATACTGTTTGTTAATGAGTGTCTTAGTTATGTTACAAGTTACCTTGCAAAACATTTAACAAGTTACGCCTGAAAGTTAATTTAACTTTTTTAAACCTAATTTAATCTACAGTTTGAGGGGTTGCAAACAAAAAATTTTAGGATGCGTGGTTTACTTTAAGTCGACAAAACACTTGTTTCGTTGTTTCAGCCAGTGAGCTGTAAGTTATATTTTACCCAAAGGTAAGATCATTGGTCACTGAGCTTCGCATTGTGCAGTACAGACAAAAAATTACCTACACGTGCGTAATGTACGTAATTGTGTACAGTAGGTCTGAATGGATTTTTGTTTCTTTCTTTTAGTTACTACCTAACAATGTTTGGTGTACTTAAAGCAAGTACATGCATTGCATATGCTAATACGCAACCTCTTTTGATCATAATTTTGGAAGGCAGCACCTCATGAAAAAGTACAGTTGTGTCATATCACGGGAAGTTACTTACCTATTCCTACCAAATTTTTCAAATAAAAAAGTACTACTGTGCCACGTGTCAACTGTGAGACCGCGGTGCCAAAGTGGCTAGAGTGCTCGCCTCCCACCAAGGCGAACCGAGTTCGATTCCTGGCGGGGAGTGGTTCCTGGATTTTTAAACGTGAAAATCATGCTGGAAAATGCCACTCGTCGGCGGGTTTTCTCGCAGATCTCTCGTTACCCTGCCCTTGTATCCCGGCGTTGCTCCACACTCACCTCGCTTTACCATAATTGGTTAAGAGCCTTCCGAAGTTCTTCATTCCATTCCATGTCAACAGGGCGCGTACACACAGAGAGCAACTGGCTACGGCAATGCGACGACAATGAAACGGGAACGATAGTTGCTCCTGCAGAGCATACACGCTTGAATGTAATCGTTTATACTGAAGGAAACTGCAACGAGACAGCAACGCAATTGCCGAGAAACTCTCGCACTACCAGTTGCTTGAGCACGACATGCTGTGAACTAGTTGCCCAGTTTTTCTTTGTTTGTGGTAGAAGATAGGAAACATGACTGCTGCTGAAGAAAATAATAATTATCATTTTGGTTGAAGAAATAGAAAAACATAAGTGTTTGTATGATCCTTCTGTGATAAGATATTCGCAGAAACACGTAACAGACAAAGCCTGGCACGCTGTTTCTACTGAATGTAAAACAAGTGATAAGTGCACATAGTACAGTGGGTGGTATGTACCATAGGCTATCCACGGTACAGTGAGTACTATTGAAACTAACCTTTCAAAAAGTTTCACTACTCCTCGTTACTGGATAGCTATGTAACACAAACGAGAGAAATAAATTAGACATGGTGAGAGTGCTGCAATAATCTGGGCGTGAACATAGTACATAGGCTTATGGCAATGTTATGTTTTATACTGGAAGTATACATTGTAGGAGTAAAGTAGATATTGAGCAGGCCTTTCAAAAGTGCTCTCTGCAACGTGAATGACATACAGTACTATAGTGTGATGTTAAATAGAATAGAACGTTGTAAATATTACCGAAGCTTGTACGTTTGCATTTGGTATTGTTGGAAGGCAGTGTTTGTTAGTCAATTAGAGGCAAATAACTGGTTACGCGTGAAATAGTTAAAGTTATGTAATTTCTCGATAAAAGTTGCTTTGTTATTATATTTGCACTCGTTTAAACAAACCTATTCTAATTACCAGTTCTCGTATCAAACAAGAACCTTATTAATCGGCAGCAAATATAGGAATTGAGGCGCTTCTCTAGAGAAGTAATGTAAAGAGGTTGCATTGTGTATGTGCAATTGTTTAACAGTAACTCTGTTTCCTACAAGCCCACCTGCAATTTTCCTTTGTAAAAATTGTGAATAAATACATTGCAATACGCTACCACCTTTTGTTGTAATAAGCGCAATGGTGTTTATTATAATAATGGAAGAAGTAATAGTATTTAACGTGTATCAGACGTCGTGCATTTGTTACGAATTCGTGTTGTGGTTCATGTTGTAAGATAAGAACTCTCAGGTAGCAGGAGCGGATAAAATTTGTGGTTTTTATTTTAAATCGATAATGAAGGTTCATTATTATCGTATCACTTTTCACGCTATGAATGAAATTGTTCCCAAGAGCACATCGCACAATACAATTTAAGATTTTGTGATTACAAATACAGTGTAAATACAAGGTTATCAAATACAGTGTAAATACAAGGTTATCAAATACAGTGTAAATACAAGGTTATCAAATTGTAATATAAAAAAATACATCTTTCAAATGAACTTAGATAGTTATAGTATGTTTTACGAGATAAATAATTGTAGTTCTACAAAGTAATTCAAATAACAACTGTAGTTACACATATTTACTTCATACAAGCACATTGTCGGGATCATTGCGTGGCACGAATAACACAGTCCATATAGTACGGTATGCCATGGATAGGATAGAATAATATATGGCATGCGTGTTCTTTCCTAACTTGACATATTGTAGCCTATCTATCTCAAACATATTAAGTAATATATATTTTTAGGAGTCTAGCGTATTCATATCACGGTACGTAATTGCATACAAGAAACACGTCATGTGATTGTATTGAAAGTAGGCCTACAGGCCACCGGGTCATGTTGTAATGAAATACCAATTGCTTGACACTACTCAGCGTCAGTACCCTCAGCTGGTTCCTCAACCACATGAGCCCACTGACACGGTACACCTGAAACGTGTACAAAATAGTTTGCCAGTGACATCCTTTTGCTCGACCAGTACGATCATCATCAATGCATGTAACATGTGGTTACTGGTATTCTAAATTATCGGGCATAGACATATAAACATCTTTGATCCTCGTGAAATGATGTAACATACAAGCTGCTTGACCAATTACATTCAAGTTATATGGTGCACGCTGAATCTTTTTCTCAAGTATTCGCCATTTCCTACACATAAGACCAAACGCGCACTCTATGCTCCTGCGAGCTCGAGATAACCTATAACTAGGGATACCTGAATCTCGCGAAAAGATTTCCGCACATGCTCTATTTCAATGCCCTATCACCGTACCAGCAGTTTTCTTTTCCTTATTGGCGGCGTGTCCTTGTGAGAAGTCATTATCCTACTCGGCTGGCCAATCAGAATTTGGTAACTTCAATACTGTACGTCTGTGATTGGCGCGCTCACGCCTAAGACGCGTAACACGGAAACTATCCACTCACGAAAGTGGATCTGAGATAAAGCGTTGTGAAGTACAACTGTTCGTGAAATGTTTTCGAGAAATTCGGGCGTCCCTACCTATAGTTACAAGCTCGCCTTGTGTTGTTTAAAGTCCGTCGAGGGTATTGTCTCATGATATTCTCCCACAATGGAATGGCTTCGTCTGCACAGAAATAGTAGGGAAAAGGCGTGCTTGTTTCGTCACCAGGCAGAGGTGCAGGGACATGAATGATAAGACTGTCCGTTGCAAGCCAGCGCCATAGACTAGAAGCACGAAACACGCCACCGTCACTGTTTCTACCAGGGCCACCAACATCTATCGTGACAAAGAGCACATCTGCATCTGCAGAAGCCATCAGAACCGTAGAAAAGTAATGTGAGTAGTTGAAGTTGTTGGATCCTGAACGGTCGTAACTCCGAATACGGATGTGTTTACCATCAACAGATCCAATGCAGTTTGGCACATTCCACAACTCATACTAGCGTCTTGTTATGCCTTTCCATTGTTCTTCGTTTGGCACTGGCACATGAAGTGGGGCTGAAGTGCTGACCAGGTCGCCTCACATTGACTCAGGGATTATCTGAGCAATTGTTGATACTCCACGTAAGAACTCATATGCAAGTTGATGGTAGCTTGAGCCTTCAGCCAGAAACCTAGAGAAAGACAAACCTTTCCTGTACACAATTATAACATAACATACCAGGTGATGCCCCAGCCTTGAAGAGAATTGCACCAATACATAACTTATGTGACGGAAGTGCTAGGCTATAGTATAGTACTGACATGAAGGTAATCGGGGAATGGCTTTGTCCCACTTTGAAGTCTTTTGCTGTTTTGTTGTACTGTAAACGGCGATACGGATATAAGCCCGTGTATAAGGTAAACTCGGGAGATATGACACACCTTTCCATTTAAATTTATAAATAATATCTCCGATAAATAGTTTGTGGTTTCCTTGTATTTGAAAAATGGTTATACATGTACAATTACAAACTAAACATAATGTACGAACACATGTTTTTGGCGATATCTGCCATATTAGTGGTTGATATGGCAATCTAAGTGCTGGAGACATTATCTATAGCTTAGCAACCTTAACTTAACACGAATAATGTAATATATATTCAACATATTATGTACCTATAAGTCAATATTACTTTATAATTTTATTTTTGCTACATCCTTATATTTTCAATTGTTTTATAATCATCACTTCTTGCAATGTGTTTTTGCCCACGTCATATCGAGCGGATTTACCTTATACACAGAATATTATATGGGCTGTTTGGTTGTCCGTATTTTTAGTTGTTTAATTGTGCCATGTGTGATTGAATATTCTTTCGAATAAACATTACCAGGCTTTTGATTTTTTTTTTACAGTGAAGGAGTGCAAGGATAAATGTAAAATCGTTCGTTCAGAATCCCGGAGGCATCTGTCTACAAAGCCCCCTTCTGGATCTGCCACACCTATAAGGGAAGACTATTATTTAAATGATGTTTTTCAATGTTTGGTACCTAACATGAAGGATAAAAACAAGTGGGCACTCTGTCATCGCCACCACACGATGCTGAAAACCAGGAAAGCACGGATGTTGCTGATACGAGAAAGTCTGATGATGACGAGTCAGTACGTGTGGACGAACCAGCTGAAAGTCATTAACAAACGACTTCTGGTTGTGCATCACAACCTACAGCAGACCAGCTCCGACGCAAACGACTTCTGGTTGTGCATCACAACCTACAGCAGACCAGCTCCGACACAAACGACTTCTGGTTGTGCATCACAACCTACAGCAGACCAGCTCCGACGCAAACGAATGTCTTTGAAGAGGAAAACTGTAAGCGATGAACTGGATTCGTGCGTGAAAGAGTACTCTTTCGCAGTAAGATACACAAGGAAGGTTCAGAATCCTCTCGCGCAGATGAATAGTTTCTATAAAGCTTGCACGGTGATCTAAGTGAAATGACTGCTCTTCAAAAAATACAGTTCAAAAAAAGGTGTCTACGAACTCATAGATAAAATAATGGACGGACATGACGATTCTGCATCGATAAGTAGCGGGGCCCCTTGCTTCCCCTCACAGTGCCTCAAAAATCTCGTGTCAAGGGCCATCTGCTGAGCATACACCAGTATTGTTTATTTCTAATATTCCAGATGGTTATTAGTCTCAGTCTTTACCCGACATGCAGCATGCACAGATGTAATTTTACATTTAAAATGAACCAAAAATATAACTGTTATCACACTAAGATATTAATACATAATAAACAAATATTGCATCATTTAACTCCTTTTTTTTTCATCTAATTTACCTCGATGTTATTGACAATCGTTCCTGTGGACTGATGGGTTCACGCCAATTTGTTGGGATTTTTTAAATTGTAGACGCGACTAAGTCCAAAAGCACATCAAAGCTCTCCTTGCTTATACGAAAGTAATTCTAGAATTTCTCCGGATATTTAACCAGATACTGCAATGCATATCGTTGGCTATATTCAATATTGCTTCTTAAGTATGGATGAACCCAAAAGCGTCATACGCTCCGACTTTTCCACCGTTGCAGAATATAATATAGGAACACAGCATCCTCTTCCAATGGAGACATTTTGTAGGCTGGCAGTTTCTTGCTGTATGAACGGTTTTAAGGCAACTTCAGCCAAGCAACTCAATCGTCAACCGGTTTACGTTGCGTTGCCGTTGCTAAAGGCTGTTCACGGTAAAGTGAGCACTTTAGAAATGAACCTTAGAGTAAGGTCACTGCTTCCTGCATGCATATATTTAAATGGGCGCACTGAGTGACATTCACCCTGTAAAGTTGGTAAGGATGGAAGGAAAGCAGTTCCGTTCCTTAACGTCGAATAAAAAGTGTTATGTAACCATTTGTGATAACTCAAATTATTTATTTCGCTTTCTGTTTTCTTTAATGCATCGAAGGGTAAAAATGAGCAGATTTCTAAAAATATTTATTTTCCTAATGATTTCACAGTTTCACTTGGCCAACGCACGAATAAAGTGATGAGGCCCATGGCAATGTTAATTTTACATAAGGCGGAAGAATACACAACGTGCCACAAAGTAGATCTTAAGCAGGGCTTTCAAACGTGCTCATTTTACCGTGAACATCCTATAGTTGCTCTCTGTGTGTACGCGCCCTAAAGTGGGTCAGACATAGATTTTTTCAATAACCTTTATAACAGACATGTAATGTGTACACACAGCCTCTTTTGTTACATTCTGTAAGATAGCTTCACTTTCGTGCCATATATTGGGAAACAATTTACCGATTCCCAACAAAGTTTGGCAAACAAGTATTACTAGGCCATGTGAACTGATGTTTTTAAAATAGGCTATACACTCCCTCTAAGATATTATTCGGAAATTTACCATACCAGTGTATACGCTTAATGAGAAAGTGGGAAAGGTAATTTTTTCCCTTATGCATTCATTGTAGCGTTCCTAAATTTGCTCAGGAAACAGTCAAATACGTAGGGAATTTCCCAACTTTGTATAGTAGCGAAGCTAAATATTCCTATATCTACAGCTTAATGTGTGGTATCATTTCCATACAGTGTATACGTTAAAAACTTCCATTACAGTATAAGAACTTTACCACAAAAATTTTATAATGCTTATTTTCAAAGTGGTGAAAATATACATATTTTATTTTATCACACATTTCCTATTCATCTTAATCTTATAACTGGAATTGGAAAGGGCTTGTTAATGTCTCCCGGTATTATGCCTGAAATATTATCAGGGGACGGCTTACAAACAAACTGATCTATCTTAAGCTAACGCCCATGCCTTACCTAGGATTCGAACCCAGAACCTCTCGCACCTCAGATCGGTGGCGCACCAACCGACTGCGCTACGGGAGGTCAGCTCGCAATATTAGAGTGAATAGATTTGGGCGGCTCTTAACAGCGAGGTCTTGAGAGCTGATGAGGGTGATTGAAGTGAATATGGAGTGGGGCCAGAATTAAGGGGCGGAAGAAATGGGAGATCCCCGAGAAAACCCGCCGACCAATGGCATCGTCCAGCACGATTCACACTTGCGAAAACCCGGTGACCCGCCGGGGATTGATCCCGGTTCGCCTTGGTGGGAGGCGAGCGTGCTAGTCGCTCAGCCACCGCGGCCCCCTCAATCTTAGAGTAGCGCCTACTCCATCGCATTACTGGCGTACAAACGTAGAGGAAAGCAGGCTAAATAGTTATATTGGTAGCTTCTACTTGGATTCTAGCTTGTCCCGAAATAATCCCGTGAACTCTTCAAGTGTCTGGCTATTGGTCAAGCCGTATAGTGGGATGTTCCATCCATTCCAGGCAGTGATTGTGGAATAACTACCTGCCATTTTACCGGATCCTGCGTTAGGAGTTACGCACAGACGCGGCAGATCCACTCGCCCTTTTCTGCGAATGGCGGGAAATTATGGCGGATTAGTTGGTAGTGCGTTTTACGCAGAGGTCCTCTTTATTGTCATTGAGCCCGCGGGGAGTGACAAATAAACCATTGTTCAATCAAATAAGCGAAATAAGCATGCGCGTGTTTGATGTGCAGTTCGTTATCAAACGGACTTGCTAATTATACCGGCCCCTGACTGTGACAATGATATAATTCTCCCAGCCATCCTACCCTGTAATAAGAACGATTATACCTCAATTTTATCTCTCTTCACTATGAACCCCGTGGACGAACGTGTATGATATACAAGGTAAAATGTATTGGTAAAATTTCCCTGGCAATTGTAAGGCAATATTTGCGAACCTTCTAAGTTATAAGCATTTTTCTTTGCGTGTAAGGTAAATTTGCCGCACTTTGCAGTGGAACAACTGTGGGAAAATTACCCATAATACAGTAAATGCAGTGAACAAAGTAAAACAATTTTACGGGTATTTATTTTAAATATGGGATTTGTAACAGTCTTAAGAATAACTTAAATCGTGGAGTAATACTAAGTGCAGAAATGTGCGGTATCTAAACCAGTTTTATATGATTTAGTTGTTTTGTCAATTTTGTCTCGTATAAACGAACTAAAAATTTTGCCGTTTTTTACTTTATAGTGAGAATTAATATTATCAAGACATTTTCCAGTACGTTTTTGCTGCTAATTGAAAATTTAAAACATGACGGCATGCAATCTTATTTTCCGTTATTTGCCTACTCTCCGAAGGAAAGATAGGATTATGCGATCACTTTTCTGTATGTGTGTATGCGTGCCCCCCCCCTTTTTTTCCCCTTTCAACCGGCTATAAACTTTTAATCGCGCGAAATGAATTTAACACAACTCGGTACATATGCAGTACTTAGTAAGGACATCCGACTTTTAGAGTTTTTAACCATGCCGGGTACATATTTCTAAAATTGCTGCTATTTTAACTTTTAGGGTGCTCGGTCATACATATACAGTACTTAGTAAGGACATCCGACTTTTAGAGTTTTTAACCATGCCGGGTACATATTTCTAAAATTGCTACTATTTTAACTTTTAGGGTGCTCGGTCATATCTCTGGAAACATTTAACAGCTTTAAACAAAATTTTGTATGTCGACAGTGTATGTAATGAAATTAGGGATGGAAACTGTTGTTGGTCCCCCATTTTGGATGATAGCACTACTTGAAAAACTAAAGTTCTTAACTTATAGCTCGAAAACTACGAAAACGATGCTCACCAACTTTGTTACGTAAATGGAAATTTGCTATCATTTTAAGAAGATAAGATACGTATTTTCGAAATTGTGGCCACGCAAATATTTTAGTTAGGGAAATTTTGACCAAACTTTGCATTATATATAATTACAAGCATCATATACCTATGTTATCACATAGTCATTCTTTCCGCCATTTTGTAAGACGAGGCCACATGTAGAAAGAATGGTTTTATGTCACATCTCGGGAAACCATTAAATGATTCCTACAAAATTGTCAGCCAATCAGTGCTACGGTATTATTATGTGTGTCTATATATAATAATTTATTTCACTAATTAACTTCGTATAGCCGCAATATCTATGCAAGCATCAAATGACCTATCAGATAAACATTATGGTCCACTTTATGGATGATAGCACTACATGCAAATTAAGATTTTGTGTTCTATTTCTTGAGAAAATTAACTGATTCTCACCCAACTCAGGCGACAAATTATGCTTTTGTGGTCCACCTTAATTTGAATGCTTTAAGGGGCTAGTCACATATTTTCATAATAACAGCCATTTGTGTGTTTTTGTTCATATATCATTTGTTTCAACTATTTCAAACGAAATTTATATGCTGGCCCTATCTATAAAGATCATCGGATGTGGCAATACATAACGTTTTTGCCTATCATTTTTTAATATTGCCATATGAAAAATTGAAATTTTATGCCATATTTCGCAATTAACTCTACTCTAGGCCATGTAAATTTATACATTTTAAGTTGTAAAGGATATTTTATAATTGGGTTCGTATAAATAATTTTTTTTAAGGTTTAATTTGTATAAATCCAACAAATGAGAAAGACACGAGCTATAAACGGGACAGTAAAAGCTTGCCGAGCTAACTTTTGCACCCAGTGTTGTCTCGATGACTTATGCCTGGATAGGGCGAAATTGAATGTTGAAAGTCGGCCAACGTTTTACTGACAGTATCAAAAATACACAAGATGTTGACTGGCAATGTACAAAACACTATAGTGTGTGTATATTTTTTCATCCTGAATTTCAAGTCGAAGTGATATTTGTCATAAATGTGACGTTCGCCTCTATCACAGTGTGTATTTTAATGCAACTGAAAACCCATTGGAGTGAAGAAGCCCCGAACAGCAGAACCTCGGTTTAGTAGACAATAACCTTAGCAGACTGAGCTATCCAGATATATAGTAGAATTGAGGTTTAAATACGTAAAAATTATAACTCGAGCAAAAAGATGACAGAAAAATAGCTTCACCGAAATAAAGTGATACGTGTTTAAAAAAATACAAGACCGTAATCAAAAATATATTTGCTCGCACAGACAAGGTAAAAATAAACTATTTTGGAATCGGCCTAGAATCTTCCATTAAGATATTGGCGATCGAGTGGCTGTAAAATATCAGGCCGACATAATTTATTGTGATATAAATTTGTTATAATAAATGCGTTGGCCCATTGTCTTTACCGCAAATGCTAACAATCTGTCTCCAAATAAACGTCATACCATTAACTGATCCCAGCAAACACATAAGGTACAGGACAGAGTCAGACACGTGAAAGCTAGTCGACTAAGGCCAGAATATTCTATCCCGCTGTCTTATGCCGGAAGCGGGCCGCTATAAATATGACTGTCGACTATTTGCCGAAAGCGTCGAAAATATTCTGAATTTGAACCGGTAAAATACAAAATGGATACCTAATGGTTGGCGGGCCTGCGGCGGCTTGATTTTGCCACGATGCCGGACCTGCGACGGCTGGAAGTCGCCACGATGCCGAGCATGCAATGGTTGGATGTCGCTACGATAAAGGGTCTTTGCTGGCTTGATGTCGCTACGATGCCGGGACTGCGACTGCTGGATGTCGCTATGATGGCGGGCCTGCGGCGGCTGGATGTCGCCACGAAACCGGGCCTGCAATGGCTGGAAGTCATTACAATACAGGGTCTTTGCTGGCTTGATGTCGCCCCGATGCAGGGCATGCGGCGGATGGAAGTCGCTACGATAAAGGGTCTTTGCTGGCTTGATGTCGCTACGATGACGGGACTGCGACTGCTAGATGTCGCTATGATGGCGGGCCTGCGGCGGCTGGATGTCGCCACGAAACCGGGCCTGCAATGGCTGGAAGTCATTACAATACAGGGTCTTTGCTGGCTTGATGTCGCCCCGATGCAGGGCATGCGGCGGATGGAAGTCGCTACGATAAAGGGTCTTTGCTGGCTTGATGTCGCTACGATGACGGGACTGCGACTGCTAGATGTCGCTATGATGGCGGGCCTGCGGCGGCTGGATGTCGCCACGAAACCGGGCCTGCAATGGCTGGAAGTCATTACAATACAGGGTCTTTGCTGGCTTGATGTCGCCCCGATGCAGGGCATGCGGCGGATGGAAGTCGCTACGATAAAGGGTCTTTGCTGGCTTGATGTCGCTACGATGACGGGACTGCGACTGCTAGATGTCGCTATGATGGCGGGCCTGAAACGGCTGGATGTCGCCACGATACCAGTTATATTCTGGCTTGATGTAGCTACGATGCCGGGCCTGCGATGGCTGGATGTCACCACGATGCAGGGCCTGCAATGGCTGGATGTCGCCACGATACAGGGTCTTTGCTGGCTTGATGTCGCAACGATGCCGGGTCTGCGATGGCTGGATGTCGCCACGATGTCGGGCCTGCAATGGCTGGATGTCGCCACGATACAGGGTCTTTACTGGCATGATGTCGCTACGATGCCAGGTGTGCGACAGGTGGATGTCGTCACGATGCCGGGCACGCGACGGCTGGATCCCGCCAATATACTGTGAATTTGCTCGCTTAATGTCGCTACGATGCCGGACCTGCAATGGTTGGATGTCGCTACGATACAGGACCTTTGCTGGCTTGATGTCGCAATGGTGTCGGGTCAATGGCGGCATGATTCCCAAACAGAAATCAGTAATACTATGCAAAAATATTAAATTTTGTATTGTACGATTTCTGTAATTATTTCCTCTTTACATATATTAATTTCATTTACTTTTCGACACATCATATGATACGAAAATCTTTGTGTTTGCCGAGTGCGTGTTTCGAACCGAAGAACCTTGGTTTGACAGTATCGCATGCTAACCTATACTTCACGGGAAAAATTTTCTGATTCCATTCAGTTATTAGATATATATATATATATATAATGAAACAAATTATTTTAAAGGAATGTGTAAATTCCATCGAAATACAGCAAATAATCTTAAAACATGGGTTACGTAACACTAGTTTCTTCTGAGACTTGCTAACAAAATAGTTTTTGATCATTTTTAATATATCTGTCGGATGGCTGTTCAAATGAAAAAAGTTCCAAAGTATGCAAAAGACATGGGCTACCTTGTGAAACGTATATTATGACGAAATAACAAGCCATACATATGAAAAAAATTGTTAAAAATAAATACATTTCTGCATATGTTGAACGTTTTTAATATGTATGAACTGTTACTTGGTGATTACATATACATCAAGCAGTAGCCCATGGCATAAGCTTAAGCCGTAAATTTTTAATTTGTACATCTTAGTTATTATTTTGTATTGCATCATCAGCAAAACAGAAAAATTTGGTATTTGGCAATAAATATACAAAGTGTAAACTTTTTTTATTCTAGGAAATTGTCATCACATACGATGCGTACAAGTTAAATAATGTTTGGTACAAATATAAAATTATTAGTTTTGTGGTATCAAATGCTCTAAATGTTAAAAAACTATGCACATGAACAAAAACTCAATTTCGCGAAGAGCAACAAGTTCTTCACTACCGGTTTAGTTGCCCATTGAAAGGCATATTTACTATGATCTATGCTATTAAATTATGTAATCATGACTAGTGCAGTTGGGCATTGAAAGACATATTTAGTAAGTTGTATTCTTTAAAATTATGGTAATCGTGTCTTGGTGCAAGTGTGAATATTTGAATGGAATGACATGTTCAGAATTCTGCATACACTTTTTTTTTTTTTTGGCAATGGTCTCTGGTCCAATGGCGCTTCTTTATTTCTGATATAATAATCTAGCAGTTAGGTAGTATTTTATGTAAATATTTAATGCAATGTACTTATAGTAATTTTTGAAAGGTCACCTATGCGCAGAGCTGAAATACCCCACGCTGTATGGAAGGAAGGTAGTATTATCATTGTAGACATTGTATATATATTTAACCAAATAGAAATGTTGTCTTACTTGGGAATTAGTTTTTACTTTGTATGCAGCGTTTTTACTCTGTTGGTTTTTCATGGCTCAGAATAAAACAATAACTACGTATGGCCAAATGGGCACTTAAGATCTCATGACACAAGCTAAAGGGCTTTACACTGTTGTTAAATGTTCATCTCTACAAGGATTGCCATATTCCTCGAATACGTCCACAAGAGAAGATAAATGTTTTCGAAACCTTGTGGGAAAAATGTTGGTGTCTTCGTGATGTTGAATAGAAGAGATGTTTGAACCAGTTTGTTATTTTGCTTGTGAGTCTGATCTTGTGCACTTCGAAAACAATTTCTACCCGTCTAGTAGCCTGAGAAATTACCCTAATCAAACTCATGAAATATATACTAAAATAATGATTTTCTTTTACAAATACAACAAAAACAATACAATGACGTTGAAGTATGTGTGAAAGAAGGGGGGGGGGGGAGAGGAATGATTATAAAGCGAACAATGCAATTAATTAATTTGCATAGAATATCTGCAGTTTTTTTCGGACGTTCTGAATCAAACCTTTGAAAAATCACCCCCATGTATTTGGATGTTTCCAGTATATGTCATGTATCAAAAGTGTTTTATACGTGTGCTAATTAAAATTTTCCTTATTTAGGGAATAATTATTTTCTAATTATATTTATTCATTAATTATAATATTTTATTTATAATTAATATGAATAAAACAGGGAGAAAATAGGTGAGGCTGAGAGAGTTTCTTATAAGAATTTTCAAAGATTACTGTTTAAATAAGGTACAGCTATAATTAAAAACTAGTGGACAGAAGTGAAACCTATTAGGAATATCTCATATTATAGACTATTCACGGTAAAATGAGCACTTTTGAAAGCCCTCTCATTTGGAATAATAGTCAATAAATATATTCCATTTTAACCTTAGGCGTTAATTTCCGAGTACCGTGGAATATACACAATGTGTTTATGACTAACAAGGCAATATTTATTTATAAAAGGTGGTTATAGGATTTTGAATGGCTGAAATAAAAAAAGTAACTCGGGCGTCAAGGTGCTCACTTGACCGTGAACAGTCTATACTGGTTTCTATGTGTTGCGACGGGAGCGACGAGTTGCTAGGAAACACCAGCTCGATGTTCTCTGCATGCGTGAGCCGCCAGTGACAGGTAGGCCGCAGTGCACACGGGAGGAGGCATCGCCGTGATGTTAGGAAATATCGCCGGATGAAGTGTCAATATTGTGATGCAAGCTGTTCGCCGCGGGAGGTGGTTAAAAACGAGTCTCCGAGAGCGCGCGAGCGTGGGTGGACGCGAGCTGTATTTGCTTGCTAGACCACGCTGCCCCCCCTTTCCATCCAGCTTGTTCCTTCCGTCGAGCATGTGTGTGTGTGTGTGCGCGCGCAACAAGAGGTAAATAAAATGTCGAGGCGACCGGACATCCCCCTGGTCGTCACCCCTCGTGGGCGACCCTTTGCCCCTCCGTCCGCCAGACGATGGCCACTCCAGTTCTCCCTGGGTGCGGGGGCCACGGTGTTGACACAGGCCTTCTAGTGGCCGGCGATGACCGCGGACGCAAACAGCGTCGGGACCATTAAAAACTCGGCAGTCTTGGCGCTCGAGAGGAAATGAAAACAGCAGGGCTAGTCCCTTCTCTCCCGATCCCCCCCTCCTCTTCTTCACTGGGCATAACGCTCTCGAGCCTCCCAATTGTTCCCGGGGTCTCATTGGGTAATGGGAGAGCAAACAGCGTTCCCTCTTCTTCCCCCCTGTACGACGCACGGATGGGGGTGCAGCCATCGATCTCCCGTGGGCGACGTTGCCAAACTTGTCCGAGGGGGGTGGGTGAAAAAAGGGGGGGGGGGTAATGATCCGTCTCGCGTCGAGACGTCTGGACTTCTTCCGAGGGAGCCGCAGAACAGCCGAGCATACAGAAGTGGCCTGCCGCGCGCGCGGGCCAGGGCGATGACCCCACTTCCCCGGTCGGTGCCAGACACAGGCAGTGTCGACAGGCAGCAATAGGAAAATTTCAACAAACTGCAGGCTGGGTTCAGCAGTACACTTTATACTTAAGACGGAAAATTTCAGGTATGGGCTGCCATCTTAGTGGGTAACCAATTTTACACAACGCCAAGTTCAGTACAGTAAAGGCTCTTCACGATCAAATGAGCACTTTTGAAACCAGCCTTAGAAAAAAGTCACTCCTCCCACCTGCACATATATAAAAGGGCGCCCTGAGTGGCATGTGCTCAGAGAAGTTTGTAATGATGGAAGGAATGTAGTTCCATGTCTTAATATCGAAAAAAAAAGTGTTACGTAACCATTTATAGTTACTTAAATTATTTATTTCTCTTTCTACTTTTTTATAATGCATCGAAGAGTAAAAATGATCAGTTTTGTGAAATTTTCTTTTCATAATAATTTCACAGTTTGACTTGACCGACGTATGAATTAAGTGATGAAGCCAATGACAAAGGCAATTTTACATAAGACGGAAGATTACACAACGTGCATACAACTGCCTATACTCTCAAATTCCTTTCTCTTGCAGGTTTTTTATTGTATCAGGTTCGTCCATGATGTGCCTGATCTAAAAGTAGCTTAGATGTACATTAGTCCAAAATATGCCGGTCACCGAATGAATTGGCAAAATTTTCACATTTCTTCCTATACATAACCTTCCACAGAAAGCAGCAGTCAACCATACGAGAGACTTGCCTCGCGAGGGTTATCCAGACAATCAGCAGATTGGAGAACTAACGTCAGAGCGATCTTTATGCGAGCCTGCAGGCAAACTAAAAACAGAAGAGGACAAGTGGGTGCGTAAATCCACTGCCCAGTTTAGTCAGAGACCTGCGAGGGGGGAATTAAAATTATGTTGTGGCGTTTCTGGCAGATTAACTTAACTTTTGACTATTTACTTGTTTTCCAGGTCATATGTAACAGTTCTACACGACAAGATTGCAGTGGTTTGTGCATTCTGACTACAAGTAGGTGTGTATTTGTTGAACTATCGAGTGCGGAGTGCAATGGGACACCTATGAGCTAACTTGAGCGTTTGTGGATCTTCTTATTCTATGGTGTGATGACTTTCTTGACTTGAAATCTCCCATGGAATTTTGTGGCTTGCATTGTAGTTGAGTCGATTTCGATAAAACTTTGACTGAAGACAGCGAGAAGTCAGTATCACTTATCGCATACTATTACGTCCTGCTTTTGTCGAAGGATTTGCTCCGCAGTTATTCTGGTGGAGAGTGGAGTGGAAACGTCTGGGCAGCTCTTAATATCGGGGTATTTAGAGTCGATGAGGGTGAAGCGGTGTATGGAGCGGCGCTGGAATACGAGAAAACCCGCCGATCACCGGTATCATCCGACGCAATTGCCACGTGCATAAATCCGGGAGCGAGCCCGGCGGGATTGGAACTCAGTTAGTCTTTATGGGAGACGAGCGCTCTATCCGCTGTGGCCCCGCGGCCCAGGACCGTTATTCGTGGTTATTAGTTTTGGGTAGTTCCAGGCTCCAGACGTTATGTATTCGAACTTACATTTGAAGTTTAGCCTGTCTTAAAATAATTCAGAAAAGGAGTGTTCCTGTCCTTTCATATTTGCAATGTTCAACCTTTTGTTAACATAGACGCTGGATTACTTGACACGTGATGTAGGTTTGCTTATGTAAACTTAGCTATTCCAAGCTTTTCGTACAGAACTACTGACCAACATCTTAAATTAAACAGATATTCAAAATACACACGTCCATTTACTCACCAACTTTACTTCATATAATTATGCTTTTGGGGACTCCGAACAATCCAAAATAAACCTCACTGAAAGGACCGAACCGTCTGCATCAAAGACAAGAGTAAAGCAGACTTCTTTTTCGGGCAGCAACTACACGAACTGGACTGGTTCGAGAGATCCTGAAGATGCGAACTGCAAGGTATGGTGAATCATCAGTTCCTCAAACCAGCAAAATGCGACTTCAGCCCGGAAGCCAAGACGATCAGCCTACATACGTTCTATAGGGTTAAGGTTAGGATTTTAGGCTAGTCATTCCAATTCACACGATTTCATGTACTCAAGCAACTTAGTTGCAGCATTTGATTTATGGACACGTAAACTATAATGCAGAAAATGGAATAGACCAACTGCTCTCTGTTCATGGATTCTCCACACTTTTTGGATTAAACTTTCAAATAACAACCCATGTATGACCCCTTAGTTTTTTCTTAAATATGTAATGTATTACAAGCGTTTTAGGGTATCGTGGGGTAAGAGTCCGCATGGAGTAGGAATCCTACGACGTCGTTGTTCTCGCACTCGCCGTTAGATATCACCAATGGTCATACTGTACAGGAAATTTTCTAAATGCTTTCCACGCACTGCACACGGGTGGTTACCATTGCCGGCATTAATGAGAGTGCGGTCTCGTCCATTTGTTTGGAGTAATGTTTAATGTAAGGTTTTTGTGTTAAATAAGTGCCTGCAGAATTGCAACGAATTAATGCTGTCGAAGAATATCTACATTTACGTATCGGATATATTTTTTACTTTTATTCATTTGATGGTGCAATTTTAATCACGCAACTGTGAAATGTAGTTGACGAATTACATTTTTCCAATTTGTTGGGACAAGTTTCCTGAGACAATATATTATTAAAACCTTTTAAAAATATTATTAAAACCTCTTAAGCCTATTTAGCCTACTTTACGGAGGAAAGAAATGTTCGTGAAATCACTTTCCCGTCTTTGTGTCTGTGTGTGTGTTTGTGCGTGTGTGCCGCCATCCCCCCCTCAAATTTTCAATTTTTGAACTGGTGAACCGAATTTCACCAAACTCGGTACACATATAGTAGGCCTACTTAGTTAGGACACCAGACTTTTAGTTTTTGACCACGACGGGCACTTACTGTCAAGATGACTGCAAATTTTAATATTTAAGGCGATATGTGATATCTCGAGAAGCATTCAACAGATTTAAACCAAATTTTGTATGGTGGCAGCGCATTGTGTAAGATTTAATTTTCAAATGGATATTATTGTTAGTCCGCCATTCTGGAAAGTAGCACCAAATTAAATATTAATATTTTCATAACACCTCTAAACCTATAGAAGCAATTCTCACTCATTTTAGCATGTAAGTAATAACATGACAGACCCGGTATTATAGGCACTTACTTTAAACATGGCGGGCATACAAATACTTTAGATTTTAAGTATATCTACTATACCATTTAACCATTTTCGAAAAAATGTATGCTAGAAGTATATATTACAAGCATCATATATGCCAACACATAGCCATTCCTGTCGGCTATTTTGTAACATAGCACTACATGAAAAATAAAACTTTAGTTTTTTTTTAAATCATATATTGGGAAACAATGAACCGATTCCTACAAAATTTGGCAAGAAAGTATCACTGCGGCAGATAATGAAAAATTGTGTGTTTTAAGTGTGTCGGACACTTACATTCAAAATGGTGGCAACATAAGAATTTTAGCTTAGAATGTTATATTGCCGTAACCATGTAATTTCTAACTTAACTTCGTATGCTGACAATTGATATTTCAACTGTTAACTGTATCTACACAAATCACATTTTGTTCCCCCATTTTATAAGATAGCTCCACACAAATAAATTAAGTTTCCATGTCATATCTTGAGAAACAATTGACCGATCACTATAAAATTTTACAAACGAGTAGTATTGGGGTAAGTTATATAAAAAGGTATGTTTTTAGTACGTAAGGCACTTATTTTCAAAATTGCAGACATATAGCCATTTTAGCTTAGACTTCTATAAAGTTTAGACCATGTAATAAATTCCAAGTTTTATTTGTGTGCTGGGAGTAGACATTACAATTAACGACCGTATTTACACAAAACATATATTATTCGCCATTTTGTAAAATAGCAACACACTTATAACAGTTTTTATATTATATATTGGGAAACGATGGACCGATTCCTACCACATTTAGCGACAATTTAAACTGCAGCAGTTGGTGTAAACTGGTGTGTTTTAAGTAGGTCAGGCATTTATTTTCAAAATGGTTGCTCTATAAATATTTTTGCTCAATATATTTTACTAACGAGACAAATTCCAACTTATCTTTGATTGCTGGCGGTATCTATTACATCCATCATATTTGTCTGTAAAGAGCTTCATTTGTCTGCCAGTTTGTAAGTTAGTCCCACTATAAATATTAAGTTTTTATGTCATATCTCGGGGAAACAATAAACCCATTCTTACCAAATTTGGCGAAGAAATTGTTCTGTGGTAGGCCATATAGCTATGACTATTTTTTAAACGTGGCCCACTTATTTTCTGAAAGTTGGCCATAGTTGGTTTTAGCAAAGTGTGCTATGTTTACGAAACTATGTAATCGAATTGAGCTTAACTTTGTATACTGGCAGTATACAAACATCTAGTGTCCTAATACATACATTTTTGTCCTCCATTTATGAAGATCGTCATATAAAAAAAAGGAGAGTTTTATGCCATATCTGAAGGACAATTCAACCGATGTTCATCAAATTCTTCACACAAGTAGCGCTATGTTAGGCCATGTACACTTACCTGCTTTCAGTGCCTTAGAACTTAGGCATTTTTTTTAATGTCAGCCTTGTAAATATTTCAGGTTAGTAAACCCTTGTATTCGAAGCATTAGACTAATTAAATCCGAAATTGATGCTATGAATCTAACGTCCTTAATGAATTTGATTGCACGCTAGCTTATGATACTATTTTTATGGCTTCGAGCCTCGAATAAGTCACCTGTATACTGGTAATTGTCTCACTATTTTTTCATAGATTCATCTTTACTTATATTGCTTTCAACGAGACAAGTGCTACCAACAAATTCAGCTTTTAAGAAATTATTAAAAATTTAATTGCACATGTCAATGAAAGTAGACTCATTAGTTACATTAGTAACTTCTTGTTTTTATATGCGCAGAACTTATACAGTTTGATAGTTTGACTGATATAAAAGTTAAAAACATTTCATATTAGGCCTATAAGTAAAATCAAACACTGTGTTTTATAGAAGGAAACAACGATGTTGGATAAATCATAATTATCAGCAAATTAACACGTAGTCCCCAGATGCCCTAACGGAAGTAAAAAAAAATTTCAGCCTAGAAGAAGAATGTTGGTAACACTTATTTACGACATAAGTAATGAAACAGTAATATAATACTAACAGATTTTAGCGAAATAGTACACGAAACTGAAAGCGAAATATGTAAATGAATGTAGTAAATTGATGTCATCACATCCTGCTATATACAAAACGCAATTTCAGATTGCCAGTTTGATTCGACTGGCTTATGAAAAGGCAGCTACGATCGGAATTGCAGCCAATGGCTTTCAGGCATGTGGCATACTGCCAATATATCCCGATATTGTTTCTGAAGATGACTTTCTCCCATCTGAAATTACTGCGAGGCCTTTTCCAAATAATAATGACAATAGATCGTCTCTTGTTGGTAACAGTACTAATCATACGAGTCCCGAAATACGGTTTGCCTCTACCTCACAGATCATTATAAAATTGGAAGCAACGACTGCCACAAACGTCCCAGTTAGGCCTACATAAAGCGGCCATGAAAATATTTGTGAAGAGGAACGTCTCCTAGTCTCCTTCCATGCTTGTCTTAGTAATGTTTCCACTCCTGTAAAGTGTTCCGTTTCGACAGATATAATGAGACTGTATCCAAAAGCTAGTCTTCCACAAAATAAGCGCAGAATTCCAGAACGGTCTCAAATACTCACATCATCACCATATAATAAAATGCTGCCATTACAAAGTGAAATAAAAAACAGGCCTAACCTAAAGTAAATGACCGTAACATTAAAATCAGTAAGCTTTAAGAACAAAGTCGTTGGAGTAAACCACCATTTGAGTTTAGATGCAAGAAAGGCATTGCAAGATCTGGTAAGGCGGACTGTTTATGTGGTGGATGGAGTGCAATGTACGAAAAACGTCCATCTGTGGACTGGATTACGGGCAGCGAATGTAGATCATGGTTGGAGGAATCCTGTACTGATTATGTGTGAAAGGGCTTTTTTCAAATGTAATCGAGGCCAATAGGACTCTTACCCCACTGTAATAGGATCCTTGCCCCACGTGTGGTGCAAGTTTCCTAATGTGCAGTCATGTGTTCTATGTGTATTACAAATTTTCACAACTGAATTAAAATTTAAGTTGTTCTATATAATTATACACAATGCATAGTCGTAGCATAAGTACGTGGGTTTATGTGAAATACATCAATGCAACAGGTACAATCGGCTACAATTTTCTAAGTGCGGGCTCTTGCACCACATTACCCAATTATTTTTATTGAACTGGACGTTTTATTATAATTTATTAACAAATTCAGTTATGTTACTCTTGAAATTAATGTAAATAAAAATGTAGAAAATAGGGAGGTTTGTAATACTTAGTAAGATATAGTGCAAACTATTATGATACCGAGTGCGCACGAATTCGATGTGCTGTCCCATTGGTGTAATACTCTAGACTCGTTTAAGCTTTGTTTGCATGAAGCGGAGGAATATTGTGGAAGTAAAACTTTAGCAGGGCTTCAGAAATGTTGGAAGTAACACTGAATGGACTTTATAAATGATTGCCGCAGTGTGGATGGTGCTAAATTCCCCAAAATTGCTCCAGAGTCCTAGGCATTATTGATACATGCACTAAAAAATGTTTACTAATGTGATATTCACAAAAACAGATTCCACCCATCTGATCGTCACAGTGGGAACTAAAACGGTGGTTTAAGTAAGGTTTGCCATTAATTAGCTATATCTGCACACTTCCTCGGGATTACCACAACACGGATTGTGTTTATGACCCTACAGGATGGCCATCCAGTGGTATAGACTCATAATGTCAAGTGTTTTGAAGCTACGTAAGAGGAAGTCTTGGAAAACTGGGCACAATTACTCGATGTATTTTAAGTGGGGCCAACTGACGGTGGATGATGCGATCACTTACTGCACTTTCCGACGAAGAACAACATTCTGGCCACTGCTTGCAACGAAACCTCTACGGTTTGACTTCACCGTATGTTGGAGGCTTCGGAGGTCCTGCTCCGTCGATGATTCCATAAGTCTCTACTGGTAAGTTATAATTCCCTCGTATTTACGCTTCGCCTCTATGTAACCCAGCGTTTTGTGAAGTATGTATGAGTAACTCGATTGAAGTCTTACAGATACAGATATCCATATAAACCTTTACCATTTCAATTACCTACAGCCACAAAACAAACAACAAAAAAGGGTGAAATCACGTCACAAACTAAGAGTAACAATAGGATATTCATGTAATTCAATGCAAATGTTGAGAAATGGCCACCACCTGCATCCAAGCACAATTACACCCGTCGCAGTATATTCTGAGATTTTTTCCGGTATTTGTCCTCACTAATCAGTCGTGACGCTCTCTCGGGGTTGTACAAGTGTACGTGTACTATTCCGATACACCCTTTCCTTAAAGAAAGGGTGAAATCTGGAGTGGTTAGGTCCAGAGTTCGAGAAAGCCACAGGTCCTTGAAGATTACTCGGTCGTCGAAAAAGCTAGTTATGAGGGCCATGGACACGTAAAACGCAATGTTAGGTTGCACCTGTGCTATCTTATTGTTAAAAATATCCCTTCCACAACTCTACATCATCAAGTTCCTCCGCGAATTCATTGAATATGTATCTGTCCGTACACCTCGGTGTTCACAGTTTCCTCAAAGAAAATATGTAATGACAACACTTGTATGCATTTATAAACATGTCCCGTTCAAGTTCATGCATCGTGCGTGTAGTATAGTCGGTGTGTACTGACAGTATGGTGTTACTTAACAAACCCTTATAGACTTGTAAATCTTCTAATCAAGTGTTGACTATCTTCCAGTACATGGTGTTTTACGAGGTGATGAGGTATATGGTGCACTATAAAAAATTCCTAGTAAACTTCCTAAAGTGTAATGGAAAATTTTAACCTATATATTGTATGGGAATAGTACCATATAGCAGCCTGCAAATATAGGAATGTATTACAGTGCTGATATACAAATTTGAAAACATCCGTACGCATTTGACTCTTTCCTGAGCAAAGGCAGGAATACTACCCATGTAGCAAATCACATATGGCCCATTTATGGTTAAAAGTCTGGTGCCAAGCCGGCAAAAAGTTGGCTAAAAGCACCATTACCGGTCCTAAAGTGGCACCATTAATTAGCCATACTCTGCCCATAACTGGCCCTGGTGTGGTGAAGACAAATGGCCCAAGCATGGCCCATATGCTTACTACAGCAATGGCCCATCGATGTATGACTTCGCAGACACCAGATGGCCTACTGAAGGCTAGCTACGCTTATACAATATGTCAAACACTCTATAGTAAAAATAATTGTTTTCAGCATAATTTTTAACATTCTTTGTTTTTAAATTTAGTTTACTTTACTATTGAACACGTTATACGACATTAAAATCTTCTGCCTACCGTTGGAGGGGAGGGGGCGCAAATATGCACCCCTAGTAGTAACAGCCCAGGATGCTAACCATTACTCCACAGCATATTCTTATGTTGAGATGGACTAACTTAGAATATATTCAGACTTGCGTTATTAACGAAAACCAATATAAAATAAATTAGACCAGTTATTGCATAGCCTTAAAATTTACAATGCGAACAAATCAGTTTTTAAAAAAATGTCTATACAATATATTCTGTCGTTGACAGAAAACTTCGTACCTGAATCGCGATATTAGTCGAAAAACTTGGCTTTAATATGATGTTTCCCTTAATGTATGTCACCCGCATGATATTAATCTGTTTTGATATGCAGTTGGGATATATCAATATTTTAGTTATATAAACAACAAAAGTCCTCCAATGATAATTTTCTAAAGGATGTCATACATTGTTTTTTATAAAGTTTCACAACAATTATATGCAGTCGTACATGTAAAACATTTCATATGCCAAACTATTCGATACCAGTTACGAAGCCACACATAATACTGTATTTACAGCATTTTACAATTGATATTTCCATCTCTATATACTTAAAAATAATCCACTCATTGTAACATGTGATCTATAATTACATTAGACGCACGAACATATACATATACACGTGTGTATGTAGTTTGAAGAAGCTATCTGCGAAGAGTGGGAGCCATACAATTTCCCATACTAAGCCAATTTTGCACCAGCAATGGTCCATTGATGCACCACTTCACAATCAGCAAATGGCCTACAGATAGCTACTCATACTTTCACCAGCAATAAGTATAGGTTATGTGCCGCCATTGTTGGAATACAGCTGGTAAGGCATTTATGAGCCATTAGTAGTTCACCTACCAAGGAGATTATACACTGACCGACAAAACAGTGAAGCGCCCAGAAGAAATGGTCCAAATTGGACGCAATGTGGTGAAGTTGGTATCATTACCGTGTGTATAAATGAGTAGCGACGCAATGACCTGTGACACCCATAACATACACCAGAATTCATTAGTGGTTCCACGGTGACAATAGTGATGGCTTTCTACGACGTGCGAGGAACGTCAGACAGTTAACAAAGGGAGAGAAGACACACACACAAACAGTGCGCATGTGTCGTAGGCGTATCAGACAGCTTTGCCAAAACTTGGAGGAGTTTGGCAGAAGCTGCTTTGTGGGTCTGCATGAGGTCTGATGGATGTATCGTGCAACTGCGAGTCATGCGGGGTATTGCAAAGTCATAGTATAGAATATTCCCGGTTTCTTCACGCTTTTTAAATAAAGCATTTGAAAAACATCCCAAGTATGACGTGTTTGGTTGTTCCCTATATCTATATATCGTGTATTACAAACGTTGTATCCTTGCTTTAATACACAAGCAGCTTATTTGGGTTAAATTAGACATTTACTTATATCTCTAAAAACTACAATATCTCATTTATAATTAATATAAATGTAATATATGATAAATATAAATATAATAAGTCAGTTGGTAGTGCCTAGTAAGAAATAGTTCTTATGCAAAATCTTATTACAGTGAATGTGCACGAATGCGATGCTTTGTCACTTTGGTAAAATTTTGACGGGAATACGTCTTTTAAATTTTTGACCATAGTGGGAGGCAATCCAGAAGATCCGATAAAATCGGGGGATACAGTTTGGAATTGCAGCTCTGAATCTATCACCTACCGTCAAAATTCAACTACACCACTTGATTGCCAAAGAATCAAGGAATATGGTTCTTTGAGCAAGGACTGCGAAGCATCGCACAGGGTGTGAAGGGAGGGGGGGGGGGCGCAATTTTGAGTTCGTTTCGCCGCGTCTCATAACTTCCGCGTAGTATAACAATTTGCCTAGGAGAAGCTACGACGCTCGTTTGGATTTCAATCGACAGCTCTCGTCAAGGTCAATCGATTGCGTGTATAAAAACATTTGTGTGGCGTGGTTGTGGCAAAATTGTATGCGTTTAACGTAAAAAATCAGTAAGTAAAGCTTAACACAATTTCGGCCTATACTCGTCGAAAAGCCAAGTGAAAATACAGAAATCGTATACGATTGGAAAGAGCATCTCAAAAGCAATCCAGAGATACCCATAAAACCCCATATGATCGAGTGAAGCGGTGCCGGGAACGTAAAATAAACATCAAGGCGTCCGAGTGCTTCAACGTAAACGTATTCACGCAAAACAAACGGCCGTGTCCCCAACACAGCCACGCCCCATTCTTTTTTTAGACTCTGTTCAGCTTTATTTTGATATTGCCATCCAAGTAATAAACACAGCGCGTAAATTCCACCGCACTTGGAAGTTAACGTCTAAGTATAAAATATAATATATTTATTGACTATTATTCCAAAAGGGAGAACTTTCAATAGTGCTTACTTTACCGTGAATATCCTATACAGTTATTGGACACTCCATAACACACTGTGTGATCCCGCTTTATGCGTATGCGACTGGCATTAATCGTATTACGTGTTTTTCATCCTGCTTATGTGGAGACTGTAGAACACCAAAACACAAACAATAGTGTTTCGAGTGCCGCCGAAGACGCCGTGAAACCTAATTAAATATTGAAATAATTTAATTTTAATTCCTGAGAATTTCCTTAGCTACCAATTTCATATATTGTATTAATTATTGTGCTGAACAGTTTACAGTTTATATGCAGTTTCAAATGTATTTTATTTCATTGCACCGTTGTTACAAAACGTTTTGTACTTTTGCTAAAGAGTAGCATGCGTTATTTCTCTGTCTTTCAATTCGCATGCAGACTGTATCAAAAGACAATACTAAACATAAGCATATAGCCAAATTAACACCAAAATCTCTACTGACACACTGGAATAAAAGTTTCTTGATATCAGTAGTTAACCAATTGCAGCTGAACTATTGTGATAACTCAAATTTTCGGTTGTATGACGCAATTTTAAGTTTCCTTTTATTTATTCATATTATTCTACTGTCTTCACTGGATGAATCAAATGTTTTTTGCATGGTTTCATGACCTGCCTTAATGAAAGAGCAACAATTACTCTACGTATTTGTTTCGTTTTATTTTGGTCTTCGAATAATCGCCTGAGCGAAGAAGTAGTTCTACCACGCTTTCGTAAAATACTTGGAAGGCAAAGGTTTAGTCTTGCTACGATATATGTATATCGTGTCACGAATGAAGCAGACATCGATTCCTCCAGAGTTGCAGCTGTCGATAGAGACGAGAACTCATCTGCGAGGGATTAAAGAAGCGAACCCCGACAGCTCGTAAGGCACGTCAGAACCGAAACGGATCATATCGGAGCTTACCCCCCTTCCCCTCCCCCCCCCCCCCCCCCCCTCGTCCCTTTTTTTTCAAGCACACAGGGACGAGATCCTTGCTTCGTCCATGAGACTTTCCTTTCGCAAACCTTCAAAGTGCAGTTTTGTGCAACACAACCTTAGGGGAAAAATATACTATGCGAAATTATATAGAAGTAACTACAAAAACATAGTTTATTGAGTCACGAAATATCCGTGAATCTCATAGAGGTTTCTGTGAACCTATGAATCTTTCCGCAACGGTAATAATAATAATAATTTTATTTTCTCTGTTTTTGTAGTGCTGTAATGAGAACTGTTTTATTTTATTTATAGCCACAAAAAATCGATTTTTTTTAAGTTACTAGCAGAATTTAAATACGAGCATAAATTCGCTTAGAGCAAGAATAGCCAGCAACCTATCGGGTAAGAATTTATACATAAGAAGTGCATACGTACCGTATAGGTTTCCCGCAGTCTTGAATTTTAGAAGTGAAGCGATTTAAGAATTAGCTTTTCTTTGCTTGCGATAGTTAAAGGCATAGGTTTAAGTGGCGTGGATATCCAGTCTAAGTATTTTTCGGGCTACAGCAGCGAATAAATCTTCGTGTGATCTCTACATTGTTTGTCGCCGACTCTTGAAGGTACAAGGAATGCCGGGTGAATCTGTTTTTAGTAATCACGGACCAAATATATTTGAGTTAACAATACATAGTCTTGGAAAGTTATTTCAAAATAGGTAAAGTTTAGTACTGTATTAAATTTACATTTTGAACCTGAATCAGTGTTTTGATCAGTGGAATTATTGTTACTGAAACATGAGTGAAGAAACTGTTATTAACTGTCGAATTGGAGGGTTGGCTTGAGGTTTTAGCGCGATACCATTGTTGTCTAATTCGCGAGGAATAAAGATAAATTACGTTTAAATCAACGAACACCAAACAACCTAAATAACCACTAGAATTTTAGGGGAATGTCTTATAATTCCGACCATCCTAACGTTCTGACTGTAACTTGCTAAATGTTCTACAAAATGAGTCGTTTCAACAATCAGATCTTAGCTTAATTATAGCGCTCCATAAAGTACAGCCAACCATTTCTCTAAATTACATTAAAAATATTAATTATTTACAAAAAATAATTACGTAACTTAAAATTGTGTCATCCAGTACCGACTAGTCGCTTTTTAAAATGCTTTAAGGTCTTAAATTACTAACAATAACAGTGACATTGAAAGTGTAATTCAAGTAATTCAAAATTGCAAACGTTATACAACTAATTATAGATATTAATGCATTGTTAACGGAAATAATATTATATCACAAAATTAGAAATTTTCTGAGACCTAGTTTTGACATTTTAGTCCACCCCTCCTTAAGTCTGATATTTAGTAACATTACATGTAAAATGGGCAATATGTCCGTGGTCTGTATATTTGACGTGTGCCCAACCTTGGCATTTAATGCAGTTAACTCAGTTTTTTCAAATGATTCGCGATAAATCATGCATGCTGTGACCTCTTCTGTAGGCTTAGGCATAATAGGCTCTTCACCAAATACCAAAATTCTTACCATACTCCTTAGTTGTCTTATCTCCTTATTTCTCTCCCCTTTCTTCAGAAGACCCGGACTTACTCTCGTAAATTTTAAATTTTTCGATAGTTCTCTTTCAGCCTTTCTCTTCTCTGGTTTCGACCTTTTCTCTTCAGATATTTTATTTTTCTCCCCGTGTGGGTCTTTATAAGGTGCCGATGTAATGATCTTAAACTACTGCGTTCGTTGTTATATTTTTCATTTTTTCCCCCTTAATCTCAGCAAAATTGTTTGCAGGAGAGATATTTGAAATTGTATGTTACTGAAGAAATTTGAAGAGATGAATTGAAGTGAGAGTTTAAAATTTGAGCAGATGAAGGTCATAGCTGTTGTTCAGTAAGATTGATCGGAGCGAGAGCTGATGCAGGTCCCTGTTCTGACAGATTGGTTGAATGAGAGGTGATGAGACTGTACAGTCGAGAACATTCAACTCTGTAGAGGGTGTCGAGGTTACCGAATGACGAGCTTCTGAAGTAACTGTCTAGATTTATTATCAGTATGCCCTGGCTCTAGAAAGTACTCAGAAGGAATGTAAATATAAACGGATTCAAAGGCCAAAGTCCTCTAAGGGCTGTTCACGATAAAGCGAGCACTTTATAAATGAACCTTAGAAAGTCACTGCCTCTGCATTCATTTATATTTTAACTGGCGCATTGTGTAACATTCACCTAGCAAAGTTGGTAACGACTGATGGAAAGAAGTTCAATATCTTAACGTTGAATAAAAAGTGTTATGCAACAACTTTTAATTACTTAAAATTATTTATTTACACCTAAGTGTAACATTTACCATATTTGTAAAGCATTTCCTTTAATAATATTTGTACAGTTTCACTTCACCGACGCACGAATAAAGTGATAAGGCCCATGGCAATGTTAATTTTACACAAGGCGGAAGAACACACAACATGCATACAAGTATATCTTAAGCAGGGCTTTCAAAAGTACTCATTTTATCGTGAACAGCCTTTACGCGCCAAAGCTAATTGCGCCAAATCCATCCTGCGCAGTGAAGTGCAGGCAGTGATGACTAGCCAGCGACATCTCATCTCTGTGTGATCTTCGGAGGCCGATACTTCCTCATCTAGACACCGCACGCTTGATTGCGTACTGGTTTGAAAGACCGCATTACCGCCCGATCCCAATCCTTTCTGTACGCAGTGTCAACAAATAATGTTCCGGCTAACTTAGTGAACATCCAAACAGTCGTCTCTTGCCTTCTTATGTCAGTTTCTACCTTACGCTTTAAAAATAATGTTCCGGCTAACTTAGTGAACATCCAAACAGTTGTCTCTTGCCTTCTTATGTCAGTTTCTACCTTACACTTTAAAAATAATGTTCCGGCTAACTGAGTGAACATCCAAACAGTTGTCTCTTGCCTTCTTATGTCAGTTTCTACCTTACACTTTAAAAATAATGTTCCGGCTAACTGAGTGAACATCCAAACAGTTGTCTCTTGCCTTCTTATGTCAGTTTCTACCTTACACTTTAAAAATAATGTTCCGGCTAACTGAGTGAACATCCAAACAGTTGTCTCTTGCCTTCTTATGTCAGTTTCTACCTTACACTTTAAAAATAATGTTCCGGCTAACTTAGTGAACATCCAAACAGTTGTCTCTTGCCTTCTTATGTCAGTTTCTACCTTACACTTTAAAAATAATGTTCCGGCTAACTTAGTGAACATCCAAACAGTCGTCTCTTGCCTTCTTATGTCAGTTTCTACCTTACACTTTAAAAATCTGCGAGAATAAAAGTGAATTTATTTTATATTTACTTCGTCGTAATTACTAGTGCCGCCAATTTATTCTAGCAGGTTAATTCGTGGGCGATTAACAAGCCTAATTAACTTATAACAACTGGTATAAAAACACGCACTTGTATTGCTTGATCGAAAATCAGACTTTCGAAACCTCATGATTCCAAATATTATGTTCTTTACTGGTGTTTGGAATAGCCGATTCTGCTTGAGATAATACTAGACTGTCTTCGCGAGTAAGGGTACTTATTCTAACAAAAATGTTGTCGATGCAGTATTTTCGTAATTTATTTATAAGTATTTGGACCCATAAAAGTTCAGTACGTCTGGAGTATGACACTAACACGACACTATACAAGTTTCACATTAGTGACAAATATGACTTCAGTCTATTGACGGTCACTTCCAACTTTTCAGAAGCCCCTGCAGAAGTTCTGCGTCACACAGTAACAGATTAACCGGGTTTAGGAAATTACACCAAATGTACAACGCGCCGTACTCGTGCGTACTTAGTGTAGTAATCTTCTGCGTAAGAACTATTTTCTACTAGGCATTAACAGCAAACATATGCTCTCACTGTTTTTATACGTACACATTGTTGAAGAAATATTATAGTGCATATATAAAACGTAAATAAAAGTTCAATTTAACAAAAAATAAGGTACTTTTATGTTGACACAGGTATAAAGCTCTTGTGATAGTGTCGTATTTAGGAAACTACAAAACACGTCATACATTAAGTAATTTTTCAAAGGTTTGATTCTAATGTGTGAAGAAACAGCGAATATACTATAATTCTGATTTTCACATTGTTTCCACAGGCCATCTTCTCTCTCGCTCGCTCTCTCTCTCTCTCTCTCTCTCACAAAACACACACACTCTCTCTCTGTCTATTGCCACCATTCCAAATGTCTTACACTCGCGCATCCAGTTCAGTAGCCCCTCCTATCAGTCTCACCCTTCACTGTGCCGATGCTCGCAGTCCGCAGTCTTCGCTCACACTAGGCACGGCACACATGTGTTTGTGTTTGTGTGAAGAACAACATGAAGTCGCGACACTCGCCGATAGTACCCCTGACACACCCTGATAGTGGGTCGAGCTTGTGGTTCGTGGGCTAAAGGGCGAAGGTCGACGCAGTGTTTTAGTTGAGTGTCGCTGTCCACCGGGTCGTGGGGGGGTCAACTCAAACTCTCGCGGAACTTCTCGAAGCGGGCGTTAAGTGAGCCTGGAAACCGCTGATCGCGTCAGGTTAACGTGCGTTACTATTCACAATTGGGAAAGAAGTGTACCAGCGGGCCGCTGGATATCTTAGTCCCTCGGCACAGTGTTTAGCGACCTCCCCGGCATGTGCCGACTGAACTCCAACCTCGCTTTCTACGTACGTCAATGTTTATTGTAATACGCACCCAGTGTTGACGTTTTCTGAACTAAATATGAAAACATGGCAAATTATGTTTCCTATTCTTTGTTGCCAATGTGAGAAGTTTCAATGAAAACGATACCCAGTTGAATTAAACACAGTTATGTATATATATATATACACACACACATACATACACTCAAAATATTTGGTATATAGGCCTATATGGCTAATATTTTCAGTTATGTCTAAGCTATCAATTTTTATGCAGACTGACTGATGTTTGCAAATAAAGAAGTGAGCTCCTGTGCGCATAGCAAGCTATCGAATTTAAGGACCTGATAAATAAATAAACATATTTTAATTCCTCGGCGTATTATAGCGTGTCAATGACAGAGAACTTCGCCACTGCCGTCCTACCCTACCTTGTTCGCAGTCACACTATCCCAGCACACCTCTTTCCCCCGCACTTCTGTAAACCTCCTGACCTTCTCGGTGGTGCTGACGTCAGCTTAAAGGGTTAAACCGCTATTACATCCGTCATATTTGTGCTGTTACACATGTCTAGCCTACCTTTATGTAAAATCTCGCCAGATGACGAGCTTTTGAGTGTTTCAATGGCTCACATCCAGTTATTTAGAATAACTTATTTGTATTTTGCTTGGAAGCGCACAGTGCGAGCAAGAAATTTATTCGATTCGCTTACTATTAATTTCAGTTCTAACCAGGAAACAATACCGTACGCCATTAATATAGAACATTGCCTTGCTTTGCTATTATATATTTAATGAGGTCATCTAAATTATTTATTTAAATATCTCAACTTTCAGGACGGTACGTATTTAAGAGTAGAGGAGGGGGAAGGCGATTCCTTTTTTCTACAGTTAAAGAGTGACAATTTTATAATTGATGTATTACTATGAAAACTTGGTGTTGCTCTGTACACAAAGGCATTTGATGAAATATAGTAAAATCATATAATTTGTTCATGAAGTATAATTTTTACTGGTGTCAATAACAATATCTTAAATTAACTTTATACATAATAAGTTAATTTGACTGAAGTAATGGGAAAAACGCAGTTTACTGTAATACTAGTAAGGGGGTGAATTATATACAAGCTTATAAATGGTATCCGATTAATGGTGTATGTGAAATTTTAGTTTGAACTTCGTGCCAACTTGCTGTCGTCTTCAATCACACTTCCGCTGCCCCCCCCCCCCTCTTTTCCCCCTTCATTCAAACAAAGGGAGTTCTACATATGTCCCTGATCTCTGAAGCAATTTATTGAACTGCGCGTGAAAAGACGCTGCCGGTCAATGAGCCTGACGCATATGTGTTTATTTGATTACCGTTTACGCCGCATTGTAGCGCGAGTGTTCGCGACTGTCTCCGACCGATGAACGGGAGATCCCCCGAGAATAGCCCGCCGACCAACGGCATCGTCCGGCACGATTCCCACATGCGAAATTCTGGAGAGACCCGGCCGGGGACTGAACCCGGTTCGCCTTGGTGAGAGCCGAGCAGGCTAACCGCTCAGCCACCGTGGCGCTTGGAAAGTAGTTCCATATCTTACCGTCGAATAAAAAGTGTTAGGTGACCATTTAGGATAACTTAAATTATTTCTTTCGCTTTCTGTTTTTCTTATGTATCGTAACTTAAAAATGAGCATGTTTGTAAAATATGTACTTTTCTTATAATTCCACAGTTTCGCTGTACCGACGCATGGATAAAGTGACGAGGCCCTTGCCAGTGTTAATTTTACGTAAGGCGCAAGAATACGCAACGTGCTTACAAGTAGATCTTAAGCAGGGCTTTCAAAGGTGCTCATTTTACCGTGAACAGCCTATACGGAACTGGCAACGCTCTGGAACACCGATGAGGATATAAGTATCTGCTACCTGAAGGCGAGTGTCTCTCCCACTAGCGCCGTACCTCATCTTCATCTCCGCCAATTGTAGTTCCACGTGGTGGACGCGCTGTGGTGGCGGGCGGCACCCAACATGTTTTCGAGTCCACGGATTCCTTCTCTGCTGCCCGTCGTCGATGAGGCTCGGCCGATCATGGTTCGGGCGGACCCATAGATAACGCCTCAGCAAAGTCCAGAATAGGTAGCCTCGGCGGGAAAATAAACCGCAACCGGCATGATCCGAGCAAATGAAAACAAAGAAGAGTGAAGAGTTTTTGGCGGCTCTTAACATCGAGGTTTCGAGAGCCGATGACGGCGGAGCGAGGTGAGATTGGAGCAACGCCGGAATGCAAGCGCGGGAGAAACGGGAAGATCCCGGGAAAACCCATGGACCAGCAGCATAGTCCGACACGATTACCACGAGCAGGAATCCTGGTACGACTGCCGCCGGGAATCGAATCCGGTTCGCCTAGGAGATGAGTGTAGTCTGGCCACTGCACGACCGTGGCCCTGAGAACAGAGGAAACTAGCATTTAGCATTAATAGTGTATAATTCTACGCTCGCTGTTCACGGTAAAATGAGCACTTTTGAAAGCCCTGCTTAAGATAATTTTTAAACTTACGCGCGTTAAAAAAACAGAAAGCGAAATAAATAATTTTAATATATAATAATTGGTTACTTACCACTTTTTATTCGACGTTAAGATATTGAACTGCTTTCAATCCATCCTTACGATCTTTACTGGGTGGATGTCACTCAGTGCGCCCATTAAAATACATGCACGCAGGAGCAGTAACTTTTTTCTGAGGTTCGTTTCTAAAGTGCTCACTTTATCTTGAACAGCCTTTAAATACAGAGTGGGAAGCACAAAATAATTTCGTTTCTGAAATCCAAAATGTTCACTCAATGTTACCAAATGTTTTATCGATTCTTTCAGGCCCACATGTGACCAATGGTGCTGCAAATAAGACATTTGTTATGCATGCTTTCCGCGAGTGAACACAACGCCTGTTTCTTTATTATAACAGCCAATGAAATGTTACACAAACCATTCATAACAAATGAAAGTAGCACTGTTTGCGAATCAGTTACCGAGACAGGAAACATCACTGGGCACCGCGTACAGTATTAACCCAAAGGCAATCTCCGAGAGCGTTATTTATACGCAGTTGTGTGCGTCGCAGTAAAATGAGCACACACTCGAGAACGACAAGACTATTAATGTCCTCTCTACAAAATTTAAGTAAACCTTAGGCGACTAAGTTGATTTTTCAGAACAAAAATATCTGTGGTCGATAAAAAAATTTCGTTTCAAATCGATGTCTTTTTTTTTTTCAGTTGACGTAGCTTAAAGAAATGTTTTTTTTTTTTTAAGCCAAACAAATATTTATTCTTGTGTAGTTCCACAGTTTGTTGGCAATGATGTAGAGTGGATTGGTTTGTTCCGGACCACTAGTACTAATATATCATGGTTTTCTTTAAAAATAAGTCGTAAAATAATCAAATTCACAGTGATTATGATGTAGATGTTTCAAACTACGGATTCCTGTCAGAATTTTGGCAAAGTCGCTGAAAAATTTACGGAAATACTAAACGCGATATTAAGAAATGAGTTTGCATGGAGAGACGATTGCACCCCAATTTGCTGCTGAGAATTTTTCATTGAAGGTACTAGGAGGGTAGAAGGTTTTGTTCGTGAAAAAAATATTAAAAATATTATATTAATTTATGCAGTTTTATTTTTCAAATTAGCGGTATTTGTAAATATTTCAGAAATAAGTGAATATAAATAATAGTTATTTAAGTCAGCTATTCTGCTACATGACATTAAACCGTTGGTTAAAGTTCCAATATGTAATTATATTATATATATGTATATACATTATATTTTATATATATATATAAGCAAACGAATTCATCTTAATATTTGATAATGGACGATGGAAGTCTATTAAATTAATTCTGGATAAAGTATTTTAAGTTATTGCATTTGCTTCTACAGCTAGGTTATATGCACTGAAGTAGCTGTAATATTTTTATAGTCCGCGCACCCATTTTTCAAAACTTTGAATCGAAGACACTGCCCATGTAGCCTAGACTGTGGCAAACAAAAATGTTGTTAGCGTAACGAGATGAGTTCTCTTCAATAAAATTATTACTGTCCAGCATCCAGCTTATTTGTTATGCACGATCGTAGGTCTTAGTAAAGAAAATGTTATCACTTTCCGCCAACGGGTCATGTCGTGTGAGTTTTAATTCAAATTTATTATGCGTTTAGAACGTTAATTCATATAGAAAATCACAAATTGTCAAGTACAGTCACGCACTCATATGGACTCCGTACTCACAAGCAGTTAAATATTTTGGCTCATTTATACATTATTTTAAATACCTTGGCTTATGTATTACAATACATCTGTAGGACATAGTTATACGGTTTTTCTCTCCTCGTAGAAACATATTTGAAGCGCTTCAAAACTAAAATAATGAAGAAATTACTTGTTATACATTAACATTTCTGTCATTATTTTTCATAAAGTTGCAAGTACTCAAACAGGATTCGAACATGAAAAACAAATGTTCTAACTTAGCTAGTGGTTTGTTATTCCTCGTTCAGATGAAAAGGTTGCAAATAATTAAGCATCGCCGTGCCGATTCCCATGATTATTTAAGTATGGTAGTCGTGTCCACTCACAGTATTTCATTACATTAATCAGAGGAAGTTATATGTCGTAAACACTTATTCCACACTTGAGTAATGCAGCTGCATGGTTACACAGAAAACAAATACACCGTAAAATTAGCGGCAAAAGCAACGATTTCGCTCTACAGATTCAGGTAAATCCTGCTACCCTAATGTACATTATACATATAAGTCGGTTTTCCTGAAGTAGGTAATGTCTTGGTATAATTGAAATTAGTAACCAATGAAACTTTAATCTTTTAAATTTGGTATAACTTACATGATAAAAATTTTTTCATTTAATGACATTATTTTTCTAACAAATCATATAATTTTAATGTTGTATGTATACAAATTTCCAAGTCTATAGGGATATTGCATTTTAGACTCTACGGTATGCCACACAAATATAGCGAAAAAAAAACTCAATAATCATTTTAAAGAGTTCTGTCAACAGATATAGTTCTCACAAAATTTCCGAGTGTCGCTAAGTTTACATTATTTTGTAAACCACACGAACATTATTAAAATTTTATTCGTGCAAACTTCTCAGTTCTCGTGGGAAAGACTGTAATGCGGCTATAAAATATGTAAATTGCATTATAATGATTATACCGCTATGAATTCCATGTGTTATTTATATTTTTATTACTGGAAAAGAAAGAAACCCTGTATACCAATAACATGTACATTTATTTAATAATTATTGTAATAATTTAATGTCCTAAAATTCTGTCTAAAATTGGGTCGTTAGAGATGGATAGAGTTTTTCAGATAGTCAGAAGAGTGGAGGAGATTGGTTTCTGTAGGAATGAACTGTCCGAGCATTCAGCTTGGGAGATTTCAGAAAACCTAGTAAAACTGAAATAAGATTTGTCACACTAAGTATCGAGTCCAGGTTTTTCCAGTGTGTTGCCACTGCAGCAGGACACTCGGTTTTTGCAGTGTAGACACATATACCATATAAAGAGGTCAGTTGAGTTAAGTATTTAACCGGTTCTGAATTCTGGACGTGAACTATAACGAATTCACTAAATTGACATAATTAAGGGAGGGGAGAGGTTCCGACAAGTATATCACCTAATAAAACTGCGATTTTTTAAATATATTTTTTCTAAAGTTTTAAACAAAAAAAAAAAAATACGGTAGTTTCAAAGTGTTTCAGGTTTACCAAATTCTAGCTCAGAAAAGTGCTTTCCTGGCCAAACGCGTATCCTATCGAGCGCCTGCTCACACAATATGCTCGGTAAAATACCTAGCCGATCACCTGGTTAGCCAAACGTACGCTAGGCCAAAAGCCTGATAAGCCAAATATCTACACGACCAAAAGCCTGCCATCCCCGATATCTCCTTGGTAAATAATCAGGTTAGCAAAATATCTGCTTGGGCAAACGCCTGAAATTATAATTTTATTCTTGGTTAATTATCTAGTGGGCCAAATGTCTGCTCGGTTAAATGCCTGCCATGCCTAATGTCTGTTTGGCCAATCATCTGGTCGGCCAAATACCTGCCATGCCAAATGGCTCTTCGGTCGATCATCTGGTCGGCCAGACATCCACTCTGTCAAACGCCTGTCAAGCCAAATTTCTCGTTGGTCAATCATCTAGTAGGCAAAATATCAACTCGGACAAATGCCATTTCAAACAACTACTCTGCCCGAATCATGTGGCCAGTCAAATGTATTTTCGGCCATATGTCTTCTGTGGTAAATGCCTGCTTTGCCCAATCACCTGAGAGGTGCCAAATGTCTACTCGATAAACATCTGCATGGTACACCGCCTGATCAACCAAACGCCTTCTCTGACAACTCAGTTCAACCAAATGCCTACTCGCCCAAACATCTGTTTGTCCAAATGCTTAATTGGCCAAATTCCTGCATGGAATAATATTGCTCGGCCAAATGCCCGCTCTGCTAAGCGCCCGTTCAGCCAAAAGCCTGCTGTGCCAAACACCTGTTCGACCAATTTACATAGTTGATCAAATGCATCGCCGTAAAAATTTCTAGTAAAGCAAATTGATACTAGCAAACGTTATTTAACTGTATATAGTATGGAAAAAAAGCACACATCAAGCTGTAAAATATTGAACGCGCTACTACCCTCAGATGAGAACTTTCGTATCCGTTTGACTCTTTTCTTAGCAAATGCAGGAACGTTACCATGGGTGTGTTCGAAAAAAACACTTTAACATTTGCGCTTTCTTACGTTACATATACACTGATGTAAATTTGCGGCGAATTTCTTACAATGCTGCTCCATGATCAACGAAAACTCTGCCAAACACTTGCTTTGCAAAATAGTTTCTTCCGCACGACGAGAGAAGTAAACAAAACCACCGACATGTCCTCGGAGATCCTTCACATCGAATCCCATCCCACAGAGCGAGGGGTCCCAGGGGAACTGCCGCCCACGCTGATATTTTATGCACTTGGCACGTGGGAGGTTGTTTGCGGGCGCGCTCCCCGCCGAGGGTGCCGCGCGGGGGGAGGGGAGGTTTCTCGCAGCCTAAAGGGGTGTTTACCACCCCTCTGCCCCCAGCCCGGGAGGGCGGGGTCGTTGTTGCTGATGCCTCGGGCGCGGGCCAAATGTGATCAGATACCGGAGCGCCGAGTGTGTCGGCGTCGTGCCTGCGCCCTAATGGAAGGGAGGGCCAAGGCCGTCTCGCCGCGCCTGCCCAACATGTATTATTCATCCGCGACGAGCAGTTCCACCGGCAGTTTCCCATCCGAGCATAAGCTGCTGCCGATCGCGTTTCCGTTCCTGGAATCTGGGCCAGCCGGCGGATCCGCCACCCGCTCTCGCGAGCTGGCGAATATACACTGTTACAAATGTCGGTGTATTTACGGAAACGTGGAGTAAATATACGGACATGCAATCCGTATTGACGGAAAACAGAGTCAAGCCCGCAAATACAAAATACGGAAATTCTTCGTATTTCTTATAGCTTCAGGGTTCGGGGACGGGTAATGCCGGGTTTACACACACAAAGCTTGCTTCGCCATTCTAATCAGAAAATTATCGTTTCTGCGGCAGTTATGTTATTCACGCCACTAAGAGCTATTCTTTCAAACATTGAAAAGTATTATCAGACGTCTGTAAAATCTAGCAACACCGAACATACACTAACTTTAGTATAAACTCAAAAAGTTGCTAATGTGGCAGTACTGAAATACTAGTTAGACCAAAGATTCAAGTAAGCGTTGTGGAGAGTCATGGACTTGTAATTTTTTGACTCCGGTTCAAATCTTTTTCAAGTATAAAATATTAAATTTTTTTTAAATATATTTTTAATACACAGTTCAGCACCCACATAACGAAAATTAAAGATTTTTCTTATTTGTTATTTTAAAGTGGAAGTTCTGAAAACTAACTAGGGAATAAACGGAGAGGTTCACTGAATTCACGGAAAGTTTTTCGCAATGTGCGTTTTTGAAAATCAATCTTTCCGTAATTTTTCGGAGAATTCACGGACACCTCTGGATAAATGTTACCAGCACTTCTCCGTAAAATGGGCAATTTTTTTTAACAGTATAGGTCTCCTTCGAATAGGCTGTTCACGGCAAACTGAGCACTTTTGAAAGCCTTGCTCAGGCAGGACCTTATTTTCTCCCCGAACTTGTATCCTTTCATCGTATGGAAAAATCAACATTCCAATGCACAGACCACACCACTTTATTGACGCGTTAGTCGAGTGTCACTGTGAGAAATGTATGAAATGTAATATTGTTACTAAATTCTCGTGATAATATGAGTACTTTTGAAATCAACCTTTGAAAAATGTCACTGCCCCTACCTGCATAAGTTTTAACGGACACACTACGTGGGATGCCCCCAGTAAGGTCGGTAACACTGGAGGAAAAGTAGCTCCGTTGCCTTCATGTTGATTAGAAACGGTTTTGTAAAAGTGTTAATGCTCAAATTATTTTTTTAGCTTTTTGTTTTTAATGGTATAACTGAAATAATAAGCAATTGTGTAAAATATCTACTGTTCTAATAATTCCACAGCCTCACTTGGCCGACGCACAAATAAAGTGCTGAGGCCCAAGGCAATGTTAATTTTACATACAGTGGGAGTATAAATAATGTGCATGCAAGTAGATCTTAAGCAGGGATTCCGAAAGTGTTCAGTTTACCGTGAACAGACTAACATGCAAATTCTTGCATTAAGCGCATAAAACAAACTGAAAATAAATTTAACACATCCATTGTCCACAAATTTAAACGTCACGCATTTGATACGTCACTAACATCTCGAACAATCTCCCCCCCCCCCCCCCACCCTCCGTCGCACAGATTCAAACTTAACAGACGGCTTGATAGTATTTTCATTCAAATGCACGCAGTAAAGAACGGTATTTATTTTTTCAAAGCTGGAGAGGGGAGAGTCACTGAGTCATCCGGAACTGTTCATGTCGACATACGCCAACTGCAGAACTTTGTTGAAGTAGCAGAAAACCTTCACTGAAAAAAAAAAATACGACACTGAATAATAAAATAGGAATAGAAACGGGCCAGAGTTAGCTGTTATCGACAAATATGTAGGCCTAACACGCATTTCCAACAAGGAACCTAGTCAGATATCATAAAATGACGACACAAAACAACTGTAATGAGTATGAAACAAACAATGTCGATGGCATATGAAAACACTTGCAAAGAACTAGACGAAACCATGCGGGCAACACAGAGGAATACAGCAAGCTTGCTACGACAAACGGTCCGTATGTCCACAATAGTAGCTCAGATAATAGCTTGCCTTCACAAAAAGAATCGTTCAAACATCAAATTATATATCAAATATATTCTATAAGTTATATAGGACATGGACTTATAATTTGCGTCTATGTACATCTGTATGTATTAAACCGCATATGTATGACTGTACGAATTTATGTGAAAACGGTGGTGTACAAAGGAAAGGTTTTGAGAAATTAATAATCTACAATTTTAGTGGAAAATATTTATGGCATAACATATGCTGATAACTGTTATTTACAAAAACATGATAATTTTTGTATGTTCTCCTTCGAAACTAGATGAATATTTTAGGACTACTCAGACCAACAGTAGTTATGTTTTAAACATTATAAAGGCGCGAAAAAAGGGGTGGGGAGTTAATAATTAGGCCAGAGATAGGAAAGGTAAACTGTCCATAAATAATATAATATACTGCAACGGTATTACACGATTGTGTGTTGAAAAAAAAAGGGCGAGGGGGAGAAAATTGTTGAAAACGTGTCTGTATTTTTTAACTGATGGGAAATATTGCTGTTAAATCTAACACTTAAAATGTATTACCATTTGTTTTGCGAAATTACAGAAAACAAATTCTGGTTTAGAAATCAGATGGACGCTTAGATTAATATAAATTATTGTTCAGAATCCACACAAATCCGATATTTCTGCAACACCATCAAATATTTAACATAATAAGGACATTTATTGATGGAAAGATAGGCTATATATATATATATATATATATATATATATATATATAATTATTGTAAAAAAATAGGTTGAATGAATATGTTATGGATAACGTGCTCCGTTGAATTATGTGCAGAGGAAAACTATTTTTTCCCCTTAGATCAAGTGCAAAGCCTATGAAAAATTATGTAAAGAAAGAAATTTTATTTTACTAGCACTATATACTCAAATGCAATTTTTGTAAAAATTTGGTTTAATGAGCGAAATGGTTATTTTATGATCTTCAAATTTCATTTTGTTTTTATATCTAAATAAGTAGGGGAGAGCAAGGTTGAAGTGGCTACTGTAAGGTAAAATTATATTTAAATCGTTTACTATAAGTAAAAACAAAATGTAAAATCACCCTCCATACAATATACTTATGGTACAACCAACTAAACAATTATTTTAATTAATTGTCAGGAATGATCATATTTCAATTAATTTTAGAAATAGGTTTATCAAATGGCCACATTGCCCTACCAAAGAGGGTAATAAAGGTCACTGAATGGCCACTTAGTTCATCATATTTAACCGTTTGATATACAATTTACAGCCATCAGCTGAGGGCCGAATTAAATACCAATAAGTTACGGAAACCAATACAAACACGCTACGGTCATTGGCAAGTGTTGGAAAATAAATTTAACCTACGATTCTGGCTGTCTGCTAGAAACAACGTCGCTACCATACAACCATTACACACGGAAGTGGCGAATGTTTCAACCCGTTAGCTGGCCACTTTGCCCTCTTGGACGCAACTGCAAAAAATAAAGCTTGTTTAGAGTATAAACTGAGTAGTCTACTAAATCTTACGACACGTCATTTTAAAGCCACGTGTATAATATTTTAGTAAGATTATTGTAAATAATTAAAAATCTTTTATGCACAGGGATAAATATTAATCCCTGATGTTAAATCATGAGACAGATGGTCTCATTTTTGCATGCAAGTTTTCCACCCGCCCCACTGACTCGTTCAACTACGCTCCGTCTCCCACGTCACGTATGCATGTCTGCCTGCCTCTCTCTCTCTCTCTCTCTCTCTCTCTCTCTCTCTCTCTCTCTCTAATCTAAAGCGTGCAAAAGCACGTGGCCTTGGACTTAACCGTACAGCCATACAACCATCTAATTCCTAATACAAGAAATGTCGAAAACAACAAAAACGTGAGTATTCACGGCAGAAAATCATAAAAAAACTCGTAAAATCCAAAATTCGAAGGTCCATTAAACTCGCAGAAAAGTCAACCGGCACAAGCACATAGTGACGTCGAGATCCCGACGCCGAGGTTCAAAAATACGAACCGTACAAGACGACTGGTACTACACTACTACGTGTGCCTGCCTGGCTGCTGTACTACATAGAAAGTGGCCAACGAAATATTTCACTCGGAATACCATACTAAAAGACTATAATTAATATTGAAGGCTGTTTTCTTGCCTTATATTCTGGGTCAGGTGAGTGAAATTAGCGAGCAATACGTGACGTGTTCACGGCCATTAAAATGCTCCGCAAAAGTAGAGCTGAAGACGCGGCCCGCATGGCTGCCTCCACGACCTTCTTCGCCGACAAACTAAACAGCTGAGCGCTAGTTCTGCTCCGTTCCGTTATGTAGCGCTAGTGGCGCGGCCTGCTTGGCTGACACGTGGGTTTGAACATTAAAGACCACGCCACTGGTATTGGAATTCGTAGAAATCACACGTTTTTCTGGAATCTCCCACGAGAGGGTGTATAATTTTATTGGTCTAAATTAAAAATGTTTACGTTTCACCCTGATGTTGATGGCAACCCGCCCCTAGGAAATTATGGTATATAAACCTCTGCAGCAATGGCTCGGGGCGAGATGACTGCTGAGGGTCCTTCTGACCTTCTGACCAAAACTGTAGGAAAAAGGACTGGCTGGTAGTAAATATTTTATTCCACGTATTGTAGTGAAGAATGGTTCACAATAAAATTATTATAATTCGTTTTGTGAGAAATCTGAACATTGAAATATGTTTGTTTTACTTAAAAATTTTGCACGTATATAAGTTGATTCAGAACTTCCGTTCTTTAAGGCTGTTCTGAAAGAGTGTAATGTCAGCCTTGTTCTCGAATGCGAAGTAAATTGTATAATGTAAACCAAAGAGACAGAAAATACCAGAACATGTGAAGTAATTTTAGGTTACGTGGTTTTAAAGATTGTTCCTCTTGTAAATTTTAGAGGACTTAATTTTACTAGAAAATAATGATGAAAACAGCAGTAGCAGGTTTTAGGATAGGAACGTGAAATCCAGTACAAAGTATTTAGTGTAGTTTGTTGTGCATTTGTAATGTTTTGAATCTTTGTAGTTTAACTGGTGTACTGGTTGAAAATATTCAATATAGTATATTAATTTTCAAAGAGCACTTACGTGTTTTCCTGCATAACTGTTACATCTAATACTTCTTTGGAAATATTACTCTGTTGAACAGTTGTTGATTTGGAAGAATCTGACTGACCTTTGTTGCCCTGCGGTGCTGGGCATAGCAAAGGGCTACAATCAGAGATTAACAAAATCATAGAAACTTCAATAAAATCAATAATTTGCCAGACAAAGAGCTCAGATGCTCTCATAACACTAATGGCTTCCCTCTTGATTGTTTCAAGTCCTTGCTGCCAGACTGCAGCACTCACCAGCGGAGTAGTAGCTGATGGCTACTTTACTCGCACTGGCCACTTTACCCGACTCTCCCTTACTTGACCTACCAAGAAACGCCGCATAACATTAGAAACTATATTTGGGACAGAGCATTAGAATAACTGTGTCTTTAACAGCCGAAGAGGTAAATTACTGACTGTCTTTATTGGTATTCAGTTTATTTTCGAAGAAGTCTTAGATACGGGATATATGTATAAAGTCCCATCGTATGTACATACGGAATAATTATTTCATCTCCAGGATACGAAAAATCCCGCACAAACACGGTACAGATGTCAACCCTATTCAGCATTGACGCCACTGATATCTATTGATATGGAAAGGATAATTACTAAAGTCGAAAAAGTCCAGTGTTGTTAGATATATCGTGCAAAGAGTATTCAAATAGTGTTATCGAAAAACAGAGCTAAGGGGATGATGTCCGTAACGTTTTCGTAAAAAAATAAATTGAAGCTCAGAATACAAAGTAATGTGAAGTTATAACAATAAAAACAAGGGCAGCTATCTCCTCTACGTCCATGCTGTAACTGCCTGGTTTTGGCCGCGTGCTTGGCTACAGTAGAATCTCGGTATACCTACAGCGGCCGCGTGCTTGCCTACAGTATAATCTCGGTATACCTACTGCGACCACGTGTTTGCCTACAGTAGAATCTCGGTATACCTACTGCGGCCGCGTGCTTGCCTACAGTATAATCTCGGTATACCTACTGCGGCCGCGTGTTTGCCTACAGTAGAATCTCGGTATACCTACTGCGGCCGCGTGCTTGCCTACAGTATAATCTCGGTATACCTACTGCGGCCACGTGCTTGACTACAGTATAATCTCGGTATACCTACTGCGGCCGCGTGCTTGACTACAGTAGAATCTCGGTATACCTACTGTGGCCGCGTGCTTGCCTACAGTAGAATCTCGGTATACCTACTGCGACCGCGTGCTTGCCTACAGTAGAATCTCGGTATACCTACTGCGGCCGCGTGCTTGCCTACAGTAGAATCTCGGTATACCTACTGCGGCCGCGTGCTTGACTACAGTATAATCTCGGTATACCTACTGCTGCCGCGTGGAGCGACATTGATATAAATCACCAAAATTGAAAGAATTTGATGTAAAGTCTATTCGCAGTAACTTCACACTTTTTTAATCAACCTTTTGCAAAATCACCCCATGTAAGACGGCTTTGACTGTTTCCGAAATATGCTACGTATAACAAGCGTGTTAGCTTTTCCATAACATAAAATTATATTATTTTTAGTTGAAGTGGATTTTTACTTGTATTTTAACAATACATTTTAATAATTCATTTATTTTCAGTGCAGATGAAACAGGAAGAAAAATGTGTATTTTAAATCCAAAGTAAAAAACAATTTTCATGAAAAATATCATTAAACTGAGTGCTCGCGAATACGGCGCGTTGTCAGGATTTCAGAAAAGTTACTATAGGCTGTTCACGGTCAGATGAGAACTTTTAAAAGCCCTGCTTAATATCTACTTGTATGTTCCAGAATGTATTCTTCCACCTCATGTAAAATTAACATTGCCATGGGCCTCATCACTTTAATCATGCGTCGGTCATGTAAAACTGTGAAAGTTTTATTATATGGGAAAGTAAATATTATACAAATATGCACATTTTCACACTTCGATACATTAAAAAAAAATCAGAAAGCGAAAGAAATAGTTTAAGTTATCACAAATTAATACCTAACACTTTTTATTCGACGTTAAGGTATGAAAATATTTTCCATCCATCGTTACCAACTTTACTGAGCAAATGTCACAGTGCACCCGTTAAAATATATGCGCTCAGGAGCAGTGAAATTTTTCTAAGGTTCATTTCAAAAGTGCTCACTTGATCGCGAACAGCCTTTAGTAGCCATGAACGAACTATTTAGAGAACGATGCCGAGCCATAAGTAAAATAGCATGCACAGCTGACTTCTTCTCGGAGGTACGAGGCGAGTTGATTCCCGCGCTGGTTGCGTCGAATGGAGGTTCGTCGCTTCTGGCGGGTCGGTTGAATGGGGCTACGTGGAGGACTGCCTGCAGCTCGCCCTACCCCGTACCCCGTCCAACTCGACCGCTGTCGTGTCCCTCCGCTGGCAGGTAGAGCTCCGTGTCTCGTCGGCAGCGACATGTGTGACAGACGGAACAAGTGGGGAGGCGTAGGCTGTTCACGGTAAAGTGAGCACTTTTTAAGGCCTTGCAAAAATTTTTGCTTTTAGTCAATTTTCATCTTTCGTCCACTTTTTAACACAACCACTGTCATGTGACCAATAAACATAATGTATACATTCCACTCTTCTCATAAGTTAACGTCTGAAGATCTAATGAAATATATTTATTGAAGGTCAAAGTCTGTTGGAAGGGTCTTAAAAAGTGCTCGCTTTACCGTGAACAGCCTATGCATGGCTGAACTCCAAAAATAGTGGGATTTCAACAAGGCAGGAAAACTCGAGTGTTGATCAATAAAGTGAGCATTTTTCATATCAACCTTAGAAGAATGTCACTGCTCCTACCTGCATATATTTAAACGGGCGCCCTGAGTGACATGCGGCCAGTAAAGTTGGTAACGATGGATGGAAAGTAGTTCCATATCTTAACGACGAATAAAAGGTGTAGGGTAACCATTTCTGATAAATTTAATTACTTCTTTCACTTTCTGTTTATTTTTAAAGGCATCGAAGTGTAAAAAAGAGCAGATTTTTTTCAATATTATCTTTTCTAATAATTTCACTGTTTCACTTGACCGACGCACGAATAAAATGATGAGGCCCATGACAATGTTAATCTTACATAAGGCGAAAGAATACGCAACGTGCATACAAGTAGATTGAGCAGGGCTTTCAAATGTGCTCATTTGACCGTGAATAACCTGTATCTAACAGATCTACTAATGTCGGTATAGACTGTTCACGATAAAGTGAGCACTTTTCAGGCCGTAGTTACTTTTTTATTTCAGCCATCCTTTAACAACCTTTTTGAATAAATATTTCCGGGTAAGTAATAAACACAGTATGTAGATTCCACCGCACTCGAAAGTTAATGTCTAAGGCCAAAATAAGATATATTTATTGACTATTATTAGAAATGAGAGGGCTTTCAAAAGTGCTCAATTTACCGTGAATAGCCTATATATACATATAGTATAAGGTGTGCCATTTTCATTTAACAAGTTGCGAACGTGAAACAGCATGCCATTAAAAAAAAAATTGAGTGAATATTGAGTAAGAGATCATGCTAGCTGTACGAAACTAGTCTGAGTGTCCCAACATTGAACTTCCTTAGCCCTAATGCCAATACGAGTATAGCCTGTTCACGTTAAAAATGAGCAGTTTCGAAAGCCCTGCGTAAGATCTACTTGTATGCACGTTGTGTATTCTTCCGCATTATGTAACATTAACATTGTCATGAACCAAGCCACTTTATTCACGCGCTGGTCTTTTGAAACAGAGAAATTACTAGAAAAGTAAATAATTTACAAACATGCTAATTTTTACTCTTCGATGCATAAAAATACAAAAAAAGGCGTAGGAAATAATTTAAGTTATCATAAATGATTACTTAAGACTTTTTATTTGACATAGTTATATGGAACTATTTTCCCTCCATCGTTAGCAACTTAAATGGGCGCATTTCAGTCAGTGCGCCCGATAAAATATATACAAGTAGGAGCGGCGAATGTTTTCTAAGGTTGATTGCAAAAGTAGTTATATTATTGTGAGCAGCCTTTAGTCGTCAGCAGGGCTTCAGAAGATGAGCTGTTTGGTAACCACGGAGCAGTGGCCGGCACAACGCCATGCAACTGCAATGTAAGCTTATTTCTTTCTGTAACAAAATAAGCCCACCGCCACAGTCCAGAAACTGCTTCGGCTGCATTTCGGCGTGTGGCCTCATGACGAGGTGCCCTGATCGTCCAACGGATGAAACAGTCCCGCCACACCCGATCACGCGTTAACACAAAAAACGACTGGTCGTCCGCGCGCACATGGGATGTTGCAAGTTATTAACCCGCCGCTTGGAGGAATGTGTTGCTGGCGATGGCGGACACCTGCCTGGCGTGATAGCCTAGGAACAACTTTTTGAAATGTATATGCCGATACTAGTTTTAAATACACTCCACTATTATTCGTGTTTACCTGACTTGTTGAAATTATACTATTTATTCTGCCTAGCGCTGTACTAGAACATAACCTGATTTGTCTGGCTATGGAAAGGTCGCAACGCGCGCATTCCCGGCAAAGGAAATCAAGAACTAAGTTTGAACTACTTAATATGTTTCGATAGAGAGATTTGTAAATGATTATTTATTTTAATTAACAACGCCATCGCGTACGTCAATAGTTGATACGATGCACAGTTTTCTAATACAAAAATTCCTGACTAACGTGTACAAACCGTACACACACACACACATATATATATATATATTATTTCAATGCATATAACTTTGCCTATATATATAATTTCATTGCATATAACTTTACGGTAACAAAATTAAAAGCACTTTTTAATTTTAACCGAATTAAATTTTCGTGAAAGCCACTCTCAAAAATTATTTTTTCAAGGAAAGTATTTTTAATAAAGATACATACATTTTAATGTTACATGTGTGAAGATAATATTGTTTTGTTACTTTTCAGACAATTATTTCAGCTTATTTTCTGATTCTGTGAATTATATCACTCGTTTTTACTAAATGTTAGCAATTTTTAAACTGAAATAAATAGACTGTTCTATACGATAGGTACCAGCATTCAAATATCTTGTCGATAAAATCCAACCCCATAAAAATATATTAAGTAGTTCAAATTCTATATTTGATTTTACGATTCGGGAATTTGCGCCACTGCGAGACTTTCCCCTCAGCTCTCGAAGAACCATTCCAGCATTATACTGGAGTGATTTCGGAAAGCCATAGAAAACTGAATCAATGCTCCCTGACCTGGAATCGAACCCGGTTCCTCGTGAATACTCCAACACTGCACGACCTCGTTCGGTCGTATCTCTCCTCTGATCGTCGGTAATGCCAAGACACCGAAATCTGGCTTGATTCACACGAGCCTGAATCTACTACTTAATTCTGTACAATCACAATTTTATATACTTATCGTGTCAAACATTTTAAACACCAATATCGAATATGTTCACATGCACTTGGATACACTTATTAATTCTATACAATCATGAGTTTCTATACATAGTGCCAACATTTTAAACAGCAATATCGAATACGTTTATATGAGCCTGAAAAAAACCACTTAGTTCTATACAATAATGATTTTTATACATATTGTGTCAAACATCTTAAATAGTAATATTAAATATGTTAACATTATTTTTCTATAAATATTGTTTCAGACATTTCAAACGGCAAAGTCGGACACGTTTGCTCCATTTGTAAGCCCGGAGCCGACCTTACCGGGAATTGAACCCGGCTCGACGTGGTGGGAGACAAGTGATATAAGTATTAGACCGCCCTTAGGATGTATGCGAGTAAGCAGAAGCAATATTCCCACTTGTATAGGCAGAGGAGCCTAGCCGTTTTTGATGACTTTAGTGTCATTCATACCAGCCGGTTATTAGCTCTCTCTTAACTTCTCGTTGTGCGTGTCCATTTACCTGTTCCACTTAACTGCTTAAGCTTCTTTCGCATGGTGCTGAAGCTCGCAGAGCACGGTTTGATTGATCACGTGCTATCGATCGCTCCCGCCAGTCGTGCTGGTTCATATTGCTTCGAAATGAGCTGGAAGGTATCGAAATAATTTGCAGGTCCACTGGACCCCCTACTTCAAACTACAGACGTAGCAAATGTAAACACGGACCATTGATTATCACCACAGTTGGATAGCTGTGACCCAAAACTGACACATATATAGAAGCGACACGCAGTGGCGTCATTTTAATGTGAGCAACGTCAGTCTCTTGACTAGGTGCATCATGTGCATGTTTGTGATTGGCTGTTCGTCTCTACAGATGATTTTGAGGAGTAACGTCTGTCATGTTTTCATGGAGTGGTGAAAAGAGGATTTCGTTTCTAGGGGGGAATTGTTCCAAATGGCAAACATTCGGATGTTAAACAAAAAAAACCTACAAATATTTTTTGTGTACGGATGTATTTTATTAAGAAATTAATTAGGATTTTAATTTGGAAAACTATTGCATTTTGTTCGTATGAACAATGTTGCCTAAATATTCCAATAATAAGACAAGACGTGGAATTATCGTACTTCCCTATCGCCCGGCCACTGTGCCACAGTGTGCATGTTGAGATGCGGAACACGATTGACATATTCGCTTCTGTGTGCTTTGCTATTCTGTTCCTCTCAACCCCCTCGCTCGCCCTTCCTTCCCCTTTGCTCCTGACAGCTTCCTTCCTCTCTCACCTCTGTTTCATCTTCGTTCTGACGCGTGTCTCCTGTCTGCCGAAACATGTTCGCCGTGAGTGAAATCCTTCCGTAAACAATGCGCCGGTCTCCCGGCCTGGGATATATATATGTATATATATATATATATATATATATATATATATATATATATATATATATATATATATATATATATATTGTGGAAGATTCCCTCTAGCTAAGGCTTTGCGCTGTTGCAACACATCGCTGATGGAAGGATATTTTTTAAAGAGCGCAGCTGCGATGTGTTACACGAAGTTTCGACAGTATGCGGTATATTGCAACAACAGCGTTGCCCCCGAATATTTCTTTTAAAAATGTAAATTAACTATTAGCAAATATAAATGAAAATTTGCTGGTTTAACAGGGTCGATAGTTTCTTAGACATTATTACTTGCTGTGCGAAACTTGGTGGTATAGACCGTTCTTTCCGACTTCGAATTTAAGAATACAATAAAAGAAATCTCCTCAAGTCATGCTAGGCTATAAAACGAGGAATTCCAAGAGAGAAGTTTTACACCAAACATACAAGATTGATACTGCCTAAGGAAACCATAGTCATACATCTGTATTGTTTTCTGTATTCTTTGTTCGCTATATTACAAATTCGGTGATTACTCTCTAATTCCACTTTATATAAAGGACCCTATTATATTTCATTGCGTCGTAAATATTATTTGAAAAAACGTGCATTCTGCATCTACATTTCTATACAAAAAAGAATTTAGTTTAATCATTTCTATTTCGTTTTTGAAGACTCGTCGCTAGAGGTTAATGACCTTTGCACGAATTTCGGACACATTTTATTTTATACCGTGAAATCCTGGCCTTTTTTCAGGTTTTTGGGTATTCTATACTGTGTTGGATTACTCTTTCTATTTTATAGACTTACTAAAGCTTTAGCTACGACAAAATTGCCACTGGGGGATACGTACTGAAACGGAATTGTAGCTGTCATCCGACCGATAGTAACATTTAGATTCTGTAGGACTGAAGATATGTTGGCGTATTTCTGACCAACATTTGAGTATTGCGATATTCCCGCGTAACGGGAGCCTCTGAACGCATCTTTGGATAGTTTGCGGTATCCTCTCATTCGGCCACTCCGGATGTTGATGTCTGGTTGACAAAGTCTTTTGCTCGACTGAAACTGGGTCGGAGTACAGATCATGTGACAATACGCCGTTTCGTGCACCAGGCATATTTTTTGCTCGCACCTTGATGGCGCAGACAACAGGGCCACGTTAGCAGTCTCGCCTTTCGTGACGGACTCTAGTAAAGCTCCTGTCACACTGCCAAATAAGTTTGGTAAAATAAAGTTAGACAGGTATGATGTCATAGAAACTTCACACTTCCATATTTGTCTGAGAAAGTTGGATGGCTTCAGTTTTCATCAAACATTTGAAGATTGGACCTGGTCTGAAATTTATTTGATGTGTCACGTTCTCAGCCAATCAGAATCGGGAACGACGAAAATTGAGGCCAGGAAACTTTAAAATAACAAACAATTGCTGGGAAAGAAGAGAGTTATGAAGATAATTAATTTATGCAGAAGCTATCTGACCATGGATGCTATTTTGAGTAAATATTGCTCATAAAATTACGAATTCAGGTGCATTAAATTTTATTGTGCAGGATATATCTCTGATAAATGAAATTAGAATTTGGTATAGAAGCGAAAATAAATTACAACATTTATTGCAATTCTACCTGTAATCGACTGCATTGAAAAACAAGAGCAATATCTCAATATTAAAATTATTTGAAAATTATAATTCAGATTGGGTCTTCCCAGTAAAAAAAATTTGACTGTGTGAAACATTTTCAAACACATTCAAGATTATTTCATAAAATTTGCTGGAAGGAAAAATTCGATGGCCGTATTTTGTCTTAAAACTTTATTGTCAAATATAGTTGAAGGCGAAAATTTGACAGTGTGACAGTGTGACGGGGTGCGTGGAGTATTCCAGATCTTAGCAGCTGTTGCTATAAAAGCGCGTCGGGCCTCCGAGGCAGGGAGTTGATGAGTGCCTGGAGTTTGAGCGATTGCGCGACCTTGAGCGATAGACGACGAGCAAGAAGAGAAACGAGTGGTGAGAGAAGTGACCAGCATGATGAAAGTCTGTAACGGCGAGCATCTCTGCAGTGAAGGGTGCGACTTGGCATGTTGGACTATTGGACTGGATGACTGAGTGTAAAACACTACAAATGGTAGAAACAGACTGCATATGTGTAAATTACGAATGCGAGTTAATTGACTATAACCAAACAAATACATTGAGAAGGAATTTAATTAAGGTTGAGATAGACATTGAATACTGCGCTAACGAACAAATAAAAGAGCAATAAAGGAGATAGATGGATTTGATACTGTTCATAATAGATGTGTCAATAAATTAAAATAAAATTTAGTTATTTTACTTTTTATGAAGACCTCCATCCATCACGAACTCGGGCACCTCCCTCAAGCTTCATGTAACACTTGTGTCAGAAGTGGAATGGAGGCATTAATTTTTAAATTAAGTTACGTGTAGGCTATTAATTTGTGATTTAAAAAATATTAATTAATTGTAATAATTGATGGCCGAAAAATTAAAGTTGTTTTGTACAACTGTCGCAGTGAATTTTAACAAGAAAAATATCTGCAGAACTGGAAGCACTACGAGCATTGATTGAAGGGCTAAATAGCCAAGCGAGCGCACGTGCAAATAGCATTAGGGAAGATGTAAAAGAGTGAAATAAGTATTTTTAACTAAGATACAAATTACCAAATTAGTAGTGTAATAGAAAATGTAAACGATAATATAACTAGCCAGATCACTAATATAAACGATTTAGTAGACAATTAAATTAACACTGTAAATGAAAAAGTAAACAAGAAAATAGTAGGCATTAGCGAGTCAGTAAACACGAAAAAAGACAGTGACGATAAAAGAATGAACAGTGTAAACTTCAAGATTGACAGTGTCGAGTATGAAAGGAAACATAAAATAAGTGTATTAGAGAAGAAATACTAAGAATTTCTTCAGCAATGGAGTTTCGCTACCAACACATCGGTAGCCGAGAAGAGAGGGGAAGCAGTGAAGTCGTAACTAACTTAACAACCTCGGAGGATAGCCACCAGCTCTGTAGCATTGGTGTCGTGTAGAAAGGAGTGCATAAAGCCATCCGCATACGATGACGAGATTTCTTGGTGGGAGTACCAACGCCACTTTGAAATAGTCGCCACCCTGAATGGCTGGTCAGCCGAACAGCGGGATTACTACCACGTGGCTCTACTGAGAGTCCCTGAACTCAGCATACTACAATTTGTCCCAGAGCGACATCAACTGGAGTACCTGACACTAGTGTAGGCCTTGGAGATAAATTTCGGTGACCGGTACCTGCAACATGCCCACCATTCCCAGTAGCGAAGCGGTACCCGGCGACCAGGGGAGCCACTGCAGCAGCTATGGCAAGACATCGTGTGGCTGTCTCAACTATCTCTGGAAGGGTGTTCTGAGGAGGCTCGCGACATAATAGCAGTCTGATTCTTCATCGACGCCATCGCCGACACAGAGGTACGGCAAGCAGTACGTCTGTATGCAACTCACACCATGCAGGACACCCTGACTGGAGCACTGTAGGTGGAGACAGCCAGAAAGTAACTCCCCCCTCCCGGACGTACGGTACGGGCAGTGATGCTGAATGAAGACGACAAAAATAGCATGAAGAAGACACTGAAGGAGTTGCAGTTGGTTTTGTGGGACATCGCTTCCAGGGTATGTGCTACAGAGTTTCGCCGCCCCTCACCCAAATTGTGGGAGTGACGGTCATGTGGACAACTGGGACACCTGAAAACCTATTACACAAAACAGCAGCAGCAGAAACAGAAGCAACTGAGGTAAAAGGGGCAATAGGGTGAAGAACATGAAGAAATTTGTGGTCTTCGTGCATATGTCCAACGAGTGAGAAACCGCATCGACAAGATGGTGCTGCAAGCTGCACACAGTACAACGCCGCTGGAAAATGGACACGACGACCTGCGAGTGCTGTCCAGACGTCCTGAACACGTGTGCCATACAGCAGTGAAAGGAGCCCATGGCATGGAGCGAGCGATAGGATGGCCCCTCTCGACAGTGGCTTTGTATCTTAATACCATGGCTCTGAGTATGGCAGAATAATGTTGGGCGAGGTATTTCAAGAAGGACAACTGGAATGGCTGTACAACTTACAGAGGCGAAAAGGGTACCTGAATCTACATAAATGTGGGGAATGCCCCTACAGGAATCTGAAGAATATGAAAGATGTGGTATTTCAGATTTGTCGTCAAGGCCCTCGGGAGAAGACGAAGGCTGCCAGCATCGACCGATTGCCACTCTACTACGGTCCTGATGTTGCAGAATCTGTTCGGGATGATCAGAATCGAGAAAGAGACAGTGTTAGGTGTCACGGCGTTGCATAGCGCAAGCGAGCAAGAGTGTGTGAAGGACAGAGTAGTGATATGATAGCGGCCGGCGAGAACGAAGGAATGTTGAAAGGTCAGGTGTACGATAATCGAAGAGGCTCATTTCTTGTTTCAAAGCCGTGCGCCGCGCATTCTTACCTGTGAGGTTGTATAAAGCCTTTTTACTGCTCGCATGCTCCAGATATCAAGCAGATTGAATTTCTGCATTTATCTGAAGAATGTTCTGGTTTTGATTGTCCTTGCCTCTCTCAGTATGACTCGGGGAGGTGGGAATATTCCAGATCTTGACTGCTAATACTATAAAAGCATGTCGGGCCTCCGAGGCGAGGAGTTGTTGAGAGTCTGGAGTTTAGGCGATTGCGCGATCTTGAGCGATAGACGACGAGCGAGAAGAAAAACGTGTGGTGAGAGGAGTGACCAGCGGGTAGGGAATCTGCAACTGCGAGCATCGGTGCAATGAAGGGTGCGACTCACAGGCTGGACTATTGGTTTCGGTGAATGCGTGTAAGACATTACAAATGATGGCAACACACAGACTAAACATGTGTTAATGATTAATGTGAGTTAATTGACTATAACCAAACAAATATACTGAGAAGGCATTTAATTAAGATTGAGATAGACATTGAATACTGCGGTCACTGAGAAATAAAAAGAGTAATAGTGGAACTAGATAGATTGATGAAAAAAATTAGCTGTGTGAATAAATAAAAAATACATTATGTTCTTTCGTTTTTATTAAGACCTCCGTCCGTCACGAACTCAGATACTCCTCTCAGGCATCTTATAAGAATATATAAAAATGTATTGGGTACGTAATATTTTTATTTCATAATGTTACAAAATATTTGTACTTTTATTTAACATCGGAATGTACAGTTTTTTAATCACCATTATTACTTATTTATTAAACAGCTACATACAACTGATTTTCTGCTGTTTTATTAGTACATTTATTTCAACAAGTGATTAGTGTTATTTTTTCTACGAATTCCGGTTTGGGCATTTTCCATTACCAATTGGTATAAATTCACTTATTCATATTTAGAGTGTACGTCTCTTAATACTCACTTCAGGCTCTAAGATGTGTTACGGATATTGTCTCCTTTTGCATAAAGAATCACATCACATATTTCGTACAGTTAGATCGAATATAAATGTGTATAAAGCATAACTCTGTACTGCTGAATACGTCAAAAGAAGCCGTTACATATATCAATAAATCCGTTCGACAGTGAAACATCACCAGTACGAAGCTCTCAAATCTCCCTTTTGGATTCCAATTTACATAATATATCCGGGGTTGTAGCGAAGTGAGTTTAAAGCGAGACTGAGTGATAAAGCAGGTATTTCGTTTTGTACAAACAATGCGTTTAAAATCAAGGATTTGTGCAACGCCGACATGACATTTTTTTAGTTGCCAAAACAATAGGGAACTTCAATGAATTATATATTTATTTGTCCACACCATATACTTGTAATATTCAGTACTACAATTTTGGTGATCGAGATAAAATGGTATTTCAATTGCCTCTAATTGGAAGGGGTACGAGATATTTGTCCGAAGTTAACAAGCAATTTTAATTGGTTCACGACTGAAAATTGCCTTATTTACAATGTTTATTAAAATTTCATGCAGTTATTATCAGATATAAGCTTGTTATTCATATCGATTCAGTGTTACTACATTTGAAGACAGAGCAGCCTATATGCTGTTCACGGTAAAGTGAGCACTTTTGAGGCCCTAGTTACATTTTCCTTGCAGTTATTTCTTATCCTTTAATCACCTTTTTAAATAAATATTGCCATGTAAGTAATAAACCTAGTGTATATATATATATATATACACACACTAGGTGGAATATATATATATATATATATATATATATATATATTATATATATATATATATATATATATATATATATATATTCCACCGCACTCAGAAGTTAACGTCTAGGGCTAAAATAAAATATATTTATTGACTCTTATTCCAAATGAAAGGGCTTTCAAAAGGTTTCACTTTACCGTGAATAGCTTATATTAGGCTAACTGTCATTTACCGCGACTGCGTATGGACAATTTAAGATCGTTGAGAAGACGTGTATATATTAAATCATAGCCGTTGTTTACCCGGGATTTGAACCCGGAAAATTGTACTCCAAAGCCACTACAGTGACCTCAAATACGGATGGAGATTTATTACAGAACATTAACAATATACTATCGAACATTTTTACTGGTTGGTAAATATTCTCCATTCATTATTTTACAATCACATGTACAAGTGTTTTCCCTCTCGTTTCATGCATAGATGCTAACAAGGTACACATATCTTATAACTAAGTTATGTTATGCGTATATTACAACTCTCAGAAACCCAGAGGGATAAACATCATAGTTATTTGTTCACTATTGCTGGACTTGCGCAAATACATAAACTAATAATAGTAAAATGCCCATATAATGCTAGTGAAAGTCAACAAGAGTTCTTTGGACCTACAGGGAAAATTCGAGACAAGATCATGTAGATAAATACTCAAAGTCATCAGTTCACTTGTAGGGACCATAAACAACGCTCTAAGTTCTTATATTTTTCTTTCACACACAGCATAAATCGTACTTCTCTGACAATTTTGATGGTATCTGTACTACTTTAAGAGGAGTTCTTGACGTTGCATAGTCGGGTGCAGTGCTCCATAGGCAGTTACTTTATTTTAGCCTTAAAATCCCTCGTTCAAAGTACGCGTTCTTTTCATAGATCAGCACATTGGACTGACTTTGATGGTGAGGCGTGTATTTCAAAAACTCAACATCGCGCTTCAAACACCAGTTTGGCAGCGGTTCTGAAATGGCATGCACCGTTCCCGTCGGACCGCTGGCACCACGAGACTTAAACTGGCGACCCTATAATTTCATTAGTGACAAATCTATAGCAAAAACTTCGGTACACTAGTTTTCAGTGTTTCCGACCAGTACACTTTGCGTTAAGGCAGCGCGATAAGGCAGTTTTCAGCCATGTCGGGGAGCTGATAAATAGTGTTTGTATTGACCGCGGTGTCTTGTAAGAGGTATTCGTACCCCGTCTGAAATGTGTGTTATTTCCGTAGACTAGAGGGTGTTCACAATCAAATGAGCACTTAAGAAATCAACCTTAGAAATAGAGTCACTCCTACCTGTCATATATTTTAACGGGCGCACTAAGTGACATGAGCCCAGTATAGTTGATAACGATGGAGGGAAAGTAGATCCACATCTTAATGCCGAATAAAAAGTGTCAGGTAAACTTTCGTGATTACTTAAATTATTTCTCTCGCTACCCGTCTTTTTTTTTTTTTTTTTTTTATCCAAGTGTAAAAGTGAGCAACTTTGTAATATATTTACTTTTCTAATAATTTCACAGTTTAACTTGATGGACACGTGAATAAAGTGACGAGGCCCACGACCATGTTAATTTAGCATGCGGCGGAAGAATACACAACGAGCTTACAACTGGATCTTTAGCAGGGCTTTTAAAAGTGCTCAGTTTACCGTGAACAGTGTGTATAGCGCATTGGTCACACATTCGATGGTTTCGTGGGAGAACGTGCATTTCAAACACCCTGCAAGAACCAGGTACATCATAGCTCTCTCAAGAACCGCTGACGTAGATCGTGTTGGTCTCCCGGAGTGGCCGCTAGAGAGAGCTCTGGAGTGGTGCGCCGGAACATCCCCAGGCGAACGCTTGCGCCCGTGGTGGGGGGGGGGGGGTCGAGGGCGTGGTTATTGGCGTAATGCGCGCCGGCTAATGAACTAACGAAGCTGTTAGCGCCCGTAGGCTTGTAGTGGCCCACTCCACACGTGCCTGCGTCCCCTCGCCCCTTCACACTAGCAGTTTAACCTCACTTACCCGCCTCCTGCGCTATAGGCTACTCACGGTACAGTGAGCACTTTTGAAAGCCCTCTCATTTCGAATAAAAGTCAATAAATATATTTTATTTTAGCCCTAGATGTTAACTTCCGGGTGCGGTGGAATATACACACTGTGTTTATTTATTACCTGCATGTCATTATACCTATATTTAAAAAGATGGTTAAAGGATGAAATATGGCTGATAGGAAAAAGTAACTAGGGTCTCAAAAGTGCTCACTTTACCGTGAACAGCCTATACCTAAAAACACGTGGTCCTCGTTTTATCACCCATGCATGCACGCACCGTATTGATAAACACATCGGAATTTTACTTTACATAAAGGCCTATAAAACACATTTCAAAATGTATAGAGACATTTTACTTGATATTGCGCGATTACAATAACTCTCTAGTCGGTAAAATTTTATTAAAGTTATTTTTAACAGTATTGTTATTTCGCATTCATAACAGTGAATATTTTAATTAAAAAATAGGTATAACCAAATTTCTTACCACATTTGTCTTGAGTACAAAATAAGAACAGAAAAAAATAATTAAATTCGCCCTGAAACTTGCCCTATGGGATGCTATTTGGAAGACAGTTTCAATATGTTAGTTTCCAAATCATTATGGTCTGTTTCAGACGTGCTTTAAAAAAAATTGCGCCTTTGTCGAGACAGCAGCATTCAAACGAGGAGTGTTTCCCTGAACTCGACAGTGATGGATGATTTCTTTTTAACTCATTTTTTAAAGCAAACTATAGGCGGGAAGCAAATTAATCATAATCTGAGGAATATTTCATGTAAGAAAATAGCGCTCGGGCATTATCCAGTCTAAGAAGGTAACAAGAAGCCCGCCTACACGTGACTAAGTTGCGTTGTAGTGTATTTTTAATACGAAGTGTTTTTTTTTTTTTTTTTTACTAATGGACGTATTTGCAGTTCGTTCCCCCTAGAAGAGAATTTAAACTTTATATTAGTGATAAATGCAACTATCAGAACACTTAAGTATAGGCTATTCACGGTAAAGTGAGCACTTTTGAAATCTCTCTCGTTTGGAATAATATTCAATAAATATATTTTATTTTAGTCTTAGACGTTAAATTCCTAGTGCGGTGAAATATGAACACTGTGTTTACTATTTACGTGACAATATTTACTTTGAAAAGTGGTTAAAGGATAAAAAATGTCCGAAATAAAAAAGTTACTATGGCCTCAAAAGTGCTCGCTTTACCGTGAACAGCGTATAACTATAGGCATTACTTCGGAGCCATCTGAGGTAGGCAGGAGATTAGTTCTTCAGAACTTTGTAAATAAATATACACTGCCGGGCAGATAAAACAAACCCGCCATAAAACAATGGCTGATGCGAGTCACTTGTTATCCATAGCTTCTCAAAGAGGGGTGCTCAACATTAGAATGGCATTTTCATTACTTCCCCAATATAAGCGATTGAGAAGGCGTTGGTTGTCACACAAAAGGAGGCACGAGTACCCAGAATACATATTCGGGACTCAATAGTTGATGGCGTTTAGCACACCCACCTTGTAGTGTTTCAAGACGTCAAGATTGGGCAGCTGGAGGCATTTGAACGAGGCCGTACAGCGAGACTTGACGATGTCGGTTGGGCAGTTCAACGAACAGCATGTCGTATGCCTCACCCTGGTGGCACTATGCAACGTTCTACTGGGACGTGGGCACAATAAATACATACGTCGCGTAGGCGATAACACAGCAAAAAAAAAAAAAAAAATTCTGGTGAACTTCCTAAACAGTAATTGAAGTTTTGAACCTATACAGAGTATGGAAAAACTAGAGCTACGTGTCAGGCTGGAAATATAGGAATGTGTATACACCTCGATCGACATAATGAACGCGAGGGCAGGGGTATCCGAAGAAGTACAACAACGATAATAAATCAATTACAAGTTTGATCAATGCTCGGCCATTGGCCATAACTGAACTCTATTATATTTATTAATTAAAGTGAATCAACGTACTTCCTATATAGCGTTATTCATTTCTGTGATCGGGTAGTAGCCGAAAAGATTCGTTGGATATATTTTTATTCCCCTCTCCCTACATTGATCCCAATTAAAAGTCGTGAACTCTGTTACATTATCAGTTAATTAACATTAAATTTTATTTGTTTTGGGGGGGGAGGCGGTTTAGTTTCGAAGGACGTTATTTAATAATTTGTTATTAATTTAAACCTATCTACCATTTATGAAAATAATGTTTAGGAGATATGAAAGAGAACATCACTACAGAGGGTATTGGGATGATGATTGTCGGCTTAACATATAAATGGGATACTATCGTGGGCTTCTAAGGGGTCCTGAACTGTGATGTTGCGAGTTCAGGAAGAAGTGCAGCAGGTGACCTTGAAGGCGCAACATCGAAGATTCTGGCAAATGGGAGCCGACACCGACAACGCGCTGTGTGACGGGGAACCGCCCGCCGAGCGACTGGACGAGAATGCACTGTACTGATCGCGTCCTCTGCGCCGACTGCCGTAGACTCCGTAACGTCTACTTGTTGGCGTGGAGATACTCAAGCGGCTCTTGGCAATGGGGTCTTGAGAGCCGACGAGGTTGGAGCGAGTTGTGCGTGGAGCAGAGCCGGGACGCAAGCGCGTGGGAAACGCGCGGCATCATCCGGCAAGATTCCAAAGTGCGAAAATCCTGGAGCAACCCCTTTACCTTGCACACGGAATAAAACACAGTTCGCCTTGGTAGGAGTCGGGCGCTCTGGCGTCTGGCCACTGCACCACCACGGTCCCTACACTCTAAGAAATTATTTGTAAATTTTCCATATCGGCGTATACGCACAGTAACCAATTGCGAATGGTAAAACATTTTCCCATACATCCACGGTATTTATCCTGCAGTTTTACAAGAAAGAGTTAAATTGCGTTGGAATGTTCACAACTTTGTATAGTAGCGATGCTAAACATCCCCATATTTTCAGCCTGATACGTGGTACTATTTACATACACTGGATAGGTTAAAACCTTCCATGTTTAGGAAGTTTGCCAAAAAAATTTTACAGTGTGCTTCGTAAAATCGTGCATCAGACGTCAAGAGTGGGTGAAGAAATGACGTTGCGTTGGCCGTATGCGGACCTGACGATGCAGAGGTGAGCGTTAGTATAGTATATTCACGGTAAAATGATCACTTTTGAAAGCCCTGCTCGAGATCTACTTGTACCCACGTTGTGTATTCTTCTGCCTTATGCAATATTGACATTCCCAAGGGCCTCATCACACTATTCAAGCATCGGGATAGTGAAATTGTTAAATTATTAGAGAAGTAAACATGTAACAAATCTTCTCATTTTTACACATCGATGTATTAAAAAGAAACAGGAAGCGGAAGAAATAAGTTAAGTTATCACAGATGGTTACCTAACTTAATATACGAAAATACTTCTTACCCATCGTTACCAAATTTACTGGGCACATGTCACTTACGGCGCCCGTTATAATATGTGCAGGTAGGAGCAGAACAATTTTCTAAGGTTGATTTCGAAAGTGCCCCCTTTATCATGAACAGCCTTTCTCAGGCATACGCCGTGGGGCGCCTACACTAGGAGTTGCGACTTGGAGTAAAGTGGACAGATTTGGGCGGCTCTTAGCAGCGAAGTCTTGAGAGGCGTAAGTGAAGCGAGGCGAATATGGAAGCGCTCCAGAATGTAAGGGTGGGGGAAATTGAAGAGCCCCGAGAAATCCCGCTGACCAGCGCCATCATCCGGCACGATTCCCACATGCAAAAATCAGGGAGCAATCCATCCGGGAATCGAGCCCGGTTCAGCCAGGTTGGAGGCAAGTAGTCTGACCACTTCACCTCCGCGGCTTCTTATAACTTGGACCGTTACTGGTTACAATTAAAGCTCCCGCCTACCTCGCCCTCGAACTGTGTTTGAAATACTAGTTTTTCTACGAAACTATTAAACGTGATTCCAGTGTGCTGTTATACGAAAAGAACACACACTACAGACGAGGGATTTTGTGTACTTTCAAGACGCCACGTACATTAAAAACATCATTTTAGAGTACTCTAAAATGGCTAAAAACGGATTTTTCAGAGTGCTGTATCTCAAAATATACGCTTCAGATACATACAAAACTACTCAAAGGCCCTGCATTGAATCTCCCTACAAAATTTCCACTAATAAAATAATACGATCGCCGCTGAAAGTCCCATAGGTACAATGCAGAGTGACTAACACACTGCACGCCAGTTGAAGAGCCTTGCGCTTAGAGGCGATGCCGCACTTGTTGCACGTTGTATTGTCGTTCTTATCGCTTCCGCAGTTCTCTGTCCCAAACGTGGAAAAAAAAGCCATGGGTAGGCAGGAGACTTAAACAAAAAATTATTGTGTTTGTGCAGGACACACTGTCAGGCCACTGATATGTTACAAAATACGTATTTCCCCATTTCCCACTATTTCCTTTACTTACTTTTGACGAAATTATGCAGCAAGATAATGCGTGTCGCATATATCCACGGATGTCGTGAAACATGCTCTACAAGTACTCACAGTATATCCGGGCCACCGAGAACACAGCACTCTACGCCAGCTGGGACCATAGACTAAAGATGAGGTAGACCGATCTCGCTGGCTGCGCACAACCAATCTCCGTGTCCCAACATTGAACTGCTTTTCTGCCAACACGTCTAGCGAAAATGGTGTGGATTGGGTTTGAGGTTAGAACACTGTTTAGTAAACAAGTGCTTTTAAGAAGTTTTTATATTTCCTCTAATCTATTTGTAATGCTTTTTGACTACATTCAAACTGGTAAAAGTATTTTATTAATATTATAGTGCTTGTCATTTAAAAATTAAGATGTAAACAAACACGTTCATCACTGTTGGCGGCCACGTGACTTTGACAGTTGTGTAGGATTGGGGTAGGTCATGTGTTGGGTGCATGCGCAGAAGACGAATAAGCGGTCTACATAATATTTAGTCTATGGCTGGGACCAGCTAGGTTGTCGTCTTCAATAAAACCTACAAATGCTTGATTATCTTCCTTAGCACGTGGAGGAAGAATGGACAATATCCTGCCTCTACGAGACTTCATTCTACGTCTGAATTATTTCGAAAGGAGAGCAAACTCAATAATTTTTCTATTGTGTTTTAAGGCAATACGTCTAGCTCTGCTCCTATTTGTTAACATAAATGTGTCCTAATCATTATTCCAGCTTAAGGGCTCCGCCTGACTGGAGATATTTAGTGTGTCGTTACGGGCGACCAGATATGTTCGTCACATGCCTTCTCGCCTCTATGCGAAAGGCACTGAATTGGTGGTGTGTAGCACGTCCCTGTATTACGCACAGGTGTTTTTGTACTTTAAAATGATTGTGTTGTGAAAGAGCCTGTTTCAGTCATTTTCACTTTCGAAATATACACATAATAAATCAAAATAGAAAACCAAAACTGGTCGTTATTTGTGGAATATTTTGAGTGCGATTATCATGTCGCTGTCATTTACGCACGCTTGACAGTTGCCTGACCAGGTAGGTCACTTAGTAATATATATTTAGTCCGGTGTAACGTATTTCGTAACGTTCTGAAAACTTCTACGTGATATTTCGAATTTTCTGTCCAGCAGTGTATATGTGTATATTAATTTTTCGTTCAACTGTTTCACGATAAAGTAAAATACTTTGAATATAATTCTTTTATCCCTGCCTCTGGCGTCTACTATAGGCTATTCACGCTAAAGTGAGCACTTTTAAAAGCTCTCTCATTTTAAATATTGGTAAATAAATAAGTTTTATTTTATCCTTAGACGTTAACTTCTGAGTGCGGTGGAATATACACACTGTGTTTATTACTTACGTGGCAACATTCATTATAAAAAATGGTTAAAGGATAAAATATGGCTGTACGGAAAAAGTAACTAGGGCCTCAAAAGTGCTCTCTTTGCCGTGAACGACCTATAACTGGATTAATTAAGTTAGAAATACAATCATGGTTTGAGATTCACGATTCAGCCGCACCTGAAATATAATCTTTTTTTATAGGCATTAAAGTAACAACTGGCAAAACAGGAAATGACGTTTGTTATAGTTTTTTTTTTCGAAATTACACTTAATTGACACGTAAATAAAAGTCGCTATGTTTGTGGCCATCCCAATTTCTAAATGAGGCGGAAGGACACATTAACTGAAAGAAGAAAGAATAACAGCTATCAGAAATACCTAATGAACTGCGAATTACGTATAATAGCTAGCTCACGGGACATTATTGGACCTGAATGTAAACCTTACAGTAAGTAATCTGTCACAAGATAAATTTGCCATAGCATCGCTCAGATTAATCCGTGAATGAGTACGCTTAAGTGAAAAGCAACAGTAATGTCGATTCTATGCATTTGACGTATTTAAGGCAGGAATGTATTCCACTGCTCCAGCGGCCTATGAGAAGAGTGTTCTAAGGTGGAAGTCATTAATTTGCAAATTGACAAATTAAATATACGAAAATTTTACTGTATTTTTTCTACTTAACTATCGTCGTTTTGAACATCCTACGACCGCTGGCACAACGTATCGGATTTTGCCAGAGAGTTGAATCCGCTTACGAAATTATTTCGCGGACGAAATAAAAGCAGCGTCGTTAATACTACACCAACATTCTGTGACCAAAGACCATTCTAGTTACAATATTTGGTTAAATTTCTCCTCGACTTAATTTCATTTCTTTCAAATGTATAATGACATGTGGCTCAAACCGTCATAACATTGTCAAATTATTGGAACTTTAAGTTTACAAAAGTATCCTACCCTTAGATTTTTTACCACACCAATCAAAATATCTATATCATTGTTCGTGTCTTAATTCATTATCTTCAGTAATGTACAATTACTGTAAAACACTTGAAAAATAATGTCTAAGATATAATCTGCAGTAGTTTTCCTTATTTTTTGTGCAATGCAAGATGGCTAGTGGTTTAGAAGACACTGCTCAGGTGATGTTATTCTGTGGGCAATAATATTGACCGTCTCGGACACACCAAACTTTAATAACTGACTACATCTAGCGCAGTCCAGCAACATAAACTTAACTCATTAGTTACATTGTGTAAGCTACGTCTACGTATTTACATGTACGCATACACATTAAATCAAGACACACCAAACTTTAATAACTGACTACATCTAGCGCAGTCCAGCAACAGAAACTTAACTCATTAGTTACATTGTGTAAGTTACGTCTACGTATTTACATGTACACATACACATTAAATTAAGAAAGTTTTTCATAGTAATGTAAATAACCAAAGGTATTAATGTTACAGCTACTTCACATGCGACAGTTATTTAAGAGACAACCTACTACAACTAAACAGGATGGTTATGGTGTGGCATCCGAGCAGTATGGTGGTGTGTAGACATCGATGGCGACGATGACGTGATGTCTTCCTCGCTGTCGTTGAAACTTGTCAGCTACGTGTATTCTCAAGCAATAACATCGTGGCATGTGTGTTAATTCCCCAAGAATACGCGTGGCCAACCAAGTTATACTTCTTCTTGCCAAGTTTTTGGTGCGTTGAGGGTTGCATGCTCGCAGGTTCGTAGGAGTCCACTTCTCAGGATCTTGGCCACTTACCAACGAGTGAGAGTCAGGGAAAGTTTATGGGTTCATTTGGAAGCAGCGTTATATTTCAAAGTCCTATGTATTATCCAGTCATGTTCATTATATGGTATATTGTTGACAGTAACGTGTCATTAGCAAGGTTTGCAATTTTTTATCAAGGGAAAAATATAACATATAGTATTTTGGAGCTAATTGTGGGAGTCATTATTAGATACTTAAAAAGTTAAATCTTAACTGCATTTTTTAAGTCATTGCCGTTTGATCATGCAAACAACTTACAGTTACTCTAGGTGTTCACCACGTGGCTGCATGAGAAGTTCATGCATTTTACATACGTTAGGCATAATTCCACTGCTCTGTTATTAGCTACACTCTGTGATGAACTTTTGGATGCAGTTCATCACTTAATATTGAAAAACCTAAACACTGAAATTTACAAACACAGTGTCCCACAGGAAGAAAGTAATGCAGATTAACGAACACTAAAAGGCAATATTGTTAAATATGTTACCAACCTGAATTTATAATTTCTTTACCGTCAATTTTGTGCCATTACCACGGTATGTAAGTATGCCAACAATTTATTCGTAAATTGTAATACTGTTGCCTGCAACTTCAAATACATAAAGTGTTTAATTCCAACCTAGAAGAATTCAATTTGTTTGCAACAAACTGCAGGAAGAGTGAAGTTAAAGGATTATTTTCTTTGGACTTAGTATTATTTTAAGTCCGCTTCCAAATTGAACTCAAGAACTTTTTCGATCTCTGGAAGAAATATCAGATATTTATACGAATTGTGTCTTTAATAACAAACCTACGTGTATATAACATTCATTCTACTTACAATCTAGAGAAATAAGCAATTTTGATAGTATTTTTCTATAAATGGTCTTCCACAATATAAAGTACAATCAGGCACACAAATAAAATATTAAAATTAATTGAAAGATCGCTGTATGAACTGAAACTGTAGGAACAGGACTAGAGATGAGGAACACTGACTTTTCAGTTCCACTTACCACCCCAGTGAGAAAAAAAGATTTGATTCTCAAAAACGTGTTATTATGAAAACTATTCACAGGTAGTCAAGTAATTTTTTCAACCTACTGCCTCGGTTCTTGTTAAAGTTATAAATCCAAACGTGCGTTACACACTCAAGATTTCTAACACCCTGAATCTGTGAGTGTAGCAGATGCTTTCAACCTTTTACGTCGATGAATTTTGTGCTGTGATATAAACATAATTCTATTTTGAATTGGAATGGTGTACATACTTTCAACTAGAATCACAGCACATTTTGTGTGCATAATAATGTGGTAGTTGACATTGCTTATGAGCAAATAGCTCTCCATTTTAGCGTAGCCTTACACTGTAAAAATATTTAAAGTAAACTTATTAAACTGTAACGAAAGTTTTCAACCTTTACACAGTACGGAAAATTTACTAACTATCAGTCTGCTGATATGGAAATGCTACAATATACATTTGAGAACGTCACTTCATATTTGACATTCCTGAACAAATGTAAGGTACAGCTACCATGGGTTTACGGGTATATGTATTGCCATCCATACTTTCTAAGAACTCCTATACAAAGACGTGGGGAATTTGCGAATAATTTCTTTCAGTCATCTGGCAGGCTAACATACGCTTGATATGCTTTTGTGTATTTCAGTTAGTGATGTTTCCGATAATATCTTACAGTCAGAAAACACAAAATCAGAGGTAATTATAAATATGGCACTTTACCAAAAAACATACAAGAAAACTTTGGAGTTACCACGAACCGGGTCTCCTCTTAACAAAATCACTCTTTAGCAAATGCACCGAAACCCTTCTAACGAAACTCAATCGAAATTATATGGCTACCCCGTTTAAAATGGGAATGTTGTGGTGCATAGTCCAAACTGTAAAACCTGTGTTAATAAATTAATTAACATTTAAATAATACCCATTAGTCATGCCATATTAGCTTTGGAGAGTTTGAAAATAAGGAAGAAAGTATTCGATTACAATACAATTTTCAGTAAATAAATTTACGTTGGTCATGCTTCGCGCGCTGCCCCACTATCGGTTGCTCTACCCACTGGGCTACTGCGGCCCCACTTTAGGGTTCTCTACCCACTGACCTACTGCGGCCCCACTATCTGGTTCTCTACTCACTGAGCTACTGCGGCCCCACTATAGGGTTCTCTTTCCACTAAGCTACTGCGGCCCCACTATCGGGTTCTCTAGCCACTGGGCTAATGCGGCCCCACGATTGGGTTCTCTACCCACTGAGCTACTGCGACCACACTTTATAGTTCTCTACCCACTGAGCTACTGCGGCACCACTATTGGGTTCTCTACCCACTGAGCTACTGCGGCCCCACTATTGGGTTCTCTACCCACCGAGTTACTGCGACCCCACCATTGTGTTCTCTACCCACTGAGCTACTGCGGCTCTTGGGAAGGAATGTAAGACAACCCACAGACAAAAAAGAAAGGAGAAATTTTTAACAATGCTTTTTTATGGTATAGTCCTAAGAAAAGTTTACTCCAGTACCTATGTACATCCATAATCATTATTTTTGGAACCGTTTGAGATATTACTATGTTACTCCCTGGACCTCCAACTATATCTGTGCAAAATAATACGTCGATACACTGCTCCATTTTGACGTGAAACAAGGACAAAGTAACTAACTAACAAACACACTTTCGCATTTATATCGTAGTAAGGATTCGTTCTAGAAATGTAAAATCCTACAGATAATTGTTATTTGCACAGCTTAGGTGAAGAATTGTTAAACATTTTATGAATATTTCGTGTACATTAATGAGTTATGTTTTAATCCAATTTTATAACGAGTTTCTTAATGAGCTGAGTGTGATAACAATATTTAATATTTATATATATTTAAGAAACGCAGTGGCCCAGTAATCTGACATCAAGATTCCCTACTCATTAATACTAATAAGAAAGATTTGCTTCCCCTACTGATTTGTTACTTATAATTTTGTCGCTTGTTGATAACTTTTCAGGAATCCAGCAGATAGGGGCATATAGCTAGCGGGGATGGGGCTTTAAATATAGAAGTTATTATTAGTTTGATATAAAAAGTTGGAGCGAACATCTCCACGTGATGAGGTACGTGTGCGCCAAGCTGGTTGATGTCAGTATATCCATTAAAAAGTTTTTCGAAGGGTGGTTTGTAAGCACAGATACGCGTAAGATCACAGATACGTGGATAACCTAACAAAAATACATATTTTACTTAAATATTTATTTCTTGAGGTAAAAGGTCAAAGTGTACAGTGAATGAAAAATTGCTTATACATGTGCTGTTAAATTCAAAATGTGCATGAATTATTATTCGCAGTAATGAGAAAACGAACAAAATTTAAATAAACCGACATGAAAATTTCTTAAGACAGGACGAAAATTGGGGCTAAAGTAATTATGGAACATATTTTATCATCGCTAATACAAAAACTATAGTGTTAGCGGATTTATGAAAGTAATGAGTTTGTAAACATCATATGCAGTTTAATAAAACTAATTATGTATATAGGAAAATTCTAGCAATCATTTTGCTTTCAAAAGATTTAAAGTTTATTTTAAATAAAGAAATAGAGATCTGAATTACCATGAGAGCTTAGGTAACACATGTTGAATGTTTTCTTAAATAAAATTTGATGGTGACGAGAAAGGTGAAAATAACTTAAGTTAGTCTGAAAGAAAATGGTAAGAAATTATGCTTAGGGTCACATTTCATATTTCAGTCTTTAGTAAGACAGTAAGTAATTTTATGTTGTGTTAGAAGAGCTTTGAGTAAGTATGAGAAATGGTCTGGATATAATTTGTCATATATGACATGACAGCTAAATATATTTATAATTTAAGAATGTATGTTGCATCACACTGTGACAACTAACAACACACACACATAAACTCTAAAATATTATTATCGGCTGACCTTTAAACCAAATCTAAAATAAATATTTGCCGTTATATTGATGCAAATAATGAGGAAATAAATCATAATATAAGTTTTTCTCTTAATGCTATCGTTACTACTAACCAATTGAATACCAAACTTTGAGGTATATTTAAATGTTTAAATAATGGAAATAGAATAGCTAAGACATTTTGCTGTTTCTACAGTTAAGGTTAACAGGGTAAGCCTAAGTAGGCCTGCGAAGTGGGAAAAATTACAACACTCACTTGACAATATGTTAATGGATTTGGATAGCAATTCGTAGATCCTACAATTAATATCTCTACCAAGAGAATATGAATTTTTCGATTCCATAAATTTCTGTAAACCAAACTTTTCAATAAAATTGAAACACAAGAGGCAGTAAGACACTGTGTTAATTCATCGCAAGACGTCTAGGTAAAGCTATAAATTAAAAAATATGCCAAGATACTTTTACTTGCTAAAATTCTTTTTGAAAGAATAAAAATTCGCTCAGTTTTTATAGACTTTTTTGGGTTGCTCGTTACATCCTTTTAGCAATCCAACTTATTTTATTCAACAAATAACATACTGTCTTGCTTTTTCCCAAGTTGGGCAACGTTTGGCCAAAAGTTTCATGATGGGTTTTTGCATTATCCTCTACCCTTGGCATCGTATTGTCAGACCTGAGAGCGGAAATTTAAAAAATAATAATAATAATTACTCTTCACTCTAAGGCACTATTTCTAAACCTGTATCACGCTTTTAGTTTTAAATAGTTTGTGCCTGTGTTATTTTTCATTTGCTCGTAGACCAATTGATGAGATGCACTGATTATCAATTTCAATTAGTTGGAGAAAATTTTAGAAAGTACGTCAAGATTATACACAGAATTTAACGTTATTTGGGGGTTCAATTTCCGACAGATTTGATTTAATTTAAACACTTGCTGTTCCATAGTCAGTACTGGGCCAATATCCTGCCGTATCGGCCGGAACGAGTGTGCTCCTGCGATCCTGCAAGCATGCTACCTTCAACGCACCTACGTATGTATGGATGAGTGAACGAACGGGGACATTCTGATTGTCGTAGACAGCCTGGGCGGGTTTACGACTAACTTCCTTCTTCTGTACATTGCATCCTTCTCGGCAGTGGCGTGTGGTGAAGTGTTGCCAGGTAAGCTGGTGCTTACTCACTGCTGTACATTCTCGGTCAAGGTTGGAGGCAGAGGAATTTTAACTTTTGATATTTTTAAATTATAATGTAACCTTTTCTTTTAAATTTTAACAAAATAATGTTAAGCCTCTGCATTGAAGCTGAAGTTGTCCTTAAATGTTATAACACGACAAATTTTACTTTTCGACTATTTTCTAAATTTATTTTAAATTCAAGTCACTGAGACCAGTTATGGCCTTCGGCTGGGTACTAGTGTCATTTTAATATGTTCTGTTCAGTACATTCTCGGTGCATGTAGCATTAGCCAGAGCAACCAACGTGCAGCCTATATGCATTCCGACCACTCACAAGCGAACAGCAAGAGACCCATTACACACGTCCTGTGACGTCAGCTGCCGAGCTACATTTCAGAGGTGGAAGTGTAAACTAGCAAACCACAGCGCACAGCACAGAGCTATTGCCATCTTACCTTGCAACAGTTCGCCACATGCTACTGCTTCTTGGTTTCTGCCAAGGACAGTATACTACCTAAAATATACTTTATTTAGCGACTCTAATGGTACTCACTAACAACCACAAGAGAGACTGGAAAATTTCCCAAAATCATTTTAAGGAAGGCTATTGTGTACTTCTCTCACTTTTTCAAATGAATGATAGTTTATGAAACACGCTCTGGATAATTCAGTGCTAATATGATACCTGCAAGAAAACAATTACTGTCATTTGTAAAACTCAGTATTTGTGGGGCAGCAATTAGTTGATGGATAGATAAACCTGATTAGCATTAGGACAGGGCTAAAGGGTATACCATCACAGGACAGGTTAGCCAGGTTTCGAAATTTTCCAGTCTTTAACAAGCATTTCTTACAGCAAAGAAATAACCTTTAATTATTCAGAAACTGCTTACTAACCTACGGAAGTGTTTTACAATGTTCCTTTGTTTCCACTCCCACAGCTTCTAAATGTCTTGTTTCCACTCCCACAGCTTCTAAATGTCTTGTTTCACGCATCATTGAAAGCATAACTAAAGAAATGCTACCCACATATTGACCGTATTTGTAGTCCATAAACGTCATTATTGCATAAAAAGAATATTATGTCAGTTTGTTTCATTCGCCGTGACTGTTCAGTTTTGCGTGGCGATCGCAGTGTCATGAGCACGATTGATTCATGTGCGGAGGTTGACGTTAGCGAACATTCTTGCTTCAGCAAACATACAAGGACAAGTTTGGACCCTTGACGTGTGAAAATGCCTTTCCTTCGCCCGTTTTACCAATAGTCTCCGTTCACACGGCCAGCAGTTGCAAGCAACAACGAGCAAGTCTCTCGTCCGTCACATTAGAAACACTTCTAAAACTGTCTTGAAATCACGGTTCATTTCCTAGATTGGTTGAAAAAATGGGGTTTGGCTGTGTTGGGGAAACGGCCGTTTGTTTTGCGTTAATACGTCTACGTTGACGCGCTCGGAAGCCTTGATGATTATGTTACGTCCCCGGCACCGCTTCACTCGATCATATGGGGTTTTATGGATAACACTGGATTGCTTTTGAGATGCTCTTTCCAACCGCATACGATTTCTGTATTTCGACTTGGATTTTCGACGAGTATAGGCCGACATTGTGTTAAGTTTTCTTAATTTTTTATATTAAACTCATATAATTTCACCATAACCCCGTCACACAAATATTTTATACACGCAATCGATTGATCTTGAGGAGAGCTGTCGATTGAAACTTAAACGAGTGTCATAGCTTCTCCTAGTCACAAGTTATACTACGCGGAAGTTATGGTACGCGGCGAAACGAACTCAAAATAACCCCCTCCCCCTTTTTCCACCTCCCACTGCGCGCGATGATTCACAGTTCTCACTCAATGAGACATATTGTTTGATCCTTTGGCAATCGAGTGGTGTAAACGAAGGTTTGAATGTAGACGATAGATTCGGAGTTGCAATGCCAAACTGTATCCCCCAATTTTGTTATAATCGGATTTTCTGAATTACCTCCCACTAAGGTTGCATATTTAAAGATCTATTCTCGTCAAAAATTCTCTCATTCTGGAGACCCAAAATAGCTGCATGAAAAAGCCGAAGACGACAAAGAAAAAAAAGGTATCGACTGAATTAAAGGTATGGTCACAACGGGATGACATGCGATAATAACAGTAACTACATTTCAGACTCATAGCACAGCGGATTGAGTTTTGAGATAACTCTTTCGCCAATATTTTTGGGCTAAAGTTCCGTATTTACCCTCTACGTCAAATATTGCCCATTTTACTTAGTAATCCATTAGCAGACTAGACGACATGAAAGTAAGTTAGTTTACCGTTAACAGCAGGACCTCCACTCAGAACCAATGATAAACTCTTGCAGTACGAGTGGTTAAATTCGAAGACGCAAATTTTAACGGAAGTTATCGGTTCTGGTAGGGGCAGCAGCGTACAGGCAAATGAACTCTGCTCGAGTGTGTGACATCTAGCATCAAACGCGGCCCAAGGTAAATTTTGAATCAGGCACGGCTGTTCGGGATTGCTTTGGCCAGAAACCATTTTCCCTTTCTGTTGCGACGGGCTCGCACGTCACGTTTTTTTACGTCCTCATGCCAGAGTTTTTTATTTATATGTATTTATACTTCTATGTATAATTTTGGGAGATCATGTGTTGCGTTAATTTTATTTTTAAGAATAATGGTATTATTATATACATCGTAGTGGTTTTCGTCGTATTTATGTGTCTTGTAAGTATTTTAGTCGCGGTAAGTTTGAAGGGTGTCGCCTGTGCACATGAGACACTAGCGTACCCTGGCTTTTACCAGAACTCGAGTGGTGTTAGATCCCGTGCGGACTTGCTATTATGGGTTCGTACCATTGCGTGTGTTGCAGATCCTCATGGCGTGAAATTAGGACGTGTATTTCACGATTTTATTTCGTTATTTATGAACCTCCGGTGTTACAGTGGGTCTTGGGCGTGCGTAGTAAGAGACCGTCGTGGAAACATCACCTGACATCGTGTTAAGGAGGCCGCCTACTAGGCGCTTGAAATGTGTTGCAGTGTGTTGAGATATCCGTTATTTTTTTTTTGGTGAAACTATTCCACGTGTGTCCAATGTGCTAATTTACGAAAAGAAAACAAACTTCAGACGATGACGGAATGTCGCTTTCATGATACTACGTATGTTAGAACCACTATTTCCAAGCCCTCCAACATGCCTAAAAACAGCCTTTTCAGACTTCCGTATGTCGAAATGTGCTGACCGGATCTACGCGAATTTCAGATACAATCCTGCATTGAACTTTGCAACAGACTTTTCATCCGTAAAATAGTATTGTCACCGCTTAAAGTCCCATAGAAAAAACGGTTCGACGAAAAGCTTGCGCGCTAGTTTAGTGCTACGCCCATAGTGGCGATGCGGCACTTGATGCGCGTGCCAGTGTCGCCCTTAGCGTTCGCTCGCTCCTGTGCCATGTCGCGTCAGGTAGGCGGCCCCCTTAACAGCGAGGTCTTGAGAGCCGATGAGGGTGAAGTACGGTGAGTATGGAGCAGCGCCGGAATGAAGGAGCGGGGGGAAACGGGAGATCCTCGAGAAAACCCGCCGATGAGTGGCACCGTCCGGCACGATTCTCACATGCGAAAATCCAGCGGCGATATCGTCGGGTATCGTACGCGGTTCGCCTTGGTGAGAGACGAGCAATCTAACCACTACACCACCGCGATCCCACTAGCGTTGAGGATTGTAATGCATCCTCTGAGCAACGATTTTGCAACGATTTTGCCGCGGCGACCTTTGTGTGAGAATGCGCTGCGGATATTCGAGTGTAGGCACTTTATTGCTGGTGATAAACTGTAAGTACATTCCTAACTATTGAACTGGTGTTTGTAGCGTGATTGTGAAGTCGGATAACCCGTGCAGTGACTGTGTGGAATAGGGTTTGATATTAATAATTTGAACGCTAATTCCACTTTTTACCACGGAAACTTGGCCGAGATGGGGTTATGTGAATTGGTTGTTACGAGAGACGAGGTTCGTATTCCATTACTACAGGGTGCAATTACGTTGGTATATGGTTATTACTGTGCTGGTGGAATTACTAGCAGTTCCATCTGCTTTGAACTACGTCGCTTTGTTGTAAATGCGTATTTTACAGCGACTTCGGTAAATTAAGTGCTCCATGCTCTTAGTGGACAGGCTAAACCATTAACCATACTAAGTTCCCCAAGACTGTGCTTAAATTATTCTAACCGTTTGAGGCATCTTATGTGCAGTAGAAACAGATATGCGCTGGTATAATTGTATGAATGACTAATGATATGGCGGTTGGCGCTTTAATATTATGTACCTTATCAGAAAACTTACGAGTATGGAGAACACCGGAAAATATTATGCTTGTATAAAGGCACTATTATATCACTATTGTTTTGAGTATGTAAAATTGAATTGCGCTGGGACTGCACTGATGTGGCGCTGTGTAATTTGCTAGTGATGCGTGTTTTAATTAAGGTGTCAATGATTAGTGTGTAAAAGAGGATTCTAGAACAGTTAATAATATAATTTGTTGAAATAGGGCGCGACATTATTCCCTGGCACTGCAATGACCAAAAATTAATATCGGAAGTAAACAGAGAAATCCAGTCAGTTGCTTTAATCATTGGCACAGGAGCAAACTAAGTGTATGAAGAACCAACAGCACTTTGCTTCTTCTGTTAAAGTTCCACCTGCTTGGAGACTTTTCCCGCGCAAGACCTGTAAGGGAGACTCTTCCACGCTCATCAAGTGCACCATCGCCGCTAAGCGCAAGCCTATGAACTAGCGTGCAGTGTTCTTGTCGCACTGCGAGAACCAGTAGGACTTTCAGAGATGATCTCATTATTTTACTGGTAGAAATTCAGTAGGAAGTTTCAATGCAGTGTCCTAAGTAATTTTATGTGTTTCTCAACCATATATTCTGAAATACAGAGTTTTGAAAAAGCCGTTTTTAATTAATTTGGAGTGCTCTGAAATTGTGTTTATAATGTGTGCAACGTCGTAAAAGTAATCTACAGGCAAAGTCTAAATGTGTGTTCTATTCGTAGATCAGCACATTTGACGCACGTTTAATAGTTTCGCAGAAAAACGTGGATATCAAACATACTGCTACGCAGTCCGAGTGCAAGGCAGACGGGCCCCTTAATAAGCATACATTATTGTGCTTGTAAGACATCACGGCTCGGTTCTGGTCCCCGCTTAGCAAGCCAAATCTGTGAAGAGTGGGTAGGAGGCTGCTGGGTTGAATGCAAGGGGAGGTTCACAGTTTCTTTAGAGAATTATTACTATTATCTATTTTAACGTTATCCAAAATTGGAATTCATATTACTCAAAATTTCGGTCGAAGGCTAACCGTGTACAATGACAAGCAAATTTCCCCACTTTCTGTAATAAATTTATGCTCCCGACACAACATACACTGTAAATTAGTTTTTTTGTACCAACCAAGGTAGATGAAGGCCACTCACTCGTCGGAGACAGTTTCCATCTCCGGAGATAATTTTTTGCAGTTTTATTTACGCATATGTTTAGTTTCTGATCTCTTTCGAAGCGTACTATATTATATAACTTCCATTTCTCGTAGTGGTATATTTAGTATTTTAGTGTTGTTTCAGCGAACAGCCAATATGATTAAGATTGGTTGGGTGTGTCCACAAATTTTGCATGGTGAATTATATTTAGATCGGGGCGAATACTTTGCTTTTCGAATTTTTTTTTATATTTTAAGCTCAGAGGCCAAGATGAGTTAATTTTTCCTATACGATGGGAGGTCATTTTCTTCCTTTGCTCATATTATCTCAAATATCCTGGGTTATGAAACTTTTCTGGACCACAGACTCTGCAAGTGACCATTGACACCTCGCGAGCTTAAATCGTCGATCATTTCAAGGTGCAGTGCAACGAACAGACACTTTATATATTCAAATATTAACAATAAATTTAAATTACTCTAGTAAGCTCAAATAAAAAAATTACCAATTTATACAGTTCTCCTTGATGTTGCATTCGAATAAAGAAGATTGTTAAAACCAACTGTAGATAGCCGCAGTTCCTTAGATAGGTGTTATGGACTGCGGTTCATCTCTTGTATAAATAAAGTTCACTGTTCATCAAAGTTTAAAACCCACAGCGATCTAAGATTACACTAGACTACTTTGCATAAATATTTTTTTCCACTGAGCTTAGATGAAAGTTAACTTTAATTTGATCCGCCATATTTCATGGTATAACTATGGTAATCTAGTATCAATTTTTCCGAGTTTACTGTAAACTAGTAAAGTTTTAGGTTATGCATTGAATACATCTTCTTATATAATACAAACACATGTTAAATTATGTTCAGTGTAACAATACAGTATTAATTTTAGTTTATGTATAAAGAGTTTATTAAGAAAGTATTTTGTTGTAGAACACCTTTGGTTAAACTGGTTTTGAAGGTGTAATGTAAACGTTGAAGTTTGTGCACAGCGATTTCAAATCTATCTGATATTGAGAATTACCAGGAGGTTTATTTTCGCAATGTTGGTCTACCAGCTCGTTCTCCAGGAAATGTACTCCCGGAAATAGATGCACAGGAGAAGTACAATAAAATAGAGTTGGTTTTACTGTTCACATGTCCATTTTTTTGTTTTCTGAAATACTGAAATATTATTCCTGCCATTCACCAAATAAAGTGTAATAATTAGAGCCATGATTATTTCGCGGATTGAGTTGGCAGCAAGCTAGGCTGAACAGCCATCCATACATTAGAGACATTAACGTTTGCTTATTGGTTGCTGTGATCGAGTGAGGCTTCTGTACAGGTCTTTAAAAAACTCACTCACACTACTACCCCCTACTTATTACTAACTCACAGTTAAACGGGGCGTGTCAAAAGAACTGTTGTCCAATCACAACGTTAGGAGAAAAGAACTAGTGTTTTGGAGTCTACCTCGCCTCCGAATGAATTCGCGAAATACTCGTGGCTCTAGTAATAATACATATTTCCAGTTTTTCAAATAATTTGTATTCTGCTCCCTCTCATTGTGTTGTTACATTCTAAAGATGCAGAGAAAACCTCGCACGATTAAACATAAATTTTAGGTTACGAAGGGGAAAAAAATATTTTTTTCGCTATGTAAACTTAAAAGATTCACAAAATTCCTAGTTTTCATGAAAACTTCTCTGCGTACATTCACAATAATATTCTTTCTGTCAATCAAAGATCCGTTTACAAAATCACTTCGCTATCAACCTAGGTTCAGTAAAACTTTGATAATTTAATGTCTAGGCGCCTTTCTAAAAGCCAGATTTAGTTTAAACCCAGTTCATTCGTAGTCCAAAATCATTTGAACTGAGATCGTAACTGACTTTTATAGAAGGTGTGTACAACATGCAGAACTCATTTAAAAGTAGTTTACACACTAGTAAAGTGGTCAGGGAAGTACGATTTATATTGTATGTGAAATAATAATGCAAAATATTTTATAAAACGTTAAAAAATATTGCTAGAATTCACTTATTTAATTCACAACTAATGTAATTAATTAAAGTAGTAATTGATTAATTAATAAAAATAGTAATTAATAGAGTTAATCAATAAAATTATTAGTTAATAAAATTAATTATATTTTAAAATTAGTTGAATTATAACAGTATTAATTAATTTAAGTATTTTTATTGCGAAAATTTAGTTTCATTTTCTTTCTGTGTGCTTTGGTAAGTACACTTTGCAAGAATAACTTTGTCAAGTAGGGCAATCATTACAATTATTACTGAATGTTTGTAAAAATGAGTAATTTTAATGGTCTTGGCTGATGAAAGAATTATTTGACAGGAGCGGGGAGGGGAGAGCAGGTGAAGGTGGCAAGCTGTGGTTTCTATAACCTAAATAAGAGGAATGCGTTTAAAGTATAACTACAAAAGAGGGAAAAAGAAGGCATTTCAGTAGATTTTTCAAATACTTAAATAAGTAATTTTCTGATCATTATTTCACAGTGTTCCAAAAAATATAAATTCCTTCTTTTGTACGCGATATATTCCGTAATTCTGTGAGTTTGGGTAGTGCTTGCTCTCCTTTTAGAAAAGTAATACGTACCATGTAGTCGGGCGTGAGTGAAGATATTTGGACAGCTCTTAACATGGGGGTCTTGAGAGCCAGTTAGTTTGAAGCGAGGTAGGTATGAGGCAAGCGACGGAATGCAATGGCGGGGGAAGCGGGAGATCCCCGAGAAAAGCCCGCCGACCAGAGGTATCGTCCAGCACGATCCTCGCATGCGAAAATCCAGGAGCGACACCACCGGGAATCGAATCCGGTTCGCCTAGGTGGGAGGGGAGTAATTTGACCCCTAGACAACCGCGGGCCCCGCGTGCGGCTGGACTGCTTCTTATAAGTGGCCTTTCCACTTCTGTGTCCTCGAGTATTCTGTGCTCGTACTATGTATGGCAGTCGGAAAGAGCATCCGTGGTGGTTCAGCGATGTCCTCTGCCTACTCGGCCTTCCCTGCTCGTACCGAGTGAGCCTCCCGACATTGAGCGACCGTAGACGACTGCCTGTCGACCGCACATTGGGCCGTGGTCGGGCCCCGGGTGTCGGCGCCGCTGTCCTTGATGGCCGCAATCAACCCAGGGGCCCCGCCGAGGTACGGGCGCAATGCGGCGTCGCAGCAGGGGTTGCCGAGCATAGGAATGCCCAATCTACCACCACCTCCCCACCCCCCCCCCCTCTCGTGACGCTCAGAGGAGTTGAGTAAACCAATTAGGCTAAGTAAGCAATTACTGGAAGTAACGAGAGAGTGCGCGTCAGGCGCGGCCGACGACTGAATATTCCGGCCGGCCGGGATGAGCTACCATGGTCTGCAGGGGTGCGGAGGGGGTTGGCGAAGAAGGAGAGGGGGTAGCGAGTAGGGCGGGGGGGATTGATGAGGCGCGAAGCCCTCTTGGGGTCGACGCGGCGTCCACGCGCCGGACGTAGATTGATGGGGTTTAATTTGGGAAATGAAGGCAGCCATCGGACGATAAATTTCGCTACTCCTCACCCCCATTCCCCTTCCCCGCACGTACACACGCATCCGCTATTCTTGCGTGGTGTTTGTCCGGGTAGACGCAACTTAACCCACCTCAGGGAAGTGCCCTCGTGGCTTTCAACCCCCTGAAACAACCCCCCGGCCGCTGTCTGACTTTTTGAACACGTCGTGGGGGAGCACATCCGAGAGAAGCGATCGCTAGTGTCAGTGGCGTTGGTTATTTGATATCTCGAGTGGTGAAAGAGGGAGGAAAAAAGGCGACAGAGGAGAAAAAAAATTCGAGAACAATTCGAATAAAACACCTCTTCTTTTTTTTTTTTTTTTAATTAACACGCCGCCGGTGTCGCTGAAGGGTTTGACAAAAGCAAAGCGCGTATGTTATTCCTTTCTAATGACACCTTGTGCAACGATCTATTGTCACTTTTACAAATAGAAAAGGGTAAGCCTGTTTTGTTTATTTCCTGCGCAGTGGTGTAAACCCTCACATGAACTTATAAATGTTCTAAACGTCGAACCGCGATGTCATTTCAGCATAATTGATGCCTAGAGACACCACATTTTCACGAAAAGAATTCACAACATTTTAGTTCAGATCCACTTTTGTTGCTGGATGGTATCCGTGTTACGCGTTTCAGGTGCACTGAGAAAAATGTTTTGTTGAATCAAACAAGATTTGTTTGGTACAACCAATTCATTTGTTTGTATAGGGGCAATGAAATATTTTGTTGCTGAAACCAGGTAATTTAGTTTTGTCTTATTTCGTTGCCCCAAACTGTAAGATTTGGTTGGTGCAACTAAAGATTCGTTTGGCTAGACGTAGTTCAAACAGTTTGGGCCGATATAAAAAAACTTACAAGTTCGACCGAGTTAAGAACCTAGATCACCTGCGTCCGAGCGATACGCCTTAGTAATCTCAGCCAATGAGACAGCTGGTGATGCAGGAAAGCTTTTAAATAGATATGCTTAAAAAAACTGAGCAACATGTATGTGCATACGAAAAATTATTTCAAGTTTCACAGCTTTGCTTGTCGGTTTCCAGTTGTATTGATTTATTTACGTGTTTACAGGATTGTTAAGCAGCAATAGATGCACTAACAAACACGGTCACTATCCGAATTGTCACAAAAAACACAAGCAAACTCTCGAGCTATATTTTCGATCGAAGGCAGTTAAATGAGTGGCCAAACAAATATATACAATTGATAGAGATGATGGAAAATTGCGAACATTTTTTGAGTAAACATATCTTCTAGAACACTCTAACTAGTTTATTCTTTCATGATTGGATCTACGAGGTTTTGGCTCGGTTAAGTTATCTGAAGACCAATCACGAAAGTTCTACCTTCCTCATTGGCCCAGTGATATCGGACAGTAGCTTCATACATGCATGGTAGCCAATAAGGAAATAAACTGTCGGACATGTGTGCAGTACGTTTAATCCTAGCAAATAGTCAACTTTTCCCGCGATAAACCATCATATCTAACAATTGATTCAACAAAATATTTAGTTGACAGTCTAATTTTTTTTTTTTTTGCCCAACACAGAAATTTTGTTTATTGAAACGTGTATTTTGTTAGACGAACAAAAGTAATTTTGTTGCTTTTCAAATTTTGTTTGCTCGGCATATATTTTGTTAGGGCAAGTAAATGTATATTTGGCCCTTTATAAACGAATATTTTGTTCGTCTATCTCTCAGTGTGTGTGTGCGCGCGCGAACCACAGACGTACAGTTCTGAAGTTACCTAATTCTCACTGGGCAGTCAAGCAGGAATGGCTTTTAACAAAGACACGTTGCCAATAAGGCAAAGAAAACTGCTTGAACCTTTGTAGAGTGTTGAAACATAGCACGTGCGAAAATCTTTTCGCGAAATTCGGGTGGCCCTACTTATGCGTCCTCTTTGTAGTTTTTGTAACGAGTAGATGGGAAAATGTTTGTTGGGAAAAGATTCCACGACAAGTTGTATTCCAAAACACTTTAGTTCAGAAACAGTTTCGACGTTGGGTCATCTGACTTATTACGCGTTTTACCTATCTGCTCGCGAATTACGAACAGTCAGTATCGGAGAAACTTAATCATTATTGGCTCATTCATATAGCAGTCTGTCTTCACACAATGGCAGGCGGCCAGTAGCCAAAGGAAGGCTGGAAGAGTTCACATAAGATATTGAAACCTACACTCTAATTTTTTTTCTGTTCTTTAAAAAAAAATCCTTGGAATCTCAATTGCCAAGAAAATACTTTGTAAAACTACAAAAAATGTTTTCTTGTAAAATCTGCAAAGCATATATTTGTAATGTTGAAAATCTTAGCCATGTATTACAACTTACATAATTGAGAATTGTACAATTAATAACAGCGAATAACTAAAAAAAAATTATATTTCAAAAAATAAATTCCGAACAAAAAAATATTATACTTTGTGGGTACGGAGATTAGAAGCTACACCCCACGCATTATTAACCCTCAACCTTAAACACAAGACCAACTTTACTTACGAGCTTAGTACTTAACTTTTTAGTAAATATACCTGGAAGTACCTACAAAATATTAATGAAGTTAGTTGATTAAGAATAATACATTTATTTCATTTTAAGCGTTCTCTTAACCTAGGAAAATTACCATTTAATAAGTAATACGATAGGGGTTTAATTGAAATTGTCGTTTTATTATGATTGAGTTGTTTTAAGTGTTTTTGGTTAATTAAACTTGCAATACATTTATTCTTGCACGCAACTACACTTAGCATCATCCATAGTTTATATACAAACAGTTATATACGTTTTTACGTTGTTGAGTGTCCACCATTTTGCTGAGGCTCACGGACAGATGTCAGTATAGTACAAATATTTCTTAAGGCCTATTACAAACATGGCCCTTGTAGATTTACAAGAGAATTACGAAAGAAATCTTTGTACTGTTAGATGCAATAGTAAAATTACAAACAATATCTCAGTAAAAATTACAAATATATTTTACAGTGCAGCCTCCGTGTAAATATTTCCACGAAACCCGGTGATCCGTATTAATAAGTTACCTCTTTTTTTTTTTTAAACTTCTGCCTTGCCATGAGGGATATCTTAACCTAAGAGAAGGTTAAACACTAAACTCATTTGAAGTACTTTTACAGAGTCTTTTCACGGTAAACTGAGCACTTTTGCAAGTCCGGCACAGGACCTACTTCTTTGTTTGCTCCGTACTCGTCCATCGTGTGTCAATTTAACATTGTTATCAGTCTAATCACTTTCATTTGCGCCATTCCAAATTAAACTGTAGATTTGTTAAGAATTCCCATGTCGCTTATATGAAAATTTGTACTCTTATGAGTATAAACCAAGACGTTATATTTTGTGTCCTTAAATTTCCACCTTCACTCGCAACACAGCGGTAAGATTTGCAACCATGTTTCATTGAAACGTTGCCAACTTTAGCGAGGACCTATATGTCAGTGTGTACTGCAGCATATATTAAACTATTGACATTAACTTTTTTCTTCCAAATGTTGATTTTTAAAAGCGCTTACTTTACAGTCAACAGCCCTTAAAAGATATAAATAGGGCTAGAAAAATTTCGCGGGTTCAATAACCTGTATGCTAAACTCCACAATCCTTTGTATAGTCGAACCTCAGATGTTTGTTCATTGGCTGTTGCCCCAGTGTTACCCAGCATTCCATTGCACGGGATTCACTTCTTGTTCCCTTGCGAGTTGGCTATTGGCGGGGAGTCGTCCAGGGCGTGTCGAATAATCTATGATCCAATTGCAAATGTGACTTAGTGTGCACGCGTTGGACGTCTATCTTGTCCTGAATTGAAGTCGCGAATTTTTCCTGTCCCTAGATATAAGTTACACTCACGGTTTGTCCGAAATGAAAATTCGGGACTTTGGACTTGCATTAATTCAAGTAGAAGTGATTTCTTACTGCTAAGAACAAATTGTTGTGCACCTTGTGACTAAATGAAATATTTTATTAATGTTTTCGAATTAGCGAAAGCGAAAATTACGCAACAGAAACAGTGAGTGTAAAATAACCATCCCTCCCTGCCAGCAGCGTCCATAACGATTCATTTACGTTTCCGAGACAATAATGAATGTTACACGATGTCATTTCAATAAAACCCCAACGCCAAAATTGCAGCGTCGCAGAACGTTAGCAAGTCGCCGATGAGGCTATAGAATGACCGGACTATGCGCCAAAAGTGTGGCGGATGTTATAAAACCACGTCGGACACAGGGATAAAGTACGGTAAAGGCTGTTCACGATAAAGTGAGCACTTTAGAAATGGACCTTAGAAAAAAGTCACTACCCCTGCCTGCATATATTTCAATGGGCGCACTGAGTGACATTTGCCCAGTAAAGCTGGTAGTGATGGCTGGATAGTAGTTCCATATTTTGACTTCGAATTAAAAGTGTTAGGTAACCATTCGTCATCATTTAAAGTATTCCTTTCGGTTTCTTTTTTTTTAATGAATCGAAGTGTAAAAATAAGCAGACTTGTAAAGTATTTACTTTCTTAATAATTTTACAGTTTCACTCGGCCGAAGCATAAATAAAGTGACGAGACCATGACAATGTTAGTTTTACATAAGGTGAGGAATACGCAACATGCATAGAAGTTGATCATAAGCAGGGTTTTCAAAAGTGCTCATTTTAGCGTGAACAGCCTATAGGGAAGAATTTGTTGTAGTTGGTATTAAACAATGGAATGAAATATACAGCACCGCCCATGGCTCGATGTGGATCGAATTTGCAGGTATCCAGAGAAAATAGTGTGGTTAGTGTGCTGCGGCGTAAGAACACTACAGTGAGTCACTCAGCGGGAAACTGGAGCAATGACACGAGCATCTCGTCGGTAATGTGCGAAACATTTCCGAGAGCTAATTTCTGGCCAATCTACACTTCGAGAGAGTGTACCGTACATTTTAGAAGTTTCTCAATAAGGTCTCAGTTAATCAGACACGACCTAGACGACCCAGAGTCAGCAGGAACAAACATAAAGGCTGTTCACGGTAAAGTGAGCACTTTTGAAATCAACCATCGCAAAATATCACTGCCCATGGTATGAACATATACACTACATTTGTTACAATACACAATAGCATGCAAGTTGCCGGTTGGAAATAGAGACCTGAAGAATTCGCGGATTCATTTTGGGACGAGATATAATGCAAATCACATGTGTTTATATAACTTTAGCCATTGGTCCAATATGTGTTTGACGAAAACGGTGGCCGAATCATTGCCTTCCACTGTAACAGCAGGCAAACGAAGCACAGTTGACTTCGGCATATTTGTGCATAAGACTGTGCAGTCTAGCCTGCAAGTGTTTGGACTCACAAATTTTTCAGGTCTCTAGTTACAGTCCACTCGTTGTTAGTTCCGACTTTTCTAAAGCCCTTCTAAGTTTCTGCTTCCAGGATATTCCTACGTCTCATACGAACAAAGCTTAGCAGAATCTAGAAACCTGCACCAAAGGGACCAACGCAATGCATTCGTGCGCAACCAGTATAATAATATTTCCCATAAGAACTATCTCGTCCTAGGCATTACCTACACACCTTTTTCCTCCGTATTTTATTCGTATTATTTATAAGCGAAATCATATAATTTATTTATAAACTACGAGTAAAAGTTCAATTTCACCAAGAATTAGATACTTTTACGTTAATAGAAGTATAAAACGCTTGTGATATATGACATATTTAATAAATAATACAAAACATAAAAAATTGAGTGATTTTTCAACGGTTATATTCAAAAGTGTTAAGAAACCGCGAATACACTATAGATTGCTTAAAAATTAACAAAAAGTAGTTCTGAGACTTGAAGTTGTATTGCGAGTATAATGTTAAAATTTATGACCTCTTAGGTATGTTATTATAGTTTTATACATGTTAGACTACGAAATTTAATATTATTTTTATATTTACATTCATGACAATCCCACGGGGCCACTTGAGTTTAAAGTGTTAAGGCCCATGGCAGTGTTACATTTAAATATGGGAAAAGGATACAAAATGAGAAGAAAACTATTTTCCAAGCCGAGCTTTCAAAATGATTAATCAGCTGGTAACAACTCATACAGGGTGAGTGAGGACTTTAAAGAAGTCCCGTGGTCTGTACTTCCTCATTACCTCTCTCCATTACACACATGTCCCATGGAGCCTCTTTTAAAGGACTCACTCTGTACAACGAAACAAGGACCGACGCTCGAATTGCCTGATCTGGGGTAAAACTGGCTGTTCACTGGTGCAACAGCCAACGAGCGTACACTATAGCTAAGCGTCAAGTCTGGAGAGGGCTGCGATGTCTACTCTACAACCCATATAGTGTCATTGGGAATCAGTACAGGCCCTATCATTAGAGACAGATGTTTTGCTCGAAAAGATTTCAAGACCAGTTGTACTCTACAATGCTTTTGTTCATATGCACATTCATGGTTGGATGTTTTTAAATATCACGTGCCACAAGTGCCTGTCCGCGAATCATGGACGTTCAGTATCAGAGTACATAATTCTAATTGGCCCATACAAATAACAACAGGTCGTCTTACGTAGACAAGAGGCCTATAACCAAAGGAGGTTGAGGTTGTGGATGTAGTATATTGAAGTCTAACATGGCCATAAATATTTTCGCGAAATACACCTGTCTATACCTATAATTTTATGTTCTAATGTGGTCCTCGTGCCAGTCTTTATAGTTCTGTAATCAGAAAGAGTTAATTTGTTTACTTGCTGTTGCAACAATGTTAATTCTTCAGCCTGTTCGACTTTACCATATAGAATTTAGAAACTATGTTGTTTAATGTCTAGGAGTTTTGCAGGGAATGATACAAGTGAAAGAATGTTATATTTATGTGGAGTCCATTTTGTCACCGAATTATAACGCTAAACGTTAGACCTATAGTTATCCTTAGACCGACGATTAAAGAATTAATCCAGAAAGGTTCCAAGAAATACTCTTTAACGGTTGTCAATTGTCAAATACTACTCTGATAAGAATCATATAGTTTAAATGCAATACCTTGTTGAATTTTCAACATTACATAATACATATTTCTCAAACCTTTTTACCTAAGACAAATTGTAATGTTTACTCTTCGGGAAACTACATCGTCAGGAAAGTTCTGGCGGAAGCAGATCTAAGACTTATTGTCTAAAGTATGTCGCAAGTACGGTACCACTTAACAATCGCGCAGAAAGACGAGGTAATAAGCACTTTAACAAACGTATTGACAATGTGTCAATGGACAAAGATCTGCCATCAGCGCGGCACCCATCTCTGCCGTCAAATTAATGCGTGGGAAAAATAGGGCTTGCAGTTCTGATCTTGCAGAAAAATTTGTGATATTGAAGGTCTATTGATTTTTGCCTGACAGATTGTAAAGTAACACGTTCAAATAAACGGAAGAGGTACCTTGTGTGATTCACCTTTAACCAACTGTTTCCCAAAAATTCATGTGTAAAGTTGACAATCACCTAATACCTAGCTCGAGTACGAATTTATTTGATGATGGAGAAAGGCGTTACTCTGTTTGCATACCTTGGTCCATTACAAAGGCGGATCCAGAAGGGGCGGTGGGTCAGACGGGACATGATCCCCCCCCCCCAACCTCCAAAGTATCACATTGACACGAAACTGTCCTGTGAATGTTTTAAAACTGAAATGAAATTTTTTCATAATAGTTTAAAATACTGTTTTTTTTTTTTTTTCATTTAATTGAATATTGTTTCCTAAAATTATGATTAAACGATAACTTTTCCCATTCCACGAACCAAATTCCTAGAAGTGCACCTGCCAAGTGGAAAAATGACACCCCAACCCCCACGACCGATAGTCTAGATCCGCTCCTGGTACATTCTTACAGTATCTAGAAGTTCGTGGTTCAATTGCACATACTTTTTTGTAAAATGTGCAATTACCTCGTCTTCATCAGCCTTGACGACAAGGGTTCGTTTCAGCATAATCGCGGGCTACACTGTAAAAAAAAAGTCCTAGTTAACTTCATAAACTATATTGGAAGTTTCTAACCAGTACAAAGAATGTAAATGATACCATACACCAGGCTGCAAACGGCGGAATATTTAGCGTGGCTAATATGAATTGTTAGGAACGTTCTTATGTGCCTGACTGTCTCTTGAGCAAATCTAGGAACACAACTATGGATTTATGGGAATGATATTTACGTCTCAATACACGTACACACTGAGGTGGTAAATTTGCGAATAATAATTTCGCAGAGTGTATCTGGCGCGGCACGCGTGAAAATTGGAACGAATGTGAAGCCACAAACCGCCCCCCCGGGGGGGGGGGGGGTATCCCGTGGGAGGTTGGGTTAGCTGGGTTAAGGGATCGTTGTTTGCATGTGTAATGAAGCGACACGTGCGGGCTAAAGCCCTGGACAAACAGTGGTGTTCGGGAGGGGGAAGGGGCGGAGATTGTGTTACTAATGTCCGCCAACATCCTGTAGCAGTAGTAATGAAACAAAACAAGCGCCCGCGTCAAAAAAAAAAAAAACAGCTGCTGTAAACGTGGTTCGTGATAAATTTGAAACTTCTTAGACCAGAGGAGTATGGTTACTAGTTCCTGCTGCGTGCACCGAGTGTGTACAGCACTGAGCAAGTACCAGCATACCTTGCAACACTTCGCCATAAGCAAAAATGTTATGATGCATTCTGTACGTAAGTTGACACATCATGTGCCTCCGTGTCACAACCAATGAGCTACAGGCTTTGTGTACTGCTATAGAATCATGAACCAATTATTTCCTACACAAGTACAATGGTTTATGAGTGAGTTACCTTCAGAGAACATTGGTCATTGAGTCTCGAAATGACAGTAACGGCAAAAAAAAATATCCTTGATATGCATTATGATCACAAGTGTGCACGCTGGATTTCAACTGGGCATGTTACAAATGAGGGATACTTATGTCCAGTGCTGTAAACAGCGAAGTATCAGTAGCCAATTATTTAAGAGCATGTCTGGAGGGTAATTTTATTTGACGAAGTTGCCGCCCCTCTCGTTTACGAACGGCTGATGGAAACGTCTTTGAGTACGCAGCGCATTGTCGGCTGGTTGCGTAAAGTAAACTGGACACAGGTACAGTGTAAATCTAAATATTACGCGATTGCAACACTCCGGCGCACAAGATTGAGACACCTGTCTCAATTTACTGCAAAATTCGCCCAACATCAAGTACCTGCTTGACCAAGACGCCTACACGAAGACTGCAAAAATTTACCGTTTGTGAACTTTAAAAAACGTACGCGAGAGTGCGGGGAAATATACCTGTGCCTATTGGAAACACATTTCCTAAGATTATAATACGACGAACCTATGTTCCATGTCTATCGTTGGTTCTGCGTAGAAACATTTCTTGTTGACTGCAGGAAAACACGACATGGCTATTTCTCGGAGCACAGATATAACACACGTCCTTCATGCATCACGGACTGCCCGACTCTGAAAACAATCAACTCTGGTGGCGCCGCCATCGCGGAGCGGTAGTTCGCAAGCACAGAGCATGCGCCACGTGACGCCATTTCCGCTAGGCGACTGTTGGTTTTCAAATATTCAAAAATGACGGAACCTTCCTCGCATCCTGATTGGAAAGAAATTAGAGGTACCTCACTAGTGGTTGTTGTAGGAATTATCGTATAAATAGTCGTGACACGGCCTCGGCAGCCCAGACATGGACAGCCTGGGGTCTCTGGCTAGAAGCTAAGTATTTGCGTCAGTAATGTTGTAATTAACATAGAGTCATGGCCCATCCGGCCGGAAAAAATATATAATATGCTTGATAATTGTAGACGCTTTAGATCATGGCGCAGATGAATTGCAAATTTATGCTTTGCCTATAAATCGGCATTTTTAAATCATTGTTAATCTTTATTATTTGCCCGAAATAATCATGCAAATATTCAAATGTTTTACCAAAGTGGTTTTAGATTGGGTCCAGTTTTGACCATTTTATGGTTCATTGTGTCGATATTAGACTTTGTGCTAAATCAATGTCAAGTTACTTAGGGGAAAATGATCTTTAAGATTTTTTTCATATTTATACGCCAGTAGTAAAATTGTCAAATTATCATTGCCTATGGGTGGTTAGCGTATTTTTTTGAAGTTGCACTGCGCCCAGGCGTGTATATAGATTTTGGACTTTAGTAATTTTCAAAATAATCTCTGTTAAAGTATGATACTATTAAAATTACTCACGTGTCATGTTTACTTGTATAAAAAAAATCAAGATCATAGTTTGTCCACGTGGGACAGTATTAAAACACTTTTAAAGGATTGAATGTTGCACCCCGCCCTGGCGTGTATATATACTTGATAACGAATTGTAGTACAAAATAAATTTTTACATGCTTTGTTTTTTTTTGTATTATGGTACTGTGAACAATATTTTGAACAATGCAAATGAATCCAAATCAAATGTTCTTTTCCTTCTTTCAGTAATTCTAGATTATTCTGGCCAGACTGCAGGTATACACTCCATTAAAGTTTACACTGAGAAAGTTTTTCAAATATACAGTTTTTATTCTTGCTTGAATTTTGGGCACTGTTAGGCCCCTTTGCCACGTACTTAGGACAACGGCGTCGCAAGTTAACGCTTGATCGAACGGGTTAACAATTTCGAAATCCCAAGCTTTGTTTCTTGTTTAGAAACATAGTGAGGAACATCTCATTTTTAACGCAGACTAACGCTAGGTTTAGACAGATATTCGTCAACTGTAGCGGCAGTGGAACTCCGCCTATCGTTCATAATTGATTGATTTCTTTCAGGGTGGCATTTAACTGTTCGCACGCCAGTCAAGATCGTAATGTGTTAAAGGTACGAAATTCTCAGTGGCCTCATCAATCATGGAAACGGATTTTCTTGCATCATACTACCAATGAGAAAACAAAATATACCGTTTTCCTAGCTCCCTAACTTTTCCTGCACAAAAGTCGTGGTTCTTAATAATTAAAGTCTGTTCACAATAAAATGAGCACTTTTGGAATCAACCTTAGAAAAAAGGTCACTGTCCCTGCCTACGCATATTCAAACGGGCGCATTGAGTGACAAGCGCCCAGTTAAGTTGGTATTGATGGATGGGAAATAGTTCCATATTTTAATGTCAAATAAATAGTGTTATGTAACCATTTGTGCAAACTGAACTTATTTCTTTTTCTCTGTTTTTTTAATGCGTATATGTATGTAGAAGATTGAGCAGATCTGTAAATATTTATTTTTCTAATAATTCCACAGTTTCACTTGACCGACGCATGAATAAAGTGATGAGGCTCATGACAGTGATAATTTTACATAAGGCGTAGGTATACACAACGGGCGTACAAGTAGATTTTAAGCAGGGCTTTCAAAAGTGCACATTTTACCGTGAACAGCCTGTAGCTGTAAATATCACCATTGCCATTAACTTTATCTACTAGTGTCCAAACATCACTTCTCCACCAGAAAGCCATTTTAGTAGTGCGGTGGTGTTTCTGGCTCGATTTCCTGAGGCTGTGAGTTTGATCCCAGAATGCGACCCTGCGTGAAGGCTAATTGTTACCAAAGTATTTTTTTTCCCCATCCACGCCGTGGCAATTCCTGGGAATATGCTTTCCCATTTCTTGACTCGGGTTATATCTGGTGGGTACTTTACACTGCGGGGCTTAATACACTATTATCTTCCGTGGCTAATTGATTCGTGAACTATACTACTGTTATAGGTTATGAATAGTTCATATAACTATTGGCTGTTTGTTCACTGTCGTAGCACTTTTGAAAGCCCTGCCTGGTATCTACTTGTATTCACGTTGTGTATTCTTCCGCCATATGTAAAATTAACATTGGCATGGGTCTTGTCACTTTATGCATACGTCGACAAGGGAACTGGTCGAATTATTATGAAAGTAATTGTCTCACAAATGTGCTCATTCTTACAAATAAAACACATTTGTATGTATGTATTTATTATACATTGTAAGGGCTTGAAGTTGGGACCAAGACAGTTACGTTTTGCATAGGAACTTATATGCATAAACGTTCCGTTTCCCCGTGACAAACAAAACACCACCACATCACATGTTGACCTCTCCCTTATCTGCAACATACTGTACGTTGTTTATCTTCTGGGTCCACTTACAAGATGTGATGACCAGCGACGTCTTACACAAACATGGTACCTATGTACCATGTTCTGATACACACGATACCTGGAAGTCCAAGATCCGCCGCAACAATGATCCGCGTCAGCAGGTCCTCCTCTGATTCCACAGGGGTCTCATAAATCAGGCCTTTCATGTGGTCCCACAGGAAGAAGTCTAGCAGAGTCAAGTCGGGTGAACGTACAGTATGTTTGCAGACGTGGGAGAGGTCAACATGTGATGCGGTGGTGTTTTGTTTGTCGCGGGGAAACTGTACGTTTCCGCACCTAAGTTCCTATGCTAGATGCAGCCGTCTTGGTCCCCACTTCAAGCCCTTACAATGTGTAATGGAAATTTGGACACATTCTGTATATACAGGAGGTATCTAAATTAGGCCGACAAACTTTGGCTGTAGGTTAATCACGAACAACCAATATAGCCGAGAACGAAGCCTAAAGATCACATTCAAGTATACGTGACACGTGATCTTTTCGAAAAGGCATCATGTGTACCGAATAAATACGGGGGAAAAAAGGGGGGGGGGTTACTTGTTGCTGTCCAGATTAATTAATGACACTAAAAGTTCTGGTTGATACAGTTCATTTAGTGTTAAAATGTTGGTGTCGTAAAGAACATATTGCGAAAGTTCGACGTTTGCAATAAATTCGACAAGAGAAAAAAAAAAAAAATAGGAGATGCCCATAACCTCCAGAATGAACTGTACGTAAGAGATGAAGACATATTTTTCGTGTATAATGGGAGCAAATCGAGTGATATACTTTGATATGGGTGAGTTAATAAAAGTGTATTTCGTAAAGAACTAGAAACTTGCCGATTTATTGATAAACAATCCGGTAGTCACGTAAGCATTTTTATTTGTCTGTAGATTATAATTAATATATTCTGGCCATTCAAAAGCTCTTTAGATATTAACGAGTTAAAAACAAAAATCTTGTCTAATTACTATTATTCTTTCCTTCTTCATTCAGGGGGGACACGACACTATACGCGCTAGGTTAAATACCGTGGCGGAAAGGGTCCACGGTGACTGTGCGGTTAGCGTGATCGCCTCCCACCATAGCGAACCGAGTTCAATCCCCGGCCGCGGGACTCCCGAATTTTCGCAAGTGGGAATCGTGCCGAATGATGTGGCTGTTCGGCGGGTTTTCTCGGGGATCTCCCGCCCTTGCATACAAATGCTGCTCCATTTCAACAAGAAATTTTCCTGACAAATTGACGCACATAAATCTTATTTAAAATAATTTACATTATTATTACAATTTACTTACACACAATCATAGTACATATTGTGACGATATTCCATGACGAAGAATTTCTTGCAAGTTCTGCTTTCTGAAGCATCCAGAATGGGAATATGCTTAAATGTTGATAAATATACAGACTTTTTAATAGTTTTTTTTATATTTGAAAAGGTTATTTTAGTAAAATATATTCTAATGTTGCAAAATATATACTGTCTTGTTTCATATACAGCATCAATCGCACTTTTCTGACAATATTTAAGGTGTCTGTACTACTTTTTTATAAGTTCTTCACGTTGTATAGTCGGGTACAGTGCTCCATAGGCAGTTGCTTTGCTTGAACCTTAAGCGGAATGGTGCATGAAAGCAGTATATTTGACCAAATTTCTATATAAGTCGTTTTCAAAAGGGTTTATCGAAATATTTGGCCCGACAAGGCTTAAATAATAATGCTCAACACTTTTTTACGTTGTTAGATTTTCATGCCTTCATTATTTTCGGAAAAATGATAGAAGAAAAGAAAGAATTTTTTTTTATTATCTTCAATCAGAGCTCCGAGAGTTACGAACGCAGAGAACCATGTAATAATTAGAGACCTGCAGAATTCGCGTTATTATTTGGCATCAGGCTAAACTTCGCAGTGCTGTGTTTACGTGAGCCAGGGTAGATTTTCCATTGGCTGCTGCATATATGTGAAGTCACTCCATTTTTGACTGGACTGCACGTAATTGGACTACACAATTGTGAAGTGTCAATTTACTGGCGCAGAGTTGCACAGGGCGTGTGTCAAATAAAGTATGCTCCAATGACAAACGTATTGAAAAGGTACATGTGTTTGAAGTTAAACGTGTCCCCAAATAATGACGCGAATTTTACAGGTCCCTAGTAATAAGGTGTCCGAAATTGTTATTTACGTCTTGTCGAACCAAACATTAAAAAAAATCCTGTGTAAAACAAATTGTGGCAAAAATTATATAAATATACGATTTTGGTGCACCGTTCCCCTTAACTCCTTAAAATAGTAACCCAAGAATACTCTTTCACGAACGAAGTGTTGCAAAATACGTTAAATCGTGGTCGATACTGTACGGTATCAGAAGCCAGCGCCAATACAAACAGCGTATTTTTCTTTGGCTGTTGCTATTGGCTGCTGCTAGCTCACCAACATTTTATCTTTGGTCCCTGCCGGTGCCATAAACTAATATAAATTCTTTTTATTGGTTCCTTCGTGTAAGTTATTGCGAGGAATTTGTAAGTACTTCTCAGTCCAAAAATCTCCTCTTTTGCAACACCTGGAGTAAAAAATTGATGCGTATGTTGGGGGTTTAAGCTGAGTACGCAGGAATGCGATGCGCTGTCCCTTTGATGTAGTTTTCTATACTTAATTAAGGGTTGGAATATCCTGGATTTAGAACTTAGTCAGGGCTTCAAAAGAGTTGGAAGTAACCGCGAATGAACTATAGTCATCGAACGTGTGAGATGTCCCTGCCACTAGAAACAATATAGGAAAGTGGGCGAGGATGTGTTTCGAAAGTGTTCAATTATCCACGAAGAGAGGGATGGCGTGTCACACCTGTGGGTGAAGGTGGATGGGGGAGGGGAGGTAAACTGCGATCGCCTGGGCGGTATGTTGAAAGGTTTGAAGGCGGGATCACGTGATCAATATCTCCCGAGTGACGGCTGCCACGTCGGTGCGTCCCTCCGCTGTGCATCGCTAGTAGCGATGGGCCAAAAAGTTACTTCCGTGTAACGTGTCCCATCGTCCCAGTTCCAAACAAGTAACACGTTACGAGAACGTGCTTTTTTTTTGTAACAGGTTAGAGTAAAACATTTCTCGCCTGTCCCGACGTTCCGAAATATAACGGTTGCGTTGGCTCGGCGCTTCAAGAAGTTACGTTCGCTTTTTACGCATGCGCAAACACACTGTTGCCAGGGGATCGAAAAAGATTCTATAGGCCCCCTTCTTGGCTGTGTCGAGCTCAGCATGGAGGGAAATGAATTAGAAGAAAACTAACTGGAAACCACGCCCTCCCACAGTGTAACCCTCAATCACCGCGCACCGCCAATGTCATACCCGATTGAGACCACGGCTAAAAGGGAAACCTTTCGGCCCCTGATGACGATCCAGCTGATGTCACCTGTATGTGAAAAAGGAATGACGAAGGGACCATGAGGTCAAGGAGTGAGAGTGTGATGAATTGATCTGTGTGAGTGTGACCGAGCTCGTTCCGATAGTATGCAGTGTGGTTCGGCACCGCTCTTTGCGCCCTGGGGCGTGGTGGCGGGGGAATGTTTCCGGTTACCGGGAATTCCCCAAGACTAAGTCCGTACACACCCGAGCGCAATGAGCCGAGAACGTTGATAAAGGGGATACCGATGTGCATAAACTGAACGTGAAAGACGGCAATGTAAGAGTAGTTTGGTATGGCATTTCGACCAGCACGACGCGGTTCAAAATTGTAAAGTTCCCGGTGGAATCCTGAACATCTAAAGAGCCGATTTAGCTTTTTTTTTTTTTTTTTTTTGTGGGAGTTGACGTAAGCTAGAAAGTAGCGCTCTAGGTACGACCATTTAATAGGTGTCGGGCACCTGGAGGGGAGGTTTGGAGATGCCAGTTTGTTGCCAGCCGTTACGTAAGTGAAACTTGTGGGGTTGCGACCAATCAGAACAGACCAGTCTGAGTTGTTGGCGGGAAACTGTTATTTACAGCAATGTAAGTATAAATAATAACTAAATGCTTACGTGTGCTAATATTTAATATTATATTTGTTAGCAAAAATAAACTTCTCTGATAGAAAATGTCGGTTTTGAAGTATGATTTGTTTAAATACGGTTTGGATATACGAGGTTAGGTTAGGAACAAACGTAAACAAAGCCAGATGTTCCAAAAAAATAACTATTACGCATGCGCAGTAGTCAGGCGTCGAGGCAATCCAAGACGTTCCAAAAATAACGGTATAAACAATGGAACGTGTTACTTGTGTAATGTGTTACTAAATTGTAGCAGTTTTTTTATAACCGTTACGTTAAATAACGCCCATCTCTAATCGATAGTGCCACACGCTGCTTGACGTGCTGGCGATGTAGACCATTCGCGGTTTATTTCACACTTTTGTCAAGCCCTGCCTAAGTTCTACTTTTGGTTACCGAGATTACTAGGACCACCTGATATTCGCGAAACAATTTACGCGGAGGCTAGACTTCAATATCCTATGTGCACACTTGCAGTTTTCATTTTACTATTTGTCGTTTGTATTTGTGTAAAGACAATCTTGTAATTGAGTCAGCCAATCAGTATTGAGTTTCTCCGGTACTGACCGTCCGTGATTCGCGGACAGACAGATAAGACGCGTAACAATTCCAATGATTAAATCACGAAAGTAGTACTGAACTAAAGTGCGTTGAAACACATCTTGTACTGAAATCTTTTTGCGAAATACATTTGCCCCTACCGATTATGTATCCTTCCGCTACGTGTTGACATAAACACAGCCATGCGACTTCTACGTTTTAACTGTCAAATGCTTTCTTGACTGTTTACAGATGTTCAAACAGATTTGTCATATTTCAAAAACCTTTACGTACGAAAGTTCACAATTTAGGCCTATATCCATATTTAGGTGAGCTTTATAACTTTTTAACAATGTCTGTTTTGACGATAGTTATTACAGTTATTATTTTATATTGTTAACACATTTGCTATACACGTGTAGCGCGTTACACATAATACACGTTAATATTTTAGCGCGACTGTTATTAACCCTGTTACAACTGTGGGGAAATTAACTGTAGTATTTAACACCTTGATATTGATATGAGTTGTGTTATTTCGTTAAAAGGACGGTATCTGTTGGAATAAATATCAAAACGAAGGCGGGACCAGTCCAACGAAAAATACAGTAAATTGAAGCATTTGTACGTAGCAGAGACAAACTTTTTTCCCTCTCATATTTCTTTGCTTAGGTTCTTACTTATTAATAAGTTTATTAAATTTTTTATTGAGGATTTTCTGGCTGGGCTTAGTCATTAATTGGGATTGTGGTAAACATTCAAATCACAGAAACGTAAGCACGTTACACAATTGTATTTCAAACACCTACAGCTAACTTACAAAGTTGTGATAAATAAACACATGTTATTTTCGGATAATTTATTTCGTTTTTAAAACAGTTCACGACTAAAATGTATAAATTTCTCATGCGCAATATTTGCAATCACATACACACTGGCTCAGCGTAACGGAGACACGACAATACTTTTTCTCATGCAGCGGTCACGACACATGTTGCACATTTATCACAATCTCGGAACTTGCCTAAATAAGTTTAAAAACACAACGTGCAAAAATTTTGTGTTGCAATTTCATGTATTTCTCGCAGGAAGAAAAATTAATACTTCGTTCAGCAACAAGCAACACGCCATGTTATGTCGCCACTTCTGCCAACTTCGGATTTGCAACTGTCCCGCACCACATGTAAATATATCATAATCAATATTCAAACATTAAAATCTCGTTCTCCTTGTGAATTATAAAACATGTATATTTTTTCCAGCTACTACTAGTGGTTCGAAACTTCCGAGAGGGAGAGAGAGAGAGAGCGACAAACTTGGTTGCGCATATTCAAGTTTATTCCTCGGACGAATGAAACACCATGTCATTAGGGCCTACACACCGTAATGTGAACTTATATTTTTAATAGTAGCAATGAAATATGTTACCATCAATACATCAATACTACATAAAATTTGTTAATATTTCAACAGGGGACTTTTAATTTTCAATTTGCAATCACGCTATTTTTGGTATGTGCTGTACTTGTATGCTGCCCTCGTCTTGCAACCATGCTCGAGGATATTGGCAATAATCATTCACGTTAAGGGGGAGTAGAAATTTCCACAAATCAGATTAGCTATAAGGGAGATTGGGCCTTGATGCCTCGCCGTGCACATTGCATGTGCTGTGCACATTGCATATCATAAATATAATTCACGAGCAACGTGTCCACGATTTTGGGCATGGTGATCGACGAGGTTAAACAACGAATGATGTCTCACAACATGTTTATTGGATATTACGTTTTGCTGTTTCACAAATGTTTGAGTTATTACAAAATAATATTCCATCAAAACCACTGAACGTACAGTAATGAAAATAGTGCAGAATGAAGGTGGAACTCAAATTGTTTTTTGTGATACCTACATATCTTCAATGTGTGCGCTCCGGGTAACGAGGTATACATAGACACGATAGTCTAGTTCTTGCCACACAAGCATCAACATGGGACTGCAAACAGTGCCTACCTCTACGATGATCCGCTCTCTTAGGTATACGATGTTACGCGGAAATGGTGGCGCGCACAGCCCGTCTCTGATGTAACCCCACAAGAAAAGTCACTCGGTGTGAGGTCCGGTGATCTCGGAGGCCACAGCATTAGGTGCTGGTCGTCTTCAGATGCACGTCCTATCCATCGCCTGAGAAGCACGTTCTTTAAGTGTAGACGAACTTCATGGTGGAAATAAGCGGGGGGCAGTAGTCATGTTGTAAACTGTAATGATGGTTTTCCGACAACCTAGGCATAAGCCACTGTTGTAGTATGTCCAGATACACTGCACACACACACACAAACTATTTGCGTTCCTTGTTCATTCTACACAGTTTTAATTAATGGACGTTACTTGGTTTAGTTGCAATACATTTCTGTAAGCCTTCAAATCTTTATAAAACACTGTTTAAAGACCAACATGTCTCAGATCGTTTAGAGAAGTCATGATCCAACGCAGTCTTTGGGAGTCAAATGGAAATAAGGTATGGTACTGCATGGTAAAGCATGCTTGCAGTGATACTGAAGTATGCAATTAGAACACGGGGGACTGCCCTAGTTGTGCTTACCACGGGAGAGATTTCTCACTGCTCTCTATAACTCTAGAAACTCGATCCGCCTTCAGAGTGGAAATTAAATGTAATCTTTACTGTGGCGAAAATGATTGCGCCCTTCATATTTGACGGTTGAGACAGCTGACCGTTAGAATGTATTCCTAACCATACGAGAGTTTCAGTCTCTATAACTATTTAAGTCACTAACAGGGCAGTATTTCATAAAACGTGACAGGTCTGACATATACGATAATTATGTCAAACCCGACAAATTTGTCAATATGTCATGACAATGTTATGTTACATAAATAATACAAGTTCCCCTTATTTGACAAGCAGAAGCGTGTAAATTGTCAGCCTTAACAGTTTCATAAACGCGACAAATATATGTCAAACTGTAAGTCTCATTTATTACTCTCTAGATAGCTCTCAAGTGTGCTTACGATAATCGATCGCAGAATTATATGCGATTCATGAACAGTCGATTCATACCACAAGTAATTATGTGGTAAATAATAATTCCGCCCACATAAATTTGTTCACTCTAGCAGCAGAATATCGAGTAATGTGGATAAGATTACTATATTAAACCTGATCCGAGAGGAAAAGGATGTGCTATTTGGCAGGCAATGTTAATTGACACAATAGTGAAACACAATTGCATTGCCATGTTGTATAAACATTACAAATAACTGGTTACATAGGAAAGCTTGCATGTCACTTCTGCAGTGACAATTCTACAAATTTTTAGATATGTCACCCAAGTGATTATATTTATCTGTTTCATAAAACTGTATGTAGTTTAATATTTTACACATCTGTGCGATTTTTACCTGTCTTTTCAAAATTTTTGTGAAACAACTATTTGTCAAATTGTTATGAAATTCTACAAATTTGTCATGACAAATTTGGAAAATTGTCAGCTTTCAAGAAACACACATTTGTCGGATTAACCTGACTGACAATTTCCTGTCACCTGTCGAATTGTAACTTTTATTAAATAGGCCCCTAGGCTGTCTTGGCCGGACATTCTCAAGACATCTCGTTTCGAGCAACCTACATATATGCTTTAAGGGTGGCTTAAGACACTTCATACATGTATTGCGGATTGCGTGGAATTACTTGTGGCACAATCTGAATAAATATGTAAACGGACAGGCCGTGATCACAATATTTGACGCCCAGTTACGTATTTGTGACATGAAATGTTATGCTAGTATGATTTACGACATTGGAGCTCCGCTAAGCCATCTCTCTCTACTGCCAATAAGAAAATTGCTTCATCTGGAATATATAAACGACTGTAGAATCTAATTTGCTGCTATAATATAATGCAAGACAGCAATTCCTGAGGGAAAATATCTGTCTGTCTTCCAACCAAATGAATTCGAGAATTTCTTCGCTCTCTTCTGATACAAACTTAAACATCGAACAGGTAATAAATTAAACGCCTGATCATTTATTGTCATGCTTGTACCACAGTTTGATCAAACCCAGAAGGCTCGAAACCATAATATTCCTGTAAATGAAAGATATGCCATATATCTAGGGACAGGAAAAATTCGCAACTTCATTTCAGGACAAGATAGACGTCCAACGCGTGCACACTAAGTCACATTTGCAATAGGATCATAGATTATTCGACACGCCCTGGACGACTCCCCGCCAATGGCCGACTTGCAAGAAGCAAATCCCGTGCAATCAAATGCTGGTTAACACTGGGGCAACAGCCAATGAACAGTCATCTGAGGTTCGACTATAAAAAGGATTGTGGAGTTAATATACATGCCATTGAACCCACGAAATTTTTCTATCCCTAAATATAAAATTTAAATATCTGCAGCAAATGAACAAACACCAGCGGATTTTGGAGCCAACCTCACAGATAACTGAAATATTCGAATTTTTTTTTTCTCAGTCCGTATGGACAAAATATTTCAATTCTGTTCGATTTTATTCAACCTTACGCAAAGCAAAACGGATAATCCGTTGATCGTAAACAACGGGAGGAAGTAAAAAAAAAAAAAAGCGCAGAACGAATTAATTAGGGCAGCAATATTTTACAACACCGCGCCGTGGTCGTGTAGTGGTCGGTTAATCCTTGGCCGGTGTGCAAGAGCGGTCCTGTTGTGTTCCGATAATCCCTTGTAGCGCTCCCATCCCCCGGGGGCCGCGAGCTGCTCTGTTGTCACGTGGTAATGTCCGAGCGTGTTCCGACATGTTGTCGTAGCGGCGAGCCGCGCGCCGCCAAGGGTACGGCGGCAATTAGCGCGGGACATCCCGGCTTCGTTCTTCCGGTCGTGCCAACCTGATCGGGACAGCCCGCCCCGTACCAACCTCTCTCCACGCGCGAGGCGGTCCGTCTGAATATTACCACGTCGAAGGGCATCCCTAGTTGTCACATGGGCCTCGTTGTGAACAGTCGTGCCTATCCCAATTAAAAATAAACTATGGCATATTTCAATGTGAATTTTATAGTTGTACACCAGCAACAGTAGAATTTTGTAAGCCATTAAGTTAAGCAAAAATGATATTCAACTTCATACCAAAAACAAGGTATTAATTCATATTAAATTGACGTTTTAAATGCGATTGTCAGCTTAAATATAGTCTGTAAGCTAATCGCGTTTTTTTTGATTTTCGGCTGATTAACAAGAGATCACCAAATATAAAAAATCAAGCTCTTATTCATATATTTTTATGCTCACTGATTATCAATTCCAATCGCTAGAGCTATTTAAATTTAACACAAAGAGCGTTATTTATTCGGTAGAAGCTAATAATGAAGTTAATAATAGAAATCCAAGTATAAAATACAGCAGGAAATAACCGTGACCGTAGCATTTTGTATTGAACACGTAGAGCATCGGGAGAAAGGACGAATCCTGATGACGTCATGCGCTTGAAAGCAGGCCTGGAGTCCATAGGTTGCTGTCCGTGGCCGCTGGAGATGGGGAGTATTTCCAATACCTGCTATGAATAACAGGTATTGAGAAGGACCAGATATAGCCTGTTCCTAGCATAGACTACAGATGAGGCAGACCGATCTCGCTGGCTGCGCACAACCAATCTCCATGTCCTAACATTGAACTGCTTTTCTGCCAACACGTCTAGCGAAAACCACATGGTTTTGAGGTTAGGTTAGCAAACTGATTTCTATACAAATGTTTTGAAATGTATGTATACTTTCTCTAACCCATTTATAAGGCAGTTAGATTACGTTCAAATTGGTACAAGTATTTTATTCATATTTATAGTGCTTGTCATTTAAAATTTAAGATATGAACCAACACTTTCATCAATGTTGACCATGTGACTTGACAGTTGTGTATGATTGGGGTAGGTCAATGTTGGGTACTTGCCCAGAATACGAATAAGTGGTCTAACTCATCTATAGTCTATGGTTCCTAGCTTCTGGAAATACCTGTTATCATCCCTCCTGTGTGTTACTGATGCTTGTATCACGAAGCAGGAACAATCATAAGTAGAACTCGCTTGTTACTCGGCACTCGTGCGATGTCATTCATTTCGTACTTGTTCTTACCGTCTGATATTAGAATCCAATACTGAATACCAAAAGTATTTACGGGCCACATTATATGCCCCCCCCCCTCCCCAGCGAAAAATAAGAGACCGGGAAACTGCTACATATTTTCACTGTCCTATCAGGAGAACATGAGACGCGAGGAGGTATACCTCCTCACACCTAACCTCTTCGTGTGTCATGTTTCCCTGGTAGGACAATCATAATGCCCGACGTTTATTTGCTTGCTCTGGAGGGTAACTTCAGGTAGGCTTCAGAAAAGTTGGAAGTTACCGTGAGACTATAAGAGTTCATTCATGACTGACCCGCGTTCAAGAAATCAAGTGTTCGACTCTGACCAACTGAAGTGATATTTATTTTTCCCGTGTAAATTTCTGCATCACTACCAGGAACATGCTGGTGTCGCTTTTCAGAGTTTATCTTTAAATCCCCTCGCCTTAAAAATCCTTCAGTCGCTGGAAAATATTCTAAAGATCACATTTTTGCTTGTAATTGTACAGAAATCACAACACGCTGTCATATACTAGAACCAATAGAAACGTATTTTTGTTTGATGTTATTGGCATATTGAGGAATCGTACCATTAATCCAAAACGAAAATTTTTTGAGGGATAAGGACTTTAACATGCGCCACATTGGACCTTTGGCTGTATTGGGCACTGATGTCATGTTGAGTACAGGTCATAGTATCCACTCGTTTACAATCTGTCCATGACTGTGGACAATATTACTGACCGGGTTAAATAAACATTTCTTCGCATAATAGTATGGTTAATAAATTAACAGTATAAAAACTTTATAAACAACATTTCATTTATAAATGAACTAAACAGATAAAAATAGTTATAGTAGGAGTTACAGAATTTGTAGAACTTGTAAGACATGGTCGAACAGCTGTAATTACTACAAATTAGTATGTCAAAGCTTGGTGTAATATATAACGTATACCTCATTTGCGTAAGCATAGTAAGCACATATATTACGTAAGGATCTTAACTATTCACGGCAAGATTTTATATAATATGTATAAATTAATTTTAAAAATCTATAAATACTCCTATAGTAATTTTTAGCTTTTTAATTCATTTATTAAAAAAATCTTGGTTTTAAAAGTCTTTCTACAGTTTATTTATTTTTCACTTTTTAGTCTCGTCTATTTTTTTATTATATTGTGTAGGCAGACTATTTATAGATTAATAGACTCGTCCGTCATCGGTATCGCTTGCAATCAGGCGAGTTTCAGCGCACTCTTTCCGCGGGAAGTTGAACCGGCATGCTGAATATTCATTATTCGTCTTACACGTGTGTGTATGTCGATGTATTTGACATTTCAATACGAGCTCACGCAGATCGGAATCTTCAAATGGTATATCACCTACACACACGCGGTCGATCATTTGAATTCCTTCCCGTGTTTCAAAGTTTCGATGGGTTTCCCCCCCCCCCCCCCCGCCCCACACACACACAGCCATGTGTAAATGACTTCCCCGGCACTGAAACTCTACACGCCACCAGTAATCGATAACTTGTCCACCAAATACATCGTGATTGATAGAGATTCGGCGGGCGCCGGACAGACACCTCACAGACACCCACCGTGCATACCAACAAGTAAAGTTAAATCAAGGCTTGTAAAAAACCGGATTATTTTGTGAGATCATTTGAATTCTGCGACTAACTTGACAGTTCTGTATACACACCAGGCGTTGTCCTTTCTTTATAGGCTGATGCTTTTACCGCGAGCACTTTACTCCGTGAACCAGCTAGTACGTGATTCGCTCTGTCGTTTTACACACTTGTGTTATTGGTTCAGAGCCCTGCACGGCGTAACGAGGTGGACCAAATTACAAAAATAACGATACGGTTCAAGACTTTAATGTTTATTCTCGAAGCGTTTCAACTATAGTCCATTCACGGTTGCTTCCTTCTTTTCTGAAGCGCTGCTAGAGTCCTACTTCTAACATATTCCTCCGCCTCTGCAAAACGAACTTTAATCGAGTCTAGGAAATTACACCAAAGGGACCAAGCTCTGCGCTCATGCGCTCTCAGTGTAATGATGCTTTGCAGAATAAATACTTTTCTTACCAGGTATTACCAAAACTCCTATTTATATATGTTTTATTTCAGAACAATTACGAATAAAATATTACAATTTATGGATAAAATATAAGTAAAACTTCAATTTAACCAACAACCTGACACATTAATGTTAACACAAGAATAAAATTCTATGATATGTGACATCTTTAGCAGGGGTCCACGGTGGCTTAGCGGTTAGCCTGCTCGCCTCCCACTAAGAAGGCGATCCGGGTTCAATACCCGGACGGGTCACTCCAGATTTTCGCACGTGGGAATCGGGTCGGACGATGCCGGTGGCCGGCGGGTTTTCTCGAGCTCTCCCGAATCCCCGGTCCCTTCATTCCGGCGCTGCTCCATACTCACCTCAATCACCATCATCGTCTCTGAAGACATCGATTTTAAGAGCCGCCCAAATCTCTCCACGACATATTTAGGAAACTAACACACATGTCCTTCACAGAGCAATTTTTCAAAGATTTAATTCGGAAAGTGAACAAATCGTGAATAGAATATACCTGAATTCCCGGGTCTCAGCGTGCGGTGTAAAACCTTGGTTTCAATATTTCCAAGTAGGCACGGCACACACTCGAGACCAACTAGTAGAGAATAACCCCAACTCCCCATTATTTCTCTTGGCCTCCTTCGTTCCATTTGCCCCGTTTATCACCATCCTATTGGCCCAGATTAACCGGATAAAATTATTTCAGTATACAGCGTTGAATACTAAAGGCTGTTCAAGATAAAGTGAGCGTTTTCGAAGTGAACCTTAGAAAAAAAGTCACGAAGCCCTACCTGCATGTATTTTAATGGGCGCGCCGAGAGACATTCGCTCAGTAAAGTTGGCAACGATGGACGGAAAGTAGTTCCAAATATTAACGTCGAATAAAAAGTCTTAGGTAACCATTTGTGATAACTTTAATTATTTATTTCGCTTTCTGTTTTATTTTTCATGCATCGAAGTGTGAAAATGATGTTATTTGTAGATTACTTACTTTCCCTATCATTTCACAGTTCTATTTGACCGACGTATGAATAAAGTGATGAGGCCCATGGCAATATTAATTTTGCATAAGGCGGAAGATGACACAATGTGCATACAAGTAGAATGTAAGCAGGTCTTTCAAACGTGTTCAGTTCACCGTGAACAGCCTATAGCTGACTGTCACAAATGGAATGACTAGTTGACGATGGTCGGTTAGCAATTTCAGTCGCAGATAAATTTTGGGTTCACCCGTTCGGTCACACGTCAATTTTTGAGTCAAGTGTTGCAGTAGCGTAATTTTGTTTGCTGTGCGATTAACTAGAGTTCAGCACTCGTCTTGCGACTAGTGAACGATGAGATACGTGCTCGATTATATAGGCTGTTCACTTTTGAAATCAACCTTTGAAAAATGTCACAGACTCTCCCCGCATGTATTTCAACGGGCACACCGACAGCCGTGCGCATAGTAAAGTTGGCAATGATGGAGGGGGAGTAGTTCCCTGGCTTGACATTTAATTCAAAATATTATGTTAACATTTGTGAATATTGAAATAATTTATTTAGCTTTCTGTTTTTTATATATAGGAATAGAACTTAGCAATTCTGTAAAACATTTACCTTTCCAAGTCTCGCCGTTTTAGTTGACCGACGTATGAATATAGTGATGAAGCTCATGAAAATGTTAATTTTTCATATGGTGGAAGATTACTCAATGTGCATACAAGTAAAATCCAAGCAAGTCGTTCTGAGATGCTCAGTTTACCGTGAATAGCATACAGTGTCATTCCTTATTTTAAAAAAATGTGAGCAAGTCATTTTATTCATAAACTAAGGGTGTTTAGGGGTCGCAGCTGTAGATGGTAGAGCTTAACTGTAATTGAGGGGTTTTATTCACGATGTGAAACGCAGACAATAGCATACTGTAAGAGTTGCTGTAAAGGGGAGCTACTTTAATTAATATTAAGCTGTTATTATAATTTGAGTTAAGTGCACAGCACGCCATTATTATTTGTATCTAAGTTGGACAGTCCCCACCTGAATGTTGATGCCGGAGGCTGCATCTAGTTGCACGGATGATGTCGGGCGGACATACCCATGTCCGTGTCCTACCCTATACTCTGGCCGGCCGTGGAAAGATGCGGCGGCGCACCTAGCGTCGACCTATATCGGTGGGCTGTTTAACGTTTTGACATAGCTGGCCACTTTACCCACCTGAATGTTGATGCCGGAGGCTGCATCTAGTTGCACGGATGATGTCGGGCGGACACACCCATGTCCGTGTCCTACCCTATACTCTGGCCGGCCGTGGAAAGATGCGGCGGCGCACCTAGCGTCGACCTATATCGGTGGGTTGTTTAACGTTTTGACATAGCTGGCCACTTTACCCACCTGAATGTTGATGCCGGAGGCTGCATCTAGTTGCACGGATGATGTCGGGCGGACACACCCATGTCCGTGTCCTACCCCTTATACTCTGGCCGGCCGTGGAAAGATGCGGCGGCGCACCTAGCGTCGACCTATATCGGTGGGCTGTCTAACGTTTTGACATAGCTGGCCACTTTCCCTGGTTGGTGGACGGGGGGTTATCCTTGACGCAGGGCTCTGAGGCAATCCTGGCGTCCTGGATTTACTTTGAAGGTGTGAGGCAGGTTTCAGAGTTCGATGTACTTTTAAAGTCCATTCATAACACTTTAACCATTCTTTGTCAAAGAGGCGTAGAAAATTCCACAAATCAGATTTACCGCAAGGAATATTGGGCACTGATGACACATTATTCGTGTGCAACGTGTGCACGATCGTGTACGCGGTGACTGAACTGGTTAAACATTACAAAGAACAAATGTTTTTTGTTTAGAACTGTACTCGTGCTATTATATAATAGGACGATCGCTGTCTGTGTCTGTCCGTCCCTCTTTAATACTTCTACGTTCCTTGAAACTCAACAAAAATTCTTCAGATTTTGCAGAGCGAATCTTCAGGGTCAAATACAGGTCAAGTTCGAATTTCAGCAGTATCAGATTACGCAATCATGACTTTTGACCCAAAAAAACCCATTTCTTAATTACTTTGTCCTATGAAATTTTTGTATTAATACGTAGAGATTATTGTATAGAGATATGAAGGTAATCGAATATCATTTTTGTTTACTCTAAATGTCTCGCTATAATGTTGAGTTAATTAAATGGGGCCACAGTGGTACAGGGGCTAGAGCTATTCTAAGTGGGGCCACAGTGGCCCAGTGGATAGAGAAATTTTTTTTCAGTGTTTATATAACAAAATTTTTTAACATTTTAAATATTTTAGGCACTTGACCATACTGAAAACACAATGGGCTAAACCCCTAGTATCGTTATATGTACAGACCTGGGGGCCTAATCTCGAGATCGTTCGAGTGCAGTTAGTATACGATACGTCTCGCACAGTCCGCAGAGTATACGAGACTAATAATAGTCTCGTATACGTCTCGTATACAGTAATGTAAGCTCCAACCCCTGAAACTCGCATACGTTTTCAGTGTGCGAGGGGAGTGCCAGGCAAGCATACACGAGTGACATTTTGTCATGTTGGTGAACCTGCGGCGAGACGGGAACAAATATTAGCGGAACTCAGCAAATCAGAAGCGTCACTTGTATCGCGTGCGTTTGTTTATTTACATTGTACGCGGTTGAATAAGCAAATGGCTAAAATTACCAAAATAACCAACGAGCAGAAGTTTATTCTTCTCGAATACGTAGAAAATAAAATCTCGTTTTGTCCTTACTTAACCTCTACGTATGTTGGAAATACCAACGAAATTAGGTTATTGCAATATTTATATGCCTTACAGCTAATAATATGGAGATTAAATGTTACATGGAACATCATATTGGTTTTTTGTCTTTCAAATAGTTTACGTGGCAGGGATTCGTCAGTAAAATTCTTCTCTGTGGAAATGACATACACTTTATTTAAGAGAACACAGTTGTGTATCATACATTGCCATAATGTTTACATTACATTATAAATAATGAAATGTGAATGTATATGATAAGTTTCCCGTCGTTTGGAGAGTATTAGCAGCTACATGGCACTTTGCTAGACGTCGTGTTTAAGTAAGAGCAACTGTGAAGTCCATAGATACTTTCCGTATAATAATACTGGAGACCTAGATTAAAGGTATCAGTTATTCTGGGTATTGGGCTGTAGCTTTTGGCTAGTAGTCTGAAGTGCTATTGAATTTAATTAATTTACACTGTTAAAAAAAATTTGTAGGAAACAAGAAATTTGCCCAAGGCAAACTGACAGCTGACTGGACAGCCAAGGATGCCAGCCGGTTGTGGGAAGAAGTTTCTGTGAAATTGAAAGTTTGTGCAATAATAATAACATATGTTATTTACAGAGTTTTATATGCAAGACTGACTAAATAATAACTTATGACGTCTAACCAACGAACTACGAGTCACTGAACAATAATGAACGTCAGTAGTAGGCCTATGTAAATTACACTTTTACTCATAACTTCATTTTCACTCTCAACACACCTTTTAATTCTTGTCGATCAACAAGTTCTTAATTTGAATACGATTATACATTCGGCATAGCATAAATGATGTGTAAATTGAATTCACACAGCGTCAACAGTCATCTTATGTCTAACATTTTGTTTGTTTTGATGCGCTACTCGTCTACGACTCCACATCTCGAACTGCGATGATCGAGAGAGTGGCCACTCGCACGGTCGAGACATATACGATGGCTCTCGTATGGTTCGATCATGCCGTTTTCTAAAATCGTGCGAGTTACAGCCTCAATTCGAAGATATCGTATACGAGTGCAGTTCGAGCTTAGGCCCCCTCAAATATTCGTGAGTTGATTGACTTGCCGGTAGGCTAGAATTGTGCTTGCTGTCGCAGTGGGAGGTGATGACAGGGCCTACAAATTTTTGCATGTTTGTTATTATTTAGGTGTTAGTCAGGATGCGCCAAATGACGCTTGGACCAATTGGAAGAGTAATATAAAAGTACGAGTTTATGGATTCTAACTTGTCCTGAAATTAATCAGCGAATATTCGTGTATCTAGGTATAAAGCTCTGCCATATATCAGGGCCAAAACAATACGTTTGATGTTCATGTTATTTACAGCAGCTGTTTGCGAGCCTACGCACATTGTCCCGTCCGTGAGGGACTTCCCTCATTGGACACTTCAATCTATCTGTACAGTGCAGACCATTAAGGCCACTTATTGAGGAACGTCCCAGATATTGAACGCTACGAATCAGAGTGTTCGCACCTATGGCAATTCACGGTAAAGTGGGCACCTTTGAAAGCCTTCTCATTTGGAACAAGAGTTAGTAAATATGTTTTATTTTAGCCTTAGACGTTAACTTCTGAGTTTGGTGGAAACTACACAGTGTGTTTATTACTTAGATTATAATTTTTACTTAAAAGCTCGTTAAAGGATAAAAAACCGGTTAAAATAAAAAAAGTAACTAGGCCATCAAAAGTGCTCACTTTACCGTGAACAGCATAGTTATATTTTATGCGTAGATCCACGAGTATTTCCCGAATTCATTCGGAGGGTGGGGTAGACTCCAAACACTTGTTCTTTTTTTCCCCACTGTTGTGATTGAACGACAGTTCTTTAGACACGCCTCGTTTACCTGTACGCCAGTAATAAGCAGGTGGCATTGGCGTGAGTGAGTGTTTAACAGTCCTGTACAGAGCTCTCACTTGATCACAGCAACCAATAAGCAAACGATAATGTCTCGAATGTGTATAGGGCAGTCCAGCCTAGCCTGATGTCAGCTCAATCCGCGAGATACTCAGGGCTCGGTCAAAATGACAACATGTATTGGAGACAACAAGCCGTTTCTATTACGTCACATTGAAATATATTTTTATTATGGATATTATTATTGTTAGTATCATCGTCGTTATAAAACGCTGATATTAACGCTTGGAAAAAAAGAAAATATGTCATAGCACTTTAAGCGTGTTTACACTTGAGCTTGGATCACACACTGGAAAACAAATCAGCGGAGAGGTGACCCAGTTCAGTAAACGGGATTCTAGGGAAGCAGCAACACAACTTCTGTTCGAGTAACACAATGTTCTGTTGGTTTATTACTGTTCTTTTTGTTTCAGCAGCAATAGGAATTGTTCTGTTGAAGGAAGATCAGCTCCGTGGGAGAAACAGAAGGCTCTGCTGTAGGAAAAATATTTATAGTAGCTGATGCGATCACGGACAAGACTACAACCAACAGTTCTGCTGCAGTTACTATCTATGTTAACAATATCTAGTTGGTACCTACAGTCAATCTGTTTTGTGTCCTTATACCAACACTCTCGAATGGAAACGAGTACAGAAATTTGGTCTCTACAACCAAGATTACACCTTTCGTTACGCGTTCTGATAGTATGAAACTCGCACGTGTGTGCTGGCAGTGTTTCGAGCTCAGAGATATGTTTGTTACGGCCAACGAAATGCTTGTTTGTGTGAAGCTAAACATATATTTAGCTGCTACAACAAAATATTTTGTTGAGCAAGCAAAACTTGGAAAGTAATCAAATTAATTTTGTTCAGTTAACAAAACGCATGGTTGGATAAGCAAAACCTCTGTGTTTGGACAAAATAAATTAGACTGTCAACAAAATATTAAGTTGAATTAATTATATCCATTGGTTTGGCTGCTCATCTGATTTCCTTCTTTCGAAAATCCAGCTCGAGAGTTTGTTTGTATCTTTCGTGACAATTAGCAGAGTAATATTGTTTGTTACTGCATTCATTGATGCTTAATAGAAGTATAAATAGCCTGATATAACAAGTTCAACAGGAAACTAAAATGCAAATCTGCGAAAATTCAGATATTTACGCATGCTATCATGTAATTCTAATGTGTGTTTGTCAGTATAGGCTGTTCACGGTAAGGTAAGTACAATACTTTTAGGCCCTGCTAAATTTTTTCTTTCGGCCATTTTCTACATTTGCGCCACTTTTTAATGTAAACATTTCAATGTGACTAATAAACATACTATATACGTTTCACCACTCTCAATAGTTAACGTCTTAGGTTGCAATAAAATATATTTATTAATGATTAATGCCTGTTGGAAGGGCCTTAAAAAGTGCCCACATTACCATGAATAGCCTACAGTCAGACATGTGCAAAATTCGCGTTATTCTTTGAAGACAGATTAGACTTCAAACACTTGCGTTTTTGTATTATGTTTGTCGTTGGACTACAGTTTGTCCGGCTACGCCCTGGACGATTTTGGACCAATAGGAAACTGCTAAAAAGAAACTGGCCCAATCACATCCAACCGAGTGCATAAGTCAATAGAAAAACTAAGTCGACGACCATACGTATAGGACGGTGAATTATAGCGTGGTACCGGAAAATAACACTTTATCGCGGTGTTACGCTCAGTTGCCAACGATCAAGTTCCAAACATTGGTCGGGCTCCCAATTTTTTTAATATAAACATTTAATGTACCTAGAGCAAAACAAATCTTTTGTTGTAACAACGAACACTTACAGTTTGGGGCAACCAAATAATAACAACAAAATATTATACTGTCCCGATACAATGACCCGTCGCGTCCGTCCGTCCGTCATCCATCCGTAAATCATGTGACCAGCAGCCAATCAGAGGTGGCCATTAATTATATCCGTCCGTCCGTCAACACCTTGGCAAGCTTTAACTTTTGACTGACGAACGGATGAAATTACAGCCTCATAAACTTGCACGTTTTGTTACTCGTTCATCCCGAGTTCTTTAAACGGCTATGTATTGCGAGCAGTGTTTTGTTTTGGCTGGTTTTTGTTTTGTTTAAGTAACTGTAAAATGAGTGATTGAAGAGATTTGGGCTGCTCTTAACATCGTGGTCTTGAGAGCCGACTGTAACATGAAATTAACTTACAATTTTCCTGAGAATTAATTGATAATTACGATTGGAAACACAAGCTCCTTTTGTGCAATAGTAAAAAACAGTAAAATTATGCTTTATATGTTATTTCATTTTTTTTTACACCGATTAATTTCCGTTATGTACGTGTATGGTTGTTTTCGGTACTTAGCAACACAATATAGCAAAATATTTTCACTTTTTAGAGAGAATTTTTTTTCCTATTTGTAAACAGTTTTTTTTTATTAGTTTGCAGCAAAGAATGTACGACGGACGTACAGATTTCGGTTGTAAATCGCTCGGCTGGGAGACGTACGAACGTATGACGGACGGGCGGATGGCGGACGGACGCGACTGGCTGTTGTAAATCCTGCCTAATATGGTTGAACCAAACAGACTTTGATTCAATAACACCTTTTCCTCGGCGATGCAAGCTGGAGTGTTGTCTCGCCAGCGCTGCGCCGAGCGGCCGCAGATCCCGCGCGTCGCCGAACTCCCTCCGATCGAAGGACTCGGGAGGTTTGCGAAGGAAATTAGACGATGCCGTTCTCTGCCGCGCTGCCTACTGTCCTGTCTCTCCCGCTCTGTCCGGGCGCAGATTCCCGGAGCCAAAAGGCAGAGCGATGGCCGACGGAGAGAAGGGTAAAACGCGCGCGATGAAGGGAGGAAAGGGGGGAGGGACGTAGAAGATTGTCACGTGTGTCGCGTTCCCCCTTGATTCGCTTACTACCTTATCCTCTCCAACCCGCGCTTCCCCCTTCAGCAGTTGGCGTCCTCGGACTCTCATCAAATTGTCTCTCCAAATAACGAAATATGGGTCTGGATTGCCGCGCCGCGCCCCCGAGACTTCTGCCCTTCTTCGTCAGTCGTCGCCGGTCGTCGGTCCGGGTCCACGAGAGACCAGCACACTGGTGTCGGCCAATTCGATTAAACGCTCTTCAGCTGTTTTCTTTGCCGAGCAAGGCGGAACGCTGGGTAACACGCCGGACCAGGAATATATTCCCTGACTGAACATTCTGATTTCGTTTTACCCTTGGTTTAGCGATACCACTAAGGATAAACGCCAAGGATGACTATCTCATAGGTACAGCCACGAGTATTTCGCGGATTGAGTTGGCAGCAAGCTAGTCTGGACAGTCCTCTATACACTCGAGACATTATCGTTTGCTTATTGGCTGCTGTGATCAAGTGAGACCTGTCTACAGGACTATTAAACACTCATACACACTTCTCCTCCCTCCTTATTACTAGTTCACAGTTAAGCCGGGTGTGTCTAAAGAACTGTCGTCCAGTCACAACAGTATGAGATAAGAACAAGTGTTTGGAGTACCTCACCCTACGGATGAATTCGCGAAATACTCGTGACTCTACTGATAGTTACATACAGGTGATTGCCAACTCCTTCCTTGTTCCGGATATTTTGAGTTACTGACTCCTTCTCTAACGACAAAAGCCCCGAGTACACTGGAAAAAAAAATGCAAACTGACACGTACAAAGTTTTGGTGATTTTACATTTTTTTTTCCGAAAACCATTACAGTGCGTTCTTAAGAATCCAGAATACTACAAGTTTTTGGCGAAAAAAAATGATTTTAATTGCTTGATAAACATAATGTAGGTGACAATTTGCACATTTTGAAGTTTTGTCTAAAAACAGGCCCACTCCCTGTACTTTAATATTAAACTGTGTATTTTTTTACTGTTCTATGGCCATTGAATAAAATTACACATTTTTTTTTACAGTTCAGAGTATTTTTGATCGGCAGGGTAGACTTTAAACACCAATAATTATCTGTTACCGTTATAATTGGATTGCAGTTCTTTAGACACATCCCGTGTAAATCTGAGCATCTAATAAATAAAACGTGAAAGTGCGATTGAGTCATGAACAATCCTATATAGAGGGTTCTCCCAGAAGCAGTAGACAATAGACAAACAACGTTGGCTAGATTGCATAGGGAACTGATAAGTCTAGAATCCTGGCAAATTAATTCGCGAAGTGCTAGGGGTCTGTACTAATGACCCCGCTGTTGATATAATGTAAGGCCTTAAAAAGAATTGCTTATTTGCCACGTGTCCCTCTAGAATCTGCGCTGCGTTTGATCGGGTAAACCATTTTGTGTATGGCTTCCTGCTAGTCTGCGTGGCGTCCATCATTTCAGTCGGAGCATGCTAACTGCCAGATGTCCTGGCAATTTGCTTTTGGCGCATTCGTCGTTTTTGTTGTGATGCACGCGTATGGGGTTCGCGTCACACATTCCAGATTCGCTTCCGTATAGTTAATACAGACTTCCAAAATTTGCTTTATTTTGTGGCTGCAGTCTAAACTCCATAGTGCTGTATCCTCGTTTTACTTCAGCCATTGGAAGACGTCTTGTATGGCACTCCCCATGGACGCTTTTATCCAATTGTTAGGGACAGGTAATTTTCGCGAAAATCTTCACTGCCATGTTAAACTTCAATGTGCTATGTGCACAACCAGAACTTCCTTTGGTTATTCGTAGGGACCTACAAAGTTCGCCTTATTTTTTATATCAAGCTAAAGTTCTTAGTACTATATATACTCGAGCCGGCATCATTTTTCCATTGGTTGCTTCATAAATGTTAAGTCATACACTTTCTGAGTGAGCTGCACGTGATTGGGTACACAATTGTGATGTGTTCATTTATTGGCGCAGAGTTACCCAGGGCGTGTCAAATAAAGAATGGTCCAATAACACACGTATCGCAAAGTAAAAGTGTTTTAAGTCTAACATGCCCTCAAATAATAATGCGAAATTTGCAGGTCCCTAGTTATTGGTCGCGTGTCTACGTGAGAATATATGCTCTTATTTATATGGACCAACCGTAATAAAGTACTCCGATACTGAACTTCCATGATTCGCGAACAGAAACTTGAGGCATGTGAAATTTAAAATCATCCAACCACGATAGTGCGAATAGAAGTGTTTTGGAGTGTAATTGGTCTTCAAATATTTTCGCGAAAATCACCTGTCCCTGCCAAAAGTGAAGTTTCAACCTTCCAGCAACCGATTTCCAGTAAAGTATTCACGCGTATTAACGGCTCTACAGTTACGAGTGGTCATTGATATCACAATTTGTGCTGAAGTAGGTATAATGTGATGAAATCTAACATGTTGTGAAATAATACTGGGAAGTTTTCAGCTATCTGACAATTAGTTATTACATATTACCAGTATCAGTACGAAGTAAGTTACGGTTAGTAAATGGGAAGTGGAAAACGGGGAAACTGAAGATCTCGACTAGAACAAGTAATTTCTCTTGGAAGGACTTTGGGACTGAACGTACTTCAAAACTAGGAACATTCGTCAAACTCTGAGAGTTGTGCGACTTCTTTCTTTGCAGGAAACAGTTCAACAGCTGTGTGCAGAATTGCTACAAAAAGTATCGGTCTGAAGGTAGTTGGGGTAAAAAGGTAACTCCTAAAAAAAACATTAAATTGAAGTACACTATTTTATTGGAATACTGTATAGTAAGGCACTTCCTATGAAATATCCCACATATAGGACACTGCCACTGGAGAGTTTAAACCATCCAAGGCCACTATTTATTTAAAGGTTGTTTTTAACAGTGATAAACAAAAGGTGAACCAGCTGTACTCGCTCAAGTCTCGGCCAGTTTTACCTCGGACCGGGTAGCATGACATTCCATCCTTGTATTTTTTTTGCATGTTTGTTATTAACTTATAGCTAGAACTAGTGATTTTTCGCGAAAAAAAAAAAATGAGTGCACGGTAGACTGTACTAGTAGAAGCACCAAATAACAGCCTGTATATTGCCATTGGTTGCTGACTGTTTTAGGAGGCGTTTCAATATTTGACCGGGCCACTCAGAATTCAGCTACATCCACACGGCTCCTACGTGATTCGCGTGCAGACAGTTAACACGTGTCAAAAAGTAATTCAGCTAATCAAGATAGGTAAACGACCCAACAGTTTCTTAAAATATTACTTGTCTTAAAATATTTTATGCCAAATTTCACTACTATTAATTATAGCAGTCAATTGCGAAAGTAACTAAATACTGGATGTCAGGTAATTCACGGGCAAGGATTACACCAAGCGAATCTGTGGTCAAAACTGTAAGTAGAAAATACTCTTACGTCAAAATACATAAGACCCTTCGTTTACGAATAAAACTGCATGAAAGGTCCAAAAACCATTGTAGCAAACCTCTGGTATTGTAAATAGATAACGGTGCGGTTGCGTAGCCATTCTGCAATTAGTGTGTCGTCGTAATGCGCATGGCAAGGGAACGAGCCAAGCTCAGTAGTGCCAAAGATGCCATGAAGTTCACAAGCAGTGAGTACTGGGACACGGCAATGGCCATGGCTGCATCCGGCGGCCAAGCTCAATGCATTCTGCATGCATCCAACAAGCGAAAATGTACATTGCTATGGGCAGAGCAAACTCCGAACACCTGTTATGACTTTTCGACTTTTGCATGCTGCTGATGCATGCTATGCTTAACGTGGCGTAAAGTCATTTTATCTAATTCAATGTCTTTTTTTTTTGTAAACTAAGGCCCTTGGTTTTTTTTTTTATCAAATAATATTTTTATTCTTAGTTTTAATCGTATATTCGTGTGGTGCAGTCCGTATCAGCGAATTACCTGACACTCTGGATACATGTGATGTGATTGGTGTCTTCAAATGAATTGGTTAAAATTTTCCTTATCTCGACTCTTGTGTAGCTGTTGCCACGCCGCTTATGCTAGCATAGGCGGAACCGTGAACTTCAAACGCACACGTCAGCAAAATGACGTCACTGTCCGGCAGCATGTTGGGAAGCAAGGCGGCAGTTTAACCAATAGAGTACCTCTCGCAGCACGCAGTAGCCAATAGGAAAGAAGTAAGGCACGTTCCCAGAGCCTCGAGCAGCCAATCAGAATGGTTACTCTCATATCAAAGGAACAGCTACACAATTTTAACTCTGTGTATTCATTCACTCTCTGTTTACAATGGCTACAAAAAAATTTTTGTCCTCACTACAGTTGGAAGTATGAGGGCGAGGGACTGGAAGGAAATATAGTATTAAAGGAACACGCAGTCCATAGGTATATATTATTAATTAATATGTCATTAGATTATTTGAAAGTGAAGTTCTTTTCGTTTATAACATAACCTAAGCAAATGAAAGCAATTATATAACTTTCTCCGGGCACAAAGAAGTACTGATCTGCACTAAAGAGAAGAACGTAGAGCCTACTTGGGCGTTTTCACACATATTTAATAATTTGCTAATCATCCTTTCCTCTTCATAATGTCAGATAATCTCCTTGGTATAGATATCACCAAGTTTTCAGCATAATGCTACCGTAAATTATCAGTTCAACCTGATAGTATGAGCCAAAATTATTTTACAGTAACGTAGCTACATTATACAGTTACTACTCGCAATTAATTGAGAATTTCCCAGCAGCAGTTCAGGTTTGTTACCGGGAACAAATGATTTATACCGTGTGTAAAGAAGTAGCCTCAAGTGTCTTTTTGTTGAAGTGAACATTATAAGCCTGGACACTAAAAGCTTAAAATTTGTGTTTCACGTCGTCTGGGATTCTTCTACGAATAGCAAAGCCGTATCTGACATACGTCATCTATTCGTAAAAGTAACACGAAAATAAATTTCGTATGTGCTGGAAGAAATTATATCTATATATTTTGTGTATATATTTTTATATAATGCACATAATTAAATACTTACATTAATCACTTGCAAACATTATATTTTTATACATAACAAATGTGAATTTAATTACAGTATATATAATATATATAATTTATTTATATGTAATATATGTACATATTATATATTTATATAAATATATTATAGATTAATATTTAATATATACACATTATTATAAATCTTGACATATGTAATAATTTACACTAACGTATTATGTGTACAAATATATATATATATATATATATATGTGTGTGTGTGTTTTAAACATAATATAACAGTGTATATATATTTTTAATATGTATAAATGAGCAATATGATTTTCCGTAATATAAATAGAAATATTTTCCCCATGATAAATACTAACATATAACTATATTTTGCCATGTATCATCCTGATCAGTTTTATGGTAAGATGGTTTTAAAGGTGTTTGCTTTGCACAATAATCAGTCATTCTTACCCTGCGGATTAACTGTTCACTCTTGTGTAACATGTAGTGCGGTACAGATAACACATACAAGGCAGCCACATTGGACTAGTAACTTTATTTCATGAAGTGTAACGTGCTGCGCGGCAATTAGTGCTCTCTGGAGTAAAAACAATACCATAATAGCCCATATGTTGGAGTGAACACTTTTTATACTGGAAATGTGCAAAACATAACCTAGGCCAACTCAGTGTAATATCCAGAATTTTAATTCATGCACCATCTTTACATAATATTAAATTATGTGTGTTGGCAATACTTGTTCAGTAAGAGGATAATAATAAAAAAAAATACTGTTCAAAATAAATCTGTTTATGCTCGACTGTGCTCAGTTTAGGACCCAGTATGTACGATGCATAGAAACTCACCTCTGACATCATCATCTTCATTGTAGGCAACCGATTATTTGCCACACCCATAGATATGAAGCTTAACATACCTAACTACATACATACTAAAGCATTTGTTTAATTATTTGCAACTGAAAATGTGCAGATGAGGGATATGATGAAATGTGCATATTGAGAAGAAATGTTAGACATGTCAAATCCAGCTTAAAACTTATTTATTCAAAAAGATTCCGCATGTGTAAATTCAAAAAGATCTGTTTCAATTAATATGGAAAAATAAATCAAAAATCCCGAAATGGTAATGAGCAAAAAACAGAAAATAATTTTCAACTAAGCTACCATTAGGAAGTGGCAATGAATAATAGTCAAATTCAAAATCCTTACGTGACACTTAATAAACAGTCTCACTTATGCACTTGAAATTAACGTAGCTCTCTCAAAAATAAAATGTCTCGAAAATAGTTCTGAAGTATGATGTAACTGTCTGAAACGGTAAAACACTTGACTTCTCTCTCACGTTAAATTAGGGTTAAAGTTTGCTGAAGCTAATTTAGGCGCCTTGCCAACATGGCGTCCGTAGAATGTTCTGCGCCCATGGCGTAACGTAACAAAGTCCAAGATGTAATAAAATTTAAAACTTGATGCAAAATAGTTCTGTAGTTTAATACCAGGTTGTAGAAGTAGGCAAGACAGCGACTTGTAGAATAGAAACGGAGGTAGAAAAAAAAATGTATATCTGGGTGCGGTAGTGCCTTACGTGGCTCAACAGTTCACAGACGTTACAGGTCTAGCTAACTACCTATACTACTAAACAGCTGCTGAAAATAAGAATATACGGAGTGCTTAATCTCTCTTAAACCCTACGCAAAACACAAATCAAAACTGTTGTAAGCTGTTAGAAACTAGAACACCCTAATTCTAATTAAAGTTCCTCCACTATGTCCAACTGCAGAACGAGCGTCCTAGCCTTACGTCTAGGGTAGGTGAATTTTGGCGGCAGAGAGAGCAAACTTTCAAATGGCCCGCGCGTCCTAAACCTATGCTCAGCTCTCCAGCCAATCGGAATACAGGATTTGAACCTGTTAGCCAATCGCAAGGTTTCTTGACTAACGATCTAAAATGACACACTCCAAACAGCCAAAATCCCTATTCCATAGAGTTACGGGTCTCATAGAAATTAATAAAAAAAAAAGAAAAAAGAATTCTCCCTAAAGCATTAACAATAACGTGAGACCAAAAATAATACAAAATATTAAGTTATTAATTAAAAATACAAACAAAATATAATATAACTATCTAGTTCTATTAAACCTGAACTATTTCCATTCGTACATTTAAGTTTAAATATAATAATCATATGAAAAAATAAATAAAATAATAAAAATTACGAAAAATCAAACATATGTGAAACATTGGTAAAATTACAAGAATTATGCATGACGGTATCCAATATGTGAAACAAACATGGATTATTACAAATAGGTGCAGATAGCGAAAATGTTGTGTTGCAGACGGTGCCTCCTGGATAGAAATCTCCCCTTAATGAAATGTTTTGACATAAAAACAAAACAGTGGAAAAGAACATTCTGAACGTGTCTGCGTGTGTGTACATATTCACGTCATAAAAATAATGTTGATTTAGCATTCCCTTATGAACATATCCATTCAACAGTCTGCTGCTGTAGAGAAATAAAAAAATAATCATATTTAATTATACACTGGTCATAAAAAGGTGAAAAAGATAAACACACAATATGGTACAAATTACATAGCAACGCATTGGGCAACGAAACCTTCATTGTTGAACAATCTGAAAATAAAATACACAAGTTCTTTGGGCGCCACTCTGGCCATCATCTCTGTGACTTCTTTATCCCCTTTTTCACGGTCAATTTTTAACTCGTTTGCAGCTGTGCGGAAAGGATGGTGGCATGTCGTCTGCTCCGGTAACATGATTCGCAGAGCAGTTCGTGTCTCCTTACCAAACTGTTGAAGTTTCACGAGCCTTGCACCGAACTCAAAACCGTGCCAAACAGTCTCCAGTCTATAGGCGTGCGTACGGGCAGGCAGGCGTCGTATGTCGATATCTCTGAAGAGCTCGCCTTGTGGTTCGGTGACGTACCGGATCAGGTACAGGTCCCACCTGTACAAACAGTTCTGCGCCTCCTGGGACAACACACTGTCTCGCTCGTCGTACTGAAGATCGTCGTACTATAGATCGCTGCTGTCGATGCTCGACAGTCTCCAGCAAGCAGCGTGTGTTTACGTGTGCGTGTGTTTATGTTTACTGGTGTGTGTAGTTACGTGCGTGTTCGTGCCTGTAATCGCAGCATCATCAAAGTTTGGTGATAAACAGTCCAATAGCGACACTTGCTCTCTCTCTCACTTCGTTCATTGTTTACATGGCATTTAAATTTACATCACAACTACCTAAAATGTTAACTCCCCTAACTACTACGTAGCAGAATAACACAGAACACACAATTGCACCAATAGGAAGCTACGCCTGAAAACTATAGGCTTTTAATCTGGAATAATATCATCTTATATTGCCAAAATCATACTGCAACATATAGACAAAACAACGAAGAATAGATAACACAAGATAACTCAACAACAAACGTATTCTACTATGTACAAACATCACAACTTTCAGGAATTCCAATGGTACCAAACAAAAGCAGAGAAATATATTATCAGCTCAGCAAAACATCGCTACTTTATCCTTGAATATCTGAGAAGGCTTCTATACTATTTGGATTACTTTGAGCCAACAGCAACTCAGAATAAACCATGTTACGTACAAACCATGTTGTTTATCAGTTGCTTTGTTTGTCCTCAAAAGGCCTTTGGGTCCATCTGTTTATTTATTTTCAGATACGTCAGATCTAGCAGCGTTCCAGACAACGAGGTAGGGAGTCTACTTAGCAATTTTCGCGTTGAGGTAGTTTAATATGACTTCTAGGCAGCTTAGATAGTCTTTCTCACTGTTTACGATCCCTGGTAACTATGCAGCAAGCAAAAACTTCTGTGTCGAGTAGATACTATTCTCGTAGCTTCATGTAAACTAATCCTCTTGCCAAGCACCCACTACTTATAAATCATAATAATGCCTTCCGCTAGCCTGGGTTCTACAGCTGCTGTTAACTTTCAAGCTCGCTCTAAATCGTATTGTTCACGAGATCGATAAGCTCGTATATTACTCCGATTTTGCCTGCCACCTACTTTATTAGTGCCTGGGATAACCAACTAGTAACAGTTGTGAAATACTCCTCTCTTTACTTCCAGCGGTCCAGAATATAATGGCATTAGCTTCCACATTAAAAAATAGATGTGCTAACTCACACCCACCACTCTAGTCAAGACAAACTGACCTAGCTGCAATTGATTTATTTTCGACTTCTTTGCGTATCTGGCTTGTCTCTCGGCTGCTAAATGCAATCTACGTCTTACCAGTAGCGTAATTTCCTCTCTTAACTCCTCTGACTGTTGTTCGTTGCCGTGTGCAATCCCTGGAAGTTGTGATAGCTTACTAGGGTCGAAAATAACTGTTCGTTGGACCGTCAATGTTTCCCAAGGAGTAAAATTAGTGCTCTCATGAATGGTGCGATTAAAAATAAATTCTTCTAGTAGGATTTTATCTCGCCAACTTTGTTGAGCTGTATGGCAAAATATGCGCAGTTTATGTCCCAAACTATGCATTCTGCGCTCTACTGGACCCCCGGCGGGACGTCTCAGTGAAGTTGTAGATAGTGAAAATGTTGTGTTACACTTGATACACCAGGACATGTAAAACAGGCTGTGTTTCAAAGTGCAGCTCAGTATGTTGCAAAATGTATCGTAAATTTTTAATTTTTTTTTTCATTGCACCACTATCCATTCTATTACTACTAACTTAAATGATCTGCAAGTTTTTTTTCTTTCCCCCGCTGATGATGGAGTGAAAAACTTGAACTGACGAATTTATTGCGTAAAGCCACATTTTCGTTTCCCCCCGTTCAGTCCCGAATTCATTTACGAGTGTGGGTGTTGCAATCGTTCAATTTTTATATGCACTGCACTTGTGTCTAGCGTGGTTCTCCTAACTAGGGACCAACTTACTGCGTGCTCGTTGATATCAAAATTAACTAGTCGCAAATGAATTAGAGATAGATACAGAAACTCCAACGAACAAATTTTATCACAAGGCTGTAGTATAGCTAGTGTTGACGGAGAATGCAACACACGAAAGGACATCACAGATTGATCTCACGACAATGCGCATCTTACCATAAAATATTTGCAGCTCAGGACCACTAGCAACAGCCAAACTCCGTGGGCAACCAACAACATACAAGAAACACTAGGAAGCCACAAATAAAAACTACCACTACATACTGATCAGATTAGTTCTCACAGAGGCTTGAGTGGAAATAAATGTGATTTTATTGAAAAATAAATATTATCGTTTGAAACAACATTAATTAAATCAATGTATATGTGCAAGTACTCAGTATTATGTAGCAGCTCTTCTTCGTTTTCAAAATTTACTTTGTTTTGTGTGGCGGTAGCTATGCGTGTAGCCATCTGGTACGTATCCCCTATTTGCAACTTAAGACGTAAATTAATAAATAATTTTCTCTCTCAAATTCAGTTGGGAGAACATGTGAGCTCAGTTCAGGACTCCGTAGGCATGCGGGTAGCACAACTGTTACAAAAATTATGATCCAAGATGGCGTAACGTAAGTCGGATTAGTTTCTCAAAAAACATTATTTATTTTAAGGCCGTAGTTTCTGTGTCGTAAATTCAGCATACTTAGCTTAAAATAAACCTTGATCGCTGCAACAGCTGTTATTATCTTCTGTAGCTGGTTCCGCTGGTCATGGGCCTTAGTGTTCACTGACGAGGATATCAAGCCTTAGGCACGTCACTAGAGATTTTGCCTTACCACGCGCAATCGCGGCAGCTCAAACTGGGCTTTTAATATAATCCGCGTAGCAAGCGCGGGCTGGCTTAAATTATTCCTCTTCAAATGCCGAGCGTCTTCACCCTATTAGCAGTCTGCATTTATGTACGGGGCTCGGCCAAATAACCAGCAAAATAAAATATATCTCAGGCCGACGATCCACTAGGTCATCTCCTGCCTGACGGGAAAACCAAGATGGAGCCTTAAAAACTGCATACTTAAACGACGCCGTTATACGTCGCGTCAATCACGAGACGGCTACATCATATCTTACACACACGTCCTGCGTTACCATAGCAATGAATCAACAAATTACTCTAGGCAAAGCGTGGCATACATAAAAAATAGCTGCGACTGAAAACAGAAAGATTTACAAACATAATCGCATGGAAATACGTTTCCTGATGTTAAAACAACTTGCGATTAATAATTATAAATAATAAATTAATCACACAAATATTACGTTAGCATATACATTGCAAAAATAAACTGAGATAACTGTGAGAGAAATAATGTGACAGAGATTCCGTCACGATGTAAACTGGTGTTTTAAGAAATACTTTTGTTTAATTGAGAACCCCTGATGGTCTACTACCTGCTTGTCTAAGGGCGATGGAGTACTCCTGTAATCCAGCGACAGGAGTCCGGGAGTAAAGGATGGTCTGAGGCTAGGAGTCCTGTTGCTCAGCCGCCCATGTAGAATGGGTGTCCACACTAAGCTCCGCATCAACATGGGCGCCCTTGGGGAGCCCGGGGTGATCAGGTTATCTAAGGAAGGGTGAAGCAATTGTGATCGGGCTGAGAGGAAGCCCCATTGTAGTAAATAGAGGTTATTTTAGATGTTACAATGGAGACGTTAAAAACACCTCCCACTTATTCATTGTTGTGTACAGTCTTGTAAAAACTATCCTTGATATAGACTGTTCACGGTCATGCAACACCTGGTTTTTCTTCCTAACTTGAGAATAACGTTAACGTAATTTGAATGTCACAAGTTGTACATATATGTAAAATTTTATATAGTTTAAAAAGTAAATATATGTATAAATGTTAAGCAGATTCCTCAGTTATAACTTCGAGACATTTGATCAGGTACTTTTCTATGAAAATATTTTATTTTACTAAATGCTTTCTCTTTTAAAACATAAATTATGTTGGTGGATATGGACAACTGTTTCGTTTTGTAATGTTTGGAACGTTTTAGGAATGTTCTAAAATAAAGTAGTATATGGAAAGCTGATAGAAGTATGTCTTGATTTTTTTTTTTTTTGCTTCTTGATTGGTGACAATTTAATGCTGATATTTACTTGAATAATGTTTTATATTTGTGAGTGAACGGAATGAAGAATGAACTACATAAATACGCAAAAAAAAAAAAAAGCAAAAAATTAATGGCGTATTTGTAAGTCTTCAGAAGCTGAGATGTCATCACTGAATTCCAAAAGCGCCGAGGGCCTCATCCTTAGTTTTTCGAGTAACATACAGACATTCATCACTTCCTAATTATGAAGGAGGTTCGTCACCGGAAGAAGTCTCAACTTCGGAGCCCAGGTCAGCGCAGTTGTACGTCGCCACAGTAGTTGCATACGGGAGACGACTACAGGACTTGAGCTGACATAAGGATGTCGGAGTGCCTATTGCTGACATGTGTTTACAGTCTGTTGGGACGTAAGGAGAACCAAGTTCTTCTCTAATGGGAGAATTCCAGATTCAACTACGAACTACCTGATTCTATTACAACAGCTAAGTCCAGCGTCTCCTGTTTGATCTGGAACTGTCTTTGTTTTTCAAAGGTTAAATATTAATGAGCTCTAAACCAGAGCGACTCAAACAATTAGTCAGGGTCCCACCTTACTTACTAATGCTTATTAGGTTAAACAGCTTCTTTATAAAAACTCATCTATCATTTTCTTGTAATGATGCTATCTTTTAAGTTTGTGTACTGACGATATATAGTTTAATTTATATTGATATTGGTAGAAAGATTATATTCCAAGGAGTGTCCATTTTGTGTTAATTTCAACTTCATTTGTCACATATATAGTATATATATATATATATATATATATATATATATATATATATATATATATATATATATATATATATATATATATATATATATATATATCTTTTTTCAATTAATAAACACGTCTGGAGTTGACATTAAATTTCATTTCTTAATCTTATTATACCCTTTGAATAGTAACCAGGCTTAATTGGTTTTTGTAATTTGAGTTAATGTTGACACTTGCTCTTCATCTTAAAGATTCTCATAGCCGAGGCAAGCGAAATATGGATAATTGTTTTTAAAAATATATATTTTAGATGATAAATACTATTGATTATTTATAAGTGCCAACTATTTTAATTTTATATTTGGTACAGAGATAGAACCCACTCGTGTTACAGAGTTACTAAACAGGATATTAGTATGTACCAAGAGTTCTGCTACTTGGGTTGGTGCAGACTTGTCTCTTATTCGTGAGGCGTATAATAATCGAAAGCCCTGCTTAAGATCTACTTGTATTCACGTCATGTAATCTTCCGCATAATGTAACCTTAAGATGGCCATGTGCCTCATCACTTTATTCATGGGTTGGTCATGTGAAAGTCTGTAATTATTAAAAAAAGTAAATATTTTACAAATGTGCGAATTTTTACACTTCGGTGTATTAAAAAAAAAAAAGAAAGTGAAAAAAATAATTTGAATATTCACAAATGATTACCTAACACGTTTTATTCGACGTTACGATATTGAACTACTTCCAATCCATCGTTACCAACTTTACCAGGCGCATGTCACTCAGTGCGCCCTTTAAAGTATATGCAGGCAGGGGCAGTGAGTTTATCTAAAGTTGATTTCAAAAGTGCTCACTTGATCGTGTACAGCATTCATGCAACATGCCGTTGATGATGAATGCGGTGACAGAACAGGTTTATAGATACACCGAACCTTTCTCTAAGAAACTGGTGTTAGATGAGCGCTTCACTGTGAAAGTGGTTTTTGAACTTTTACAGGAAAAATCGTTGGAAGCCCAGTTGCCAAGAACATTCTTTGTAGGGTTGCAAACATTTTACAGATGGTAGGCTTGTATATTACAACTGAAATTATTAGGAAGTAAACATAAAATTATTATTTTTTTCTAGAAGACAAATGCAATGAATTATTAACAGTAAATAGAAGAAAAATTTAATTGAATATAATTATAGTTCACGAAAAGATATAGCTGCACCTTGCCAGCACGGCGCGGCGACTAGAAATCCCGTTAATTGCGTTATTAGTCCATACCCTTAATCACATGACCAACTAGGCTCGCCAAGTTTTCAGTTATTTTTATAATAAACACAAAATATTTGTTAACATTGACAGTGAATGAGAAATGGCGTCACGTTGTTTTAAAATTGTCGTCGTTTCATTACAATTTTTTGATTTGTTTTAGGTGTTTTACTTTTTTTTTTTTTTTTTTAACTTGCGATAGATTTCTTTTTGCATGCAACGACACATTACTTCACCCCTAGTTTTCTCACAAAGAGCTATACTCCATTAACGGTTACTTTAAAATTTTTAACTCAATTTGAAAAATCATACCGTTTTTCCTAAATATGTCACGTATCACGTATCACGTATCACAAGCGTTTCGTACTTGTGTTAACTTAAAAGTGTCCTTTGAATACACTAGACATTACTTATATTTTATCTATAAGTAATAGTACTTCATTTAAAATTAACACGGAAATTATTATGAAAATGCACGTGAATATAGGGACACGCAATCCGTAATGACGACAAACGGAGTTAAGTGCGTTAATATGAAATACGGAAAATCTCTGTGTTTCCTATAACTTCGGGTTTCGGACACGAAGTATGCCGAGTCTACACGAAACGTTCTTCTCCACTGTAACCAGAAAATTATCGTTTCTGCTACAGTTAGTTTATCCATTCCCTAAGACCTGTTTTTCCAAACATTAAAAAGTAGCAACAGGTTTATGTAACACTTAGTCACACTTAAAATACACTAACTTTAACAGAAACTAAAAATTTGCTTATGTGGCTAATATAGAAATTCAAAAGTTATACGAGTTTCACCATGTGAGCATTATACGTAAGTGGTTAGGGTTGTGAACTTAAACTTTTGACTCTGGTTCAAATCTTGCTTAGGTATAAAAAATTTTAACTTTTCTTAAAAATATTTTTATACACAGTACAAATCCCACATAATGAAAATTAAAATAAAATCTAAAAAAAAAATTTAAACTAGAAGTACAGAAGACTAACTAGAGAATTAATGGAGAGGTTCCGTGAATTTTACCGAAAGTCCGTTTTTGAAAACCAATGTTCCGTAATTTTACGGAGAGTTTACGGACACCTCTGGATAAATTTTTACCTGCACTTTTCTGTAAACTGAAGAAAATGTTTTTTAACAGTGACTAGTATACTAATTTGGTGCGTTGTCCCTTTGCTGTAATTTCTACGCTCGATTAACTTTTGTCTGTATGAGTCGGAAGAATATCCTGTAAGTAGACCTTTATCAGCGCTTCAGAAAAGTTGGAGGTAACCGTGAATGGACTATATATATATATATTAACTACGCTGCTCCTGTAGTTTTACAAACGAGTAATTTTGCAGTAGATATTTTCGTACTGTTACAAACATTTGTAAAATTACAATCAGATTCTCAGCAGAAAATTACAAAAAGAAAACGTTTCAGTGTTGTTTTACAGCAAGGCCAGTAAAGATTCAGCACTACTTCCTGTGAAAAATTTGTAAATTTGGTGATCACTTTTACCTCGAGTTTTCATTTACGTCACTCAAAAAATAGCAGTGCTATTTCGTTAGCGTAGTCACAAATTACTGCCTTGTTAGAGAGTTCATTTCTCTCCTCCCGATATTTTTTTTTTTGCTTTTATGAATTACGACCTATAAAAAACAAAACAACGCAGGGAACTATGGTCTCCTATTAACTTCTGAAACTGCTGTTATTAGAGAAATGGAAGTGCGCCCGTAATGGCTCCTATTTCATTCATTTAGCCGCACAGAGGTAGGTATCTGCAAATTAATTAACGCTGTTCGGGCAAGTGGCTAGATATTTTTTTTTTGGGTTTGATAGTCTAAAAAACAGCATATCGCAGGATGTAAGTGTAAAACAACACGCTTCCATGGTCGTTTTATTGTCAAACGAACGATTGCAATTTCTGTCTCAGCGAATCTGTCACTTTGGTCGACATTACTCAATCTCCCGGCAACAGAGATATAAATATCAACAAGAGAAACATATCTAACTATAGGAAGTAGCAATCAAACATTTTTAAGTAAATGGAAATAAACTGTAAGCAGTCTGCATGCATTATTTTGCATCAATGTACAAAAATAAAACAGGACAATCAGCTGCAAAGTGCAAACTCTTCTTTACGTTTACGAACCTCTGCGAAAGCACGTGCATTGCAACAATGATAACGCTATCCTATTTACAAAATTATTTAAATTAATTTTAAGCAGTTAAGAAGTCGCCAGTTAAGATACTGATAAAATAAAATAGCCACAGATTATTAATTGTTCAGTTTCTTGCTTATAAGCAGGTACAAAATAAATTCGCGTATTCAGTGAACTGTAGGCTATCCTTTATGTTGATAGGGATAAAATCGAGTCACTTTCATTTGTTTGTGGGTTGTAACCTGAGTAAGAAGTGTGCGCAAATCTCAAACACATTTTTTAATATTGGCTAACATGTATACAGGCACGTTGAAAGAATTGCGTAATAATCAGAATAAGTTTTTGCCATCTACGGACCATCGGATGTATTCGCCTAATTTGCTTTCATCTATTTGTAACGTTCGCTTGCACCTCGGAACCAAACAGCAAAAAATTAGTTGCAATTTATTTTTATTGCTAGTAGCCGTTTGTGAATTTCCAAAAGAGTCTGGAAAAAATTGTTGTGGCCCTCACGTAAGGAGACCTTCTCTGTTGGACGCCCCCCCCCCCTTTTTTTTTTTTTTGGATACAGTTTAAATCTTAAACCATATTTAGGGGCCATGTTGGTTTGTCGGTAAGACTACTTGCTTCCTGCGTAGACAAGCCGGACTCGAGTGCCATGGTGCCACCGGCGAGGGGAGAGGAGTTGGGGAAGTTTCCACCGGCCAACAGTAATGTCCGCCACGTTTCGCACGTGCGAAAATCCGGGTGACACCGCCGGGAATCGAACCTTGCTTGCTTCAAAATGAACGAGTAGTCAGAACAATACACTACCAAGGCCCCTTGTTTCAAGTCTTCCTGCACTGAGAGAAATATTTTTTGCTGATATAAAATACATTTAATTTTAGAGTAATCGTTTACGTCGAATAATAATTTGTAAACGCGTGCTCTCGCTCAAAACATCCGCTTACGTCCTCTTGAACTAAAATAATGTTTCGAAAAATAATGTGATGAGTCCAGCGTATGTTTGGTTGTTTCCACGCAGTCATAAAGTATCTAGTACGCACTGTTAATGTGTGTTGGTGTATGAATGAGAGTGCGCGAGTAAACGTTGCATTACTATTTTATTTTACTTATATTTTTAGGCAAGTCACATTATTTTAGATGTAGCAACATAAAATGTCTTATATTAATTGAGATTTTTGTCTTTTTATCCCGTGTTTATATAGTTATTTTCTGTGATTTTTTTCCTTCGGAAATCCTTGAGATAAATTGCAGTTTTAGAATTTTTGCTGATCGATGTTATCTTGTAGTTTGTTTTTATAGCTTATTTTTCCCTTTTATGTATGTTGCTTTTATATAATAGACATTAAGTTTTGTTTAATTTTCTATTTCCTTTTCTTTTCGAAAAATAAGTGTTATGCAAAGTGGTTAAGAGCAAGAGAAGGTTATAATACCTTAACTTTGCCACAAAAATAAAGACGTATTTTATTATTATTTAACGAGTACGTTACAGTCCGTTCATGATTACTTTCGACATTCCTAGAGCCTTGCTAATGATATAATTTCAGGATATTCTTCCGCCTTATGCAACCAAAGGTTTATCAAGTCTAGAAAAAGACACCTAAGAACAACGTACCGCATTCACGGGCACTTACTTTGATGACATGTTGCGTGAAAACTAATTATCACTAGACATTACCAACACACCGCTTTTCTCTCTGTTTTTATTCGTGTTAATTACAGCCGACATATTATAAATACTTCAATTAAATTAAAAATAAGTTACTTATATGTTAACAGACATATAAAACGCATGTGATACATGGCATATTTAGGAAACAACATTACAAGCCATACTTGGGGTGATTTTTCAAAGGTACGAATCAAAAAGTGTGAAGAAACTACGAATAGACTATATCAACTAATCGGATTGTTGTCTAACTTTCATATAGTTACATCCAAACAACTAATTTGTTTAAAATATGTGCAAGTATTTTGTTAACTGAAAAATTCGGCATTGTTAAATACCAATTATGTTGTAATAACCAAATAAAATTACTGGTAGAGTGAATTACTGATATAAACAATATCAACAATACAGTTTCAAGTAAAAACAAAATTAAAGTACTTAAAGTAACATATGTAACCAATGTATGTAGGTGTTCATGCTTGTTATAGATATACCAACAGAAGTTGATGAGTAAAGTGTCAGATTTAACTGAAAAAGTTCTTCGTTTTATTCTCGGTTGTGCAATCGAGGACTTTGAAATATTTACCAAACTGCACATTATGACTCAAATAAACGTTACAGCATAACAAAACATGCGAATATTTTAGATAACGGCTTATGAAAGATTGTTCTCAAACAAGTATTTATTCTCTACATCAGATTACTTGTTTCAAGTATTTAAACGTAAAAATTTGTTGACCCGGACAAATATTGTTCATCGCAAGCATTTCTTTCTTTCAGTGATGTCACTGGATGTATTCGCGACATTTACAGCCCTTACTAATACGCCAATTTTCACTGAATCTATCAAATGTGTCTTATAAATCGTATGGTCGTGCGCTAGCATAAAAAAGTCCGGTATTGAAATGTCACGAGATTGATCTCGATCAACTGCACTAGGGAATGAATTTTTAACACTTTGGTTTTCGCCGTCATTCAGCGGGATGTGCCGCAGCGATTTCAATAAATGCTGCCAGCAAAAAAAAAAAAATTAAATATTGAGGAATGACACAAATAATCGGGCGACACATGTTTTATTAATCAATGCCTTCATATTTCACTTCAAGCCTTTTAATCACGCATTGTTTTGCAAGCTCTGGGGTCACGACGTAACTGTGCTACTATTATTGTGACAATGTCAACTAAAAGTGGTCTGGCTAGAGCTACACAAGAGTAGATACAGGAAAATGTTGTCCAATAGATTTGAAGACATCATACACGTTGATATCTGAGATGGCTGCTTTAAGTTAATTACAAACCTGCAAAAATAAAAGACAAGGACGGAATGTCATGCTACCCAGTTCGATATAAAACTGGCTACTATCTGGGACAGCAACAAATAGCCTAGGCTCCAGGAGGTATGGCTGGTTCGCCCTTAGTTTATGACTGTTGAAAAAAAATGCCTTTAGTAAAATTGTGGCCCCTTAAATGGTTTAATATTTCCAGTGACAGTGTCCTATTTATGGGACGTTTCAAAAGAAGTGGATTTAATAGTTTTCAGTGAACACGGCAATAAAAGACTTCTAACTAGTATAGTCTCTCAAGTGTGGGAGATATTCTTTGTTGAAAGTTTACTACGTAGTCGCATACACATCTGCTGACGTTAACATCAGGCAAATCACGCTTCCACTGCTCCCAATACACGACAGAGGATTATACAGTTACATACAGTCCCGAACGAAACAAAAGTTCTTCTTTGCTACGCCTCAAACTATATGTTGTTTTTTTTTTGCGACTGAAAGAGTTAATTGAGACTCTGATATTCTATGATCGCAGTAAAGTTGGCAGCCATGTAAGGAAAGTAGTGCCATAGGCAAACGTCGTATTAATAGCGATACTTGCAAATTTGTGGACACTGAAATAACTTCATTTAATTCCTTTTAATTTTTATGCACAAAAAAGATTTTTTTTAACAGTGGTAACATAACTATTACACAGTTTCACTTGAATGTCACATAAATAAAGTTATTGGGTCCATGATTACCTTAAATTATATACTGTGGAAGGTTGCTGAATAAATTTAAAAGTAAATCCTAAACACGAATTTTTAAAGCGCCCAACTATCAGCGAACAGTCTATACAAAAGAGCTGTAAATAAATATACAGATTAGTGAAACCGTGAAATTATTCTATTCTTAGTGATGTCTCGTGGAATGAGAGACCTCGAAAGGAGGACCATTTATCTCACGACAGAGGACATGAAGTGTAGGCTTTAACCCTTTTTGACCCTTACTCGCCTAAATTTTATGATCCCAAGTGCAGCAATGAAACATATTCTATGCATGGTGTAGGTACGCTGACACAGTATTTTTCATTATCACTCCTAATGAGCTGCGAGGTTCATGTTCACCGATAACGGCATGTACCTTTCGTATCATGTAAGAGTGGCGCGGTTTACGAATCAGTTACTCTCAAGGAATACCACTGGACACTGAATCTCGCACTGCATATTGCCGGCCAAATGAAACCACCCTGTGTCTTATATACACAATTGTGTACGCTGTACCTGCAAGAATATGACTTTCAGATACATCACAAGTCTGGACGCCTTCACGGCAATACAGATCCACATCCCAGGAGATCATGCGGACCATTATGTCGACATGTGGAAACCGGTAGGGTGGGGGGGGGGGGGGAGAAGGGTGGCACGTTGCTGAAAGCAAGAAGGATAAGAGTTCATGTGTTTACGACGGTTCTATCTACATGGGATGACGAGGGCGGTAGGAAAGTTCAGCTAAACGACCTGGTCTTGCAATCAGCGCTAGAGTGGAAAGAATCTGAATGTCTACCAAGATGGGAGGAGATAATTCATCCTAGCCCCGACAATCAAAGCATGCGGGGCACAGTGGAATCTCCCTGTGATCATGTGCTTTACACGGACTTGCGAGAGTAATGAAGAGAAGTATATTGCTTCATTAAGTAGAGAAGCGAACGAAGACGAATACGGAGAAAAAGAAAGTAGCTCCGGAAAACACATCAGCCGCCTACAACGCCCGTTCTTTTGATCAGTTGTACGACCGTCGGGGAGGGGGGGAGGGGGGCAAGTACCACGGTTCCAGTTTGAACCCGAACCGCAAAAGTGAGCGGCTGCCGATAATTGTGTTGGCATCTGTTCTATTACCCTTTCCTGCTACAAAAGGTTCAAGGGAATAGACTAGGGACGTAGCTATAATCTATTCATGAGCTCCTCTCAGCTGGACTTATGGTCCTGACTCACAACACACACTTGACAAAGACTATATTGATCAGGAATACCTACTCCCTACTCTTTGTGTAAATAACGCTCCTCAGATTGTAGAAAATATTATTTATTTTGGAACTCTATTACAATAATTAGTTATTAACTCTCAATAGTTTTTGTTCCTCAGTTAAAGCTGCTACTGAATCAATCTAAAAATCCTTTCGATATCCACAGCTATCCGAATCGGACTCACCACTGGAATGTTATACTGGCGGGATGTTCAAGCCCGCACCGCGGAGAAGGCCTCTCAGCATCTCCTCGTGGTGGATCTTCTCCTCTCGCGTTGTCGTATCTCATCGTCGGAGCTCGAAGTCGGTTAGCGGCGGCAGCACCCTGCGCTCTCAGTGACCCGGAGTGTGGTGAAGGATGAAGATGGCCGACACTCTGGTGACCTCGTTTATAGAGTATGGCCCCCCCCCCCCCAATTCCCCTCCTCAAGCCCGTGATTGAGTGGCACCCTGCAGCTCGTATCGAAGTTGGCACCCAGCATCACCTCGTTTGCCATAACACATCACTCTCGCATTCAGAATGTTCGGTGGCAGTGCACGACACTGCTTAGCGCTTACGTGGCGCCCACTCTCCGACCAGAATCCAAAGTCGGCAATCATATGTAGGGGTAGTGAAATTTCGCGAAAAGATTTCATTACAAGTTGCATTTTAAAACACTGTTTGGTCGTTTACCTATCTTGATTGGCTAAACTACTTTTCGACACGTGTTAACTGTCTGCACACGATTCACGTACGAGCCGTGGGGATGTTGCCGAATTCTGAGTGGTCCCGTCAAATAAACGCCTTCTCAAACAGACAGCAACCAATGGCAATAGACAAACTGATGTTTGGTGCTTACAGTATTAAAGTCTAGCGTGTACTCATATTTTTTTGTGAAAAATCACTAGCTCTGATCATATGGTTCGAAACTTGCTAAAGTATCGCACCTCTCTTCTTTTTCCATAAACGTATGTCGGAGAGCGTAAAATTGTTTCTATTTCTCAAAAGAAATTTCTCGGCGACGTCGTTCACGTACCATAAGTACGAAGGCTCTCACTGGACAGATTGTACTCGTGGGAGATGCAAAATGCACAGGACGCTGTGTTACTGGAGTGTACAACATCGCCAGATTTCTTCGTTGTTTACAAAACTTTCAAGATCGTGAAACTCTTGACACTTTGAAATCTACGCTTGATTGAAAAACGACCAACGCTTCTTCTAAAATTTCTTTGCCATAGATTGGTAATTTTTGAGCAGTCTGAAAGGATATTACATAAAAAAAAAACGCCTCAGCATAGCAACAATATTTTGTTCTGAATACTGAAGTTTTGTTCTTGTAATAAACGTTCAAAAAGTATCCGATTTATTACGAATCAATATTGAAACATTTGCAAAGCGAAAAACCAACGCGGCATCCCTCTTCGATGATGACCCACCGATAACGTCTGCTGCACAGTGCACAGTAAGACGTTGTGTCTGGTCACAGAGTAGAAAAATGCAGAGAGACGAAAAATCGTGGCGGCTCCCCTGGGTGTACCCATTCTCTGATAGACTGTTCGAGGCTCTGGGGATGGGTCTTGTGTTTTATTGGTTACTGTGTTCTGTGAAAGGATCCCGAATTGGCTTGATTGCCAGCTGGCAAGTTGGTTACCACGCGCTGATCGGCAAATGGCCTTCTAACCTTCTGCTGACCAGTTACGCATACTATAGGCTGTTCACGGTAAAATGAGCACTTTTGAAACTCTGCTTAAGATCTACTTGTATGCATGTTGTGTATTCTTCCGCCTTATAAAAATTAACATTGCCATAGGCCTCGTCACTTTATTCATGCATCGGTCAAACGAAACTGTGAAATTATTTGAAAACTAAGTATTTTAAAATGTGTTCATTTTTACACTATGACACTAAAAAAAAAAAAAAAAACAGAAAGCGAAAGAAAGAAATAATTTAACTGATCACAAATGGTTACCTAACACTTTTTATTCGATGTGTGTATATGTATATATATATATATATGAATTGGGGTGGGGAGGGGATGGATCCAGTGCGAGGCAACACCCTCCGAGGGACGGGCTTTCTAGCTGCGACCCGTAGGTGCCCGTCATCCCTGAACTTGACATGATACGCGGCCATAGGATGGAGCGGCGTTGGAATATTAAGATACAGAACTACTTTCCCTCCATCGTTACCTACTTTACTGGGCGCAGGCCACCCAGTGCGCCCGTTAAAATATTTGCAGGCAGGGGCATTGCATTTCTTTTAAGGTTCATTTCAAAAGTGCTCACTTTACCGTGAACAGCCTTTACTGACGTGTGCTGCTGGACTAATATGTATAAGCGACTGTTGTTAACTACTCTGCCGGCTGGTGTGCACTAAGAGGAAAGCCAACATAATATATGTTTGTTGAGTAAACCAAACTTGAAAAGCAGCGAAAATATTTTGTTCATCTAACAAAACACACTCTATAATTAAGAACACTTCTATGTTGAACCAAAATAAATAAGACTGTCAGCAGAATGTTAGTTGAATCAACCGTATATATTTGTTTGGCCACTTTTTTGATTATCTACGTTCAAAAAGACAGCACGAGAGTTTGTTCGTTTTTTTTTTTGTCACAACTAGGATAGTAACAGTGTTTGTATATGCATTTATCGATGCTCAATAATGGCACGAGCATCGTAATAAAACAGCTTCAACAGGAAACTAAAAAGTGAAGTGAAGCTGCAAAACTTGAAATAATTATTTCCGCACATTGTGTATTATTCCGAACATTCCTTTCTCATCAGTTGTCAGTTTAGCCGAGGTTACTAAGGCGGATTGCTCGGGTGCAGAGGATCTAGGTTCGTATCTCCATTGGGCTTCAATTTTCTGCTATCTGAACAGAAACTGTTTAATTTACGCAGAGACAAGCAAATATTTTATTAGGTAATATAATCAGAATATTAAAATAATTCGGGTTTCAACAACATAATATTTCATTGCCCCTATGAAAGCAATTAATTTGGTTGAGCCTTACAAACTTAGTTAGATTCAATGAAACAATTTTCTCAGTGTAGTGGGACCCAGTAGGACGAAGGTAAGTGGGAACACATGTAAAGGCTGTTCACGGTAAACTGAGCACTTTTGAAAGCCCTGCTCAAGATCTACTTTTATTCACATTGTGTATGCTTGCACTATATGTAAAATTAACATTACCATGGGCCTCATCATTTTATTCCTGCGTCCGTCTTTTAAAAATTTCCTAGTTATTATTTTTACGGGGACCACGCTGGCTGAGTCGTTAGCCTACTCGCCTCCCATCAAGGCGAACCGGGTTCAATCCCCGGCCAGGGCAAGTGTAAATCGTGCCGGACTATGCCGTTGGTCAGCGGGTTTTCTCGGTGATCTCCCGTTCCGCCCACCCCCTAATTCCGGCGACGCTCCAAATTCACTTCAATCACCCTCATCGGCTCTGAAGATCTCGATGTTAAGAGCCACCCAAATTTCTTCACTTCACTCTTACATTTACGTGTATGTATTTAAAAAGAAGATTAAATAAATAATTTAGTATTAAAAAACCTTTACCTAACGCTTTTAATTCCACGTTAAAACATGAAACTATTTTCCCTCCAGTTTTTGCCAACATTGCTGGGCCCATGCCAGTCAGTGTGCCTATTTAAATATATACATGTATGAGCAGTGACATTTTTCGAAGGTTCATTTCAAAAGTGCTCACTTTACCGTGAACATCCTCTAGCACTAGAACTAGTATTGCTGCACAGGTGAATGCAGGCAACTCACTAAAGTTGCGCCGACCCAAGATCGGACTTGGCCCCGCCTACCTTAGTGAAAGAGAGAGGCAGAACGACTCGCAAAGCACCAACAACGTTCTACACAGGTGGCTGGCAGGCGGGTAGACGAGACTGCAGGCACTCCCTCCCACCCACAGGGCAACCCTCAACAAATCGATACTTTTCCTCGGGAGAAGAGGCTTGACGTTGCCAGAGCTCCCAAGTCCTAGGTTACAGCGCGCTACTAATAATAGATTATCTTCAGTGGTAATAAATAGAGACTTGGGAAATTTGCGTTATTTCTGGCGAAGCCTGTTCATGGTAAGGTGAACACTTTTAAAATCAACCTTTGGAAAATAACATTGCCCCCTCCTGGGTATATTTTAATGGGCACAATGCAAGGCGTTCACACAGTAAAGTTGGTAACGATGGAGGGAAATTAGTTCCGTGCTTTAAAAGTGAATTAGAAATGTTTGACAATCATTGATAAATACGGAAAATATTACGTTTGCTTTTGTGTTTTTCTTTTAATTTATATAAATTTAGAACTAGCAGATATGTAACATATTAACTTTTCCAATAATTTAACAGTTTCACTTGACCGACGCATGAGCTAATTCATAAGGCTCGTGACAAAGTTAATTTTACGTATGATGGATGAATACAAAATGTGCATACAAATAGTTCTTAAGCAGGGCTTTCAGAAGTACTCAATATACTGTGAACAACCCTTAACTTGCTATACTTTACTGTTCTATACTTTATTGAGAGCAGTTCGTGAATTCGTTGGCTACTGTCGACTATACGGAGCCATTTACCTGTGCGGCCGCTTTACTAGAGATTGGTCTCTCAACCGTTTAGGCTATACTATAGGCTAAAAATCGTTCTTAGGGTATGCCACACGAGTTGTGGGCCAATGTTAGAAGTCACACGAGCCTACATAATCTTGGAATTTAGCCCGCACCTCCAAAATAACGCGTATTTTACAGGTCCCTACTAATAAACGACTACACTCCTCAACGTGTTAAGAATTACCACTCTAGTTCATTGATTTTCACAGCAAGGTCTCAGTATGAAAACTAAATTTTTTTCTGAATGGCTTTATTTTTAGGGACGGTAATTTTTCACAAAGAAATTCCCGCGTGAACATAATGTTTGAAAATCACACAAATGCATACCATTTTAATAAGCTGAGATAATCGAGGAGAGTTCGGTTCGTGCAATGCGGTGGTAATAAGAAATTTTGCCATTTTGCTTTATGATATTTCACCAAGGCATACACTCTGTCTCATATACAGGAGCAGAGGTCATCTGCTCATTTTCTGTTGCGTTTTTCAAAACCCATTTTCCTGTTTGACTCAGCGACAGAGATATTCTGAAACTCTTTCCGGTAGTATGAAACGAGCTTAAGTCCATGTAACATGAAACTAACATTTTTTTTTTTTCTTAGATTGTATAATGTCATGAACTACAACTTGAAGTGACAGTATCTCCAACCAGGTTACATCGAACAATTTTAAGTCTCTAAGAAAATTTTTTAAGAATTCTAATAATAGAAAATGAAAGATTTAAAAAGCCTTATTTCACACAAAGTCGTCGGTTTTCGTGTACAGCGATATTCAACAAATGGGTGTAATAGTTAATTTACAGCATGTGCCAAAACTGGCATCTACGATCTAAACCACGTAATTCCTTAACAGACAAAGAGTTAGCTATGTTAGTAATAAATACCGTCTTAAGAAATTCTGCTTTAGAAATTTGACAAACTTTATTAGGGATTATATCCAACTATTTAACATTTTACAGGTAGTATCCAACACTGTGACATAACTAAGACAGAAATGAATTATTATAATAACAAGATAGATGATAAAGAATTATAAAACGAAAACAGAAAGTAATAAAATTGTTTTGAGTAAAATAGTAGGAGACTTGAACCTTGGGCACTCAAGTGTAAACGCAAGATTAAAACATTTCGAACCACGATCAAAATACAGGTTAAAGTGGTTTATGAGTAATATAATTTTAACTAAACGTGGGGACACCCGAATTTCACGAAAATATTTCCGCGCATACTTCATTTCAATACCTTACGTACCATACGTACGTTTTATTTTGCTTATTGACAACGTGTCATTGTGAGAAGACATTTTAATACTCGACTAGCCAATCAGAGTGAGGTAACTTAAATACTGTACGTCTGTGATTCGCGCGCAGACAACTAAGATGCGTAACACGGAAACCATCCAATCACGAAAGTCGATCTGAGCTAAAGTGTTGTCAAAAACCACCAGTCCTGAATTCTTTTCGCGAAAATAGGGTGTCCCTAACCAAACGCCCATCTGCTGTATACTGCGATAAGCAGATTGTGCAAATAAAATTTCTTTGGAATATATATCAATTCTAAGATTTCCATCTCCTTTCCCAACAGAATTCACTGCATTTGTCGACTATGGGCGCGAATTTCGGGTATATTTTGTTTATATACAATGTATATATACACACATATAACGCACTAGTAGAAGGGTGACTGTTGCAGTAATAGGTATACACAGACCATAAGACACAAGACAAAAAAAGAACGCTCGTAGCAACTGGTATTCTCCTTTAGGAGATAACATCGTCGGCTTTCATTCCCTGGGTCCCTCCGCCACCACAACAACCCCTGTACCACTACAAGCCAGCCTCCGGGCAGCACACAGACCTCACCATTTCCCCGCCCCTTGCTCCCCACCTACCCATGTCTCATGGCGGAGGGAGATCGAGTAGGAGGGGTGGGGGGGGGTTAGCGGGAAAATCACGTTATGCGACTTCCTTCTGGACAGAAAACAGACCTAATCAAGTTCCAGTGATCTAACGGTGACTCCCCTCCCACGAATCCCCGCATATGCCCACCGCATCTCTCTCTCTCTCTTTTTCCCCTCCCACTGCCTGTGCAGATGCGTCTTTCCAACCCTTGTCCCATCCCTCGAACGAGCCTACAAAGGTTTTTCTCAGTAGTGGACAGACGACCTCTCTCGGTTGGAAGAGACCCCGTCCGATGTTCCTTTGCGCTTCTACCACGAGATTTCGCTGCCTCCTGTGTCAACACAATCGCCGCGAGGTTCGTCTACCCTACCCCCCTCCCTACTTCTACTCTCTCCCGCCCCTCGGCAACGCTAGCAAGCAACGTGGCGAGATAGCCGGAAATATACTCGCCAACCTTCTTCCTTTTCGCCGCATATAGAAAGACTTGCTTTTCGCCTCTCGAGAGCATACATGATGAAACATATCCCTATATCTCTCGTTGCGGTTGCCTAACTTATGCCCGGTTGCACCAACATCTTCCTCGATCCGAGATCAAAATATCCTAGTTCCGTACCAGGCTCCAGTTTGATCTTGGTTCCAATGTAAAAGTGTTGCACCAACGAAATTTCATGATTCTGGTTCTCCGATTTGACGATCTTGGTTCCAAAGTGAGAGATCGATATTATGTATGAGATTATTTTTGCCATTGGTTCGTAATATATGACGTCATAGAAGTAGGTGTATTTTTTACTTTAGAAAGAACTATATTTCCGATGTTTTTTCTTTTTTAAGTGAATTACTGTTGTACGAATTTTAAAGAATAAGATTCCAGTGCGCATAATGTTTTTTGATTTCCCAAGAAAACAATCGAACGTGGTCCTATCTGTTGGCATATTTTCAAACTACATTTGTCGACGAAAGCTGCTGATCTCTGAACGAGTTTTCGAACCGCCAATTTCGACGGTTCGAAAAGAACTTCATCTCAATCTCCAGTCCGCTCTGAACTCGAATGGTGCAACAGTTTTCTGTGTCGATCTTATATCCGATCTCGGATCGAGTATCGAACCACAATGTTGCCACCGGGCATTAGACCTTCCCGCTGGGTTCATTCTCGAAAACTTCGGTTCTTCGTCGAAATAGGCGCAGGCTGCAAGGTACATATTGTTGCGTTCGTCTAGTCAGCCAAGAACCTTTCCTACTTGATAGCTGGGAATACTGAATTCTAAGGCTGGTGACTACACCAAGCCTGGCTGACACAAGACGACCAACGCGTCCTCGCTTTACTGCTGCGAGAGGCACTTACTCCTTACTCTGCTTCACAAATCTATTATCACCTCATTTAATGTCACTTTAGTAATCTGTAATTCCAGTGGGATTGATCACGGATGTTCTAATATTACTGCAATTACTAACACGACAAACAGTACGAACAACGATTTATTGAGATAATAACTCAATTTACCATAAACTGAAATACAAACAATAATCAAGTATTTATACTTCGATGTTCTGAAATTATTTGACTTTATCTTTTACTTTAATTCTCTGTTTTAATCGCGTAACTTGCCTATCGCTCTCCTTGCACCCCACTGGAAGCACACCTGCCACTGGCTCAGATCGGATCGACCGAAGCTCCTCCGGGTCCTCCTGATGCCGTGTAGTGGAGATGAGGTGGTGCAAGTACGTCTCCTGACGTGGAAGATAGCGGCCTGGTCTAGAATCAGGACCAGCAGACCTGCGATCCAGAGACAAGCGGCGCCTCGCGTCAATGTCACCTCTGGATGCGTCTTCTGATCGTCGCCTTGCCCGAAGCTGCCGATATTGGACCATAGAGAGAGAGAGAGAGAAAGAGAGAGAGAGAGAGAGAGAGAGAGAGGGGGGTGCGGGTTGTTTGCAGCTCTGTTTATACGACGATCTCTTCCTCTGACGTAGGTCGGCTGTTGCTGGGCAGTACCTCCACAACTCCCCTCTCCTGGAGTGTGGTTTGCGCACACGGCCTGGTCTGGCGAATGTGCACTTTGCGTTGCCATTCAATCGGTAACCCATTTGTGGTCCCAACGATATGCACGTTATGAAATTAACCCTTTCATTACCACATTAATTTATAATACCTGGTGTTGCAAATCAGAAATTTTTTGATGAGTGTTGTAGTCAAGCTGGCAAAGAACTTGTTTTGTTATCAACACCGATAAGCTGTGGTCTTTGTATTCGGTGATCAGTGATATGAAGCTGCCATGACGTAACACAGTAGCACGGTTTTATGAATCAGTTACCTACACGCAAGATCATTGGCCACTGAGCGTCGCAAAGTACAGCACAGGGAAAATATAAGTTTCCTGTACAACATATTTACGATTGTCTACATTAGGTACGAAAGGGGTAATACGTAAGTGTCATGTTTCCGTAATTAGTGTAACATTACAGAATAGGTATTTGAACAATACAGGCTGTTCACTGTAATGTGAGTACTTTCGAAAGCCCTGCTTAAGATCTACTTAGTAGTATAATTATGGCGATTCGGGCGTAATGTATTTCAAATAGTAGTGTGCGGCTGACAATCTTCAGCTCGACTCAGATTTTATCGAACATACCCGAAGGAGCTCAGCAGTTACGCTCGCTAATTGTTTAAGCAAATATGTCTGGTTCTGGAAACCATATTGGTTTCATAGGCATAGGGTATGTAATTGTAAATCTTTTGTTTTCGTCAATTTTTTTATATTTTATTCTAATGTTTTCAGCATTTTCTCGTAGCAGAATGAACTGATGAGGAAATATGATGACGTCACATTGCTTGCTCATGATTGGCTGCTGGTCACGTGAGATCTCGGGCTCTGCGGGTATATAAGGCGGACAGATTCGCGCATCGTCTCAGTTTTTCGTTTGATGAGACAGGTCACAGATAATCTTCTCTCTTCTGACCTTAGCGATTGGTAAACTTTCTTTTTTTGTTCGTCTTTTCCATCAAATTCCGTAGATTATTATTATCTTTCGTGTTCGTAATTATACATTTATTCCATTTGTATGGTGCAGAATTCCTTATAGCTTAAAATTATCAGATCTATTAATTCTGTTTTTTTTTTTTGTGATGTAGAAATTATGATTCAAAGTGCATTTAATGGTGTGTCTGCGACAGGTATCCCGACTTCGTCTTCTCCTGTACCATTGCTGGATCCTAGTAGACGATCCCTTGCAGATCTTGATGTGTTCCTTCATCATATCACATTGCATAAACTGCACGTGGTCATTGTCATCATGCTTCATTATGCGAGTTTCCTCGTCGCCTTCAAACATTGTACATGGTGTATTAACAGGAGGTAACGAAGTCACCACATGCTGTTGCATAGTGGGCGAAAAAAAACACTACATTTATCATTCTTTAAGTGTTTATACAATTATCACGTCAACTGAACAAACTGGAACATTTAAAGCAGTAAAGAAAAGCACGAGATGGGCTATTAAAACAATCGCTTTTCTCAAATCGCCACTCATTGCACTTTTACTGGAGGAATTAACGCAGTAACAGCATTTTTTCTATGTAATTTTTGGGCATTTGCTGAAGTTATGCATGTAGTTGTACATTACACAATCGATTTCACGCCGTCAGTGGCTTGCATCTTCTTTAAGCATACGTGAATCCATACATTATACACCTGCCTACTGACTCCTGCTGACTGACTCCTGAGACTGACTCCTGCTGACTACTCCTGCCTACAGACTTCGGCCGAATTACTCCTGCCGACTGACTCCTGCCTACTGACTCCTGCAGACTGACTGTTCCCGAATGACACCTGCTGACTGACTCTTGCAGACTGACTACCGCCGACAGACTCCTCTAGAATTACTTATGCCTACTGACAACTGCTTACGGACTCCTCCCGACTGACTTCTGCCTTCTGACTCCAGCCGAACGACTCCTGCTGACTGACTCCTCCCGAATGACTCCTGCAGACTGACTCCTGCCAACTGACACTTACTGACTGACTCTTACCGACTGACTCCGGCAGACTGACTCCTGCCGACTGATTCATGCATAATGACTCCTGCCGACTGAATTCTACCGACTGACTCCTGCATATAGACTCCTCCCGAATGACTATTTTGGACTGACTCCTGCAGGTTGACTTCTGCAGACTGACTCCTGCCGACTGACTCATCCCGAATGATTCCTACCGACTGACTCCTGCAGACTGACTCCTGCTGACTAACTCTTGCAGACTGACTCCTTTCGAATGACTCCTGAGGACTGACTCCTGCGGACTGACTCCTGCGGACTGACTCCTGCGGGCTCACTGATTTCGATTGACTCCTGCGGACTGACTCCTGCCTACTGACTCCTGCTAACTGAATTCTACCGACTGACACCTGCAGACTGACATTTTTCGAATGACTCCTGCGGACTAACTCCTACAGACTGACTCCTGCTGACTGACTCCTGCTGACTGACTCCTGCCGACTGACTCCTGCAGACTGGCTCTTGCAGACTGACTACTTCGGACTGACTCCTCCCGAATGACTTCTGCAGATTGACTCCTTCAGAGTTACTCCATCCATATGACACTTCCTGCCGATTGAATCCTACCGACTCCTGCAGACTGACTACTTCAAACTGACTCCTCCCGAATGACTTCTGCATACTGACTTCTGCAGACTGACTCCACCCAAATGACTCCTGCAGACTGACTCCTTTCGAATGACTACTGCGGACTGACTCCTGCAGACTGACTCCTGCAGACTGACTTCTACCGTCCTACTCCTCCCGAACGACTCCTGGTGAATTACTCATGCATACTGACTCCTGCAAACTTACTCCTGCCGACTGACTCCCGCTGACTGACTCCCGCTGACTGACTCCTGCCGACAGACTCCTGCAGATGGACTCCTGTTGACGGACTCCTGCTGACTGACTCCTGCTGACTGACTCCTTCTGACTGACTCCTTCTGACTGACTCCTGCAAACTGACTTTTAAGCCTGACTCTTGCAGACTGCCATCTCTTTTTCGTGAAATGATTCCACGACTAGTTGCAATCTAAAACACGTTAGTTCAGGACAAATATCGCGGTTGGATGATTTGAACTTCCATACGTCTTAAGAGTCTGTCAGCCAATCACGGGCGTTCAATGTAAGTGTAAATTTACTGTGATTGGCCCAGTCGAGTATAAAACATCTTCTCACACAGGCACGCAGCCTATAAACAAAGGAAATTTGCACCCATCAATTAAGATGTTGAACTATAGCCTCAGCATAAATATTTTCGCGAAAAACAGGTGGCTCTACCTATGAGACATGCATATATTTATTTATACATGCAGATAATTCAAGTCGGTTATTAAATACTGTGTCGGGTGTCAGCTGTTTGTTATATGGCGCATGACTGATGCTGTTTTACTTGTTATTGCACGACGAATTCTCGAGTTAAGAGACCAGACGCTCGATAACTCACCATCGATAACGCGCACTAGCGAACATGCCCATGAATGTCAATGTAGAACCTTCTGATCGGCGGGTCCGTATTTCCTTTGTGATCGTTGACGCGGGCTTAACCAGAGTGACGGTGAGAATACCACTCTGGTGGAAGGAAAGGTGCAATGGGGCTTGTATCATCCCCCACCCTATCTGTCTCATCCATGGATTCCCGAAGACTTAAAAGAAAAGAAAAATTAGCTGCCATTGAGAGTCTTGTTC